>OX467709.1:26888487-27553487 GCA_950111635.1 Agelastica alni | reverse complement strand
CTAAGCAAGCATTATTGTGAAGTGTGAGTGTATAAGTAGATGTAGTATGGATAAATTTTTAAAACGAAAACTTGAGGATGACGGGGCTTGTACATCGACAGGTTCAGGTGGAAATCGTCCGAAATCTAAAATAAGAAAATATGACCCATCATACCTAAATTTGGGCTTTACTAGCCTTGAAGTAGGTGGCGAAGAAAAACCACAATGCGTTATCTGTTTAAAAGTATTGGCTGCAGATAGCATGAAACCAAATAAATTACAGAGGCATCTAGAAACGCTGCACAGAGAATATGTCAATAAACCGCGAGATTTTTTTGTGGAGAAACTCAGATTGTTTAAAAAACAAAAATCCAGCTTCCATAGAGTACTGGCAGTAAATGAGAAGGCTCTCTTGGCATCATATAAAGTGGCATACAAAGTAGCTAACTGCAAAAAACCGCACACTATTGCAGAGCAACTTATTTTACCCGCTTGCAAAGACATTGTAGAAATAATGTTTGGTGAAAATTTTACTTCACAACTTAACAATATTCCTCTGTCAAATGATACAATCTGTCGACGAATTAACGATATATCAGTTGATATGCAGCAGCAGCTTGAATCTGAGCTTACTGGAAACTTGTTTGCTATACAACTTGACGAAGCAACTGACTCTAGTAATGATTCCCATTTGATTTGCTACATTAGATTCTGTCAATGTTCTAAAATATGTGAAGATTTATTGTTTTGTAAACAGATTGAAGGAAGAACTACAGCCACCGAGTTGTTCAAGATTACAAATGATTCTATTACTAAAATGAATTTGCAATGGAAAAATTGTGTTGCGATTTGCACCGATGGAGCTCAAGCCATGTCTGGTAAATACAACAGTTTACAAGCGCTAGTAAAAAAGGAATCCTCAGAAATTATCTGGACGCACTGCATGATACATCGGGAAGCGTTAGCATCAAAATCTAAGCTAAGCCCTGGACTAAACATGATTTTGACAGTAGTTATTGAAGTTGTTAACTCTATAAAAACCAGACCACTAAAAACAAGGATGTTCTCTGTTCTGTGTGAAGATATGGGAGCTGAGCATCAATCTTTGTTGTTTTATTCCTCATCCAGATGGTTGTCACGCGGTAAGACGGTTAAGCGTGTCTTTGAATTAAGAAGGGAAATAGCGATATTTTTAAGCGAGGAAGGTCACAAGCATTCAACAGATTTTTTCGAAAAATTATTTTTACTGAAGCTTTCTTATTTAGTAGATATTTTTGAAAAACTTAATATACTTAATCTTCAGCTGCAAGGAAAAGACGTAAATATATTTGATTTAAGTCAAAAGATTGATGCTTTTTGTAAAAAATTGCAGTTATGGTACAACAAATTGAAAGAAAACAGTTTGGAAATGTTTCCCACATTTTGCGATTTTGTGCAAGATTCCCCATTGGAAGATATTCATAAAGCTGTGATGCTAAAAACCATAGGAAGCCATTTATAAAACTTAACTGAGAATTTCAAGCGATACTTCTTTGCAGAAAAAGATATCAAGTTGTCAGACTGGAGCTGGGTTTTAAATCCATTCGAAAATAGACCTGTCGGACTATCACTGCAAGAAGAAGAACAACTGATAGATATTTCAACAAATCCCTTACAAAAATCAAACTTTGTTAACAAATCTTTAACAAACTTCTGGACTGAACTTCAGAACGACTACTCCGTTATAAAAGCCAAAGCGCTTAGAATTCTGTTGCCTTTTCCAACGTCCTACCTTTGTGAAACTGGATTTTCTGCACTTGCTGTCGTGAAATCTAAATACAGAAATAAACTTCAAGTAGAAAATGAACTCAGAGTGGCCATCTCTAACATAGAACCAAATTTAGAGAAGTTGCGCGCCTTAAAACAAGCTCATGTTAGCCATTAGTCCTTAGAATGTTTCTTTGTCATCATTAAGTAAGTAAAATTTCAATAAAGATTTTTTAAAAATCTATCTGTAGCATTTTATCATTACCATTTTATTTTTAATCTGTACTGCGCCCCCCCCCCCCAATCATGTAAACGCGCCCCACTTAGGGGGCGCGCCCCACAGTTTGAGAAACGCTGCATTAAACCACAGTTCAACTTTTTTTAACTGTGGTTTAGATCAGCACTCGACATACGCTTTTTTGGTAATAAAGTGGGGACCATTTACAGATCTTTAGGACCCCCATAAATTTATGGTTTATGAGATAAAAAAAAGGTGTTAATAAGCAATCAGAACGTGTCGGAAAAGCAGTGCCGGATTTAGGGGAGGGTCCCAGGAGGCCCCGCAGGTAATGTGTTGTCTAATATTTAGAGCGACCGGTTATTTAAAGTCAGAGTTGGACAAGAATTCTCCAAGAAAAAAACCCGTAACTAGCGGTATTTTACAAGGTTCCGTTCTTGGACCCTTACTTTTCATCGCATATTCCAGTGATCTTCGATACTGTCTGTCAAACTCAATTTCGGCTTACGCTGACGACACGAAATTTTACGGAAATCCTAACATCCAAGTTTGCAGAATAATCTCGATAAAATACAAAAATGGTGTTCCAATTGGTTGATGCCTATGAACATTGGTAAGTGTGTAGTGTTACACGTCGGAAACAACCCACAAAATCCGTATTCCATCAGTGGACGTTCATAAAGCACTGTCCCATCACATACCGACCTTGGTTTATTAGTAAGCTCGACACTGTAACTTACGTGGAGTAAGCATATTTCTCATATGTGTAAACGCGCGAACTCTAAATTGTTCCTAACACAAAAAACTCTCTGTAAAGCTTCTTTCGAAACATATTGCAAACTTTACATGTGCTATGTCCAACCCATACTTGAATACGCTGAGCGTTCGTGGTATCCAGATTTAGTTCGAGATTGCCTTTTGGCCGTGTTAGACCTACGTACGAAGAGAGATTAACCATGGCAAATCTTACAACATTCGAAGATAGACGTCTTCGAGGTGACCTTATACTTTCTTTTCAAATTTTGAAACTCAACTTCAGCGACCTTCAAGCAGCTTTCCCCCTTCATTCCCCTTCATTTTTGTCTCCGTGGGCACTACTTAAAGCTGAAGAATAGCCTTTTAGAACTCGTAACAGGCAAAACTTTATAAGTAGCAGAATTTTTAATATTTGAAATGGTCTTCGTCAGCAAATAATTAATTCAGAAAATGTTACTAGCTTCAAAAATCAAGTAGACTCCTATATTTTTAATTTTTAGTTTTTTAGGCTTAGTGTCAGTTATTGTTTTATTTATATTCTGTAACTCATCTTTGGCAAAACAGGACTTGATCATCTGGCGTTATCATGTAAAAATAATAATCATTGATGATTTAAAAAAAATAATTTTGGTATGCAAATCATATACGTAAATCACAATATTTCTTACAAATAGTAAAATCTTTCGAGTTATTGCAAAAAATATTTTTTTACATTTTAACTTTGCCACCCTGTATATTTTTCATTATCAATATTTTATTAAAGCAAATTGCGTCATATCATAATATTTAGAGACCGAGAATCTTCCACATTACTTTGAACCTGTAAGAAATAATATGAATTTTGTTTCAAAAATACAATTATCGTAAAACGTAGTCAAAACTATCAATCCATTATAAAATTGCATCTTTACAATTTAGTCTTGTAACAAAGACTACTCTACTAAATCCCGCACCTCTCCTCGTCTTCCTATTTTAGGTACCCAGCAAAACAGATCTTTCTGTTATTGTTATATCAAGTAACCCTCGTTTACTCCACCGATGGACCTTGTATGCAGGGTGGATCCAAATATATCCTACAAACCATTACTTACGGACCACCCTGTATAGCTAATAATGAATTAGTTGTTTGAAAAATATTTGGCGCGACCTGTGGAGGGTTAAATTATTGTAAATGTTTCGTAAACGGCGCATAGACATAATGACTTATGATTTATCTTTATGATTTATCAACAGTCATCACTTCATGATTTATCATTAGCAATCAACACTATGAGTTGACAGCGATCTCCGGCGTCTTGTAAATACCAATAAGAGATTATTTAGGCAAACGAAACCGGCCAAAATATCTAAACGTTTAAATTAACCATCCATTTTAGAAGTTTAAGGTTTAAAGTTATTACACATTTTTTTTAATTTTATAATTTTGTCACAACGTCGTTCAAGTGCCATTTATAAATTTTGCCGGAATAATATATTACGAATTTTCCCGGACTATAAGCAACACGACTCCCCACTTTATTTACATAGAACCATCATGCCGCAGCCATGTGACGATTTCGAACCAACAGTTGGTACTAGAAATTGTGACCATTCCGCATTGAAGGTGCCAAAATTCGAGACCGGTCGGATTTTGAAATACTCTGTTAATATAATCTAATTGTGATACCTACCTTAATCATGTTTTCCATCATGTACCAGGTGAGTAATTTCATTTGTATTTTATTTAATTACAGTTTATTCGAAAACACGTGCTGGCATTCTTGTTTATTATAAATAACTATAGCGCGACGTTGCCGCGTAACGCGGTAATTGCCTGACGTACTCGGTGATTTTGTTTACGACAGAATGCAAAAATTTAATGATTATATCTAAAATAAAAAAGTTATTAAAGATATTAACCTGATCCCCTCCCCCCCCCCATCGCACTATTCATTTTTTGTGGCATATCAACTAAGAATTTACTTTGTACTTAAGTATTACTTAATTCATTGAATTGTTAAAAAACATGATAATTACGAACCCACTTAATCATTTTGTGGTCAATCATTCAGTTACTGTTTTAAAAAATCGGCGTGAATACTTACACTTGTTTTCGAAAGAAAATAACTAGATTCTATATATTTTTAATAAGTAAGAAAATGTCGATAACTAGATGTTATTCCTAAAAAAGATAACATCCATTTTCAAGATAAATATTTGTTTGGTACAACTTTTCTTAGGATTGATTGATCATTGATTAAAATTAACTGGTAGACGTCAGCAACGTTTTATTAATTTTATTGAAATGTAGATTTTAAATTTTCCCATTAGTCATGTAAACGAAACTAATTGCACAATCAGCCCAGTAAATATTAATCTGCTAATGTGCCAGAGTACCTAAATAACGTAATTATAAGAATGTATTCAACAGTGCGGGGTATTAATCGGTAAAAATGTATAAATGTTTCCTCATACTTAGCCATAATTTCGTCTACAACTTAAATTTATCGAGTCAGAATAAAAAAAAATCCATACAGGTTGCGGTGAAATTCGTGTGACTGGCAACGTCGCAGATGTAATGATGCCGACATCACATACTTACAACAATGACTTATTTTTAGCCGCGGTAAGGATATTAATTTTACTGATAATTCTTATTGCCTATGCATTTTTTGTGCACTAGATTATCTATTGCGGATTGGATCAGTACTTTCGGGCGTTTCGCATTTCATTGTTACTTTAAAAAATTTCCAATAGCATACGAGGTTACGTGCACGTGTTGATAAGTTATCAAGTCTGACGTCACAGACGGGAACCGCCTGATACGGTTATTAGAATTTAACAAGTTTAAGGTTGTTGTACTCTTCATTTTGTATTAATCCTTCGATTGCGTTCTATAATAAAATGAATGGTAAAGCCGCATTATTAAAATCACAGAATCTAGTTTCCGTTGAAATAAAGATAAGTTGAACTAAAGATAAGTTATTAAAGAAAGTGTCCTGTTAAAGTTCCCCACTTTATTACCAACGAAGAAAATTTTGTGTGTCGTTTTAAACCATATTAAGCCGGGGTTATTCGGCAAGAGTCATATTTTATTAACGTTTCATTCCATTCCGGCCAATTTAGCCATTTCCGGTCATCCCACTTGTAATAATTCATTTCTAACCCCAGTAGGTACTACATTCTATTTGCGGATTTTATAGGTCATTAATGGAAATGAGTAGATACTGATCTTGGTGGTGAATTTTACCTGTTGATTCCGGTCTATAAATAATTGTTTGCGTTGTTGTCTTTTTATTTTCATCCCCAAATCTTACGAAATATTTTTTTTTTTAATATAATAGGACACAATCGAAAAAACAGCTCTATCAAGATAGCAGTGAAAAGTCAGTAATAATTAAAAAAATGGCACTATGTCAAAATCAATGTTTACTCGCAATAACCCATTTATACAGTGCGTCCATAAAGTAATGCATAAGTTCATTATTAGCTAGGTTAGGTTAGGTTAGGTGTCATGTGAGTGGGGCGTGAACGCCCCTCCACCGCAACCCTTCTTACGAAGTTCATGGTTGAATAGGGTGAGATTTTTTTAAAATCGGTAGGTTCTAGGTTAGTGTAACCAAATATGTTGAACCTTATTCTTCCCAGGCCGGGGCATGAACATAGTATATGTTCAGCAATTTCGTCTTCCACGCAGCAGGACCGATAGTCCGTTTGTTGGTTCAGATCTATCTTTCTGAGGTGGTATCTTAGACGACAGTGTCCCGTAAGCAGTCCTGTTAGAATACGCAGGTCATTACTGCTCCATTCTAGGATCTGCTTAGTTGTGTTTCTCGAGGGTTGTAACGTTAAAAACGCCTTCGAGTGGGTTAGCACTGGTATGTCGGATCAGTACGTGAGTATTTTCCTCTCCGCCCAGTCCGAAATAATTGTTTTGGCGGCACTTGTGGTGACTCCAAAAACCGGTTCTGGTCCAGTGAACGCAGATTCGGCCCCCTGTTTTGCAAGGGTGTCGGCTTTTTCGTTTCCTTCCACCCCCTGGTGCCCAGGTACCCACAGTAGGGTCACCCTGTTGTTCGCACCAAGGTACTCTAATGATTCGATGCAATTTCATACAAGTTTAGAATTTATCTTGTTGGAGCTCAGTGCTTTTAAAGCGGCCTGGCTGTCTGATATTATATTTATGTTTTTATTTGCTAGAGGTCTGTTGGTTAACTCTCTTGCACACAATTCGATAGCGAATACTTCAGCCTGAAAGATTGTGGCATACCTGCCAAGACTGGTAGATATTTCAATCTTTGGTTTCCTGCTGAAAACACCGGCCCCAACTCCATCTGGGGTTTTTAAGCCGTCTGTGTACATTACGTATTCAGTCTCTGGGAAGAGGATTTGTCCCCTCATCCATTCGTTTCTCTTCGGAAAGAGGACTTTGAACGACTTTTCTACGTGTATTTTTGTGGCTAGCAAGTCAGGAACCATCCCGAGAATTTGGTGGTTTTTTGTTTCACTCAGTATCCCGGAGTGATCCCCGAGTTGCTCTCCATTTATTTGCTTTTCCAAAGACAGGAATCTATAGGAAACTATCCTGGCCTTCCTCTCTAAGAGAATATCTAGGGGAGGGAGATGTAGGAGGTGTTCCATCGCTGCCGTTGGTGTGCTGGACATAGCTCCAGTTATGGCCAGGGATGCCAGCCGCTGAAGGCCAGCAAGCTTTGCTCTAGCTGTCTGTTGTAACCCTTTGGTCCACCAGACTACTGAACCATACGTGACCATAGATATTATCATTGTTTAATAAATTCAGTAAATCTGTTTGGGGTTCATTCCCCAAGATTTGCCACATACTCTTCTGAGATTCCAGAGAGAAAATCTGGCTTTGTTTATTGTTTTTTCCAAGTGGGCGTTCCAGGTGAGTCTTTTATCCAGAACTACACCCAGGTATTTCACTTCCGTCGCAAATGGAATGCTCTCTCCGTATAGGACAGGCTGCCGAAGCTTATCTAGCTTTTTCCTTTTCTTAAAAGGAATAATTACAGTTTTTCGGGGTTTTACAGACATCTGTTCCCTCTCGCACCATCTGTATACTGTGTTAAGGGCTTCTTGGAGGACGTTTGAGATCGTCGCTTCAAATCATTATTAGCTAAATAAACGAGATTTTTTGATGGAGATAAATCATTCTACACCTACTTAATACACTCAATAGGGTGAAATAATTTGTAACCCAAAAACAACCCCTCAGCAACCCTCCAAAGTAAATTTTTTTTAAAACTGTTAAAATACCCGTTGCTTGAGATTTTTCAACGAAAATAGGTTATTATACACCAACTCAATACACTCTATAGGGTTAAATAATTTGTGACCTAACAACTACCCCTCAACAACCCTCCAAAGTAGAAAAATCAATGAAAAACCCCTTGCTCGAGATTTTTAGACAAAAATGGATCATTCTACACCTGCTTAATACACTTTATAGGGTGAAATAATTTGTGACCCAAAAACTACCCCTCAACAACCCTACAAAATAAAAAAGAGGGTTGTTGAGTGGTAGTTGTTGGGCCACAAATTATTTAACCTTATAGAGTGTATTGAGTAGGTGTAGAATAATCCATTTCTTTAGAAAATCTCAAACGATTTTTTTTAAAAAGATTTTTCTACTTTGAAGGGTTGTTGAGGGGTAGTTGTTGGGTCACAAATTATTTCACCCTATAGGGTGTATCGAGTAGGTGTAGAATAATCCATTTCCGTTAAAAAATCTCGAGCAACGGCATTTCTTAAAGATTTTTCTACTTTGAAGGGTTGTTGAGGGGTAGTTGTTGAGTCAAAAATTATTTCACCCTATAGAGTGTATTGAGTCGGTGTAGAATAACCCATTTCCGTTGAAAAATCTCGAGCATCGGGTATTTTAACCGTTTTAAAAAAATTCTACTTTGGAGGGTTTTAAGGGGTTGTTTTTGAGTCACACATTTTTTCACCCTATTGAGTGTATTGAGTAGGTGTAGAATAATTTATTTCCATCAAAAAATCCTAAGCATCGTGTTTTTTTTTTAAAAAATTTATTTTGGAGGGTTGTTGAGGGGTTCTATCATAAAGGTTGAATAACCATTGAGTGAAGACGTTAGCACCAGTTTGCGCGTTACCCTTGCTGAGCCCTTGCTTACCCATTTTTCTGAGAGAATTCAGTTTTATTCTTTCTCGACCCCTATTTCATATTTTCAATAAATCTTTGTACTTGGGCGAGTTTCCTGACCTTTGGAAACTTTCTTACGTTACACCAATATATAAATCAGGCAATAAATGTGAAATCAAGAATTACCGCCCTATATCAGTTCTTAGTACCATACCTAAACTATTCGTGAGCTTTATTGCAGATTATCTTAGCTATGACTTTTCTGGGGTTTTAAACTCTCAGCAATTTGGCTTTTCCTCAGGCAAATCGCCAGAACTTAGTTTATTAACAAATGTTGACTTTCTCTCCGAGTCGCTTGAGAGGGGACTGCAGGTTGATTCCGTGTATACTGATTTTTCCAAGGCTTTTGACAAGGTGAATCATGGTCTTCTGCTTCGGAAGCTTGATTTTCTTGGCATTGGTGGTTCAGTCTTGCGTTGGCTTCGCAGTTACTTAACCAATAGGGCTCAACAGATTCGGTTAAACCATTTCTATTCCCATAAATTTTCAGTAACATCGGGTGTTTCCCAGGGTTCACACTTAATTCCATTACTATTTAATCTCTTTATCAATGATGTTGTTAGTTGTTTTCGTCATAATGATACTTTACTATTTGCAGATGATTTGAAGTGTTTCAAAATTATTAAAAATCATGAGGATGTTGAAGTATTGCAATCAGAATTAGATAACCTGTCTGAATGGTTCACTCTTAACGGCATGGATCTTAATGTCAGTAAATGTCACATAATTCGCTTTTGTCGTACCCAACACTTAATCACACTTAATTACAACATAAATGGTCGATTGCTAGGTACAGTCAATCAGATAAGGTATTTAGGAGTAATTCTTGACAGATCGCTTACCTTTTCAACCACCATATCACTTCTGTTGTAAGAAAGTCCATAAAAATGTTGTTATTTGTTTTTCCACCAACACCCTTCGCTTAATGTCACTGTCATATTTTCCATCTCTTTACTTGTTCCACTCTTTCTCCCTTAATCAGAACTTCACAGTTTGTCATGCTTTCTTTTCTTTCAAAAGAAACAAAATGACAAAAAATGTCAAAAAAGATGACATGTATTGAAAAGTGGCGTAGGTCGTTTTTGTTATGGTATTACAAAATTTGTTAAAATTGTTGTTTAAACGGCTAATTTGCATTTTTCTTGCGTTTTCATTTGATGTATCACAAGGTAGGAGTTGCTTTTTGGAATTTTAAAGGAGTGGCGGATGTTAAAGAAGTGCCACTTGAAAACATTTTTAAACCTCCCTGCTTGATTTAAAATTTGACGTGTTTTTTACATTTACGCAAAATCAAGTTATTTGGACTGGCTAGTTTAGAAATAAAAGCACTGTATAACGTAATGTACACAGACGGCTCAAAAACCCCAGATGGAGTTGGGGCCGGTGTTTTCAGCAGGAAACCAAAGATTGAAATATCTACCAGTCTTGGCAGGTACGCCACAATCTTTCAGGCTGAAATATTCGCTATCGAATTGTGTGCAAAAGAGTTGACCAACAGACCTCTAGCAAACAAAAACATAAATATAATATCAGACAGCCAGGCCGCTTTAAAAGCACTGAGCTCCAACAAGATAAATTCTAAACTTGTATGAAATTGCATCGAATCCTTAGAGTACCTTGGTGCGAACAACAGGGTGACCCTACTGTGGGTACCTGGGCACCAGGGGGTAGAAGGAAACAAAAAAGCCGACACCCTTGCAAAACAGGGGGCCGAATCTGCGTTCACTGGACCAGAACCGGTTTTTGGAGTCACCACAAGTGCCGCCAAAACAATTATTTCGGACTGGGCGGAGAGGAAAATACTCACGTACTGGTCCGACATACCAGGGCTAACCCACTCGAAGGCGTTTTTAACGTTACAACCCTCGAGAAACACAACTAAGCAGATCCTAGAATGGAGCAGAAATGACCTGGGTATTCTAACAGGACTGCTTACGGGACACTGTCGTCTGAGATACCACCTCAGAAAGATAGATCTGAACCAACAAACGGACTGTCGGTTCTGCTGCGTGGAAGACGAAACTGCTGAACATATACTATGTTCATGCCCCGGCCTGGGAAGAATAAGGTTCAACATATTTGGTTACACTAACCTAGAAGCTACCGATTTTAAATAAATGTCACCCTATACAACCATGAACTTCGTAAGAAGGGCTGGATTGTGCGGTGAACTGTGATCTCTAGGGGTGAGCCACAATAGATCTACTAAGGGTCGCGGTGGAGGAGCGACCACGCCCCACTCACATAAAACCTAACCTAATCTAACCATAACAGTCTTGCAACAACAAATTAACAAACATTATGAAACTAGCATTATTTGCATTTTTCGGATAACGGTTTGAGCAACATATTCTCGTATTATTTTTTTTGTTTGATTTTTTGCCCTTCTAGCTTGATACGGCTCAAAAAAAGATTTCGTTTGAGGTAAATAGTACTTTTCAATGCATTTGCACGTTAATGGGTTTAATTTTACCTTAATGCGTTTAAACTTTATATAATTCATTTATTTTTAAATTTAGCAATGGGAATACGTTCCAAATTATTACGCTTGTCGAGCATAATAGGTTATTTCTATTTTTGTCGTATTTTTTTATTTTTTCAACTTCAATGTCGCGCGCTGTTTGACCAAGTAAGTTGTTTCTTTTAATGTTTGGTTAAAGATGGATGTTTTGAATTTTTTTCATAATATTGTTAAAAATTCATGAAGACACTAAGTACTTAGTAATTGTTTGTGTCTTGATAAATCTATAATCAATGTGTGCGAACGTGTAATTACCATATTGACTAGAGAGATGTTTTTGTTTTACGTTCGGGAAAACATAACTGTTATTTTATTAAATTTAATTTAACTTTTAGTTTTGATAAGGTAACATACATAATGACCTTTGCTTATTGGGTATACTGCCTTTCAGAAGTATTTTTTCACCCGATGTATCTTTTTTAATTATGATTAGGAACAAAAAACAAAATTTTATTTATAGAAATTTCTATTTTTTTATTTATATCAGCAAAGGTTTGCGAGATTTTAGAACGTTGTAGTTTTTCCATTATTACTTGCAGAATATAAAAACTCGTTCCGGACCCTTACCTACAATATTGTTTTATCTGCCATAGACGGAGATACCCATTTTATGAATTAATTATTTTTTAAAATACCTATGTCTAAATCTTTATAGTTAAATTTATTTTTGTCTTTATTCTCACTACACTATGCAATTTCATTATTTTTATTAGCCCATGGTCTCCAATACGCTATATTTCTATTTATTTAATAAAATTTCTAAATTCAACACACCACACTACCCCACTAATGTCACAGACTATCTTCTTTGAGGAGAATTTTATACGGATAGTAAATATTATTTTTTTTTTCTAAACCTGGCACGAGTGCCGTGAGTATATACTAAACAATGATTACCCCTCACATAACTGTGTTCTGCAATGGATAATGGAAGAACTAAATTACTTTTAATTGTAGCAAACCAAAAGAACTTTTACATTTTGATACCTCATTTACATTATGTTTCTTCCAAAGAAGTTTAATATTTGGGCGTAATAATTGACCAAATACTGACATGGAACAGCCAACTCAACCACATTCTTTCCAGAGCTATAGCGGCAAGCTGGACATGCCACAGCGTCTTTGGGAAGACATGGGGTCTAAAACCAAAAATGATCTACTGGTCATACCAAACGATCATCAAACCATTGGCCACCTATGCCTTTTTGATATGGTTGCTAAAAATGCAACAAATTTCGGCACAAGTCAAGCTGCACAAAGTACAGCGGTTAGCTTGTGTTGGAATCACAGGGGCAATATTCACGTGCCCTACTCCAGCCGTAGAGGTAATGCTGAACCTTCCACCATTGCACTTATGTGTAATGAAAGAAGCAGCAATCAGTGCCTTTAAACTGAGCCAGACAATAAATCTTAAAGCAGGAAATTGAATTAGACATTTGAAGATTTTGGAAAATATTTTCCTAGAATCCATGTCTAAGCCATTAGATATTATGCCAGTTAGTTACGACTTCGAAATACAGTTTAAAGTGGTCATAAACAACCGTCAAGTTTACACAGAGAACGGACCTCAACTAGGAAGGGATGCTTTAGTGTGGTACACTGATGGATCCAGAATGGATGAGAGGGTTGGAGTTGGCGTTACAGAGCCGAATTTCAAACCCCTTAAAACCCCTTGGTAACACCGCAACTATCTTTCAAGCAGAATTACATGCCATAGAGATATGTGCCCAGTAGTGCATCGAAAGGGACACCCTGAGGGCAGAAATCTATATTTTATTAGATAGTCAAGCAGCACTAAAAGCACTGAAGTCATACAATTGTGAGTCTAAGGTGACTTGGGACTGTAGACAATCCCTGAGACAACTGGCAGCAAACAACCAGGTCACTCTGATGTGGGTTCCAGGTCACAAGGAAGATAAAGGCAACAAAAAAAGGGACTGCCTTGCCAAGGAAGGGGCAAATACATAATTTTTCGGCCTAGAACCTTTATGTGGACTCCCACAAATGGGACAATTTAATTTACTTGGGTTTAAAGGTTACGAGAGATGGAAAGTATGACAGTGACATTGAGCAAGGGTGTTGGCAGCAAAACAAATAAATGGGGCACTGCATGGCTTTCTGAGCAGCGAGAAAGTGTCAAAAAAGGCACGTCTGCCTGTGCATATAGGTGTGTTGGTTCCTACACTTATGTATGGTAGTGAATGTTTGGTTTGGCAGAAGAAGCATGAAAATAGGATTAATGCTGCGGAGATGAGTAGTTTAAAAAGTATAGCCAGAGTGACTCGGTTGGATAAAGTAAAGAATAGTGAGATAAGAGAACGCTGATGTGTAAAAGAAGATGTGGTTACAAAGATAGATAAAGGAATGCTTAGATAGTTTGCACACGTAGAAAGGATGGATGAAGGAAGATTGACGAAACAAATTTATAAGGCGAGTGTGATTGGACAAGTCGGTAGAGGTCGACCTCGGCGAACATATTTCGATCAGATCAACATCGTTTTGAAGAATGGCCAGGTCAAGAGTACCAACAACCGACGAGCATGTATAAGAGCACTGATGAAAGTAGAGGAAGCAAAAGATGTGTGCAAGAACCGTAGCAAGTGGAACGAAAAAAATGCGTGACTATATGTATGTATGTATTAAACTACCGCTCACATACATAGACAATGTCGACTTTATTTTAAATAGTTCCAGCAAATTGTGCATTTTAATCAAGAAAACTAATTAGTTGTGCTATCTTCACGCGGCGCTGTCTTTTTTGCAAAAATTAGTTTTGGTGGTATTTTTTTATAAATATGAAAATATTTCTGAGTACTTGATCGTTTTTGAAAATATTTTTGCACAAATACAAAATTTAATAAAAAAGAATTTTGTCTTTCGAAATTTACAATTTTAAAAGAAAGAATGACAGATATTTCAGTACTGGTGGGAGTCCTGGGTAGCTCTTGGTAAATTCTACAAATTATGTTTATAAAGTTTGATCAAAAAAATTAAAACTTTTTACTTATCACGTATCATAAGTCATGAATCACGAATTTCGAAAAACCAACATTTCGAATGTAGACAAAAAATAACAAAAATAACAATTCTGATAGGAGTTCATGGTGGCGCGTGGCAAAACTGTGTTTTTAAAAAAAGTCGGCGCCAGCTTCACATGGAGTCAAACAATGACTAAAAAATATTAAAATGATACGTAAGTGCTTGGCATTGTAAGTAAAGTTTCATTTTATTATGCAATATTTAACCTTGAACGTTTGTAATGACAAACAAAAAAATTAATCTAATCGGCCAATCTTACTTTTTTTTATTAAATAACTGGCGGACCCGGCAAACGTTGGATTGCCTGCTTTGGAAATGTACGTATTAATCTAAGCGACCCCAAAAACTATGAGTTTGACACTAAAATTGGCGTTTTTATTAGTTTTCACTATCAAACTCATCAGACTATGAATTCAACTTTAATATCAGCCAATTTTTGATAGTTTTTATATTTCATTCCCTTTCCACCCATTTTGTATTGGTGCTTACAATTTTGAGGATATCACTTTCAAACTCAGCGACCCCGAAGACTATGGATTCGATTCTAATAGTCATTTTTAATATTTTTTTATATTTCAACCCCTTCCCACCCCTTCCGTAAGGGTGCTAAAAAAATTGGTCACTATCAAACTCAACGACCCCAAAAACTATGAATTCGGCACTAATATGGGCGTTTTTAATAGTTTTTATATTTCATTGCCTTCGAACCTCTTTCGTGGGAGTGCTAACAAAGTATCAAACTAACTCAGCGACCATGAATTCGATACTAATATTGGCTTTTTTAATAGTTTCTATATTTCAGTGCTATTGAACCCCTTTTATGTAGGGGTGCTTATCACTATCAAACCCAGCGGTTTTTTTGATAGTTTTAGTTTATATTTTATCCTCTTCCTACCCCTAATCTGAAGATTTCATCAAAATCTGTCAAGCCGTTTTTGAGTTTTAGCGAGATTAACAAACGGCGATTCTTTTTAATATTGTAGATAATTATGCACTTAGTTTATATATAAAAATTACCATTTTATCATTTTTAAGAGATATTTTAGCTAGATATCTAAATATAACATATTCATTGTAATTATTATCAAATGTGTACAATCTGTTGATCATTGTGACTCAATTATTAACAAAATAATCTGTCATTGTAGTAGAACAGAGTTGGGTAATTGGGAACTGGACGGAATAATTTTAATTTTAAAAAATCATTAATTGGTCACCTTAAACAACATTAATCGAATTAGTCATTGATAAATAACATAATTTAATTAATTAAAAGAAAATTAACAAAATAATGTAAATTTTTTTATTTAATATAAAGTGAATCTCGTATTTTTTGTGGTTAGATCTATTTCTATCAATGTTCCATTGATATGGATCGATTGTTTTTACAAGAAATTGTGCAAGAAAAATAAGTCAGGATTATAACTCTTTTCCCTAATTTTTTCCCTCGTTCCTTTTTTTCATTAATCTAGCCAAACAATTTCTATCGATGGAACATTGGAAAAAATAGATCTTACCAACCAAACTGCGACAATGGTTTTTGAGCTTCATGCAAGATCGATCCTTACATGTGGCAGTTGACGGTATTTCTTCTGATGCGTTTAAAACCAATGCCGGGGTCCCCCAGGGTTCCTTCCTGTCCCCAACCTTTTTTCTTTTACACTTCAACGACCTCTTGAAAACCACCACGAACCCCATTTACAGTTTCGCAGACGATAGCACACTTGTCTCAACTTTCACATCCTATTAGGAGACTCAGGCAGGAACAGGTTGATTAGAGATCTTAAAGCAATCGTCGAGTGGGGAACCAACAATCTTGTTCAGTTCAACGCCCAAAAAACACAAAGTGCCACGTTTTCCAAGAAAGTGAATTCCTCAAATCATCCCATCGCAATGTCCGGAAATACCCTTAAACCAAGTCCCTCCATCTCGATTTTGGGAGTCACGGTGTCCAATAATATGTCTTGGCATGACCATGTTGCTAACATCGCAAAGTCGGCAAGCCAGAGGCTAGATTTTCTGTGGAAAGCCAGAAAGTTTTTTACTCCTGATCAACTGTTGACGACGTACAAGGCTCAAATCCGACCTCTACTGGAGTATTGCTCGCATATTTGGGGTTCAGCACCAAGGCATTCTCTTCGTCTTCTAGATTCCATTCAGAAAAGAGCCATTCGCTTGATAAATAGCTCGACTTTCACAGATACCCTTTACCCCGTAGAACATAGAAGAAGAGTTGCAGACCAGTCATTGCTCTACAGATATTTCCATGGCAGATGCTCCAGAGAAATAAAAACTCTTGTACCACCATTGGCCACATTCGGCCGAAGAACTCGGCACGCTGATCAGTCTCACACATTTACTCTCAAGCTTGACACTACAAGGACCAATCTTCATCAAGAATCCTTCTTTTACAGGGCTGCTACGAAATGGAATAAGTTTTCAAAATCAGTTTTTCCAGAGAACTATGACCTGCAACTTTTTAAAAAGCGTGTCCACAATCATTTCCTTTCTATAATCCCTTCCCCTTCTAATAGTCGCAGTGCAGGCCGTACGCGGCCCACACGATAGGTCTACCCATTTTGCGACTATAAAAAAAAATTGTACCAAGAGTCACTATATATTAAATCAACAAATTTATGACATTATTTTGTTAATTTTTTTTAATTAATTAAATTATGTTATTTATCTATGACTAATTCAATACATAATTGTTTAATTGTCCACATTTGATAATAACAATAATGAATATGTTACATTTAGATATCTAGCTAAAATATCTTTATCATGATAAAATGGTAGATTTTATATAAAAACTAAGTGCATATTATCTATAATATTAAAATAAACCGCCGTTTGTTAGTCTCGCTAAAACTCAAAAACGGCTTGACGATTTTGATAAAATTTTTAGGCAATCTTCAGATTAGCCCGGCGGGTGTTTGGTAGCAAACGGATCAACAAAAAGAGAAGGAAGAGGATATAATATAAAAAAAATTAATATTAGAGTCAAATTTATAGTCTTTAGAGCGTCTGGGTTTGATAGTGATATTCCCAATTTTGTAAGCACACCTACATAATAGCGGTTCGAAGGCAATGAAATATAGAAACTATTAAAAAAGCATATATTAGTGTCTAACTGTGTAACTGAGTTTGATATTGTGACAGTCCCAATTTTGTTAGCACCCCAACAAAAGAGGTGCAAAGGGAATGAAATATAAAAACTATTAAAAACACCAATATTAGTGTTGAATTCATGACTATTAGAATCGAATCCATAGTCTTCGGGGTCGTTAAGTTTGAAAATGTAAGCACCAATACAAAACGAGTGGAAAGTGGATGGAATATAAAAACTATCAAAAATTGGCTGATATTAATGTCGAATTCATAGTCTGATGAGTTTGATAGTGAAAACTATTAAAAACGCCGATATTAGTGTCAAATTCATGGTTTTTAGGATCGCTTAGATTAATACGTACATTTCCAAAGCAGGCACTCCAGCGTTCGGGCAGGAGACAACGTTTGCTAGGTCCGCTAGTTATTTAATAAAAAAAAGTAAGATTGGCTGATTAGATTAATTTGCTTGTTTTTCATTACAAACGTTCAAGGATAAATATTGCATAATAAAATGAAACTTTACAATGCCAAGCATCATTTTAAAATCATTTTAATATTTTTTAGTCATTGTTTGACTCCACTTTTAAATACACGATTATGTATCAGATGTAATTTATTGCCTGTTACGGCATATAGCCAGAGAAGTAGTTGTTTTTTGATACATAATTGAGTCGCCGCCTCTCCGTCCCCAGTTTCCAGTTCCTTTTGTCGTAGCACAAATCCTCCTCTAAATTTCTTGCTTCCATAGCCTCGTCAACGTCATCTCTTCAACTTCTCCACTCCAATACTTTTTTTTGCCATCTTGTTGAATTCATCCTTTTTGTGTCTTGATCTTCTGCAGCTTCTTCTTAGAAAGTCCATTTCCGTGGCCGAACCATATGTCGATATACTCTGAAGGATTGTTTTGTAAATTCTTAGATTGGTGTCTCGCCTCATGTTTCGTTCCCAAAGTACGGAATTTAGGGCTCCAATAGTTTTCTTACTTTTGATTATTCTTTCTTGGATCTCGTCCTTACTAGTTCCTTGTTTAGGTATTTTAGCTTTATCAACGTTTTTTATTGTTCCTTTTTCCAAGGATAAGTTGTTGCATTCTTCGCTACCCACAGTAAGATACTCACTCATTTATTTAGATTTATCGTAAGACCAGCTCGTGTACATTCCTCATGTAGCTTTTTGACCATACAGCTTAAATCCTGTTCGTCCTCCGCAATTACTATTTGATCCTCTACGAAATACAGTGTATATAGAGTGTCATCCCCTATCCGTAGGCCCATGTTTTTGCATTTCGAGCCCACCCTTTCTGGGATTGGTCTAGGTAAGTTTTAAATAATGTAGAAGATAGGCAGCACCCTTGTCTCAGTCCCTTTGTTGTGTAAAAAGATTCAGTCAGTGATTTTCCAACCTTAATAGCGGCAGAGTTTTGTCGATAGTAAAGTTAAACGGCCCGGATTAATGCTCTTTTTAAATATGCCAAAATATAGTTATGTTACTGGAAAAAGACTATTGTATAGAGAATTGCAAAAGCTTTTGAAAGACATCATTCGACCCCCAATTCCATTTTATAATGTTGGTGTAATTCTTACCCTCGCTTAAGGTTGAAAGTAGTGGGAGTCAAGAATACCGAAAAAGAGTGTCCCCCATTAATAAAAAATCGACGGGTCTGAGCGTTTTTCTAAAATGTTGACTAGGTTCCTGCAAATGGCTCCGCTTCGTTTTTGGTTGGCCACCCTGTATACCTAGTATCCGTTGTACCAAAAGTTGTCCGCATTTAATTGAATTCTTTATTTTAAATGTCAATCCCAGAATTTCAGTTCCTCATCCCAATACGAAAAGTGGCCAAGATAAGTTAATTACACGGGTAGTCAAATTATCAAGTAAAAATAGTTATAAAATTGATACATGAGATACATCCATATTCATTTAAAAATTAAATAAGGCCGTAACTTGCTGATTATATTTGTAGATAAGGCGAAGTAAAATTGTCTTAAATACAAAAATTTTTTTTAACTTTCCTAGTAACAATCTGCCCTAAGGCAATAAGCGTTTGATAGGGATGGGTGGATGACTTGTAAAAAGTTACTCCAGCGAGTAATCTCTTTTAAATTAATCTTAATCTAAGTCTTATTCTAGAGTTTATGTTTTGTTTTTGTCTTACTATCTATACTTATCTGTGAAATACAAAAATGGAAATAAAATTAGGATATTAATTTATATTTAAAAATTTTTTAGTTGGATCATTCAATATATTGTAACTTTGTCCCACGTTGTATGCCACTGCATTTTCTGATATGTTTACTTTAGCACGAAAAAGTTTGAAAAACATTTAAAAAAATATGTTTTTGTTATTGTTCTATATTTTAATTAAACATGGAAAGACACCATTTAAGGTACTTGGTGTAGGCATAGCGTCAGAAAAATCTAAATTTTTGTATTCTTCTTAGTCAAACGTCGAGAACGACGTGTAGTGATCACAAGTTAATGTCAGGTGTTATTACTCAGAACTCTTCTTACAGTCTCTCGCCATCTCCCACGGTCAGCAGCAGTTCTAATGGCTTCCACTAGTGGACGCTCGGTTACTTTTTATACAATGTCTGTCCGCGTCCGCTTTTCCTTTTGCAAAGGGGTTTGCCCTGGACAATCAGTCTCTCAATGTTGTCATGACGAGTAATATGTCCAAAGAAGTTCAGTATTCGCGCTGATGTCAAGCTACTGAGACGGTTTGATGATCCAATCTCGTTCAGCACTGACACATTGGTGTGATGTGCCTTCCACGGTATTCTTAGCATTCTTCGCCATACCCAAATTTCAAAGGCGTCGACCCGACGCCTGTCGGCTGCCTTCATAACCCATGTCTCGGAAGCGTACCAGTAAATGGAGAACACTAGGGCATGGACCAGTGATTTTTTGGTATTGATCTTTCAAATTTTTTTGTAATTGGCTCATTGCTGTTCGGCCAAGTTGAATACGACGGCGGATCTTCATCTCGCAGCTGCCGGAGGAGTGGATAAGGGCACCCAGATAAACAAACTGATCTACCACTTCACAGTTGGCAATGTGATGTGGTTCTGTTTGCTGTCTTATCCGATCTATCCACTATCAATACTTTAGATTTGGCATAGTTGATTTTTAGACCATACTCTTTTGATGTTCTCTCTAGTCGTTGTATCAATTCTGTAAGTTCTGCTGGGTTAGCGATCAGAAGAGTGTCTTCAGCATATATAAGATTTGAAATTTTTTTCCCATTTATGGCAAAGCCTCCTTTCCACTCATCAAGTATCTCTCTCATTAAACATTCCGTATATACATTAAACAAGAGAGGTGATAAAATACACCCTTGTCTTACTCCCTTTTTGATATCTGCTGTTCTGGAAATACGATTGTCAATTTTGACGACTGCTCTACTTTGTTCTTATAAATTTTTTATAAGTTTTACCAGATGAGTAGGTACTCCCGCAACGCACAAGATCTCCCACAACTTTGACCATTTTACATTGTTAAACGCTTTTTCGTAGTCGACAAAACACATATACATGGGTGCATAGTATTCCCTGGCCTTCTCCATAAGTATTCGGACGTTTAGTATTTGTTCTCGTGTACGTCGCACTTTGACAAATCCTGACTGTTCAGGTGCTATTTGGTGATCGAGGAAGTGGACCAACCGAGATCGAAGAACATACAGCATTATTTTGCTCGCATGTGAGATCAGGGAAACCAGACGATAATTGTTACAGTCCATCCTTGATCCCTTTTTATGAATGGGTATTATAGTGGATACAGTCTGGCCACACTCCGTTGTTCCAAATTTGCTGGCATAACAGATGTAGGTATTTAATGTTCCTCTCCTCAAGGGCCTTCCAGACCTCCGTAGGGATCGAATCTATTCCGGTGGACTTTTCTTTCTTAAGTGCTCTAAATGCTGCGACTACTTCACTCAAAAGGATATTCGGTTCATTTTCCGGGCTTATTTGTTCAAGAGATTCGTAATCATCATTATAGAGTGGTGTACAGTAGTCTTTCCAGACGTGGAGCTCATCGTTTATATTAGTTATTATGGTGCCGTTTTAATCTTTAATGGACCAAGCCCTAGGTTTAAAGTTACCAGTAATTATTTTAATTTTTCCAAACAGGTCTTTGGTTCGATTATTATTATGATGTTTTTCAATGTCTTTACTTAGATCTTGGTAATACGAATTCTTGTCTTCCCTGCAACGTCTCTGTATATTCCTCGATAGGACTCTATGTTGTTCCCTTCTCTTTTTGTATACTTATACATGATAATACAATTACCCATTAAATTTGAAGTCGATTGACCTCCTCTAATCCGAGAAAAACTAAATTAAAAATTGGATAATTAACATGGAGAGTATACGCTCGATGTAGTTCTGTAACAGTTGATTAGTTCTGGAAAAAACACTAACTGTCAGAAACTTTCAAAAAACTAATTAACTAATTAATATTTTTGTTCTAAATTAAAAAAAAATTATTGACCAGCTAGTTGTTGATAAATAACCGTATAAAGTTCAACACCGCTGTGCGCGAGTATACAGGGTGTTTTAAAAAAAAGTGACCCCGTCTCTAGAATAGGTGAAAAACTGAAAAATAATTGGGGTTTGCTTAATAAAAAATTTTCTTAACGCCATCCGTATTCAAAATAACGTGCGTTGAAGAAAAAAAATTAGGTTATTATTTTATAATTTTCAAATCAAAATATTCCGAAAACTGTACACAGTATCGAGTTTTACCAAAAGTACCTTTTTGGTGTTAAATTTAATGATTTTTAAGTTCACTTGAAATTTTAATTAATAAATCTAACCTTAAAAAAGTTATGTTCTTCAATACTACTTGGTACGAACCGTGTAACTAGCGCCCTCTATGAGAGTCAGATATAAAAACAAATTCATGGGATATATCAGATTTTAAAACAGTTTCGTATAAAATTTCATTACAATATTTCCAGTAGTTTCGGCAAAATCGTAGTAAATGTGTATACATTTTTTTTCTTCAACTCCCTTTATCTTGAATACGGAAGGCATTACGAAATTTTTTTATTTTTTTTATTCAAACGGACTTATGGAGAAATCAATCTTTAAAATTATATTTAGTAAAACGTATATATTTATTACGGGTAAAAAAATTTAAATTTTGAGGAACACAAAAAATAAAATTAGTACAATCTTTTTTATTAAATGTCTCACACCCTTTTCGATGTGGAATCCTCGTAAAGTGTTTTATGTAAAAAAAGTTGTGGTTCGAATAAACTTTGGTCAAAATAGACTTGTTCTAATTAATCACTTGCAAAACCCAGATTTAAAGTAAAAATTTTCAGCTCCGAATAAATTATAAATTATTTTTATGGTGTTTTGAAAAATGGCATGTTCGTAAATAAATATTACGAAAGTAATAATTTACACATTTTTGTATGATTTTTTCGTGGTGTAATAAGTATCCCTATGTAAACCAAAGATTTAAATATCTACCAGTCTTGGCAGGTATACTACAATCTTTAGGCTGAAGTCTTCGCTATCGAATTGTGTGCAAGAGAGCTGACCAACAAACCTCTAGCAAACAAAAAGATAATTATAGTATCAGACAGCCAGGCTGCTTTAAAAGCACTGAGCTCCAACAAGATAAATTCTAAACTTGTACGGAATTGCATCGAATCCTTAGAGTACCTTAGTGCGAACAACAGGGTCACCCTACTGTGGGTACCTGTGCACCAGGGGGTGAAGGAAAACGAAAAAGCAGACACCCCTGCAAAACAGGGGGCCGAATCTGCGTTCACTGGACCAGAAATTCTTGAAATCTTAAAATTCCGCTCCTTTCGGAGATTGGAAATCATCACCACTACTCGGACCTTATCAATCGCCCGCCTGAAGAGTTCTGCGGACGTGCAACCAAACCACTCCCTCAAGTTGCGCAGCCAAGAGATTCTTCTTCTGCCAATCGTTCTCTTGCCTTTTACTTTGCCTTGAATAATTAGCTTAACTATATTATATCTATCTCCTCTCAGAACATGTCCTAGATATTCTAATTTTCTCCTTTTTATGGCGTTACTAATTTCTTTGGCTTTATTCATTCGGCGTAGTACTTCCTCATTTGAAACCTTGTCAACCCATGGTATTCTCAGCATCCTCCTATAACACCAAATTTCAAATGCTTCTATGTTCTTGATGTTTTCTGATTTAAGTGTCCAAGCCTCCATTTCATAAAATAGAATGGAGAATATATAGCATTTTAGCATTCTGGTTCTCAGTTCTAATGTTATATCTCGGCTGCAGAGTATTTTATTCATTTTTATGTAAGCGCTGCGAGCTAGATACTTCAATTCGACATTTAATTTCTTTTGTGTGTTCTGCTGTTTTAGTTACCCATGTGCCAAGATATTTGTTAGAGCATACCCATTCCAGGTTATCGTTATTAATATTTATAGATAGTATGTTGTGATTTGTGCTTTGGTTTTTTAAAGTTGCCATGACTTTGGTTTTCTTTAGGTTCATATCTAGGCCATATTTCTTGCAGAAAATGCTTGTTAACTCTACCAGATGTTGTAGATCCTCCAGACTGTCGACAAGTGCCGCCAAAACAATCATTTCGGACTGTGCGGAGAGGAAAATACTCACGTACTGGTCCGATATACCAGGGTTGACTCACTCGAAGACGTTTCTACCTAAACCCTCGAGAAACACAACTAAGCAGATCCTAGAATGGAGCAGAAATAACCTGCGAATTCTAACGGTACTGCTTACAGGACACTGTCGTCTAAGATACCACCTCGGGAGGATAGATCTGAACCAACAAACGGACTGTCGGTTTTGCTGCTTAGAAGACGAAACTGCTGAATATATACTATGTTCATGCCCTGGTCTGGGAAGAATAAGGTTCAACAAATTTGACCTAGAACCTACCGATTTCAAAAAAATCTCACCCCATACAACCATGAACTACGTGAGAAGGGCTGGATTGTGCGGTGAACTGTAGCCTCTAGGGGTGAGCCACAATAGACCTACTAAGGGTCGCGGTGGAGGGGCGACCACGCCCCACTCACATGATACCTAACCTAACTCAAAAAATAATATTAGTACTATCTTTTTATTAAATGTTAAGTGTTTTATGTAAAAAAAGTTGTGGTTTGAATAAATTTTGGTCAAAATAGACTTGTTCTAACTTATCACTTGCAAAACATAGATTTAAGTTAAAAATTTTCAGAAATAAATATTACGAAACTAATAATTTATACATTTCTATATGATTTTTTCGTGGTGTAATAAATATCCCTAAGTGGCGTGGCGTGCGCTACTGATAATTAATATCAATTAACAATTGTTACATTTTTTTGATTCTGATTATAATAATTTAAGCGTATCATTTAAAGTATGACGAAATGGCAAGTAATTTTATCTTCACTGTATATATGTATATAAAGTTTATCTATAAGTTGTTGATCTTAAAAAATATTCTACAGTTGTTGATAACTCATCCATTCAAACGTCAAGAGACGCCATGATGAATTAAAGTGTGTTTCCGGAGCAAGAAAAATACGAGTAGCAGAAGAAAAGGATATTTTTGTATACCTATTGGAAGTTGGATATATTTTTTTTCTATCAAGATTATGGTACATATTGAAAAATTCGAAATGGAAAGCGTACAACCACCGAGTAAGTATATTTTTTCGTATTAATGTTGGAATATTTTACAATTAATTAAATTAAAAACAATACTGAACGTTTCGACCTTGACAGTAATCTTCAACTTTACTATCATTGATGTCGTAACTTAATTAAGAGTAGTGTGCTAATTTAACGTATTTTTATCGACTGACAAATAAATAATTATAACTGACGAATCGTGTTTGAAATTGATTTAACAACAAAATTTATTCTTTAGACAAACGTCGGTGAGAATATTTATCGATGCATTCATAAAACAAATCTGTATATCTGCAAACCGACGTTTAGTTAAAATGAACATTATTAAATTTAAAATGTGTTTGTCAAAAAATATTGCAGTAACGCACGGTAATAGTGGTTCATTTTTTTATTAGTTTTCACTCACCCAATTTATCGCTGACGATATAAATTGCAATAACGCTTAAATAAAACAATGAGCAGGTAAAATTTGACGCCTAAAAATAATAAATAATAACGTATGTATTATTATACGTCGATCAAAGTCCGGACCAAGAATAAATCGAAGTTCATTATTAAAATAATTTAAGTACATAAGTAATTGTTCGAAGGAAATTTGAGACGTAAACAAATTAATAATAACGGCAAAAAATTATGGTCGATTTATTGTATACGGGGTCTGAAATAAAGAAGGTATGTACTACGACTGGCATTATGAAGCTACTTTAGTTTTAAAATAGTAGGTACAGTATAATAATAAACTTTATTAATATGATGATGGGAAGCTGATTGAAGAATCTTATTCCATTATACGGTGGGGTATGTCCATAGAGAGCTGTTACGTGCTTAGGAATGCTAAATTGTTCACCGTATCTTGTAAATTAAAGATGAAAATCATGGTTTTTGGAGAATTCAGAGGAATTATTTTTAGCATATAAAATACATTTGGAGATACATATTGATGGAACTGTAAGATTTCACGATTTCTGAAATGATCTTTACACTTTTGTTTGAAATTTGGTTGAAGATCAGTCTCATTTTTTGTGTTTTGAACACTTTGGATACACCTTCCTATAAAACAATATTGTATGATAAATGCGAATAAACAAGTTAATAGTAAACCTGGAGGTGCTGATCAATACGTTAGACACCCAGCCTACATTGCTATCAAGCATTACTCCCAAAAACTTGGTTACGGATGAAAAATGGATATCCTCACTTCCAACCTTGACAGTGAAGCGGTTAGTCAACTAATTTTTGGAGGAAAATTGCATAACCACAGTTTTTTGGGAGTTAACTATTAAAGAGTTTTTTTCTGCACCACACTGTGAATTTCCCGGCCAAAACATTAAGTTTGTAGGTCAGTTCAGTTAAAGACTTGGCATCTGCAGCTAAGGTGGTGTAATCAGCCTATAGCATGGTATAGTCAGCATTGTTAAATGGATTTAGGTCTAACAAATACCTCGCCAAATCAGGTGTACCGCAAGGATCTAACCTCGGTCCACTACTGTTTAATATCTTTATCAATGACATTGGTGACATAATTAAGCTTAATTTTTTACTGTATGCTGCTGAAATAAAAATTTTCTCTCCTATCATTAATATGACTGAATGTGAAAAACTATCGAAAAATCTTAATCAAATAAGCCAATGGTGCAGTCGTAATAATTTAGCGGTAAATCCTACCAAATGTTTCGTAATATCAGATCAGATCTCAACGTATATGATAATATACGTTGAGATCTGATCCAATTATATTTGACTATAAGATAGACAATTATTCTCTAGACAGACCATGTAATTTTAAGGATCTTGGAGTTACTTTTGACTGAGAGCTATCTTTCCAAAACCACATAGACAATATAACTACGTCAGCAAACCGTATGTATGGATTTATAATTAGAGTAGGCCGCGACTTTAACCATTTAACACTTTAAACTCTCTACTATGCTTTTGTGAGATCAAAGCTAGAATATGCATCGGTTATCTGAAACCCATATTATCAAGTGCATATTTATAAACTGGAGGCAATCCAAAGACGCTTTCCCAAATACCTAAGTTTTAAAGTAGATCGGACTTATCCACTAATTGGCTCTGCTCACGGGAGTTTACTGTCAAGACATAGCTTTTTCACTGGATAGAAGACGAGAATGTTCTAGTGTCATTATGCTACACAAAATAATTAACAATGAAATTAAATGTCAATGCTTACTACATCAGATAAACTTTAAAATTCCCCGTCAGGCATTTCGATACACCGACTCATTCTACACTACCACACCACGAACAAATATACTTAAAAACTCTCCTGTTCATACTATGTGTAGGAACTATAACCTTATAAGTGACCAGCTTGATATATTCTATTGTAATGTGAGGCAAATTAAGAGCTATTATTATCAGCAGTAATAATGTTGTGTTAGTCTTAAGCTTTCTACTAATGTTTGATTTTGTATTACTCTTAAGCTTTTTTATTGTTAGTACTATTGTGCAAATGTTTACTTTGTTCCTGTTCTGTAATTGGAAATCTTTTTTTCTGTAGAACAGTGTAAATAAATAAAATAAAAAATAAAATAAATAAAATTAATGTGTAGTGGAAGATCGTTGTCTTACAACAGAAATATTAGAGGGGCTAGGACGGATTCTTGGGAGACACCTCGTTCCGATATATTGTTTTCGATGTTTACGCAAATTTTTCTCGCATTTAGTTACGAAGATAACCCGCAAATGAAATCTCCTCTGAAACCCAGTGCATACAATTTACTTTCTATAATTGATGCATTTATAATTCTATACAGCCAAAAGCTTTGGACAAATCGAGTGCACCCACATATCTCCCTCTATAAAGGTGGCTGTGAACATAACTGAAAAATCCTGTTGTTACACTTTCCGTCGATCTGTCATATTTAAATAGAAAGGATAGCATTTCTTTAAATATGCTCTTCTGTCCATCTACACACTGTAGCGTTTCTTTCATTGTTAATAAAAGTGGTGGTCGAGGATAGGGATTTGTTCCGAGCAAAATTGTTGTCAAGCAAAGTTTTTAGAATCATATTTGCACAAATCTTTCTGTTTTCCTGTTAATGTTGACCGTATCCGCTTTTATTCTGTTACTTCAACGTTCATCCTTTCTGACGATTTTTTCAGTTCGTTTCACACTATCGTCATTTTTTGAAGATGAGGTCCATCGTTTTCTACCGGTGATTCTTGGCTCTCCCACATACAAATTGCTGAAGATGAGAGAAGATAAGAGAGGAGAGAAGAGATTCTCTTTGTAGGTTCGCCTGTGTTAAGAACGAGACAAGTTGGGTTCAAAAGCTGACTTTTCAAAGGATATTATAACATATTATGATTTACATTTTATTTGCCAGTTTGCCTCCAAGGCAACAAGCTCTTTATCTTTATTGATAGATCTTGTACAGTATCTACAAATGCATTGTTTATTTTTTTTATTACTTATGCGGAATAAGTAGTATCTTAGAGTACGCTGTTGCGGTTGAAAAATAGCTGTTTGCCCATTTGAGTGCGACAAGTATAATTGGCGCACGCTTATGTCATTTGAGTGTTACTTGGCGCACGCAAATTATACTTAGCACTCGCAATAGTATATTGTTCAACTAGTGCGATAAGATGGCGATTGCTCACGAGAGCGAAGTTGAACGCACGAGCGAAGCGCATGCAAATTCGAACCACCAACTGTCAAGTTAAAATTACCAAATTTATATTTTTATTTCAGTTAAAATTTTTGGTCTGGACCCCTGTTTTATACATACATACATAAAGTCACGCCTTTTTCCCATGGGGGTAGGCAGAGACCACTTCCTTCCACTTGCTGCGGCTCTTACACACATCTTTTGCTTCCTGTACTTTCATCAGTGCTCTCATACATGCTCGTCGGTTGTTGGTACTCTTGACCTGGCCTTTCTTCAAAACAATGTTGATCTGATCGAGATATGTTCTCCGAGGTCGACCTCTACCGACTTCCGTCCATTCACACTCGCCTTATAAATTTGTTTCGTCAATCTTTCTTCATCCATCCTTTCTACGTGTCCAAACCATCTAGGCATTCCTTTATCTATCTTTGTAACCACATCTTCTTTTACACCACATCGTTTTCTTATCTTACTATTCTTTACCTTATTCAACCGAGTCACTCCGGCTAAACTTCTCAGACCACTCATCTCCGCAGCATTAATCCTATTTTCATGCTTTTTCAGTAACATCTGGTACAGTGACGAATGTCATTTTCATTTGTAAAGTCATATACATAGTTGCTACGACTATTTATATGACCTTACAAATAAAAATTACAGTTTTAGGTTTCCTACGATCAGAAGAGGTGCAAGAAATACCTGTTTAAAAGTTTCAGTAGTATAAAGTATGAAGTATAAAGTAAAGTTTTAAATTTCTTCGACACAAAATTGGCCTTTTTTTTTATTAGATAATTGAAAAATTGTTTTTATGATTTATACGTACACCCACCGCTTTCATGGTCAATGTCAAATCTCTGAAATTGCTATTATTATTTAAATTGAACGCATATTATTTATCCGTCCCATTGATCGACCCGACTATTTAATGCATTCAAAATTACTTTTTACGTTTGTTTGGCAACGCTGGAGAAGGAAAAATAAACGCGAGATGGCGCGGCATTGGAAAATCGGGCTCAAAGATTATTTAAAATAATTGGTATTTAATTTTTTTTTAAATGCTGCCATAAATTTATTGTTTAATTAGGACTTAATTTTAAATTTAAACTCAACTTTCGTATCTCCATATGAAAACATACATACATATAGTGACGCCTTTTTCCCGTTGGGGACCACTTCCGTTCACTTGCTACGGTTCTTACACACATCTTTTGCTTCCTCTACTTTCATCAGTGCTCTCATACATGCTCGTCGGTTGTTGGTACTCTTGACCTGGCCTTTCTTCAAAACAATTCAAACCATCTAGGCATTCCTTTATCTATCTTTGTAACTACATCTTCTTTTACACCACATCGTTCTCTTATCTCCTTATTTTTTACTTTATCCATCCGAATCACTCTGGCTATACTTCTTAGACTACTTATCTCCACAGCATTAATTATATTTACATGCTTCTTTGTCAAACCCAACATTCACTACCATACATAAGTGTAGGAACCAACACTCCTCTATGCACAGCCAGACGTGCCTTTTTTGACACTTTCTGGCTGTTCATAGTGCTATGCAGTGCCCCATTAATTTGTGTTCCTGCCAACACCCTTCGCTCAATGTTACTGTCATACTTTCCATCTCTCTTAAACTTTGAACCCAGGTATACAAACTCATTTACTTGTTCCACCCTTTCTCCCTTAATCAGAACATCACAGTTTGTCATGCTTTCTTCTTTTTCAAAAACCATTACTATCGTTTTGCTTACATTTATTTTCATCCCCTTTATTTTCAGGGCATCATGCATAACATTAACCATCGCCTGCAACTCCTCATCAGATGACGCTAATATAAATTGATCATCGGCGTAAAGAAGGCATTTGACGATCAAATCATTCATTTTTAATCCATACGCACTCTTTCAAATCTTTTAAATAATCGTCTATGTATAAGTTAAACAGCCATGGCGAAGCCACACATCTCTGTCTCACACCCTTTTTGATGTTAAACCAGTCCGTGTAAGCTCCGTTAATTCTGACACAAGCAGTGGAATCCTCGTATAGTGATTCCAGTGCTCGTATTAAACTACCGCTCATCCCATACTTAGATAATGTCGACCACCATTCACTCCTCACCACTCTGTCATAGGCCTTTTCTAAGTCTTTAAAAGCGCAATAGACTTTCTGACTTTTAGCCAAGAGTTTTTCGACTACACGTCGTAATGAAAAGACCTGATATATACATCTCCTTCCTCTTTTAAATCCTGCTTGCACATCCCATATTATCTTCTCAGTTTCATTCGTCACTCTTTTAATCAATATCCTTGCATACAGTTTGCCGACTATGTATCCCGATTTTTTTCAATATTCATCTTTTGTCATTTTTGGAATGTAATAAATAGTCGATCTGTTTTATTCCCTTTATTCATTTTTATGATCCAAAATGAGAATACGAAAAATTGGCATACAATGAATAAGCTTGACGAATTGATTACATAGCATATAAATCCTTCGTTTGTAAAATTATAAGCAAACAAATTTTGTTTACCAACAGCTAAAATATATTTAAATTGTGAGAAAAATATGATCGTTTTCGTAAATAGCGTATGTTAATTAAGCAAACAATATTTTTACGTACTGATTTATCACTTTTTACTTGGAATATTTTTAGTTTATATAAAATTGTGATAATAAAGAAACTAATTCAATATTTAATAATCAAATTGTCGACATTTTGGGAAACTGCTAATCAAAATGCTAACACTGTCCCTTAATCCAAAACACGAACTCCTGAATGTTTGCGATATTTTCCCAAATAAAGATTTTGTAACAGCACCATTTTCAAATGCACAATTATGCCAGATATAATAAAGCAATTTGAATAGTCTGTATTTCTTATAGATCATCATGGACGTTCAACCCGGGAAATTATGACTAGCTTCTCTTATATCAGTGCGTTTATAATCTCTTTTCTGTCCTGGCCCCCCTTTTATGGTTTTCTATTGTTTTCTGTCTCTGCATTTTGTGTTCCAGTCCCTGATTTTTAATGCTATTATATCTCTCTTTACTTGATCCCACCATCTACTTTGTGGCTTCCATCGTTCTTAACGGACCCTATGGTTTTAATCTCTTTAAGGTTTCTGTTGAGGCTCTTCTCATAATGTGTCTCATCCATTCCAGTTTTCGTTCCTTTATATTTCTGTGTTTCTTTTTAATCTTCTTTTCTCATTTTTTATGTTTCATCCAAGTATTGGTTCTTTTTTTTTCTAGTATTTTAAGATCTACTTTTTTATTTATGGTTGTTGTTTCTAGGGCGTAAGTAATGATTAGTCTGATCAAAGTCGATTTTTTATGCCAAGAGTTTGGTTTACTTGTAGTATTCTTTCTTTTATTTTCCAGTTTGTCCTATCGATGTTACTAAGTAGTTGAAGCTTGGTACGATTTCAAACTTGTAGTGGTTATCATTTTTCTGTTTTTCTTTCCCTTTTCGCATATATTTTGTGTTTTCTTGATTTATTTGTAATCCGAATTTTTGTGCTTCTATGTCCATCACCTCAACTGCTTTTATTAGATATAGATATTAGATTAGATTTCATATAGATCTACGTAAATTTAGCTTTGCATTATAATTATACTCAAACGAAATTTTGGAATCAGAATTAGACGAAACGGTTTCTTCTTTTTCTTCTTCTAGTGCCTTATCCTCAATGGACGTTGGCGGTCATTCTGGCCCACATGACTTTGTTGATGGCAGCTCGAAAGAGCTCTGCTGATTTTTTTCCAGTCCATTGCCTAATATTATGGAACCATGATATTCGGCGTCTTCCAGAACCTCTCTTGCCATTCATTTTACCTTGCATAACCAGCTGCAGTATTTCATATTTTTGGTTACGCATTACGTATCCAAAGTATGCAAGTTTTCTGTCTTTAATGCTCTTCATTAATTTTTTTTCTTTTTGCATACGTTGCAAGACAGCTTCATTAGTTACGTGATGAGTCCAAGATATTATCTGCATGCGTCGGTAGCACCACATCTCAAACGCCTCAAGTCTTTTGCAAGCTGCATCCGTCGATGTCCATGATTCAACACCATACATTAATATTGAAAATATGTAACATTTTAATAAACGAGTCCATAGATTTAAATTAAGTTTCATATTACACAGGAGAGTTGTTATGCGATTAAAGTGAGATCTGGCTTTCTCGATTTGTATTTTTATCTCTTTTATTCGGTCCCAATTGTTATTTAGTTGCACTCCTAGATAGTTATTGATTGAGACTGTCTCATTGGGGGAATTTCTGATGTGAAACTGTACGTTTTGAGCGTCTTGTTTTCTTATTATCATTACTTTTGTTTTGTTTGTGTTTAATCGCATATTATATTTTTCGCACATCTCGGCTACTTTCTCTATTAACCTCTGGAGCCCCTCAGCTGTATCTGCAAGAAGAACAGTATCATCTGCATACCTTAAGTTGTTGCTCAGTACACCATTTATAGAAATACCATTTGTTACCTCTTCAAGAGCTTCCTGAAATAGATTTTCTGAGTAAATGTTAAAGAGCAAACAGACAATACACAACCTTGACGAATACCTTGATGAATTTTAAATTTTTGGGATTCCATTTCCTTAACTTGAACAAATGATTCTTGCTTCCAGTAAAGATTGGAGATAACTTTTAAATCTTTATCATCTAGTTGGTATTCGTTTAATATTTCTATTAACTTTTGATGATTAACGTGATATTAGCTTTTTAAAAGTCAAATGTTCGTTTAAATAAATCACCACAAACACCGTCAGGTCCAGTGGTCTTATCTTTCTTTAGTTTGTTTATTAAATTTGCGACTTCTTCTTTTGTGATGATAGGTCCTGTTTTCTTCATTAAAGAGCAGTTGGATATATTTTTTCCATTTCTGCAATTTTTGTTCATTTTCCAAGATCGCTACGCTGTTTTCATACCTTATTATATCCCCTTGTTTCTACCTTTACTTATGTCAGCAGTTTCTTTTAGTTTCTTATACAGATTGAACAAGTCACGTTTACTAAAGAGTTCATTCTATCAAAAATACCTAACCTCTCACGCTCACAGTCATGCTCATTTTTAAGGTTTATTTCATGGTTTAGTTTAGTAAGAGTCTAGAAAGCATCGCAACCTATGATCGCAACGTCGCATAGCGAGCGCCAAATAGTTGAAGCCGAGTTGTATCAAATATTACCGAAAATAAAGTAGAATTTGTGGTCGCTAGACTCTATTTCCATAACTTCCAATCAAAAGGTTTGCCTCTTAGGCATCCATTCGTAGTGAATTATGCATTTGAATGCTAAGTGTCTCTTTCATTATCGATTTACAGGCCTGCCACCCGGCAGTCCTGTTTCCTCGAAAAAGTCCAGGATGTCGACAATGGGGATTCCAATTCTGGTTTCCCGAAATGCCTTTGTCTGCGAATCAAAATGTATAAAATAGTCTCATTGTTCTCTTTCTTCTTATTACTATAAACACCCTGGTATCTTGGTACCCACATGATGCAGAGTTTGTTTTTTCACCATGGAACATTCTAATACCAGTTTAGAATTAAATTGGCAAAATGTCAGCGCTTTCTCTTTTTATAGGGCCTCTGCAACATGATTTGGGCAGAGGTGAGAATTGCAGTAATTTCGTTCTGAAAAACTGTCTCAAAATGGCCCAGGTTTATGCCCCTATAGGGGTATTTAGTAGCCCTATTACTCACAATTTCACGAATAAAGATATTATTATTATTTGGGATACACTATACCACCCTCGATAACGCATATGCAGTAATAAAAAAATGTTTTTTTTTTGGTGTTGCAATATTTTTCCGTCCATATCAAATTCAGCAGCGATAAGTGTTAACTATAAAGCGTTCATTATTGACCTACTTATATTGTTTGCTTGTTTTGAATAACTTTTAACTCTTGTTAAACACGAAAACATAAATTTCTTAATTAAAGAAACTATCGAAATCTAACGAGATAAATAAGGACATTATGGATAAATAGGTAGAAACATAAATTGATAGACGTATTAAGGCAGTGTTTTTCAATCTGTGGGTTGCGACCGTCAAGTGGGTCCACTTTCTTAGGGGATTGCGATCGCAAGCCAGATAAGTTTAAAAAGAGAGGGTTGTGTAGATTTTACACCACAATAAAAATACACATCAATTTTAGTGAAAAGGCTGTGTCTGCTTATTTTTTACTGAATTGTCAAATCGGGGTTGCATGCCCAAAAAACACAAAGTACCACGTTTTCCAAGAAAGTGAATTCCTCAAATCATCCCATCACAATGTCCGGAAATACCCTTGAACCAAGTCCCTCTATCTCGATTTTGGGAGTCACGGTGTCCAATAATATGTCTTGGCATGACTATGTTGCTAAAATCGCAAAGTCGGCAAGCCAGAGGCTAGGTTTTCTGTGGAAAGCCAGAAAGTTTTTTACTCCTGATTAACTGTTGACGACGTACAAGGCTCAAATCCGACCTCTACTGGAATATTGCTCGCATATTTGGGGTTCAGCACCAAGGCATTCTCTTCGTCTTCTAGATTCCATTCAGAAAAGAGCCATTCGCTTGATAAACAGCTCAACTCTCACAGATACCCTTCACCCTCTAGAACATAGAAGAAGAGTTGCAGACCAGTCATTGCTCTATAGATATTTCCATGGCAGATGCTCCAGAGAAATAAAAGCTCTTGTACCACCATTGGCCACATTCGGCCGAAGAACTCGGCACGCTGATCAGTCTCACACATTTACTCTCAAGCTTGACACTACAAGGACCAATCTTCATCAAGAATCTAGGTCTACCCTTTTTGCGACTATTTTCATAAAAAAAATATTTAAAATGCTTTGGAATGATGTAAGTACTTACTTTCAACGATTGGTCCGTAGCAATTTCTTCTGAAAGAAAAGAACTTAGACCATTTTTTATGAAGACTCCGTCCTCAAACGAAGTTTTGCAAGAAATCCTTTGATTGTATCCTTAGCCGTTGAAATATTTTCTTGTCTTCCTTGAAAGCTGATATTTAAAATATTTAATAGCCAAGCAGGGTCTCAAAAATAATTTAAAAATTCATATTTAGCATCTTGTTAAAATATTAACAATTCAGCTTTTGTTCCAGAACTCGTACCAATACCTTTTATTTGGATAGCCACCTGATCTCTAGGCGTTAAAGAAAATATTGATGTCTTCGAGTTTGTCTACCTTTAATAGAGAACTTTGATCACTTATTCAAGAACATCATTTAAAGCAAGAGTATTTGCGTGGTACGAATTATTTTCTGAAGGGCGAGAAGGGTGATGCAAATGTAAGTCATCTCCGCCGCCAAGGACGACTGTGACTGATGACAATGTTAACGCCGGGAGATAGGCGCATTCATCTGGATGAAATCGCGCGCACCCTCAATTTCAGTTATGGCACCGTCCAAAAAATTGTTTCCATTGAGTTACGTTTGGTCGGTGCTTCTCTATGGTATGGAGGGTTGGACACTAAAAATGAGTGCAATTAACGAATTGGAAGACTTCGAGATGTCCTTAAGATAACTTGGACGGCGAAATTGACAAATCAGGAAGCTCTTAGACGCGTCAACAAATAACGCGAATTGAAACAATTAAGAAGAGAAAAACGGCATATCTGGGGCATATCATGCGAGGTGACAGATATCAATTCTTGAAGTTGATGATCAAGGACAATATTAAAGGAATTAGAGGAATCGGAACAAAAGAAAATGTCATGGTTGCGAAACATCAGGCAGTGGACATGGATACATAATGTGCAGTCGCTGATACACATCGCAAGAAACAGAGAAGCGATGGAAAATGTTTTTTTGCAAACATCCATCGGTGGATACGTACCAGAAGAAGAGTTCTTTTTCTTCCTCTTCTTATAATAGGACCTGGTCCTATTTAGTCCGTTGCGTTTAGCCTCCTTCGGAGCTCTTTCTGTGACGCTGAGCTCCAGCTTCCGTACCATCTCTTGGGTGGTCTGCCTAACGGTCTTCGCGAGTTTGGTTTTTGCGAGATGGCCCACTTTGCCCACCTTTTATATGGCATCCCTTCCACATGGTCTTTTCAGCACCTCGCGTGTTCTAGCCCATCTTACTACATCCTGTATTTCTAGTTCTTTTTTGATATCCTGGCTTCTTGTTCTATCCCTGAGGGTAACACCCTTGATGGTTCTTAGTATTTTCATTTCGTTTGTTCTTATTATTCTTTTAGTTGTTGATGTTTCAGCTCTGGTTTCTGTGGCGTACGTTAAAATAGGTCCTACACATGTTTTATAAATCCTCAGCTTGCTTTTTGTACTCATCATTTTATTTCGCCATATGATATCTCTCAGGTATCTGCTGACTCTTGTTGCTTTTATGGCTTGTGTTCGTGCTTTTTCAATAAGGTTTCTTTCGCTTGATACCTCCACTCCTAGGTAGTTGAATCTTCTCACCTGCTGGATTATCTTGTTGTCGACTGCCAGTTTGCACCTTATGGGTTCTTTAGAGATAACCATTGACTTTGTTGCGATGTTCATGTTAAATTTTTGTGCTATGACTGTTGTCTTGTACAACAGGCTTTGTAGGTCGTCTTCATTTTCTGCTATGAGGATTGCATCGTCTTTATAGCATAGAACTTTAATGGTGCGATTGCCCATCCTATATCCAGCGTTCCCTTTTTAATATTTTTAATGATATGGTCCATAATGATGTTGAACAGAGTAGAACTAAGGCTGTCACCTTGTCGTATGCTCTTATTGATTTGCACTTCCTTAGACAGACCATCGTTTGTTTTTATTCTTGTTCTACTTCTGCTGTTTAGTTCTTGTATAACTCTTTGGTACCGGTAAACGATTTTGTTCTGGTCTATAATCTTGATTACGTCATCCAGTCGGACCCTGTCGAAGGCCTTGGTTAAATCCACAAAACAGACAAACAGGGGCTTGTTAAATTCTATCGATTTTTCTATCATTTGGCGTAATATGAATATTGCGTCCACCGTTGATTTATTGGACCTAAATCCTAGCTGTTACTCGGATATTGGCACCTTTTCCATGAGCCTATTAGCGATTATTTTAGTAAAGAGCTTAAGGACAGAGCTCAGTAGCGTTATGTTTCTAAAGTTATCGGGGTTACTTTGGAAGAAGAGTTAAAATTTAAAAAACTTTGTGCACGTTGAGTTCCACGAGTGTTAACCGATTAACACAAGAAAAATGAGCACAGTTAGGGTAGTCCAGACCTATCACCTTGTGATTTTCATCTGTCTCGTTCACATTTGATCCGCCCTCGTACCACAAATTGAGAACAATCTGACACATCATTAGATTTATCTAACCGCAAATCAAACTGTGGGATCTTCTTTAATTTTTTGTTTAATTGTTTTGAAATGTCTGGTTACTAATAACCCGGATGGTTGTAAGCATTTTTTACTCGTTAAGGCGTCACGTATTCGAGAAGGTTGAAAAACTCTAGATAAAGGCTATAAAAAAAAGTGCGTGAGTGTCCTGGAACACTCGATTGGAAGGAAGTCCCTTTCGTAGTATATTATTATTATTATTATTATTGATAAACGTATTAGATTTTCTCTCACGCTTGTTTTTGTATTTTTCGGCATTGTTGCTTTTTTTTGATGTTTTTTTTAGTTAATTTGTCAACTACTTGGCTATAAAAAATAGGAGAGTCGTAATATAAAAATTTTAGGTTAAAAATAAATTGTTCACATATTGTTGCACTTTAGCTCTGGCACTTACCTTGCGTTTTACTTCTTCTTTCGCCTTTTAATTCGTCCAAATTTGGACATAGGCTTTCCCTAGTTTTTTCCAATCGTTTTTATTTTGTGCTTTTCGTTTCCAATGTATTCCTCCTATTTTCTTTATGTCGTCTGCCCATATCCTTTGGAGTCGTCCTTTAGCTCTCTTTCCAGTTCATGGTCTTAATTGTTGTATCGTGGTATGACCTGCGAAGTTCCATTTTAGCCTGGTTATATGTTGACCCGCATCTTTAACTTTTGTTTTGTTTCTTGTCCGGTTATTTTGTTTTTTACCTTGTAATTTAATTCCCAACATGGATCGCTGAATGGCTCTTTGGGTTTTCTTTATTTTATCGATATTTGCTTTAGTCAAGGTCCATGTTTGGCAGGCGTGTGTAAGAATTGGAATGATGCACTGGTCAAATACTCTGGTTTTTAGATACTGCTGTATTTTCATATTTTTTAGGATCCATTTTAACTTTTCAAATCCTGCCCAGGCTAATCTGTCCTTTCTTTTTACCTTTGCTGTTTGGTTTTTCTAGCGTCATTGTTATTATATTCTAAGCCACTATAACAATGCATTATTGATGTATATTAACCAACATTAAGAGTTATTATCAACCAACAAGAGTGTTTACAAACAATTCGCAAAGAGGCTACGCAGCACGTGTTTTGTTAAAAATAAACATAAGTATAAGTACAAAAGTACAAGAGTGTAGACGGTTATCCATAGCGCGTATGCTATTGGCTGTGCGCTCTTATTCAAGGCAGCCAATAAGTTCGCACCGGTTGCGCATGTATAGTTGGTACAACTTTCGTGACGGAAAAATCTTACACTTTCTTTCGCCCAGCCTCCATCCGCCAAACCTGTACCGTGCGATGAAGAACTTCGTTCCAAAATATGGTAGCACAACGCTTAATTCTTTTACTGTTTTGGTAAAACTATTTAAACGTCGGTCAAAGCAGTAGTCATATCGGTTTTAATTCATTTTTCCAGTAAATACGAAAATAGAACCTTTATTTTACTGTATTTTTTAATTAATTTGTTTCAGAGTTCTTTGGCAAGAGACATGTGCAGTATCTTCTACTTTTTAGTGTAACAGTTTTAGCTTACGGATTAAGAAATATTTTAAATTTAGCTGTAATTGCCATGGTCAGCACGACGCCTCCTGAAGGAGTACAAGTGAGTAAAATTGCAATTTTTTACGAAGCAATATAACAGCAATATACTGGGTGTTTCTAAATTCATGCGCAAAAATTTAGGAGGTCAATTGCCTGTATGAAATTGTAATCGATCTTGCTTATAACAAAGTTTCCTTAGCCCACCCCCTTCTGCGATATCACCCCTAAAAAGTTGGCTGGAAGCGGTCACACCCAACATTTATTATGAATCGTATTTTATTCATGCATTTTCCATCTTTACTGTTTTCCACTCTCAATACATAGTTTATTATTTGATAAAGAATAAAAATCATGATATTGCTTTTATTTTTTTTTCACCGAATCTATTGGTTGTAGGAAAAAACTTTAAGATTCAGAAATGTTTTTTAATGAACAGAAATTTTAAGTAATATTTTTATTTTACAAAATAAAATATTTGATATTAATCATAATTTCATACGGGCAACCTCCTGAATTTTTTCGTATCAATTTAGATACTTTATGAAATAATAACTTTATTATTATAGAATAGAATTATAAAAACCGAATCTAACATTTGTATTTTCACATCTTGAACTCCTCACTTTGTTTTTAATTATTTATTTAATTTGTAACAGTGGAAAGTTTTGTTTTAAAAATATTGAGTAAATTTCCATGGAGTTCCAAGGCATGTAATATTTGTCAATAAAGTCAACCACTAAGGTTAAGTAATAGATAAAAAGTGAAGATATAATCCAAGTTTTTATACATCTATTTTAACTATGAATCAAACAAGTAAATGTTTTTTGTGATAAACAAATAAAGAATCAAATTTGCCGGGTTCACCTTTGGTTAAATATTTGAATATCTGAGAATTGACGAAGTAACCTCAGTTTTTTTTTAAATTGATGTATTGCTAATAATCTTATCAGCAAACATAATAAAATACTTATGTAGTAATAATTTATTTTTGCTTTTAATATCATAAATATTAATCTAATCAAGATTGCAAAGTTGTACAACCGATCGGTAATAGACTTAAAGGGATTTTATCAAATCCACATGATATATAGTAAGTATCGCGTGTTGTATTAAATTTTTATATCTAAAAACTTTCTTGTCTCATACCACAATTTTTTAGTATATAAACACGCACAATGTGTTATTAAATAAAATAAATATCTAGTTTATGGTCCCGGATATATTGTTTGCGGATTATTGGACTTTATTTTGCAATCACATTAACCTAACCTAACTTATTCACAACTAAACCTAACTTAACTATTATAACCTATACATTATTATTACCCGCGAACAATTTCGCTAGTACTTTTTTGTAATCATTAAGCAGGACTGTTCGCAGTTGGTCGTGTTTTGTTAAAGTGTCAATTTCACTCCGACCAATTTTATCCTCTCTTGGTATGCCGTTCAATGGTGATTTATTTTTCTTGCTTCCCGCAGCCGAAAGTACATTGCGGTCCCTTAAGAATGACTTTGGTGGCCTACTTAACTTATACGCGCTTAACCTAGCGAGAGGGTTAAGTGGTGGCTCTGAAGCAAGTGAGATATATCATTTTAATATTAATAATTTAACTATACTTTTGCTTGGAAGCAAGAAAAATGGTATACAACCCACGGCAAGAATGTTGCGAAGCAGACTTTTCAAAGAATGGTTGCATATATAAAATATCAGTGATCTGGGTGCGACCCGAGAGGTCCACACGACTAACTTTCCAGTGGAAGGAATGAAAAAATACAATATGTTTTGTTGTTATAATAATAATAATAATTATTAAAATTATTATAAAAAACGATTTCAAATTGTTTATAACAAATTAATTGTCATTAACAATATTCTGTCAACCGTATTCTTTTAAACTTTTTCTTATCATTTCATAAGTGGAAGCTATTTTCAATTGTTTGTAACAATTGAAATTTTTATTTTAATTATTGTGATCAATAATCATTAGTTAGTAACAATATTATTACTAACAATAATTTTTCACTGTTATAGCATCTTCAATGCTATTTTCTCAATACTGACACAAGTTTAAAATTCTCCAATTCCTATTTTTGTTGTCTAAAACTATCTCTTTTTATGAAATATTGTCATCATATTTTTCATACAAATATTCATGCAGTAATCATATTATTCAAAAAATCTTAAAATTCTGTATTAAAAATAGTATAATTTATAAATTGCAAAATTCAGGTAGTTTACCATTTTTTTCAGTTTTTTTATTCTCCATAAAACAGCCTTACCGATTTTGCTAAAAATCTAATCAGTTCTAAGTTGCGTAATTATGCGTCGAATGCAATTGGTGGTCCCACCTCGATATCATTTTTTGTTCTCGAGATAATCAAGACGAAAAATAATTTCGAAAGTTAACCATTTTTTTCAGTTTTTTGATTCTCCATAAAAAACAGTTTCACCGATTTTCTTGGAAATCTAATTAGTTCTAAGTTGCGTAATTATGCGTCGAATGCAATTGGTCCCAAGTCGTTATCATTTTTTCTTCTCGAGATAATCGAGACGAAACGCACATACAAACATACGCACATACGTACAAACACACACACACACAGGCTTCCACTTAAAAACTATTGTATTCGATTTTGGGGACCTTGAAATGTGGAGTTATGTCAAAATTCGGGATTCGCAAAATCGGACCCATTACTTCCACTGGGAAATTACTAAGCGACATTTTAATTGTCAGTGTGTCTGCGAGTCCTAGATCTCTTTTATCATACCTCGTATATTAATGTTTTTTTACTTTCAGACTTATCCGGAATGGGCGGATAGCAAAAATGTGATGTTGTCTTCCTTTTTTTGGGGTTACGTACTGACTCAAATACCAGCCGGTCAGCTTGCCGAAAAATTTGGCCCTAAATTATTTTTATCAGGGGCCATAATGGTTTGTTCACTATTTTCAATACTCATTCCTGTGTTTGGCGCTAATTTTGGTTACGCAGGTGTCATGTTCTGCAGAATAATTCAGGGTTTGATGCAAGGATTTATTTATCCTTCTATACATCATTTAATTAGCGCCTGGGTACCTCTCAGCAGCAGGGCCAAGATAGCTGGCTTCGTATACGCCGGTAGGTTATTTTGTTTACATATATATATTATTAAAACTAAAGATAAAAAAAAACGTTTGAAATTTTGTCAACAAATAATTCAAACATTAATTTTTATGTTGCATCAGGTGGTCCTTTGGGTACCGTAATAGTGATGCCCATCGTGGGATACATTTCCGGTTCGAAATTGGGATGGCAAACTGTGTTTTACCTTCTTGGAGGCGTGGGTTTCACGTGGACTGCATGCTGGTTGTTTTTGGGACTTGATAGTCCCCATCAACACAAAAGTATTACCCCCGAAGAACTTAAATTTATTCAAGATGGGGTTGTTAATCAAAAACAAAAGGAGGTAAGTAATTTAATATTTAAAAATAGTATCTGATTACGTTTTAAATATGATTGGCTAGTTGAATATTATAAATCCATTTGCCGAACACATGTATATTTTCTGATGTATAGAAAACCTCAGCGGTATGCCCAATATTTAAATCTGGAATCATCAATCAAATAAAAACTATCGCCCAATCACTCATCAAATTTTGCAAAGGCCTTCGAAATCTCAATCCATAATAAATTTCCCAAATAAAAAAAATAAAATTATGCTTAAGCAGCACAGCTTCACATCTAAGAGATCAACTGTAACCAATTTAATGTGCTTTACACAAACTGTCAGCAGTGCTAAAGACTATAAGTCCTAAGTTGATACCATATATACAGATTTCTTAATGGCTTTTGACAAATTGGACCATAAAATACCTATATCTATACTAACCTGGCTTTGACTCTTATCTACTAAATTTACTTTATAACTAAACAATCTGTCAAAATGTCGAATACCGTGGTCATAAATCACAAATATTCATTTCCACCCACTGTGCACCAAAAGGAAGTAATTAAGCCTCTCTCTTCCTTTCGTTTTTTGTAAATGACAATATAATGAGTAACATTCTTTTATTTGCTGGTGACTTGAAATTGTTTTGGATTATTTAATCTTAATGCGACTGTTATTTACTTAAAAATTATATTGCCCGTCTAGGAGATTGGTGTGAAACAAAAAAAATTGCCCCTAAATATACAGAAATGTCTAGTTACACTCTAAAAGTCAAACCGGTGGGACACAGTCACTCAATAAATCAAACATCTTTGAATCAGTGTGATGTAACAAAATATTTTGGCATTGAATTTGATTCGAAATTAAGTGTCTCCACACACATTATCAAAGCTGCATCAGTAGCTAAAATAATGCTTGGCCTGCCAGAAACTGCAAAGACTCAGAAAGCCATATGAAAGAACACGCTTTTATTTTGGTATTTGGTGAGAAGCGGTCGGGTTAGAGGAGCCCACATTGCAGCTTTTGAGCTTATTGTGTTTTGCTGCTGCCACCTATTAACCTAGTTGTCATTAAACCAACTAGTGTCCTGGATAAGCTTGATCAAGGTGTAACAGGCCTTGTAACAAGTTTCTTGCCAGTACCGCATCAATCTGGGTCGTATTAACCCTATACTTAATGCGCAAATATGACATAGGAAGCTGTTTCTTCCCTATCCCTACATAGTCTGCATACATGGTTTTCCAAAAAGATGCCCACGTTATGCAGATGCTTCCTTAGAGAACAGTGCCCCGTTATCAGCATATCAATTAGTTTACTAACATCAATGTTAAACAAACTGTCTTAGTATTAAATTACTAATTTTTTACAAAATTCGTTTAAATTTACTGTTAATGTGACAAAAAAATCATGACTAATCATATGCCTGAATACTCCATCTAAATGCCTTTCTAATGTTGTGCCACACATGGTACATTCCCTACTTTAAAATAACTGGTTGGGAAAGTGGAAGAGGGGGTTGACAAATGACAGATATTTGTAACGTACACATGTGTCCCCATTGGAACAAATGTTTCAGCATTTAGGTACTTAAATTCCAATGAATACTGCCAAATATCGGGGTGGATTGATTTCTGTTGCCCACTCCGTATATACTGATCCTATAAGTGGATCTTGTGCCTGTTTATAAAATAAACATTTTTTTTCATCTGGGACAATTATTAAAAAAACAAGAATTTTTTTTATTGATTTGTTGTGCTTCTTCCGTCTCGTCTGCTCTGGGAATTTCTATTTCATTAAGATATAATGAAGGACACTGTGAACGTTTTAACGTGTACGTAACATACGTGCTTTTTGTTTCGTTTATCTTTATTTTCCATTTGCTTAACCATCTTGTTAGTGCATCTAAGTGCAGTTGTAGTTTTCCAGTTGCTATCTCCGCATTCTTATGGTGACACTATATAACAGTATCGTCCGTAAATGTTTCTAATTCTGTATCTGGTCTCGAAAAAACAAGAAAATAAAATATAACTTTTAACATAACTAATTTTTGACTGTTCCTAAATAAATTTATTAGAACAAAAGTTAAATTTAAAAATGCCAATTTTTTTGTCGTGTTTTTGTTTTAATATAAATTAAAAGAGTTGTTGTAATTTAGCAATTGCCAACGCCTTGGAAGGACATCCTGAAGTCCATCCCCTTCTGGGCGATTCTAATTTGCCATTTCGGCGACCTGTGGGGTTTCTGGGCGATGCTCACGGAAATACCAACTTACATGGATAAAATACTAAAATTTGACATAGCATCGGTAAGTGTTGAATAAAAAGCAAGTTAGAGTCTTAAATATACAATAGAATTATTTTTTACAGAACAGTACTTTGTCCGCCCTTCCATATCTAATCTATTGCCTGTTGAATTTGGTGATGAGCCCCATTGCCGATTATCTTATTACCAATAAGATCACTTCTGTTGGTGCTAGTAGAAAAATATTTAACAGTATAGGTATGAGCCTATGCCCTAAAATGATTTTTTACTCAGTTACTCGAATCACTTTGTATTCTACTTATTTAACAACTAAAATTACAACCGGCTTAACGATGGGACTATCGGCGTAGAAGTGCGTTACTGTTATTCTTTGTAACTTGTCGCTATTTTTCAATAAATGAATAACACTTACACTTTCACGTCTCCTTTCATCACTTTTCTACGATTTTTTTTTTCATGCGTTGTGTGTTGTTTAGGAGTTTGCATTTTCGTGATTTTTATTTTTATAATACTTAGTGATCCGTAGTACTGTAGCATTTTAATTTCGGTAATTGTCGTGGAAAAATTCTAATTTTAAACATGTAAATTTTAAAAATGTTTGAGTTGCTCGTCTCTGGACTATTAAATCATTAAAATTTGCAGTAATAACTTGAAATTGTAGTTAATTGTAGATTCTTGTATTTGTCGGTAGTCCGCAGCACAATCGCTGTCTCAAATATTCATATATCTTACATTTAAGACACAAGCAAATCGTGTAATTTCTTATTTTTTTTAGGCGTGTTTGTACCAGCTCTGGCCTTACTGGCTCTTTGTTTTATCGGTTCCGAAGAAAGGGTGCTGACGGTGTTCATGTTAGTGGTGGCAGTTGGTTTTAATACTGCCATTTTGATCGGTTTCCACGTCAATCACATCGACATTGCTCCAAATCACGCGGGCACTCTTATGGGAATCACCAACGCCATCGGCAATGTGGCCGCCATCTTGGCTCCCCTATCTGTCGATCTCTTTAAACAACTCGGAGGATACCAAGAAGTAAGTAAATTTATTGTATAACTAGTTTTTTTCCGCAAATGTACTTTAGTCTTTGATTGTTAAAAAGTATGCATTGAGACAAAATGAAAATAAATAAGTTGATAATTTATTAATTAAAGCTTATCTACCATATAAGTACTTTATACAGTTTCTTAATGAGGTTAGATGATGAATTGTATAGGATTTAAAAAAATAAATTAATTGTCTCCAAATCGGTGATTTGAGAGCTGGGACCTTAACACCTGTAAATATCTTTAATGTATGTACATCTCTATTACATTTCTATCATAGCCTTATTGATGGCTTAGGCAACGTTTAGGAAGATAATAGAACAAATTTTTTTTCCAAGTACTTTTTAGTAATGTCAGTAACTTTATGTACTTGATCAACTGTAGAGTGGCTTTTTATAAAGCCAAAATGATGACAAGAAGAGCTTCTTTTCATCCATTATTTTTTGTAGTCTCTTAAGAAGCAGTTTATTGTAGAGCGTCGATATCAATGGTAGCAGTGATATGGATCTGCACGATGTCGTGAGGAGGCTTGCATGGTTTTGGGATCATTCATGTTAAAAATAACGACATCTTTAAGATATCTTTATAATTTCCATTTTTTGTCTTAAACAGATAAAAGACATGAAAAAACGTCATCTGTTACTGGGTTTCATAAACACAGTACTTAATTATGGGAATTTATTGAAAGGTCTAGAAAAAAAGGACTTTTAATTCTCATTTGTTTGTCACAGGAGGTGTCACTTTAAATATGTACATTCTGAAAAATGGAAAAATAAATCAAGCAATAGTTATGTAACATAAATCTCAGACCAACTCTTATAATTATTTATTGCACTGTTTCTTTTATCACTAACTTGCTTAAGCCAAATTTTACATGGCTTTTCTTTCCTTCTCAACCAACTAAATTTTAATGCTATTTAGTTTGTTAGACTACCAAAAAAAAACCCTTTTCACAAAACTGTGCTACCAATTTTTGCAAATTCAAGAACCTGAAATAATTTGATAACCAAATCAATATGTTGCATGATAAAATATTTTACTTGTATACGAGTACATGTAGGTAGAAATTTTATTTGTTTTGTATTTTCAATTATCCATTTATCTTGGTAAATTGCAGTTACACTAACAATAGTTAAAAAGCATACTCTCTTTTTATAATACTTTTCAAAGCAGCAATTTTATTACCTTGTGCTAATATTTAATTTGCTTAGCATAAAATTTTAATTGGTACCTGGGATGTGTGCTGGTCCCTAAACTTTTGTATGGTAGTGAATGTTGGGTTTTGGCAGAAGAATGAAAGTGAAATCAATGCTGTGGAGATGAGTAGTCTGAGAAATATAGCTGGACTGACTCTGATGGTTAAATTAAGAAATAGTGTGACAAGGGAACGGTGTGGTGTGAAAGAATATGTGTTAACAAAGATAAATAATTATAGCTTAGAAGTTTCGGTCGCGTAGAGAGTATGGATGAAAGAAGATTGACGAAACAGATTTATAATTTATAAGACGAGTGTGAATGGGCAAGTTGATAGAGGTCAACCTTGGCGAACGTATATCGATCAGATCGAAATTGTGTTGAAGAAAGGCATGGTCTAGAGTACCAACAACCGACGAGCATATATGAAAGCGCTTATGAAAGTAGAAAAAGCGAAAGACGTATGTAAGAACCGTAACAAGTGAAAAGAAATGGTCTCTGCTTACCCCTACGAAAAAAAGGCGTGACTATATGTGTGTATGTATGTTTTATCTCCTTCTCTCGTCAGCTTAGCGAGATAAAAAATGTACCAGTCTAATCATAAGCTTTTAAGCACAAACATTTTATCAAAATCGGAGCAGTACTTTTTGCGAGATGCTTAAACAAACAAAAAGACTGACAACAAATCAAAAATTGGTACTTTAAAGACACCTTATTGTAACCTTTTTTTTGTTAATATCTTTAATATATCTACAGACACATTTCTGTTGTTGTTTTATAATGGTAGAGATAGAAAGATAAATAATCATTTTTTGAGTTTAATTAGATGATTGATTAATAACTTTGCTTGCAGAGCGACAAAGAGTTGTGGAATATCGTGTTCATTACGGCAGCGGTGTTGTTCGCTACGACAGGCCTTTTCTATGCAATTGGTGCTTCCGGGGAGGTGCAGTCCTGGAACGACAAACGACCCAAGGAGGAAGAAACGGCTGCCGAGAAGGAACCCATGTACCAAAACGGTACCTGAGACGAAGTATTTCCTGTTCCGGAAAATTATTAACTAGTTTTTAAATAGACCAAATTCGATATTTGCCTCGTTGCTAGGGTTAAAACGATTTTTAAACGTTTTATAAAAAAATCTGGACTTTATTTAATAGCTTTTTTTTAGAAATATGGTAATTTATTTATTAAACTTTTTTTATGTAAAATAATCTTTTTTATACTTCCTTTAGACTAACATAAACTAAATAACTGTAGGGAAAAATCTTACTAACCTCCATTTGTTTATATGGGTAAAAAGTGAACTTTATATATTATTTTGAGCAATTTAAGCATTGAAAGTGTTATATTTAAATGATATTTTGCGAAGAATTAGTGTTAATAAACCACAAAATCCGAAAATGCTAAGAATTAAAAAAGGTGATATGGAGATATAATCGCGAAAAATGTCTTCTGTTCCACAATGCTCTACATATGGCAATTCGATTATTCATTGTGTACATTTCCTTCAAATCCTAAGGCAGCTTAGAAATGAAAGATGATCTTAATGATAGGAGAACCAATTTTAAAGTTTATGTTTGTTTGCAGCAAGCACTTTGTAAAAGATAATTTTTTTAGTGGTAAGTTTGATATTGTTGTCCAATGCTTTTGAAAAATAGATCTGTTCCTATCTAGAATCTTCCAGTGTTGAAGTATCAACTTTTCATAATTAAGAAAGATAGAATTGACCGAAGTTAATTGGATTATAATATAATCCTTTTAATTGGTCGAACAGATTCATCCACATAATACAATATGTCCGAAATTAATATTTCGACTTCTATGGGCATTGCAACAAGAATTCCAGGGACAACAGAAAAACTTTAAAAACAAACTAAAATTGATACCTAGACACACCTAGTCTTTACTGGTATTTAACAAGAATCCAACGACAATAAAACTGAAACGTCTAAAACAAACCTTAAATCCAGCTTCAATCCAATAGTTTAACACAAAAAATCAACTTAAATCTTTAAGCCGCGGACGGCCCCGCACTGCGACTATTAGAAGGGGAAGGGATTATAGAAAGGAGATGATTGTGGACACGCTTTTTAAAAAGTTGCAGGTAATAGTTCTCTAAAAAACTGATTTTGGAAGCTTATTCCATTCCGTAGCAGCCCTGTAAAAGGATTCTTGATGAAGATTGGTCCTTGTAGTGTCAATCTTGAGAGTAAATGGGTGAGACTGATGTGAGTTGAGCTGTTTATCAAGCAAATGGCTCTTTTCTGAATGGAATCTAGAAGACGAAGAGAATGCCTTGGTGCTGAACCCCAAATTTGCGAGCAATACTCCAGTAGAGGTCGGATTTGAGCCTTGTACGTCGTCAACAGTTGATCAGGAGTAAAAAACTTTCTGGCTTTCCACAGAAAACCTAGCCTCTGGTTTGCCGACTTTGCGATGTTAGCAACATGGTCATGCCAAGACATATTATTGGACACCGTGACTCCCAAAATCGAGATGGAGGGACTTGGTTCAAGGGTATTTCCGGACATTGTGATGGGATGATTTGAGGAATTCACTTTCTTGGAAAACTTGGCACTTTGTGTTTTTTGGGCGTTGAACTGAACAAGATTGTTGGTTCCCCACTCGACGATTGCTTTAAGATCTCTATTGATGGAATCAACCTGTTCCTGCCTGAGTCTATTTGTATCATTCACCGAAAGTGATCAATAGGATCTGAAAGTTAAGATAAGTGTGCTATCATCTGCGAAACTGTAAATGGGGTTTGTGGTGGTTTTCAAGAGGTCGTTGATGTGTAAAAGAAATAGGGTGGGGGACAGGATGGAACCCTGGGGGACCCCGGCATTAGTTTTAAACGCATCAGAAGAAATACCGTCAACTGCCACATGTAGCTCACCGCACCAACCAGCCCGTAGCTTTTTCCCAAGACTTCGTCGGGATCGAGATGAAATGAAAAAAAATATTTTTGTCAGGAGTAAATTGATCCTTTATTATCAAAGTTCTAGTGTACTGTCACACCTTGTAAAGAAGTGAATTTACGTAATCTTGTTAAATTCCAAACGAGCCATAACTGTTATTTATGAAAGTGCCAACAATCACAATTAACAATTAATTTTTAATTATGACAGCGATATGCAACGCCTACTAAAATAAAAACAATTAACAGCCAACCAATAATAATAAATTAAGCAACAAGGCAAAAATAATTAAGTTTTTTTAAATGTTTATATCTCAAAAATGATTATATAAGTAAATGTATAGGAAAGTGAACATAATCTCCACTTATTTTCTGTCCTAGATTTAAACAAAACAAGATATTTGACATTGTTTCCTCACTTCTTAACAAACCGTGTGTACCGTAACAATACCGTAAAGAAATTTTCAACCTATCACTAAATACCTTTGACTTTTTTACTAACCACCACAACAAGATATTTTTCATTTGGTGTAGGGAATGTTCACATAGAAATTTTAATAAGTCTGTTAAAATATTTTTTTAAATTTGCCATAATGTATGATCCATGAATGCAAGTTTTCATAAATATCGTATTAATAGTTTCCAATATAGAGATAGTTTAAGCTCGTCGTGGCACACCCTGTGAAATATTGCAAAAAGTAGGTAGAAAGTTTAAGAAAAAAAACACCGAAAAATTGATAATGATATAATTTCGCATAAATTGGTGTCTCACTTTCGAAGGATTTTTTACCTAAACGTAGAAGCCCGTTATGATACCGTAGCGGACTGCGATGCCGTCCTCTTCTACCGTGAGACCAGTTAGAGATTTTAATGAAAAACTTAAGGTCTTTAATGCTAACTGAGCTAAGACTACTTAAGTCATCAAAGTTTGTTTTCTGCTAAGGGCAGAGCAGAGGCAGAGAAGAAGTACCATTGTTTCCTCCTCTTCCTCATTATAACAGCTTCTGCAGAAGTCGTGTCGTAGCTCTGCTATTCCCATGAGTCGTGCGTGGGGTCCACCTGCCCAGTGTCCTGTTACCGCGTTCACGTTACCAATGGACTCACTGGATAGAGTTAAAACATTATTAGTTTGACGTAGATCCAGTTTAGGCCAAATCTGCTTTGATGATGTGCATGTGGGTTCATTTTGCCACCTCAGGCTGGCTTTTTGAACTATCTTACTGTGCAGGAGGAGCCGGATGTTTGCAATTGGTACTCCTAGCTGAGATGAGACAGATACAGCTGGGAGAGTGGTGCCTTCTCTTGCCAGCTCGTCCGCTCTTCAGTTGATTTGTATGTCCATGTGGCCCAGACAATGTGAACTCTGAACTTAGCTGCTAGCTCATTCAGGGTGGCTCGGCATTGCGCGGCTGCCCTAGAGGTTAAGTAGACTGAGTTTAGTGATTTGATAGCAGCCTGGCTGTCGCAAAGAATGGATATCTCGCTGAAATTTTGTTCATTGCGGAGTGTCCAAAGAGCTGCCTCGGTAATGGCTGTCATTTTGGCCTGATACACTGTAATCACGCAAGCAAACACTCTTTAATTGCCATTTTTTTTTTTTACTTTTTACTAACTAGTTTTTTTGTCTTGATAATTGTTATTACACTTACATGTTTGTACATATTTCTTGTATGAAAGGCTGTATTTGATAGATATTAAACATCTGAGAAGTCATTATTTCGTCCTACTTTGGGCTAAAAACTCAGCATAAATCATACGAACTTTGAACACATGTGAATCTTTTCTTAGACACTATAATGATTCGTTTTACAAGTCTCGTCCAAACATTTTTGTTTTTATTACTTAATAAACTTAAAAAAAATCAAATAAAAACTTGTAAAATCACAAAGTGAACATTTGAATGCTAATATTGCCAATAATAAAGTTACAAACCGACAAAAATTCATTACAAAAATGATTGAATCATGTACAAAAAACGATATAAGTTGTTCGAATTTTATTTAAATTTTACTGTGGCTTTAAAATTATACGATGTCTTTTAAGTTTTATGTAAACTTTGTCTATAATGTATACATTTTCAATTTATCGTAAAAAGAAGAATATTATTTATATTTTTGCGCTGTTTGTCACCTCTACGTATATAAATTAGATTAATTCTAATTCTTTCTTGTGGACTTTGAATTACTGCCAATTAGCAGAAGTAATAAAGAAAAAAATCAGGAGCAAGTGTAGTTTGATATTTTCAAATACTTAAAAACAATTTTATATACTTATGTAAAAATAATGTTAAAATAAAACTAAAAAATAAACTTAATATACCTATAGGTATCTAACTAATAAAACTAAAGAACTAGTACAAAAAGCATTATTAATTATTATCAGTATTTTTTAAAACTTAAAAGGATATTTTATTTATTTCAGAGGATGAAGGTTTTTTTTTGCAAAACTTTCTTTTGCTTTTTGGTGGTAAAAAATCTTTGTGGTGTTATGTTTTTCAGCACATTAAATTTTTTTCCTCTCTGTAATATAAGCATAATAAACAAGGAAACCAGCAAGTCAGTAATGTCGTTTGTTCCGGTATCGGACAGTGTGCTTTTTATAAAACTACACTCGCAGCCATTTGACATCAACATCATCCAGGTTTACAAACCAACATGTGATCACCCCGATGAGGAAATAGAAGATTTATACGAACAAATTACAGATACCCTGAAGCTAGCGAATAAATCAGGGGTGACTTTTATCATGGGCGATTTTAATGCCAAAGTAGGAAGTACACCACGAGAGGATATTATCAGTAGATAAGAATTGGGAACAGCAAACGATAGAGGAGACCGGCTAGTTCAGTTCTGCCAGGAACAAGATTTCATTGTGTCAAACACCTTTTTCAAACTTCCAACCAGAAGGCTCTATACGTGGACATCTAGCGCCCATACCCCTGAAAGAATTATTCGCAATCAAATAGACTTTATACTTATTAAAAAGCGATACAGAAACTGCATAAAGTCTGCAAAAACATATCCAGGTGCAGACATAAACTCAGACCATAATCTAGTTGTTGCAGCAGCAAGACTTACACTCAAAAGATGTTTGCAAAGACCCAGACATAATAAGCCAGATGTGTTAAGGCTAAAGGACATAAATATAATGAGTAAACTGAAACATGAACTGAATTCCAGACTTGATGCGATACCCATAACGGAGGCAGCCGAGACTGATGAACTGTGGTCCAATATAAAAAATACCATCAGAGAAAGTACCAACAAAATACTTAAACCTCAACAAAACAACAAGAAGAAACCATGGATGTCGGAGGAAATCCTTGATTTATGGAAAAAAGACGGACACTCAAGGACAAGAACAACGAATACCGGGCGCAAAACCGCATAATCAAAAACAAGATAAGAGAAGCAAAAGAGAAATGGTTTTCCGAGCAATGCCAAGAAATAGAAGCAATGGAAGCAAAACACGATACCTAAAGCATGCACAAGAAGATGAAAGAGGCAGCAGGTATCTGCAGAAATAGAAACGCGACGACTTTACAGAACGCACAGGGCAGGCTGATACTGGATACTTAAGAAAAACTGACGAAATGGTGCGACTACATCGAGCACCTATTTCACGATACCCGGTCAGAACTTCAGGAAGAATTCTTTAATCAAGGCCAAGGCTTGGACATAACGAAGGCAGAAGTTCAATATGCGCTGTCAATTTCAAAAAATGGGAAAGCTAGTGGTTCTGATGACGTCTATATAGAAGTTCTAAAAATACTGCAAAACGAAGAATCACTTAACACGCTGGTAAAGCTATTCAATCTTATTTACCGAAACGGCAGTATACCTTCTGATTGGTTAAAATCTACTTTTGTCCCGCTCCCCAAAAACGCGAAGGCCAAGAACTGCGGTGATTATCGTCTTATTAGCCTGATGAGCCATGTGCTTAAACTCTTCTTGAAAATAATGCACAAAAGAATATATGCGAAGTGCGAGACAATGATGGGGGACTCTCAGTTTGGTTTTCGCAATGGCTTTCGAACAAGGGAGGCACTATTTAGCATACAGGTTCTTATCCAAAGGTGCCGGGACATGTCGGTGACCGTTTACGCATGTTTCATCGATTACGAAAAAGCCTTTGATAAAGTTAAGCACGAAAAACTGATCAATATTCTTAGAGAAATAGGACTGAAACAACGAGACCTTAGAATAATAGCCAACCTTTACTGGAACCAAAGTGCTCAAATAAGAATCGATAACACCGCGTCCGACGAGATCAAAATCCTGAGATGCGTTCGTCAAGGATGCATTTTATCACCACTGTTATTCAATTTGTATTCCGACAGGATATTTCAAGAGGCGTTGGATGAATGTGACGAGGGGATATCTGTCAATGGGATTAATATCAACAATCTGAGGTATGCAGGAACTGGTAAGCCGCGTGACGGCTGCAAGCTCAGAGGCCGGACTTAGCCTGAACGTGAGAAAGACAAAGTGGCTAGCAGTTAGCAAATCAAACAACGTGGACGGACACCTGACAATTAACGGTCAATGAATTGAGTGAGTAGAAACTTTTAAATATCTTGGGTGTCAACTAAATGAGAAGTGGGACGGCATGCAGGAAATTCGTGCCAGAATAGAACAAGCTCGTGCTTCGTTCCTGAAGATGCGTAAGGTACTTTGAAGCAGAAATTTAAGCTTGCCTCTGCGCGTCCGAGTGCTTCGCTGTTACGTGTTCAGCATACTGTTTTATGGAATGGAAGCTTGGACTTTGACAGATGCGATGTGCAAAAAATTGGAGGCCTTTGAAATGTGGACGTACAGAAGGCTATTAAGAATCTCCTGGGTAGAAAGAGTGCGTAACACCGAGGTACTTCAACGCCTCGACAAGCAGCTGGAAGTTCTGTTTACACTAAAAAAGCGCAAACTGGAGTATTTTGGTCACATCTTAAGAAATGACAAGTATTGACTTTTAAAGCTTATTATAGAAGGAAAGTTTGAAGGACGAAGAGGCCCGGGTAGAAGAAAGATATCCTGGCTAAAAAACTTAAGACAATGGTATGGAGTGAGCACTACCACATTGTTCCGCCGAGCTGTAGACAAGGTTCAGATAGCGCTGATGATTTCTAACGTCCGAGGAGGACAGGGCACCTAAAGAAGAAGAAGAATATAAGCTTTATTAAGGGCTGTTTTATGGCAACTAAGTTCAAACGAGTCGAAAAAGTTATTTTGCAATCTTCACAAAAGAGCAATAATTTATCACCATTCAATTTGACCACTACAGACAAAAAGCTCACCAATCGACAGATAAAGAAACAAAGCTGCAAGATTACCAAAATAATAATTTTAAATAATGAATGTTTACTATATAAAGGGTTCACTTTATCAAAAGTACCTAACCTCACACGCTCAGTCATGTTAATTTAAAAAAAAGGTTTAGTTTATTTTTAAGAGTTTAGAGAGCATCGCAACCCGTGATTTCAACATCGCATAGCGTGCGCCAAACGCTTGAAGCCGAGCGCTATCGAAAATAAAGTAGAATTTGTGGTCTCTAGACTCTAGTAAAAAAATTAGTCAATGTTACAGTTTTATTTTGCTGGTACTCTCTTAAAATTTTTAGCCCGGACCACGACGGGACCAAATTTACTTGTGTAGTTCCAGGCACATACAAATTTTGGGATCGAATTTGCCGGTTATTTATGGCCACAGTGGCGCGCCAACTATGTGGCGTATCTAGGCAAATGCCACGGGCGGCAAAATCCAAGGGCGGCAGTTTGGCCAAGTTTGATTATGAAAGTACTCACGAACCAATAACAGACCCAAAAATGAATTAAGTAATAAAAGTAATCTCTATATTAGATACAACCTTATCATCTCTTAATGAAAGATTTAAGGGGTTAGAGCAATTTAATAACATTTTTGAATTTATTTATCAAATGTTCAGCTGGAATGAAGAATAATTAAGAAACTCGTGTGAAAATTAATCATTTCATTTAAAAAATGAAGCGTTTCGGGTGATTGCTGTGGCCTTCCATATTTTAGTCAATTTTGTTGTTGCGTTTCTCGCCATTGCCAGCCTTGCATCCTTCAGAGTTTGTTATCATAGAACATAATTAATTGAACTGGCTCACAACCTCGTATCCCGCCAAGGTTTGAACATCAGGTTAATTGTCGTAAAGGCAGTTTACGATCATCGTCTTGGTTTTTGTTTGTTTAATTTCAATCCATATTCTTTACTAATAGAGCACAATCTTGCCATGATCTCATGTAGTTTCTCTTTGCTGGCAGCGATAATCATCCGCGTATCTCAGGTTATTTATCCTCCTGCCCCCCACGGATATTTCACCGTTCCATTCTTACATTATTCTACGCATGATATACTCTGTGTAGATATTTAATAGAATTGGCGAGAGTACGCATCGCTGTCTCGCTTTTGCGTTGCTTTTGAAACTACTCGATAGCGTTTTATTAGCTCTGATTTTAGCATTTGAGCAGTGGGATGGAAATGACAACTTAACTCGTATTACCTCATTTTTTTTGGCATAGTTAAATGTCTTAATCGCCAGAGGGGATTGATGATTGTCCAACAGTAAAAGGATTGACTTTTCTTTGGATAGTCTAACATGAGAAACGAAATGTTGCATGCATTTAAAAAATTCTTCCTCCATCGTCCAACCTAAACCATTGACTATACCTTTGTATCCTTGTGGACTATCCCGAACTGAAATGTGATGAAATTTTTTTCTGGGCAAAACAAATATTGGAGGGGTATAATTTCCACCCGCGCTTACAGCAACGCACACAGTGACAAGAACTCCTCTACAAGAACTCCTCTTTCACTTGACGTAATACCTTCAACTTGTTTCATCCCTTTTACTGCTATAACTTTGCACACTTTTTGCACAGTGGTGACTCTACCATATGTCAGCATCGGTAAAATGGTATCTGTCTATAACTTCATTAAGAAACATTAAAATTCTCTTGGAGGAATCTTTAAACAATATCGATTCCAAAACATTGCGTAAGTGTGTTAAGCATGTAATAACAAAAAAAAATGTGGAAACTAGACCATTTTATTTAATATATAACGCTATAACCCAGGTGTGGGTACCAAACTCTGCGGACGTCCGACTACTTTTTGTAGTAAGTAAATTAATTTAATATTGTTAAATTTATAAGGTAATATTCATAGTAGGAAATAACCTTTTTGCTAATAAAACTTTTTGTATGCGGCAGGTTTCCAAATAAAAACAGGGTGGCTCAAGTAAAATATAATAATCCACACTATAACAGCTGTTACCACTTATAAAAGTTTTTTTGACCACTCTTTTAGCGTTTTGCATTTATAAGTAAGATTTATTACTTCGTACTATTTCGAAATAGAGAGTATAAATACTAAACTACGTTTGTCGTTTTTTGAGAAAGTCTTCATATGTGTTTTGTGGAAAATATAACAAATATATGGTCTTCTGTTTTTGTTTGTTATTTGAATGGGAAATTGCATAATAGATAGAAGTATTATTGCTACATCTAATGGGTTATTGCAGGACCATTTTAACGTAAAAATAAATTACTGCAACTGTTTAAAATTGTGTATTTATTTTACTCCTAAAATATTATAATATGACACTTATGCATAATCAGGCCTTAAAAGCATGAGAAAATGCTTTAAAGGCAATACGTTGCATTGTGTTTTTTTAATACAACATATATACATATAGCCACGACTTATTCCCGTAAGCGTCGGCAAAGACACTTCCTTCCACTTGCTACGGTTCTTACACACATCTTTTGCTTCCTCTACTTTCATTAGGGCTTTCATGCATACTCGGCGGTTGTTAGTACTCTTGACCTGACCTTTCTTCAAAACAATGTTGATCTGATCGAGATATGTTCGCCGAGGTCGATCTCTACCGACTTGTCCATTCACACTAGCCTTATAAATTTGTTTCGTCAATCTTCCTTCATCCATCCTTTCTACGTGTCCAAACAATCTAAGCATTCCTTTATGTACCTTTGCAACCACATTTTTACACCAAAGCGTTCTCTTATCTCATTATTTTTTACATTATCCAACCGAGTTACTCGGGCTATACATCTTAAACTACTCATCTCCGCAGCATTAATCCTATTTTCATGCTTCTTCTGCCAAACCAAACATTTACTACCATACATAAGTGTAGGAACCAACACACCTCTATGCACAGCCAGACGTGCCTTTTTTGACACTTTCATAAAGCGATGCAGTGGCCCATTCATCTGTTTTCCTGCCAATACCCTTCGCTCAATGTCACTGTCATACTTTCCATCTCTCGTAAACTTTGAACCCAAGTACACAAATTCATTTACTTGTTTTACTCTTTCTCCCTCAATCGAAACTTCACAGTTTGTCATGCTTTCTTCTTTTTAAAAAAACCATTACTTTCGTTTTGCTTGCATTTATTTTCATCCCTTTGATTTTTAGGGCATCATGCATATAATTAACCATCGCCTGCAACTCCTCTTCGGATGACGCTAATATGACTTGATCATCGGCGTAAAGAAGGCATTTGACAATCAAATCATTTACTTTTAATCCATACGCACTCTCTTTTAAATATTTTAACCAATTGTCTATGTATAAGTGAAACAGCCATGGCGAAGCCACAAATTCCTGTCTCACACCTTTTTCGATGTTAAACCAGTTCGTGCAAGCTCCGTTTATCCTGACACAAGCAAAAGAATCCATATAAAGTGATTTCAGTGCTCGTATTAAACTACCGCTGACCCCATACATAGACAATGTCGACCACAATTCACTCCTTACCACTTTGTCATAGGCCTTTTCCAAGTCTATAAAAGCGCGTCTAGCCAAGATTTTTTAACTAGACTTCGTAATGAAAAGACCTGATCCATACATCCTCTTCCTCTTCTAAATCCTGCTTGCTCATTATATATCATCTTCTCAGTTTCATTCGTTACCCTTTTAATCAATATCTTTGCATACAGTTTGCTGACTATGCTGAGTAAACTAATACCTCGGTAGTTCTTACAGTCCTGCTGCGAACCTTTTTCATTGTAAAGCGGCACGATGATGGCCTTGCACCAGTCGTCTGGTACGCTACCACTCCTTCAACAAAGGTTAAAAAGGCGGTACAGCAGACTTGTTACCACGCTTTATCTAGCCTTCAGCATTTTAACTGTTTAACTGTTTAACGCTTCCACAATTTCTGTCTTACTAATTTCAATTTCATTGCAGCTTTCACTCATGTCTCCGAATGGGGCCTGTACTTGTGTATCCTCTTTCTCAAAAAAATTTACGCCTTTCATCTCTTTAAAACGCATTTCTCTCTTTTTACCATACTACCATCTTGGATTCTGATTTTTTCCAGTTGCGAGGTAGTTTTTTTTACCTCGGATAACCTTCTATCAGATTCATCTTTTATCACTCTTCTTCTTTCTTGCCACAACCTCTTTTGCCATACCTTTTAACCTTTTATACTCATTCTTTGCCTTGTTTACATCCTCAATTGTTGCCTTTTGCGTTCTTTGATTGGCTTTTGTAGCCAGCCAATCCAGCCAGGCTTTCTTCTTTTCTGCCACTGCTTTTTAAACCTCTACGCACATTTTCTGCATCCTTTTCTTCTCTTACTTACACCACACACTTCAATAGCAATATCGACGATTCCTTCCTCGAATGGTTTCCACAATTCTTTAACCTAATATGCTTCATCTAAACCGTCAAATTTCTTGATCAATTTACTAACGAACTTCTCTTTTATACCTTTTTCGGCGCAAATTCTTAACTTTTATACGCTCTAGTACACTACTTGATTCCTGCACACAATGCCGCCACCGTTTAAAGAGCTCCATCCACAAAGAATTAAAAAAAAACAATTAAACCACTGCTAACTTGCCCAATCTGGTAATTCCACAGTCTTCAGTACCAGCGAATCATCCACCATCTTAACGAAACTCTCTGTGATGGACAGTCGCTTTCAAAATTACCAATTGTTGTTTCAGACAAACTATAAAAGCCCGCATCTCCTGCGGAGTGGGTTGATGACCGCTCACGTTCCCGAACGGACAGAAGCGCAACACGCTGCCGACATTTTCCAATTCGCAAATGTCGATCGGCACTTAAGGCACGTCCAATTGTAGGATTTGGCCCAACCAGGAGTTCAATTTGTCGTAATACTTCGGTAGTTCTTACAGTCCTGCTGCGGACCTTTTCTTTTGTAAAGCGGCTTGATAACGGCCTTGCACCAGTCATTTGGTACGCTACCACTCCTCCAACAAAGGTTAAAAAGGCGGTACAGTATACTAGCTACCACGTTTTGTCCAGCCTTTAGCATTTCAACTATTATCCTGTCATACCCAGCAGCTTTACCCAATTTCATACTGTTCAACGCCTCCACAATTTCTGTCGTAGTAATTTCACTTTTATTGCAACTTTCACTTATGTCTCCGAATGGGGTCTGTACTTGTGTATCCTCTTTCTCAAATAAAATTTTGAGGTGATCCTTCCATCTCTTTAATACGCATTCCTCTTCTTTTACCATACTACCATCTTGGTTTCTGATTTTTTTCAGTTGCGAGGTAGTATTTTTACCTCTGGCTGTTCTTATGGACTTCCAGAAGAGTTTAATATTGTTTTGGAAATCGTCAGATAACCTTCTATATCATTCATTAACACCTGTCGAGAGACTAGCTGTTATATTAAAGGACTGGGGTTTTAACATAGGAAAAATTGATGGTTCTGATTACAAGGAATATGTCGTTAAGACGATCTGGAATACGAGTGTTAAATTATTGCAAGAAAAATATAAAAAATATGGACGGTGTTTCGAGTTGTTTAAAGCATTGTATATAATAACTGTAACATTTATAATTGAGAAATATTTAAGTACGTTATGTTGATACTGGTTTAATTAAATATGTATTTCGTTCGATGTCAATGTTTCCTGATTATTAAACTTTATTTCTCCAATCAACATCTTAATTTTTTCTCTTTGTGAAATAGTTCAATAAAATTCCACTTGTGATTGAATTTATTTCAAAAGTCTGTCTTTTATTTTAAACTCAACTGAGTTGCTTAAAGAAACTAAGCAACGCAGTTTCGATATAAAATAAATCGACAGACTTATCTCGAAAATTCAATTTCTTGTAGTATTACTACTGAAAATTCATAAAAAAAACTTGACGCTTATGATGCATGCTTACTAGAAAGATAGATTCTTGATAAGAAAGCAATTATTAATATTGTTTTCTAAGATAAATGTAAAATCAATTATATTGTTACAATAATTGAATACTGTGATTTAATATAATTAAATGAGAACAAAGTACTTGAACGGTCCACTTGCGTCTTTATAAAAAAAATCTAATCGATAAGATAAATTATTATGATTTTTTAAGTATGATTCTTAAGATTCTTAACTGAGTAGTGCGAATTAGTGATGGAGACGCAGCGATTGTAAAAAATTATTTTTTTTCCAAACGAACTATTTTTTACAAAATTCTACCAAAAATGACCGACATCGAAAAAAAAGGTGATAAACAACAAACTTCGCCCACTACAAAATTCGGTAAATATCTTTTTAATTTATTTTATCTGCGATTTTTATCATCAGGTTGTTTGTGAGAACTTTAATTAATAGAAAATATATTTTTAACAGAGCGTGCTCTGTAAATTAAATGCATCGCTTAAACCCATTTATATAGTCTGATGACATTGAACTTCCACTGTCGCCAACATTTATAATAAAGCGCTCAACTTGCTAGTCGACGACAATGTCCAATTTCCACATTTTGGTTTCAACCTTTTCCTGGACATATTAAATGTATTTTTTTCATTTATCCGATGTAATTATTTAAATAGAATCATAAAAAATATTTTTAACGTACGTACAAAGAAAATCAAGTCCCAACATTAGAAATTGTATATGAAATCGCCTTGTATTGTGGTATTTTGTCAAAATTATTTAAGACAGATCTTAAGTTATAGAAAAATTAATAGAAATATAGTTTATTCAGATGAAACGTGGTTCGACACTCACGATGTCGTTTAATAAATAATTAAATTATTTTTAAAAATCTATCTGATTTAAAAATAAAATTGATACGCCACTGGTCGGTTTCTTTTGACGATTTTATGGCTTTTAATGGGATGTATTTTAAATATTTTTAAACTGACTTTGGAAGAACTATACATACATATAGTCACGCCTTTTTCCCGTAGGGGTAGGCAGAGACCACTTCTTTCCACTTCCGCTACGGTTCTTACACACATATTTCGCTTCATCTACTTTTATCGTTGCTCTTATACATGCTCGTCAGTTATTGGTACTCTTGACCTGGCCTTTTTTTAAAACAATGTCGATCAGATCGAGATATGTTCAAATTTGTTTCGTCAATCTTCCTTTATCCATTCTTTCTAAGTAGAGTACCAACCATCTAAGCATTCCTTTAACTATCTTTGTAACCACATCTTCTTTAACACCACTGCGTCCCCTTATCCCACTATTCTTCACTTTATCCAACTGAGTCACTCCGGCTATACTTTTTAGACTACTCATTTCCACAGCATTAATTTTATTTTCATGTTCTTCTGCCAAACCCAACATTCACTACCATACATAAGTGTAGGAACCAGCATTCCTCTATGCACAGCCAGACGTACCTTTTTTGATACGGTCTGGCTGTTCATATAGTTATAAAAATAGACCATTATCTCTGAAATAAATAAATGTTGGAATAAGTTTATTTAAATACACATGGTTTTATTTGTAATTTCTGATGTTAATTATTACAAAATCAGAGGTAATTACTGAACGAAAAAAAAGTGGGACATATGCCGAAACCATTTCTATCTTCTGTGTGGGATGTAAGGAAGTGGAACACGACTAAGTGCAAGTATATTTTGGTACAACGTTGTCAAAGTTACATCTTTATGTCTAATGATTCGTCAGTCTGCCTCCAGTGCGATTAATTTACATATTTATGTCTAATGTCCCTGTATTCTACACTGCACCCGATGCAATTCGTAGCGCTCTGCCCCTCCAACTGACTCCTGATTGGTGGTATATTATGGCTTGACTGCTTTGGACCAATAGGATGTCGCTTCCGTTTTCTACAAAATGTTCAGATGCTAATCATGCACTGATCATTGTTTTGTTTACTGTCTTCCTTCAGTAAATATACTTTAGAAATAACTAAACAAAAAAATTATTGTTATCAAATATACCATATAATATGGAATTGAGTCAAAGTATATTCATTGTGTGTACTCATTTTACATATTCTGTTTTTTTAAACAATTTAAAACTATCGGTCTATATTATCAGTTGAGTAAAAATATATTTAACATTCGTCGGAGAATAAGAGCTATGCAAATAGAAATATAAGTACAAATCTGATTTTTAAAAAACCAGCTACATTCACTGAAGGATACCTATACAATAAACATATAGGTATACGGTGGGTCAACTATCTCTCAGAAAACAACTACTTTCCTGACAACGTGCCTCTAAGAACATTGAATTATACCTAATAGATAATCGTGCATAATCTCTTTCGAGCACTGTGCAGATGCATGTTAAGTAAAGAGATTATGCACGATTGTCTATCAGATATAATTCCATGTTCGTCGAGGCACGTTGTCAGGAAAGTAGTTGTCTTCTGATAGATAGTTGACCCACTGTATACCTATATGTATATTGTATAGGTATCCTTTAGTAAATGTAGCTGGTTTTTTAAAAATCAGATTTTATACTTAAATTTTTATTCGCTGACACATTTTTAATGTTATAGATTACTATATTATTTAAAAAAAAATATGCGGTCGGGAGATTCCCGTAAGGAACTTCGTCACCTCCGAATGTAATTCGAAATAAATTCTGTATATTTTAATTTTTATTATTTGTTTAATTTATTATTTAATAATTTTCTCGTCAGTAAACCATTAACAAAGGAAATTATCTGTCTCCGTTTAGATATGCCAAAAAATTTTAGAATGTAGTTCGAGATGCAATTTAAAAAATTATGTATCAAATAGTAAAAGCACAAAAAGAATGCATTGGCCGGAAACGCACTAGTTCTAGGGTAGGGTGGGGCATATTCGTACACTTTTTTTCCATGTTGATTTATTAAGCTGTTAAATAACATATTGTACTGTTAGTTGTACTAGTAGATAACTACAAATCTTGGCAACAAATATACTAGTTGGATTCGATGATAAATTATTATTTCTGCCCCACCATGGGGTTAATTTTGACATGAGTGGGGTTGAATTTGACTAATTGATAACCATATTTATTGATAGACATGGGTACATATTACAAGGGCAGTTTGATAAGTCAGTGACTTTTTGAATTTCCCGCGCAGTTACTTCAAATGCAACAGTGCTGCCGTCAACTATAATCTATCAGTGGGCAACTTTCTAATTTTCAGCAAGCTACTTCGTGCAGTTGGTGTTTGATAGCCGTTCAAAGCAGACAACCTCGTAAATTTTTACCAAAATGGAAAAAAAAAATTTCGTGTGCTGATTAAGCATTACTTTTTACGTAAAAAATCCATCACTGAAACTGAGGAAAGACTTGATAAATACTACGGGGACTCGGCACCATCAATTTCAATGGTTAAGAAGTGGTTCACAGAGTTCCGTTGACGCCGAACGTCCAGGTCGCCCAAAAGAAGTGATCACGCCGGAAATCGTCGATAAAATCCATGAAATGATATTGGATGATCGGAGAATGAAAGTGCGTGAGTTGGCTCATGCTGTAGGTATCTTAACTGAACGGGTACATCATATTTTACACGAATATTTGGACATGAAAAACTCTCTGCGAGATGGGTGCCGCGATTGCTCACACTCGACCATAAGCGCAATCGTGTGACCACTTCAAAAGAGTGTTTAGCGATGTTCAGCCGTAATCCGTAATGTCTAGTCACGATGGCCAAAATCCAAAAATTGGGATCCGAACTGCTACCCCATCCAGCATATTCTCCAGATTTAGCCCCCTGCGACTATTTTCTGTATCCAAACCTAAAGAAATGGCTGGGCGGTAGGAGATTTGAGTCGAATGAAGAAGTCATTACCGAAAAAACGCGTATTTTGAGAGCTTTGAAAAAACCTATTATTTGGAGGGAATAAAAAAATTAGAAAAACGCTGGACTAAATGTATCGAGCTAAAAGGTGATAATGTAGAAAAATAAAATGTTTATTTGCGGAAAAAAATTTGTTTTATTCAAAAAGTCACTGACTTATCAAACCGCCCTCTATTAAACTCGGATGACTACCTACTGGTTAAAATATTTTTTTCCAACTTATGAATCTACTGGATGTTATAATTGAAAAATGATGCATTGAATTTCAAGTATGATTATTGTCTTGTGGTGCCTTGATTTTGTGTAGGTGGTGGTAGTTTTGCCACAATATCCTCTCTTACAATTAGACTAATGTCTTTGGTGACCGGATAATAAAATCCACAATTGTCTTTGAATCTAAAAAATTTACAATTATTTCATTACCACTGATTTCTTCTATGATGTCCACATAATAAACAACTTTTTTCTTCGTTGGAAACTTCACCAGGACGAAGTCCTCTACTTTAATGCATTCATCGTCCAACAGTTCATTAACATCTCCGTATTCACTACAGAGATCTATGTTAGAATTGGAGCTCACTGTGTCCTCCATATCAACGTCAGAGTTCGAAGAACTCGAATAGGTTTGTTTTTTCTTAGAAGTTTTTTTTTGTCGTTACACCAAGAGCATTAGTTTTTTTCACTAGTTGTCTTTTTACCGTTTTTGCTTGTTTCAGTTCTTGTTCTCTTCTCTTGGCTTGTTTAATATTTTTCTCTTCTTGTATTCTTTTCATTTCTGGAGTGCTAGTAAAGATACACGATTTTCCTTTCTTTCTTCCTCGTTTATTATCAGTCTTTGGTTGCAGAACGGGAAAAGGTCGAATACTGTCTAGTGTATTATTTTTCGAAGGCTCATTTATTGATGAACGGGAGTTGAGTTCCTTCATAACGGTGTTTTCAAGAACAAAGTCTAACTTACTCGTACTTGCGATTGGTTCACAGGTATTATCATCTGGTTGTTTACTTGTAGATGGTTCACAAGTTTTATGATTATTTGATTGTGTACTTGAAGAGGGTTCACTAATTCCTTCGGGTCCATAGCTGAGAACCCCAGCAAATTTATCATCATTAAAAACAAGGCTGTTTATTGGCCAGATTCCAGTTTTTCCAAATGACTTAGTGATATTGTGAGAAGTGAACGATAGTAAATATGGTTGTGAGGTTAATTTTGCAATATCGTTTATTGTAATTGCTTTACAAGGATTACCCACAATATAGTCATTAAAAGATGTCTTGCATCTAGATTTGAACGGACCATAGAGGCAAATATAAGGCGGCTGCATCCTATGGGAGCAATGTGATGGTTAGCTCAACATCACTATGCCGTTTTCTCGGCAGCAATTTATCTCTTCTCTTCCAATGGCACCAAGTACACTTCCGTACATATATTGATCTTTCATTCTCACTCGTGGAAAAATATATAGCGGTAGAATGGCTACACCAGTTGCGGTAATGATTCCACAAAACGTAACGAGTGTTCCTCTTTCTGAAGAAACACATTGGCCGACTTGCTTCATACCTCTCTTCGTTATAATTCTTGGAGCTTGCATTACTGTTGAGACACCACTCTCATCAGTATTCACAATTCGATCTGGAGAAAATTTATATTTAATGGATATTTTTTGGATACAATTTTGGCAAATTGGAATGCTAAGGATCTCGTATGTAGATATGTTAGTCCAAAGTTCATTGATGATGCCTTAAGTAGATATTCTTTTAACTTTGTTTCTTCTGCCGAGGAGAAAACTTGCTGAGATGCATATTTTGAGCTAGAGGACATTTCTACTCCTGAATGATCATCACTGTCATTTCTAGAGTCTGATTTATTTGCAGGCTTCGCTTTTTATAGATAAAAATGTATTCATCCGATAATATCAAAAACACGTCGACAACAGAAGTACGTATTCTTAGGTTATGTTAGTTGTAATAGACTTTAATAGAAACCTAAAACATCCTACCGAAAAGATACCAAACTACTGGTTTAATCTTATGAACAAAAAGTGAATATACTTACATTTAAGGTACAAAATAATTGGTTGATTATTTGATACAGTAAAATTCAATATTATTCGGATAAACACCTTGACGCTGTAACTACATGCACTAATGTTACCATAAAAGTGCGCAGTTGTTCTCATGGCGCTACAGGGGCGGGAAATTTGTATTGTCCATATGTGCCCCACCCTACTATCTCTTATCTCATGCAAAGGATCCCATTTCGTTTCTTAAAGTTGACTGCCCACCTTCAAAATTTTTGCATCGCGTACTTCTTATAATATTTCTTTTAAGGCGCCATTGCTTTTGTATTGCAGAAAAATGATTTAGGATTTACCTAATTCTTGTCACCGTTTTTCTAAAATGAAACCTTTAGAGCGACCTCCCTTCCTTAAGATGTTTTCGGAGATGAAATACAGAAGGTTTCTTAACTTTATTTACTCCTTGAGGTTCATTGCGAATATTGTGAATCACCTTGTTCGATATTCCTATCGCAGTCAATTTTTGGCGATGAGAACCTTTAATTCAAATTTGCAAGCCATGTATGAGGTTTAATTCGTCAAGATTTATGATGTTGAGCATTTTAAATAACGAATACAATCATAATTTGAAAGACCATAGTCCCGGAAGATTTAAGACCAAAATTTGTTAATCAGTGTTCAATAGATGCACTGTTTGTTTGGAAAATACTCTTAGCGAGCATCTATTGCAGGTCTTTGTGCGGTAAAATAATTGATAATCATAAAAAAATTGTTGATAGTAGAGTAGGGTGGTCTTAAAGGACGCATTTTTTAAAGTTCAGCACATAACACATCACACAATATAATTAAAAAATTAAACTTTATTATTTCTGAAACATTATACATCTAGTTATAATTATTGCATTAATCAGGAAAATTATTTAAAGTTATATCCAGTATTTTAAGAAAACAAAATTAAACGGAAATTGCGCACTCTTATCCAACCAGTCGGATAAAAGTACGCAGGACGGTCGGCAAAAGTGTGCACACGTCATCAAAGCCTTTTTTTATCTAAAAGCTTTACAAATGTCACACAAGAAGAATCCGTGTCCAAAATCATTTGTCTCAATGTTACCCACTAAAATCTAAAAATCCCTTGTGTCTGTTTTTGTGGGGTATTGTCTCATGGATAGAGATAATTTTACCCATTGACGACAATCTTTCACATTGAATGCTCCCTTTACCGTTTATCCATACATATAAAATATAAAGGATTTTACGAAATTCTGCCCCTACGTGGGTGAAAAACGGGGGCAAATTTTCTATGGGTCAACGTCGTTCCTTGGTCCAATCTACTTCAAATTTTGCATAAACATTCTTTAACAAAATTGATGGAAGACGTGCTTCGTATTATATTGAAACTCATCGCCTAACGGGGCTAAAAAGGGGTAGAAAGTTATTTTGGGGGTGATTTGCATCGAAGTTGATATCAATACTTTTTACTGCTTTTGATTTAATAGATTTTATTTTGAATCATGTTTGAAATATCAATCCAATTTTTTTTAAAAAACGTTGAACTCACATAAAAGCTTGGTGCAATGCAATACTCTTAAGTTGGAATGTCAAATATAAAAAAATATTTAAATCGGATCCGAATTCGAAATTTCAATTTTATTTGTTCTTGGATATTTGAATGAAAAACTTACCTTATACCTTGACTGCACACTGCGCGTTTAAATTTCCACTTGATTTAATACAAACCGAAGCCCCACTCTGCAATATACCCAAAAAAGTAATATAGCAGAAGTACTCCGCAAAACGAAATTAATTGTTTGGGGTGAGAGTAATATGACTCATAAAGGTGGTTTCGAACCCCTTAATAGATCTTTACAAGATATTATGAATAATAATTGTCAAATGGGAGGAGTTACTGTATTGTTAGCAGGCGATTTCCGGCAGACTTTGCCAGTAGTGCCCAGAGGAACGCGAGCGGACAAAGTTAAAGCGTGCGTGAAGCGGTCTCATTTGTGGCCTTCAGTGACAAAACTGAGCTATACCAAGAATATTAGGGGAGATGTTACTACCGGACAGCTCTCAGACCTGTTGCTTGATAAAGGAAATGGTGATTTCTCGGAACTGGATAATAATATAATTCTCAAATGATGCCATTCATTATCCGGTCGGGATCCTAAATACACTGAAGCCTTCCGGTCTCCCAACTCACATATTAAAATTGATAGTTGGCGCGCCAATTATGTTGCTGCGTACCAAAGTTATGCAATGGCACCACATTGCAAGTGAAAACATTACATCGCAATGTTATCGAGGCAACTATACTGACAGGTTGTTCTTGAGGAGAGTCTGTATTTATTCCTATCATTTCCCTAACACCATTAAATTACCCCTTCGAATTCAAGAGAGTGCAGTTTCCCAGCAAAGTCTGCTTCGCCATAACCATAAACAAAGCTCAAGGTTAAACTCTTAAGGTAGCGGCAGTAGACTTGAGAAAAAGCTGATTCTCTTACGGCCAGTTTTATGTGGCATGCTCCAGAGTAGCCTATTGATTCTAGCACTCGAAGGTAAAACAAAAAATATTGTTTACAAAGAAATCTGCGGTAGGTGTATTTCAATTTAGTTGTAAAAAGATAATACCCCCGTGTCACTTTCACCAGATCAAAGGCGGAGCATCGTGTTCATAAAATATAACAAAATTTTATTTTATTTTCATGTTTATTAAACCTTTACATTCCTATACTATTTATAAAAAACCAATTAAAAATACTATTAGAACCATTTTCGCGGATGAAGTCGCGGGCAAAAGCTAGTTTTGGAAATGGTGACACGTCAGAGACTTTCATATAAGCCTTACCTTTCAAACAACTTGGATATACTTTTGTTTTTGCTTTAGTCCCACCAGTCTCTTTAAGTTGAGAACCACTAATAGTTTTCATACAAGAACAGTTCTTAGAATCAATGGTGGTGTTAATTAAGGTCCTATCTGGCTCGACAAAATTCTTAACAGGATAACAGTTAAGGGTTCATGTTATCTTGAAACTTTTTCAACGTATCCTGTAGACATGACGTAACCAGTCCTTACCTGCTGTTTTAGAATTAAATCTGTAACCAATCTTATATTTTTGTGCGTATTTAGATGACAGAAGTCTTATGTGTTTGGGGATTAAACCAAAAACATATCATCCATTTTTTTTTATGTAATTAGTAAAATATTTTTTACGTTTTAAACATTGTTGAGACTGGACTCCGGCACACCTAGTGAAGATGCCACAGACCATTTACTTTTACCTGCTTCTATCCTCCTACGTGCTTCGGTTATTAATCCTGGGGCAATATTATTTCGTTCTGTGGTTCTCTTTCGTCTGAAACTCATCCTAGAATAAATAAAAACAAAATTAATTAAAAAATAATTTAAAGTGTCAAACTTATCTGACTGTTATTCGCACTTTTTTAAATAAAAACACGATCGCGGCATTTGTAACTCGTCAAAACTAAGTTGAAGTTTGCTCCGGTTCGCATTTGAATCCTTGGAAACAATGTATTCACCACTTTTATCGACCGCGCACTCCTAGAGCACTGTTATCTAAATTTGTATTTTTGACAACCGGTTTTTACCCACACTGTATTTAAACTATTTGTGAAGGTAGTATTTTTGAAATGAAATACCTATTTCAATAATCCGATCCTGTAATTATGTTTAGTAGTTATTTATACGAATTTATTATTTTTAGGTTTGGGATATCGGCATGTACAATATTTGTTGTTATTTGTCGGTTGCACCACGGCTTATGGTATACGATCTGTTATTAATGTAGCCGTTATCGCCATCATTAGTACGGATTCAAAAGGAAAAGAGTATAAAGTAAGTTTTTGTTTACGTAACCATAAAAAAATAAGTGCATAGGAAAAAAACTTTCGTCAAATGGCTATGATGGTTAGAAAGAACTACGTTCTGATTGGCTACCTCTTCCACACGTTAGTGGTACGGGGGCTGACGAAGAATAGTAACATATCATTTCTGTGCAATTTTGTCAACTACATACTCCGTGAAGCGAGCTTTATTTATAGACACTATCCTATGCAAGAAGCCCCGGAGTTGACGACGGGGCCATGATCGGGCCAACACTAGGACCTCAGCTTTGGCGAACTTATCTTGCTGCGTAGACAGTCTCGGCCATTCCAATGATTACCAGAGCTTAGCCCAAGGTAGGGTTACCCAGCCTTGGCCATTCCAATGACTAACCAAGCTTGAGCCAAAACTGGGGAACCTAATCTCGGCCAATTAACGGCAACCCAAACTTGGCCCAAGCCTTGACCCAGCCTTGGCCATTCCAATAACTAACCTAGCTTGTGCCGAGTCTGTAGGGTAACCCAGACTTGGCCATTTCAATGATTAACCAAGCTTGGGTCAAAACTGGGGAACCTAACTCCGGCCAATTAACAGCTACCCAAACTTGGCCCAAGTCTTGACCCAGCCTTGGCCATTCCAATGACTAACCTAGCTTATGCCAAGTCTGGAAAGCCTTACATCAGCCAATTTACGGGAACTTAAACTTGGCCCAAGGTAGAGTTGACAGGTTGACATCATATATCACAGGAAGATTCTTCAAAATTAAACAGAAGATTTATAATCTGGCTTGAAAGAAATAAATGCAGGTGTACCTCAAGGTATTGTTGTAGGCAGACTATATAGCTATCAATGTCATTAAAACAATGACAGCAGACATTTTTTATCACAGTTTTAAATATTGTGAATTTCAATATTTTGACAGAGTTATCAAGGATGTTATAGAGATTACGGTTTAAGGAATTTTTGCAGCAAACAGCTAATGTATGTCGTGGAATAGTCAGTAAATCAGTCGATCTTGTGTTATAATAGTGTGAATCGGAATGTTTGGAGAATTTGTTCACATTTTGGTGTATTTCTAATAATACAGTAAATATATACAGATAAGAAAACGCTTTGGTGTAAAAGAACATATGGTTACAAAGATAGATAAAGAAATGCTTAGATGGTTTGGATACGTAGAAAGGATGGATGAAGGAAAATTAACGAAACAAATTTATAAGGCGAGTGTTAATGGACAAGTCGGTAGAGGTCGACCTCGGAGAACATATCTCGATCAGATCAACATTGTTTTGAAGAAAGGCCAGGTAAAGAGTACCAACAACCGAAGAGCATGTATGAGAGTACTGATGAAAGTAGAAGAAGCAAAAGATGTGTGTAAGAACCGTAGCAAGTGGAAGGAAGTGGTCTCTGCCTACCACTATGACTTTATGTATGTATGTATGTATGTACATAGTACGCACTGGCATGATACCAAGATAAATGAAATGTTGATGACAATGGTCTTTAAAACTTACGTTTGCCAATATTTTCATAGCATTTTTTGACATCAAAAAACTGTTATAACATTTGTTGAATTCCCCCATAGTAAGATACCATAAGAGAGCACTTAATGAAATGAGGAACAGTATGTCATTCTTAAAGTACTGCAGTTTCAGTCGTCTCAGTAAAAACAGAATACTAGATAATTTTCGAACTACTCGATCTACGTAATTGGACCAATTTAATCTATCATCTATGATGAGACCAAAAAACCTAATGTTTTTGCCTTCTAGGTAAATTGTGTTTGAAGAAACTATAATATTTTGAGTTTTATTTTTATTCGATTTAAGTTTATTTTAAACAAACTATGTTTTGTCTGAATAAACACTCTTAGATTTATCTTTGCTAAGGTTAGTATAAGATTTAGATTATAACAGAATTGTATCATCAGCAAATAGTAGGTCGTTGATGTACACGATAAATAAGAAAGGTCCAAGGACTAAACCCTTTGGTACCCCATGTTCAATGGTTTTATAGTAAGAGATTTTACATTTTTTAGAGCCAAAATAGACCTACTAAAGGTCGCAGTAGACGGGCGACCTACGCCCCGCTGACATGATACCCAACCTAATCTAACATTGCTCAACTCTACACATTGAAATCTATTTGAGAGGTAAGAACGAAGCAGATCTAAGGTTCCTTTGATCTGACTGTCATCTCCTCCACCCATCTCGTGCCGTGAGAGTGAAATACTGTCGACTTTGGCTTTGACGTTTTGATCATCAAAATTTTATGCAAAGATTGTCAAAACCTCTTTTACAATTTCTTCAATAGAAAAACATTTTTTTTTTGCTAACAGCAAAGAAATCTCGTAAGATGTTTTGACCATGGATTCAAGCTCTTCGTGCCTCGGGGAAGTCGATCCGATGACCGCCACGTATGCAACACTTTTTTAACTTGGCAGGAATTTTTAACATGCTTTCGCGAGCTGTAAAGTTCGTCCGCAGGCCACACTGTGGCCTGCAGGCATAGGGTTAAGCAGCATTGATTTATACCATTAAAATATAACAGTTAATAAACAACTTAATCAAATCAAATTTATTTAGCAACAATACTCTAGAACATAGAAGAAGAGTTGCAGACCAGTCATTGCTCTACAGATATTTCCATGGCAGATGCTCCAGAGAAATAAAAACTCTTGTACCACCACTGGCCTCATTTGGCCGAAGAACTCGGCACGCTGATCAGTCTCACCCATTTACTCTCAAGAATGACACTACAAGGACCAATCTCCATCAAGAATCCTTCTTTTACAGGGCTGCTACAGAATGTAACAAGCTTCCAAAATTAGTTTTTCCAGAGAACTATGACCTGCAACTTTTCAAAATGCGGGTTCACAATTATTTCCTCTCTATAATCCATCCCCCTTCTGATAGTCGCAGTGCGGGCCGTCCGCGGCCCACACAATATGTCTACCCTTTTTGCGACTATTTTCAGTAAAAAAAAATAGTACAAGTCAACAATTTTTTTAACTGCAGCAAAAATTAAATTAAGTAAAATGTACTGATTGTTTTTACAAGAAATTGTGCAAGTGAAAATAAGTCAGGATTACAACTCTTTTCCCTAATTTTTTTCCTCGTTCCTTTCTTTAATGAATCTAGCTAAACAATTTCTATCAATGTTCCATTGATAGAAATAGATCTAACCACAAAAAATACGAGATTCACTTTATATTAAATCAAAAAATTTACATTATTTTGTTAATTTTCTTTTAATTAATTAAATTATGTTATTTATCAATGACTAATTCGATTAATGTTGTTTAAAGTGACCAATTAATGATTTTTTAAAATTAAAATTATTCCGTCCAGTTCCCAATTACCCAACTCTGTTTTACTACAATGACAGATTATTTTGTTAATAATTGAGTCACAATGATCAACAGATTGTACACATTTGATAATAATTACAATGAATATGTTATATTTAGATATCTAGCTAAAATATCTCTTAAAAATTTTAAAATGGTAATTTTTATATATAAACTAAGTGCATATTATCTACAATATTAAAATGAATCGCCGTTTGTTAATCTCGCTAAAACTCAAAAACGGCTTGACAGATTTTGATGAAATCTTCAGATTAGTCCGGCGGGTGTTTGGTAGCAAACGAATCAACGAAAGGGGTAGGAAGAGGATAAAATATAAAAAAAAATATCAAAAAAGACTAATATTAGAGTCAAATTTATAGTCTTTAGAGCCGCTGGGTTTAATAGTGATAAGCACCTCTACATAAAAGGGGTTCAATAGCAATGAAATATAGAAACTATTAAAAAAGCCAATATTAGTGTCGAATTCATGGTCGCTGAGTTTGATAGTGACATTCCCAATTTTGTTAGCACTCCCACGAAGGCAATGAAATATAAAAACTATTAAAAACGCCCGTATTACTTAAACACAGTATAGATCTATATATACTTATAAATAACATTTGATACTATTCATCTATTCGGGGTAGTGTAGTGTCTCCGCCTAAACCTACAAGGTTTGTGTTGCGGTTATCCCTTAGATTATAGTCTAAATATCTAGTGTTCTCAAAGTATTCGAAAGTTAGTTCACAATGAGTAGTTGCCTATACGTGAATATATGACTATAGGTGAAAAAGTTGAATATCTGTGAAAAGTTGGATGGAGATGGAGTACATATTATGCATACAGATATACACATATAAATATTTCTTTTATTTGAAATTATAATTATCAGAAAAATCTACTTTGTAGCTGATTTTGTATGATATGTATTTTCATAATCCTTTTGAAAACTACTATGTCTGGATTGACTGAGGATCCCGTTTTTTTTATTGAATAACCAAGTTTGGGCCTGCAAGATGTAGATATTTCTAATATTTAGGATATTTGATTCTTGATATAATTGTTCCATGAATGACGTTGTTGAAGACGCCACCCCAGGCTGTAATGCAGTATCTGAACACGGACTCAATTAATGCATTATAGATTATGAGCATAACTTTTTTGCTAAAAATGTGTGTAAAATTTATGTATGAGTTTTCTGGATCTTTTGATGACGTAGTTTATGTGCTCGTCCCATCTCATATATTGGTCTAACATTACTCCTAAATATTTGATTGAGTGGGTTTTTTCTATTTTGGGACATGGGCAGTTATCATAGCCTTCTTGGCAATTAGTTTTGTGGATATTCAAGTATTCTTTTAATGGTTGATCTCTTTGATCAAGTGAAAAAGCTATAAATTTGGTTTTTGAGATGTTTAGGCTATGAAGATTTCGATTTAACCATTTGTGAATTTTGGCAATATTATGTTCAGCGAGTTGATAGAGATCTGGCCGACAGTTATTGGAGAATATGATGGCAGTATCATCTGCATAAGAAATTATATTACCGTGGAATTTTTTAATTTGGCACATGTCATTTTTATATAATAGGAACAGGAGTGGTCCAAGAAACGTACCTTGAGGTACGTCAACGGCGACCACTGCTGACTTGCTTATGGAATTCTAGATTTTGACTCTTTGTGTTCTGTTTTAAATGTAGTTGCAGAGTACATCCAGCGCTGGGCCTTTTATTTCATTGTCGTATAACTATCAAAATACTGTGTAAGACCGTGTCAAAAGCTTTAGCAAAATCAAGAAAAACAGCCAGACACTTCTTTGAATTATCTAAGTTTTGTATAATTTGTTCCGACAGCTTTAGAACAGCATTTTTAGCGCTTAAGTTTTTTCTGAACCCAAACTGGTTCTCAGTTAACACATCGTTTATATTGAAATATTTAATTAATCTTTCTCTCAAACAATATTCAAAGACTTTGGTAAAATTATTAATTATAGATATCGGTCGATAGTTTGTAAGTTGATTGTGCTTTCCTGATTTATAGATTGGGGTAATTATGGATTCTTTCCATTGTTTAGGGAGTTTTCCTTTGGTGAAAACTAGATTTATGTGATGTAATAATGGTGTTATGAGATAGGCATACATAGTTTTTATAAATTTTGATGTAATACCATCCGGTCCAGGAAAGCAGTTATTTTTCAATTGTGATATAGCTAAAGTGATGTCGTCGTATAACTTTTATTATTTTCAACGAGTTTTTGTTGATAGTATGTGTTTTTTAAATTCCTCAAAATTCTACCAAGTAGGTTCCTATAATTTTTATAGTTTTCTTTCGTTTCTATAGTATTTTGCATTCTCATTTTTTGTTTTAGTTTATCACGATGTTTGATAGAGATTATGAGTCCGTTTGTAATCCATTGTTTAAGTTTTGTAGCTTTTGCTTCATGAGTTTTTATTTTCGTATTATTTTCAATGTGGTATTTCAGTTTGTTTATGAAAGAATCATACAAATGTTGGATATTAGTGCTTTGTATAGTATTTCCCCAGTCTTCATTCTCTAACACTTTTTTCAGTTTGGTGTAATCAATTATTTTATATTCATACTAGCTGACCCGGCAAACGTTATTTTGCCATATAAATAATTTCCTAGTAATTTCTAGTGTAGACAAAAAATAGCTTACTTATTGTAAGTATGTATGTATGTTAGAATGTGTATATTGTATGTATGTAAGAATGTGATTGTCGTTGTTCTAATCTTCTGACTTCATTGCGTTCAGCTCGTGTATCTTCTGGCTCTTCTTGATGCAATTGCGCCATTCTGACACGTGCATCAGTATTTTGTTGCTGGATTTGTTCTTCTGTTCTTTCGGATCTGCTATTTCGCAAGTTTCGAGCTTTGCTTGTACTGCGGCTCAAATCAGCCCCTTTGCGTTTTCTTGGCATTGCTCACCGTACAAAACATACATAAATAAAATTAATGAAATTATTTAATGATGAAAAATGTTAAAAGTATAATTAGGGCCAGGATTTTTTCCGCAGTTTTGAAATGATTAGTTTTAATTTATGAAATTATAACAAAAATATAAGTTTTATGGAAAAAATTTTCAAACAAAAGTAAAAAATTAAATTTTACGAAAACATTGTCTCTTATAATTTTTTCATACAACCAATATTTCCATTGACATTTCAAAATAAAGATTCATAATGATTGATTTTTTGGAAACTATGAAAATCTTAATTGTTCAATTACATTTTTATAAGATCAACATTTTCGATATAAATAAAAAAAAGTATACTTACAACACAAAATCCGTTGTTATTGGAAGCTCGTGTCACGTGTTGAGTACTTTTGAGGTTATAAAATCACTTGATTAACTAATCGTGCAAAATACACTCAAAATTGATAATTTAATTATTATTGATAAAATAGGAATGATTAAAAGTTAATATGAGAGTTACACTGAGATAGCAAAATAATAATTGTCAACGTTACTACTACACTTGATGCATAAACAATAATGATGGCCGACAACTGTGTAGGGAGTGAGAAAGAAAGGAGACCGGCTTCGTTCTCATCCCTACTCCGTGCTGTTTACTGGGTCAGAAGTGACACCTGTAGACATCTGGCGGGGATAACTAATTAAATGACGATTGATCAGTTTTCGACCGGAGAGGAAAAATGATTAAATTACTAAAATGGCTATTAAAAAATAAGGGTTGGTCGTAGAAGGGTGAAAATTGAGGATTGTATGTATTTTTGTATGTTGTATCATAAAAAAATAGAAATTAAAAATTTTGTCTAAAAAATAAAAATAAAAATTTAGGGGTGGATTACCCCTAACATTTAGGGGGATGAAAAATAGATGTTGGCCGATTCTCATAGATACCGGATAAGCACAAAAAATTTCATCAAAATCGGTCAAGCCGTTTAGGAGGAGTATGGCAACGAAAACTGTGACACGAGATTTTTATTTATTAGATTTATTCTATTTAGTTCTACTACCCTGGAATTGTTTGAAAGTTATTACAGCAGCTATCGCATAATGATCGGTTTGGTCTGTATTAATTACCACTGATTTTACTTCGATTTTATTTTTGGCAGAATTAGCAATTCTTGTGAAAATATGGTCGATAGTGGTTTTGGATGTTTCAGTTTCGCGGGTGAATGTGTTTATGTATGATACGAAGCCTTGTTCTGTCAGTGAGTTAAAATAAGTGTTCACGTTATATAAGTGAATATCTTTTAAATTTATATTTATATGGCCTATGAAAAATTCTAGTTGTAGTTTTGGGAGGTTAGCGAGATAGGTCTCTAAATCCGTAATATATAGATTCATATCAGTTGATGGGGGTCTATATGATGCTGTGATTCCTATGTTTATTAATTCCATTATAATATTGACTCTCGGTATGTTGGTTTTACTAAACTTATGAATATCTACGGTTTTCACTTCTATTTTTTCTTTGATGTATACCAAAAGTCCATTATTGTTATTGAATCTCGATTCATTATAGTACTTTCTGAAAAAAGGAAGGAAGATAATTCATGTTTCAGATAGTGTGATTATGTCTATTTTTTCTAAAGAAAATTGCAAGTAAATCAGTTCAGATAGCGCTGATGATTGCCAATGTCCGAGGAGGACAGGGCACCTAAAGAAGAAGAAGACTTTTTCCACTATTATGAGAAATGGGGTAAACGCATGTAACGGCGTGTAGATGGGCAGGGAAACTATATTTTAGGATAGTATAGTTATATTGTATTATTTTAATTAAGTAGCTTTGTCGCACTAGCTAGTACTTTATCTCAGACCTCGTAGATGTGGAAAATTTTGAAATGTTAAAAAAGCGTTAAAATTTTCCAGACTTATCCAGAATGGGCATCCAAGAAAAATTTAATGCTGTCCTCGTTCTTTTGGGGTTATATTTGTTTGCAATTGGTGGCTGGTCAAGTGGCGAAGAACTACGGTCCGAAATTATTTTTATGTTGTGCCATTTTTGTGACGTCCCTATCGACTATTTTAATACCAGTTTTGGCCGGTACCATTGGTTTTGGGGGTATTATCCTTTGTAGGATAGTACAAGGTTTGTCTCAGGGCTTCTTGGTGCCTTCCATACATCATTTGTTAAGTCGATGGGCACCGTACAATGAAAAGGCCACTTGGGGAAGTGCCGTTTACGCCGGTAAGTATGAAACATTTTTAAAATAATATAATATTATAGTTAAAAAAATGGGTTAGAGTTTTTTTTAAGAGAAAAATATATTTTAAACATTTGTTTTTAAAAAATGAATTAGAATTATGGGAAGCTATGAGTAATAGTTGTATTGACTGTTGCCAAAACGGCAGCGATGGGCTCGCCACCTGTCATGCCTTGCTTCCCGTGAGGGCGAAACGTGGACTGCGGATAGTCACTTTGCTACTTTGAATGTAAGGGAAGGATTAAATAATAAAATTGGTGACATTTATACGATGATAGAAGAAAGACGGATTGATGTTCTTTGTGTGAATGAAACCAAGCAAAAAGGATGATTGCCTAAAAATTTTATCAAAATCGGTTCAACTGTTTTAGAGTCATTGATAGTGCTGCTACCCCACGGCAAAAAACAATTGTAATGTTAGCGACAGCAACATTACAATTGTAAGAAAACCATTTAGTTGCCGTGATTGTAATTTAATGAAAGAAAGGTTAGCTTGACGTCAGCATTATATCAGGTACCTGCCAAATAACTATTTTATCAACGATAAACTGTGTAATTCAAGAATCATTGCTTTGACAATATACCCCCGTATGTATCCAAGCTCACAAGTACAGCAAGTCAATGTTACTTATCTAAACTATTATGAGTTCAATCAAGCTGCCTATCCACTCAATGGATGTTGGCGACTACATGTTGGAATTGATCTCCGACTCTGACTGCGCTGACAAGTTCTTCTATCGTTCTTAATCCGGTCCACTGTTTAATATTTCTTGCCCATGACATCTGCCTCTTCTGCCGTTTATTTTTTTTCTCCAAAATTAGTTGTAGCAACTGGTATCCGTCGTGTCTTAAAATGTGACCAAGGTAAGCCGTTTTTCGTCGTTTAATAGTTGTTAACAATTCTCGGTTTGTATGGACTCTTCTTAATATTTCTTCATTGGCTACCCTGTCTGTCCAAGGTACTTTTAATAGGCGTCGTTTAGTCCACATTTTGAAAGCCTCTACTTTATTGATTATATTTGCCTTTATAGTCCACGACTCCACTCCATACAGAAGTACTGACCAGATATAGAATTTCGCCTATCGAATTCGAATGGATATATTTAGATTATGAGTTACAGTATCAATATTTTATTTGTTCCTCACGAGTTTCATTTAAAGACCTTTCCTATTACGCTATTAGTAGCGTACGCGCTTTGACGAATAAGTTTATATTCAGTGCGACTCTCGATAAATTATAAAGATTTCTCTCTAGGTGTAGGTGTCTTAGGGGATTTAACAATAATTAAAAATACCTCTGTTTATTTTTATAATTTAGGCAGTGATTTATGAATGTTTATGAAAACTATGTTTGATTATATCTTTTTAAAGAATGTTGATAGAGCAAAATAAAGGGAGCGCGCGTTTAAGTGAGTGCGGTCATAATTACAAAATTCTCCGTGGAAACTGCTGCTCCTACACAGTGCACAGCACTTCATTAAAGTTCACACACCATCATCAGAATCTACAGACTCTTTAGAACTCTCTGTTAAATCATCAAAATCTGTATGTAGATCTACTATTACAGGTTCTATAATATTGTCCACCATCTAGCTTTCACATATCATCTTCTCCTTTTACAACATTTTGCCAATGTGTTGCTCCTATTTGTTCCAAACTGGTTTGGAGTAAATGCTTAACATCGCCAATTTTAAAACTGAAATTATCACGTGCTACATACTCCTTTACTACTTACTCCTTTACTACATACTCCAAATTAATTCAATGTGGTTAAATTTATAATGATAGGGTGAAAGTATTAAAACTGTAATACCCCGAATAGCTACCATTTCATCCGCAACATGTTGGCGGTATTCATCACTACTACTACTACTACTCCATGGCTCTACAACCCGGAGTGGGTCTTGGCCGACTGTACTATTCGCCTCCATTGTTGCAGATTTTCCATCAATGTTGGGTCGTATTCTATCCCAATTGTCCTTAGATCCGCTTTGGTGTTGTCTCGCCACCTCATTCGGGGACACCCTAAAGGTCTTCGTCCTACTGGTGCTCCTTCCCATCGGTGTGTCTTTACACATGACCTTCCCATTGCAGCCTTCTTGCCTTTATCCCCTTCACAATATCTGAATCTTTGTATTATTCTGATATTTCTTGGTTGGTTCTTACTCGGTACTATTGGGTTACTGGGTTTCGCAGTGGTCCAAAAATCTTGCGTAGAACTTTTCTTTTTAAAGTTCTTACTTTCCGTTCGTTGTCTTTGGTCAAGGTCCAGGTTTCGCTAGCATAAATAACAGTCGGTCGTATAACGGTCTTATAAATTGTGACTTTTGTTCATCGCGAGATGTTTTTCGATGCTAGCACTGATTTTGGTGCATAGAGACATTTGTTTCCACTTTGAATTCGGACTTTAATTTCTTCTGTCAAATTGTTATCTTGAGCAATTGTGTAGTTAAAGGTTGCGATCATCTCGAAATTGTATTTATCACGATGCTGCTTAACTAGTACTACCGATTCTGCTTTTACTATATCTTCGGAGAACGGTTTTGCTTTCTCCCGCAGCCAGCTTTGTAGAATCGTATTTCTGTTGGCCATTATAGAAACACGTTGTACAAAGCGACTGTGATATGAAGCATTTACCGACACGATAACCGAGTTTTTTTTAGATACAAACACCAAAGCAATATCTGGTAGAAACCCACTATCACTGCCGATATGAGCGACAAATAATCGTTACCTTTTACCTGTTGGCGCTCGTAATCCGGTCAACAAATGCTTGGCGAGCACTCTTTACCGCGGTATCTTGCCAAATTTTGGTCATCGTACGTCCGGCATTAACTCACGTTTCGTCCAGGTAATAAATTTGTTTATTCGCAGTACAATATTCTTTGATGCCTCGAAGATATTTTCGCCGCCATGATACTGTCCCTGGCCTATCAATTAAAATAGATTTCCGACACCGTTAAATATATCGAAACTATGGTTCGTGTAGTATTTTCCGTAATATTTCACGACCTATTAGGGAAACAACGTCATTTTGTTTTAATTTCATCCGCACGGCTTTATTAGTTGGTACCTTGTTTTCATAAAAGAAAGAATGTACGGTGCGAGTAATGTTTTTGAAATTTTATTGGTTTTCGACCGTGGTGGTGTGTTTTTGGAGTTTGTAAAGTTTTATTTACGTTTATTTCACGCACAATTCGTTTAATTGTTGATTTCGATAAACCTGTTAAAAACGAACTACGATTTACCGCTTCCACCGTAGATTGTAGGGTGGGTCGTGAAGGCCATTCTGCCTCTCAAGCACTTCGACCTATCAGATCTTTTGTTTATAACCCTTAATCTATCCGAGACTTCGAGCAAAGTTTATCAGTTTCCTGGGGGCTAAGTTTCTGACATCGAAGGGCTTTAGGAAGGCCCCTTCCAGAAACTTGAGCCTCTTGCAGAAAAGCGCTGGGCATTCGCAAAGCAAATGTTCTGCAGTTTCAGCAAAGTTCTCGCAGTAGCGGCAACTACCACTCTCTGTTTTGCCCATCTTTTTCAGGTGGTACCTTACTTCAGTGTCCAGTGAGGAGTCCCGTCACCAGTTTCAAGTCTTTCTTGTCCAACTCGAAAAGCTGTCTAGCTTTCCTTGGCGAAAGACTTACTAGCCTTTTCGCTTGCCTTTGACCTGGCACTTTATGCCAGTGAGATTTCATTTCATCTGTTTCCCAACGTCGAACCTCTTCTTTCAAGTGGGCTTTGGAAAGTCCACAGAAGGGTTCTGGGCCGGAAAATTTTGTATTTGTCCCTTCTTTGGCAAGGCAATCTGCTTCTTCGTTGCCTTTAACTTCCTTGTGACCTGGAACCCACATAAGATTAACCTGATTGATTGCTTCCAGTTGTCTCAGGGACTGTTTACAGTCCCAAGTCAGCTTAGACTCACAAGTGTATGACTTCAGAGCTTTTAGTGCTGCTTGGCTATCTGATAAAATATAGATTTCTGTCCTTCGGGTGTTTCTTTTGATACACTCCTGGGCACATGTCTCTATGGCATGTAATTCTGCTTGAAAGATGGTTGGGGTGCTACCAAGGGGTTTTGAGAGCCTAAAATTCAGCCCTATAACGCCAAATACAACCCCTTCATCCATCTTGGATCCATCAGTGAACCACACTAAAGCATCCCTTCCTAGTTGAGGTCCGTTCTTTTTGCAAACTTGGTGGTTGTTTATAACCACTTCAAACTGCATTTCGAAGTCGTAACTGGCATAATATCTGTCGGCTTAGACATGGATTTTAGGAAAATATTTTTCAAAATCTTCAACTTTCCATTTCGCTTCCACCGTAGTAAGTTTTTTAAAAATCCGTCATAAAATTTCCACACAATTCCCCTCTCAACTTTTAAGGCGGGTTTGTGACCGCGTATCACTAGGTCCTGCCGTGTATCCATCTTACTAAGGTAAGCACAAAAACTAACTGTTAATCCAAATAATTCCACAGTATTTTTGTCAGTCTTTAGGTACTTATATTGATACCAGCAAATATTTAAAATTATAACCGTTACAAAGTCTATGAAAAGAAAATAATATATTATGTTAATTAAATTTTGATTTACATAATAATACATGCAACAAATATAAGCATTCACTACAGACTAATGGGGTATTCTACTATGTTTGTAAAAGTACTTTAAAATGTTGGTTTTCCTAATAAAAAGCCACAACAAAATATATTTCGGCAATATTATAAACACGCTTTCTTGCCATAAAATTAAATTAAAAATTAAAACCTTTTTTATTCCCGCGAAAACGCTGTCAGCCATTTTGGTGACGTAATATTGGTAAAAACAACAGTAATGTATGTACGGCCGGCACAGCTATATGCAACCATCATTAAATCAATTTTTGACAGATTTGTACTATCTGCTTTTACAAAACCAGTTTGCATTTTTATAAATAAATAGGTACAAATGAAATGCACTGCCGAAAGATACAATTATAACACCTTAAAGTTAAATTTGATAGATATGTACACGCTTTTTACACTGAACTGATAGTTTTTGCCTTTATGACGTCACACCATGGCGACTCGTGTTTTAAGTCACGTGATATACAGATTAAAAATTACGACTTTTAATTTCAATATAATAAAACAATAATGTGCTTTTATGACTCTAAATCAGAATATTTAAGTATATTTCTACATAAATTTTAATTTTTATCAAATTTCATAATTTATTTTTCACTACCGAAAGTACCGAATTATTGTTATCATTGTTCCGCCGCTGCATACAGGCCCAGCCGGTTATGTTACCACGTGATAACTGCGTGATTTTGGACAAATTCTGCATCGACGTTCACGCGATACAAAATGAATCACCTTCTTCAATTGCTTGTCGTAGTATAAACACTGCCTTTATGATGTTTAAGATTTATTTATTATCACGCTAAATTGAAATTAAAAAACTGATTTGATTTTAGGCCAAGCTCTGGGAAACGTCTTCGCAATGCCCATTACCGGTAGGCTCTGCAAATCAAAATATGGTTGGCCTTCGGCTTTTTATCTGTACGGCGCTTTGGGTATTACGTGGTCTATCTTATGGATAACTTTTGGATCAGATTGTCCCTCGAAGCATAAGAGTATTTCTAAAGAAGAAAAAATTTACATAGAATCCTCAATTGAACCCGAAGATGATAGTTCAGTAAGAATTAATAATTTAAATTATTTTTATTTGTATAATATATATATTAAGTAGGACCGGGGATAATATTTGAATTTCACGCGAATTTGTTGTTATTGCTATAGTTGGTTAAGTATGCGTGTAAAACTCTAAACAACTAACAGCATAGATAAATCGACTCTCAAACATTTCCATTGTACTTCCACGTCCATACCATCGTCGGTCTCTTCAAGTACTCAGAAGAAAAAGGGGGGAAACTGAACTTACAAAGACCAATCGATTGATAAAGTATTAATAATAAGCATGTTTTACAAGGAAAATGGTTCGCAGCAGGACTGTAAGAACTATCGAGGTATTAGTTTACTCAGCATAGTCGGCAAACTGTATGCAAAGATATTGATTAAAAGAGTAACGAATGAAACTAAGAAGATGATATGGGATGTGCAAGCAGGATTTGGAAGAGGAAGGAGATTTATGGATCAGGTCTTTTCATTACGAAGTATAGTCGAAAAATTCTTGGCTAGAAGTAAGAAGGTCTATTGCGCTTGAAAAAGGCCTATGACAGAGTGGTGAGGAGTGAATTGTGGTCTACATTGTCTATATATGGGGTGAGTGGTAGTTTAATACGAGCACTGAAATCACTTTACGAGGATTCCACTGCTTGCGTCAGGATAAACAGAGCTTGCACGGACTGGTTTTACATCGAAAAAGGCGTGAGACAGGGATGTGTGGCTTTGCCATGGCTGTTTAACTTATACATAGACAAAGATCTAAAAAAGAGTGCGTATGGATTAAAAATAAATGATGAAAATAAATGTGAGCCAAACGAAAGTAATGGTTTTTGAAAGAGAAGAAAGCATGACAAACTGAGGAGTTTCGATTAAGGGAGAAAGAGTGGAACAAGTAAATGAATTTTTGTACTTGTGTTCAAAGTTTACTAAAGATGGAAAGTATGACAGTTACATTGCGAGCGAAGGGTGTTGGCTAGAAAACAAATGAATGGGGCACCGGATAGCTTTATAAATAGCCAGAAAGTGTCAAAAAAGGCACTTCTGGCGGTGCATAGAGGTGTGTTGGTTTCTACACTTATGTATGGTAGTGAATGTTGGGTTTGGCAGAAGAAGCATGAAAATAGGATTAATGCTGCATTTTAATTGAGGCAAACTGGCTTTGTACGTCTTTTTTTATTGTGTCCACTTCCCTCTTGAGAACAGCATTAATCTCATGCTTAATTTGTTTTACTTCATCTCGTACTGTGTCTACTTCTTTTCTTAACTCCCCGTTTATCTTCTTAAAAATTTTTTTTAATTCAACAATTTGTTCTTCTGTTTTCTGTTGTACATGTTCAAAGAGCTTTTCTTGCTGTTCTAGAAGTTTCTGGGTATCTACTTTCCTTTGCTCTTACTGTTGTTCTAGGAGTTTCTTTTGTTCTTTTGTCTTCTAAAATTTTCTCTAGGTCTTCTTGTCGTCGTTTTTCTTCTTCCACACGGCGTTTTTCTTTCAATTTTTTTTCTTGTCGTCGTTTTTCTTCTTCCACACGGCGTTTTTCTTCTAATTTTTCTTCTTGTCGTCGTTTTTGTTCTTCCAAACGGCATTTTTCTTCTTGTCGTCGTTTTTTTTCTTCCAAACGGCGCCTTTCTAACTTCTCAAATTGATTTTTTGTACAACGTCCTCCATGTCGTCGTCTGGCGTATTTCTTGTTTTCACCATAAATCTTTTTGTCGCAAAAAAAAATTCTCGTCTGCCACCAGTTGTTACGAAATTACTTTTTTCTTGGATTCGGTGATTTTAAACTCTCGATACAGTAACAAAACAATTTTTATTCCAATACTTTTACACAATAAACTTTATTTTTATAAATCACAAAGATATTCACTTAGATATTCAACTAAAACTTTTTAAGAGTATCGTCCAATCAGCCATTTTTAATTACTCGTATAAGGTTTTAAATTTTTTTTCCTCAAAGTTAAAATTTTTTGAAGGTATAAGTCCTCCGTGAGGGCTAAATAGGTCTTATTGGCCACAGGACACAACTGTAGTTGATGTCAACGATGGGGGTGTTACTAAGCATTTCAGGTTCCAATTCTAGTTCTTTGAAGTGCCGTTGGTTACGAACGTAGAGTTCTTCGCAGTACCAAAGGTAATGAAGATGAGTATTATCCTCCTCTGAGGCTACAAAGAGGGCTTTTTTAAGCTCTATGATGTGTTTATTCATTTTCCTTTGCTTAAACTTTAGGTTATGCCCCTGTTACGCTGATACAGGATAGCCTTAGTATCTTGTTTAGTCTGTTTTTATTTTTAGTATTTCTCGCGTTGTACCACCACACAAGGGATACAGGGATGCGTTTGGGATTGTAGGTACAATTAATCTCGTATAGAGTCAATGTACCATAGTAGGTTTAAGCACCCACGTTTTAACAAACATCCGCCTGCAGGTCCAGAAGACCCTGGTGGCTTTGTTTTTAACATGTCAATCTGGTGTTTAAGGTGATCACTAGATATTTGTGCTTTTTTACTATTTTTAGTCAAATAGTAGCTTCCTTATTTATCAGAAGGGCTGTTTTCCCGGATTTATCGATAGTACTTCCGTTTCGCAAGTTTTTAGATACACTATTCTGATTATCACAATTTTTTTTAGAAGATTCAAACTCCGTGGAAATCGATATTGACTTCGCTGCCAGTGATTACTTTAATTGTGTCACACTCCGGTCAAAATTGGGGTTTTTGGACTCTACTTACCGAAATTCCCAGCTTTATGGAAAAAATTCTTAAACAAGATATTGCCTCAGTAAGTTTATAAGCCAGATTTTATTTTTGACGAATATCTATTATATACAGTGCTTTTATTTTAAAACCAGCTAAACCAAATAACTTTTGATTTTGCGTACATGTAAGAAAAACAAAAAACACGTCGAATTTGAAATCAAGTGGTAGGTTTAAAAATGTATTTTACTGTTTTCAAGTGGCATAACTTTAACATCCCCCATCCCTTCTGTAAAATTTCAAATTGCAACCCCTACCTTGTAATACATCAAATTAATACCCAAGAAAAATGCAAATCAGCCATGTAAACAACAATTTATTCTATCGATGTATTTTGCTGATAACAATAAATTTTATGGAATAACATGAGACCATAACAAAAACGAACTACGCCACTGTTGGATAGGTTAATGTCTAATTAGGGATCAATTAACTTACTTCTAAATACATGTCACCTTTTTTGACATTTTTTGTCATTGTGTTTTTTGTTTCAAAAATATTAATACGAGTAGTATATTTAGTTGTTCGTGACGTTAAATTAACCATTATTTGTAGCTGTAGCATCCAGAGTTATTTTAAAATGGTGTATGCTCTACAAGAACGAATAGAAATAATATTTATTTATAGTCATTAAAACAAGTGCTCTCAAGGAACAGCTTAAGTTTTTAATTAATGACATCCTGATAGAAATATAGGCTACCAGACCATCAATAAGTTTAGTACGAAAGTTTAAAAAAACTGGATCTGTTTGTAATAAAAAAAAAAATAAACCTAGAGTTCTCGACGAAGCTGCACAAATTAAAGTACTGGGTCATTTTGCTATAGATCCTACCTATTCCATTACAAAAGTATTTTTACGATAAATACGTCCCTGTTACCTAGCCGAGGCGGTATGTCGTCCACACAAGGGCACTTATTTCTTTTGCGGCATTAAAACGTCCCCTGTTTAGCAAATGATTAATGGCCGCGGGCGTGATTGAAGGTTGAAAATGTCAATTAATTTTGAGAAAGAAACCGTTTTATCTGGTGAATTTCCAGAAATATTGTTAAGATTTATATTAGAGAAATTTCGCCGATCGAGTTTCAGTTTTTAAGTTTAAAGTAAATAGATAAAGTAATATATTGTTATAGAAAGTATAAAGTTTTGTAATTATTTAAGTGATTTATTAAGTGAAAATTTATTGTTCACAAAGATTAGAACAAACTGTTTAGTTTTTGTACTGAGTGTTTAAATTTATCGAACCCAAAATTAAATATCGCAATAGTATGAAAACTTCCATATACAAAGTGTTTAAATTGCATAAGTTTTTTCCTCATAAAATACAAATACAAATAGTGAAAACGACTACGACCGCAGAATTAAATTTTATAAAAACAATGTCCCAAAAAATACAAGAAGACGCAAATTTAGTTAAAAATATTTGTTTCGGTGATGAACCAAAGTTTTATTTATACGGCTTTGTTAACAAACATAATTGTAGGTACTGGTATGACAAAAATATATACCTACAACAGGACGGAGCTACAGCACATTACGCACTATAGCTGTAAGACAATGGCTAGACGAACGATTTTCAACACATTGGATTGGCAGAAGGGGTTTTATAGAAAGGCCGGCAAGATCTCCAGAACTAACACCACTTGACTTTTTTCTGTGAAGCTATTTAAAAACATTAGTTTACAAAACTCCTTACAAAGACATTGAAGAACTAAATCTTGAAATAACTGAAGAATGTATAGAAATTACTAGCGAAACTTTGTAAGGAGCTGCTTGTATAAAAACATAAAAATCATTAATGTGTTTGTGCTTTTTAAAATCTCTTTATAGTTTTATAGTTGTTTGTTATAAAATACTTTTATTGTTAAATAATTATAATTTATAAACAGAGTGAATCATAACTACTGACCCATACATTAAACACTGTTTATTTGAATAAAAATAGTAGGATTGAGCAAAAGTATACTTCCAAAAAAATTTTGCTGTGGAATAAGATCAGAGTGTGAAAGTTAATTTTTTTTGGTTCTTTGATAATAGTTTCATAATACATAAAAACATTGTTTTTAAAATTGGCAAAATTGGCATTTTTTTTACTGGTGAGCCACATGACGCTTCACGACAATAAACTTGATGATATTTTTTAATAAAACTTTTTAGTAATTTTGAAAAAGCTCAGAAAGTTGGAAGACAATAAGAACCAGCAAATCAAAAGAAATAATATCGCCAATATCAACACAGAAATGGCAAGAATACTTTAAAAATCTATTAACCGAGAATAGACCAGAATTTAATAAGGAAACAAACATAGCTGGAATTAACATAATTTCGTCTCCACTAAGAGTGAGTCAAGGGGAGGTTAAAAAAGTAATTCTGTCACTTAAAAACGGAAAATCCCTAGGACCAGGTGATATTCCTGCCAAATTAATTAAAGCTGGAACCAAAACGCTATACGAACACCTTAGAAAACTCTTTCAAGACTGTCTAAATGGCATGAACATACCAACTGAATGGCACATATCCATAAAGTCAACAATCCATCAAAAGGTTTGGTAGAGACCAGTGCGAAAATTATAGGGGGATTGCAGTAACTAGTACGCTAAGTAGAATGTACGGTAAATGTTAAAGAACAAAATCGAAAGCGAGTATAAAGATTTAGAGGCAAAATAACAAGCTGGATATAAAGCCCGTCGGTCCACAGTAGACCATCCATACTGTGTTACACATCTGATTAAAAAAAAACAATCAAGCAAGAAATTTATTTGTTGTACGTGGACCTGCAAAAAGCATATGACAGTGTACCTCTCACAAAATTGTGGAAAACTCCAGAACAAACGAACATCGCAAATGGATTGATAAAAGCCGTCCAAAATTTTTTGACAAGAACGAAACAAAAATTAAAATAGGACGAAATATCTCCAATGGGTTTACTGTTACAAAAGGTTTAAAACAAGGATGCTGTCTTTCGCCGACACTTTTTAAAATTTATTTAGAACAGGCCCTCAAAGTATGAAAACGGAAATACATTGGTATGGGAATACCTTTCAATAATGATAATACCCTATGATTCGCCGACGACCAAATCGTAATAGCACAGGATCATGATGATTTAAGCTATATGACTCGAAAACAAGAAATGGGGCCTCGAAGTCAACATAAAAAAAACAGAGTGCATGTGCATTGGTGGTCTAGCACAAGACATTGACTTGGATGATGGAACAAAGATTAAACATAGCGAGGAATATAATTACTTAAGAATGAAGATAACACACGATGGGCTACTCGACACAGCAATCAAAGAACGAAACACACAAGGCAGAAAAGATATCTCTATAATAAACGGAATCTTATGGGATCAAACTATATCGAAAACTAATAAACAACGAATATATAACACCATCCTTAAAAGCATTATAACCTACGGTAGTGAAAATGGCATATATATATATATATATATATATATATATATATATATAAATATCGGCTTATAGCGTTCTACAACGCCTTCCGACTCCTAACCGCCATTCATCTCTATCTTGCCATAAGTTCTCCAGCAAGTCTCTTTCTTTCATCTCTTTGTAAATGCCCTCTCTCCAGCTTCTTCTTGGTCTTCCTTTTTCTCTCTTCCCTTGGGGTGTCCATGTCAAAATTTGTTTTGGTAACCTATCGTCTGACATTCTTTGAATGTGACCATACCATATTAACTGTTTTGTTCTTATATCATTAACAATCGTGTGTCTGTCATCCATTATATCTCTTATTCTGTCATTGTGTATGCTGTCTCTTCTTGATTTACCCGCAGATCTCCTCCAGAAGTCTCAGTTGTTATTAGAATTTTTTTTTGTAGACTGTTTTTTTTGCCATGTTTCACTACTGTAGGTTATAATGCTTTTTAGAATGGTATTATATATTCGTTGTTTATTAGCTTCCGATATAGTTTGATCCCATAAGATTCCGTTCATCATAGAGATAACTTTTTTGCCTTGTGTGTTTCGTTCTTTGATTGCTGTGTTATCTTCATTCTCAAGTATTAATATTCCTCGCAGTGTTTAATCTTTCTTCCTCTTTATTTTTCATCATTTTTTTTTGTTACATTTGAATTGTGAAAATAAAGACATTTAATAATATTTTAATTTTGTTTTAGAATAGCATGCTTTCTGCTCTTCCGTATTTAGTGATGTGGTTTATGACGCTGGTTTTTAGTCCCATAGCAGATTTGTTGATAGATAGAAACATCGTCAGCCTCATAAACAGCAGAAAAATTTTTAACACCATTGGTAAGTGAATACGGAAAGAACGAAGTTTTTAAAAATAATAACTTAAAATAAACCGCTAGGAAAATCATTTTTGTCGTTTGCGAGCAAAAGGATCAACTAAGGTAAGTAGATATCATGGACTCTGCAACACCGCCAACGCCGCAAACTCAAATTATGTAATAACAGGTAAAGTTATTACGGGCAATTTTTAAATCGTAACTCTGAAAGTAATAAGAAAGAGAGAGAGAGACAGCACAAACGATAATATTGCCTTTTTTATTTGAGGATTTCCTTGCTGAGCTGATTCCAAAAATGCATCACAAGTTAATTTAAATTGGTAAAGGGTGTATAAAAATGCAAAAGTTTGTTATTTTAACCTTATATCTATTCACTTTTATAAGTAATCTTGGCCGATCGAGTAAACAGAAAAAGTTTAAAAGTATTTGACAGTATTACTTCTGATGCGTTAAAAACCAATGCTGGGGTCCCCCAGGGTTCCATCCTGTCCCCCACCCTATTTCTTATACACATTAACGACCTCTTGAAAACCACCACGAACCCCATTTACAGTTTCGCAGACGACAGCACACTTGTCTCAACTTTCACATCCTATCGATCACTTTCGGCAGGAACAGGTTGACTCCATCAATAGAGATCTCGAAGCAATCGTCAAATAGGGAACCAACAATCTTGTTTAGTTCAACGCCCAGAATACACAAAGTGCCACGTTTTCCAAAAAAGTGAATTCCTCAAATCATTCCATTAAAATGTCCGAAAATACCTTTAAATCAAGTCCCTCTATCTCCATTTTGGGAGTAACGGTGTCTAATAATATGTCTTGGCATGACCATGTTGCTAACATCGCAAAGTCAGCAAGCCAGAGGCTGGGTTTTCTGTGGAGAGCTAGAAAGTTTTTTACTCCCGATCAACTGTTGCTCGCAAATATGGGGTTCAGCACCAAGGCATTCCCTTCGTCTTCTAGATTCCATTCAGAAAAGCGCCATTTGGCTAATAAATAGCTCAACTCTCACAGATACCCTTCACCCAATAGAACATAAAAGAAGGGTTGAAAACCAGACATTACTCTACAGATATTTTCATGGTAGATGCTCCAGAGAAATAAAAACTCTTATACCATTACTGGCCACATTCTGCCGAAGAACACGGCTCGCTGATCAGTCTTACCCATTTACTCCCAAGATTGACACTACAAGGACCAATCTTAATCAATATTACTTCTTTTACAGGGCTGCTATGGAATGGAACAAGCTTCCACAAAATAAGTTTTTTCAGAAAACTATGACCTGCAAATTTTCAAAAATCGGGTCCACAATCATCTATTTTCTATAATCCCTCTTCTAATAGTCGCAGTGCGAGCCGACCGCGGCTCACACGATAGGTCTACCATTTTTGCGACTATTTTCAGTAAAAAAAAAATTTTTGCCATTTGTTCGCTTGACATTACAAACTGTCATACATATCCAAGTACAATTCCGTATTGTTATTCTTATTTATTATATCGTATTTTATTAACTATATTGTTAAAATGCTCTAAACTGAAATTCAAAGAATTGAAATTTTAATGATAATTGGTGTTAGCGATGGGATGCGTACTTAACAAGAGGTATGCGCATTATTTAATAAAATGCACCCATGTCGTAAACGTATCTTTTAATCTACGACAAGCAAAATAAAAAGAAAATACAAAAAATTAAGACACGTTATGGATGTACCGAAGCAAGTAGCAAAGGTTCTTCTTCTTATTCCATTACGTCATACATGATATGTGGTGGTTATTGTGAATTTCTGTCATTATCCAGTCTGTCAAGGACGTGACTTATAATTTGTTGCCATCGTTGCCTGCTGTTAGCCTCTCTTGTTGCTGTCTCTAAGTATAGGCCAGTTAAGTTGCGAACAGTATCGGTCCATCTCGTTGGTGATCGGCCTCGTCGTCTTTTACCAAAGGGCATTTTCTGTACAATGAGGTGGTTCACATTATGGGGCCGAAGAACCATAGAGCCCGCGCTGAAGTTTGGCTTGACAAACGGTGCTCTATTCTTACTTGTTTTAATATGGAACAAATACTATGGATGATTCTATAACAATCACAAATCTCTTGCCATAACTAGAGAGCAGGCAACATCACAGCACAACACATTCCAGTCGGCCATATCAAGACAATACAATCGACCAGAAAGTGAGGATGTATGATCGTGTTTAAAAGTAAATAGTTCCGTCTCCTCTGATAATAGGTCTATGATTGTAAATATACAATATTAAATATTTGAATATTATTTTAAATTTTTAACATATTTCCTTTGGAAAAAAAATTCGATTTGGTCAATAATAAAGGTACTTTACTGCTAATCAAATACATTTTTTTGACAAACCTCGTATACGACTTCTCTTCTTATGGTCTCTTCTTTGAACCCAAATATACATATTCATTCACTTGTTTCACTCTTTCCACTTTAATCGTTGTTTTTCATGCTTTCTTCTCTTACAAAAACCATTAATTTCATTTATTAACTTTCCAGTGGAAGTTTCAGTAATGGGTTCGATTTTGCGAATCCCGAATTTTGACTTATCTCCACATTTCAAGGTCCCCTGAGTCGAATACAAAAGTTTTTAAGTGGACGTCTGTGTGTGTATGTTCGTATGTACGTTCGGAATTATTTTTCGTCTTGATTATCTCGAGAACAAAAAATGATATCAAGGTGGGACCAAATGCATTCGACGCATAATTACGCAACTTAAAACTGATTGGATTTTTAGCAAAATCGGTTGAGCTGTTTTTTTATGGAGATTAAAAAAACCGAAAAAAATAATAAACTTTCAGAATTATTTTTCGTCTCAATTATCTCGAGAACAAAAAATGATATTGACGTGGGACCTATTGCATTCAAAGCATAATTACGCAACTTAAAACTGATTAGAGTTTTAGCAAAATCGGTTGGGTTGTTTTTTATGGAGAACTAAGAAACTAAAAAAAATGATAAACTTGCGGAATTATTTTTCGTCTCGATTATCTCGAGAACAAAAAATGATATCGACGTGGGACCAATTGCATTAAACGCATAATGACGCAACTTAAAACTGATTAGATTTTTAGCAAAATCGGTTTTGTTGTTTTTTATGGAGAATCAAGAAACTGAAAAAAAAGGTAAACTTTCGGAATTATTTTTCGTCTCGATTATCTCGATAACAAAAAATGATATCGACGTGGGACCAATTGCATTAAACGCATAATGACGCAACTTAAAATTGATTAGATTTTTAGCAAAATCGGTTGGGTTGTTTTTTATGGAGATTTAAGAAACTGAAAAAAATGGTAAACTTTCGGAATTATTTTTCGTCTCGATTATCTTGAGAACAAAAAATGATATCGATGTGGAACCAACTGCATTCGACGCATAATTACGCAACTTATAATTTTTTGAATTTTTAGCAAAATCAGTTAAGCTTTTTTTATGGAAAATAAAAAAACTAAAAAAAATGGTAAGCTTTCAAAATTATTTTTCGTCTCAATTATCTCGAAAACAAAAAATGATGTTGACGTGGGACCAACTGCATTCAACGCATAATTATGCAACTTAGAACTGGTTAGATTTTCAGCAAAATCATTGGGATTGTTTTTTATAGATAATCAAAAAACTGAAAAAATGGTAAACTGGGAAGTTAGTCGTGTGGACCTTTCGGGTCGCACCCAGACCACTAATATTGATTGCAGAATAAAATCGTTGCCGGTTAATTGGCTTAAAGTCCATGAAATTTTTTATTATCTCTAAATAAAAGCAACCGTTTTAGGTTTGGGATTACCGGCTGTCTGCTTAATATGCCTTTGTTTCGTGAACAATGAAATCGGCACCATCTTGATACTGGTAATGGCGATGGGATTTAATGCGGCACAATACAGCGGTTTTAATATTAACCACATTGATATAGCACCTGTACACGCCGGTACTCTGATGGCCATCACCAACAGCTTAGCAACGATAAGCTCAATTTTAGCGCCGTTAGCAGTTGATTTGTTTAGAATTTTAAGTGGATACACAGAGGTAAACTTTTTTTGTTTTTTATCGAAACTTGTAAAACTCTATTGTGGTTTACCTAATCCTCAACGTTGAATATACAGCGTGTTCCGAATAGATTGGTCATAAATTATATAACATATTCTACGGTCAAAAACAGGTTGATTAAACACTTACGTATATACAAAAATGCACACACAAACTAACAGGGTGATTTATTTAAGAATTTAAATTAATTTTTTTGACATTGCTCTAAAACGCTTAAAAGTTAATACATGAAAATTTATACGAAACACTAATAATATATAGTTCTTCCAAAGTCAGTTTAAAAATATTTAAAAAAACATCTCATTTAAAGCCATAAAATCTTTAAGAGAAACCGACCAGTCTACTTCTTTAGGTGCTCTGTCCTCCTCGGACGTTGGCAATCATCAGCGCTATCTGAACCTTGTTTACAGCTCGGTGGAACCCTGTGGTAGTGCTCACTACATACCATTGTTTTAAGTTTTTTAGCCAGGATATCTTTCTTCTACCCGGGCCTCTTCGTCCCTCGATCTTCCCTTTTATAATAAGCTTTAAAAGTCGATACTTGTCATTCCTTAAGATGTGACCAAAATACTCCAGTTTGCGCTTTTTTAGTGTAAACAGAACTTGTAGCTGCTTGTCGAGGCGATGAAGCACCTCGGTGTTACGCACTCTTTCTACCCAGGAGATTCTTAATAGCCTTCTGTACGTCCACATTTCAAAGGCCTACAATTTTTTGCACATCGCATCTGTCAAAGTCCAAGCTTCCATTCCATAAAACAGTATGCTAAACACGTAACAGCGAAGCACTTGGACGCGCAGAGGCAAGCTTAAATTTCTGCTGCAAAGTACATTACGCATCTTCAGGAACGAAGCACGAGCTTGTTCTATTCTGGCACGAATCTCCTGCATGCCGTCCCACTTCTCATTTAGTTGACACCCAAGATATTTAAAAGTTTCTACTCACTCAATTCATTGACCGTTAATTGTCAGGTGTCCGTCCACGTTGTTTGATTTGCTAACTGCTAGCCACTTTGTCTTTCTCACGTTCAGGCTAAGTTCGGCCTCTGAGCCTGCAGCCGTTACGCGGCTTACCAGTTCCTGCATACCTCAGATTGTTGATATTAATCCCATTGACAGATATCCCCTCATCACATTCATCCAACGCCTCTTGAAATATCCTGTCGGAATACAAATTGAATAACAGTGGTGATAAAATGCATCCTTGACGAACGCCTCTCAGGATTTTGATCTCGTCGGACGCGGTGTTATCGATTCTTATTTGAGCACTTTGGTTCCAGTAAAGGTTGGCTATTATTCTAAGGTCTCGTTGTTCGGCCTCTGACCTTGCAGCCGTCACGCGGCTTACCATTTCCTGCAGTCCTTCCAGGGAGTCGGCAACAAGAACCGTGTCATCCGCATACCTTAGATTGTTGATATTAATCCCATTGACAGATATCCCCTCGTCACATTTAACCAACGCCTCTTAAAATATTCTGTCGGAATACAAATTGAATAACAGTGGTGATAAAATGCATCCTTGACGAATGCCTCTCAGGATTTTGATCTCGTCGGACGCGGTGTTATCCCGGTTCCAGGTTTGTTACCTGTACACCTCTAGCATCGGGCAGCAACACAGATTGTGTATGCTGCCCCCTTCCTCTTCGCCGCATAGTCTCATCCGCCAGCTTGAGTTTGAAGAGGTGCGCTCTTAGTGCGATGTGGCCAGTGAGCAGGCCAAGCATGCTGCTTAGCCTAGTCCAGTTCATCGTCCAGAGTAGGTCTGCCCTCTTCTGAAGAGGTTTTTTTATCAGCTGTCTTGATGTTCTGCAGCCAGTATTTGCATTCCACTGAGCAAAATGTTTTTGCTCAACGATTAGTTTTAATTCATGTTTTGCTTCGGCAATTGGCCATCCGACCAACTGGCTTCTTGGTTCCACTAAGGTCCCATTTCTTGCTAGTTCATCGGCTACCTTGTTGCCATTGTGCCTGTGTGCCCAGGAACCCATGTAAGAGTGACCTTATTTGCAGTCGCTAACTCAGTTAGAGCCTGCATGCAGTTCCACACTACCGATAATGTTGTGGTGCAAATAACGAGGGCCCCAATGGCCGCGCGACTGTCAGTGAGAATATCAATCCCACTGTTGGTCACTCTGTTTTCTGTCAGGTGCGTGGCACGCCTGAATATGGCATAGACCTCAGCCTGGAAGACCAAGGCGTATTTCCCCAGGGGTATGCTTTCCCTGTGGTTGCAGGATGCTCCAAATGCACCTGCCCCGTAGCGTCCCTGGTTCCCTGATCCGTCAGTGTACCATTGTTTCAATCCTGGGCTGGTCAATGGTGTTATCTTCAACCAGTCTTTTTTGGTTTGGTTGTTTGGTGCCAAAAGATCTTGTAATTGTGCATGTTGTGGTGGATTCAATTAAAGTAATAATAATACTGATTCCATCAGTTGTTAGTTCCCTTACTCGTAGGTACGTTGAAGTTTTCGGAAAAACTCTCGTTAAGTAAAAGAACGTTGAACTTATAATACGTTTAATGTAGTTTGTGCGATTCAAAATTTCTGTCGTGAACTTGACCGACGCTGCTAAGTAGGACAGCGTAAGGACTGGTCAAAATAAAAAATCAACTCTCAATCTTTTCCGAGATGCTTAGTTGCGAAATAAATACGAATGATTAATAAACATAGACATGAATATGTGCGTCTAGCGGCTCGTTCTAAGTGAGTTCAAAGTAATTCCCGTGAACGGTCAACTGAGTTTATTGGGCCTTTATTAAACCTTTTTTACATGTTTTCCTGGATAAGGGCACTACAATATTAAGCAAAGAAGTGCAGAAGCTAGGAAATTACAAATACCTTTTCTCTGACTCTATACAGGGTACAACATAAAGGTGGTTATCCTTATTATCGGTGTTTTGGGCTCCATTCGTGGAGCAATTAAAAATTATTCCGACATACCAGGAAGTGTCCAATATCTTGGCCGGAAAGATACAAAAAGCAGCCATTTAGTGATTTGCTTTATTTGCTTTACCTGTCTTTTTCAAAATATGAGCAGGTCGCCGATCTGCCTTAGTTACTCCAGCTCAATAGAGACTGAGCTTAGTACAGTCAACCTTAGTCCGGCGTACGCCGGGCATTGGCCAAGGATATGGAGGCTGGTTTTTTCCTCTCCACACAATCCAGATTATGCATGTGATATCTAAGGGTACCATGACCGATTAGTATATGTACTGCTAGTCTGGAATCCTTCCTATTGAGTGACGTAATGCGTCCGGATAGGTCCTCTTGGGGAGACTTCCCTATGAGGGCCCTTGTCTGTCAGCACTTGTCTCTGGGTTCTGTTTTTTAGTACATTAAGTTCTGGTCCCCGAGCCAGCCCTGGATTGGGAATTGCTAGGGCTGGCTCTGGACCCACGAACTTAGTCTCCGATCCTGCTTTTGCTAACTTATCAGTCCTTTCATTGCCTTTGATTCACGAGTGATTAGGAACCAAGATAAGAGTGACCTTGTCGCTTTTCGCAAATGCCTCTAGGTTATGTCTGCAACCCAGAGTCAATTGTGAATTTATTGTTAAATAGTCGACGTTTCGTAACTTTATTATTTGTTCTTTTCTTTGAGACTGTCAATGTCTTTCGTAAACCTGTGTATACACAGAGTGTGTGGCCTCGTTGGTAGGATAGATAGAGCACTGCAAAATAAGTTGCATTTGTTATTTAAAATTACTGACAACATTTTAATAAAATGCGATGAGATGTTGCCTCGCCACTGCTTTACCAGAAAATTTCATATCTCCTCCCTGAAAGAGTGGCATTGAAAAACCGGATTTCAATCTTTGCTCGCTCAATCTGGGTTACAGACAGACAGGCTCGAAAATGTCTTGTGGCACTGAAGCAGGTGTGTGCGAAAAATGAAAAAAAAAACAGAAGACAGCTAACAGTCTGGGTCGACACGCGTCGACACGCTACGGTGATTCAAGCAGGGACGGACGCCATTAAACACTGTGCTAAGGAAATCAGAATGCTAAACTTTGTAAATAAAGGAATAGCAATCTGCTCTGATAGCCAAGTCATGCTAAAGGCATTGGCCTCTCTAGTTATCTCCTTACGAAACGTGATGGAATACAATAAAGCCCTGGAGGACATATCAGACAAAAATAATATCAAACTAGTATGGATCTCAGAACACTCGGGGTTAGTGTGAGGTTTAAAAAAGCCTCAGAAAGAGCACCATAAAAAATTTGATGCACTCAGAAGCTCTGGCTCAATGAAATGGATCCAAAAGTCAAAAGGACGCAATAAAGTTTATAAAAGAACCATAGCATGCGACCATGGCAGACCTGGTTAATCTAAGCCGAACTAGAAGCAAAAGGTCTACTGCACTTTCGTAGACTTGAAAAAGGCATACGACAGAGTGGTGAGGAATGAATTGTCTATGTATGGTCACTGAAATCACTTTACGAGGATTCCGCTGCGTGTGTCAGCTTACACGGACTGGTTAAATATTGTAAAAGTTGTTAGACAGGGATGTGTGGCTTTGGCATGACTTTTTGACTTATACATAGATGATTGTTTAAAATATTTGAAATAGAGTGCGTATTGGTTAAAAATGAATGATTTGATCGTCATGTGCCTCCTTTACGCCGATGATGTCATAGCATTATCTAAAAAGAAGTTGCAGGTGATGGTTAATATTATGCAAGCAAGACAAAAGTAATAGTTTTTGAAAGAGAAGAGACTAAAAGTATGAGAGTTACATTGAGCAAAGGGTGTTGGCAGGGTAACAAATAAATGGGGCCCTGTATAACTTTATGAGCAGCCAAAACATAAAAAAAAGGCAGTAAATATTGGGTATGGCAAAAGCATGAAAGTAAGAATAATGTTGCGAAGATGAGTAGTCTGGAGCCGGAGTGACGACTGCCTATTTCTACGGGAAAAAGGCGAGTATTTATGTATGTATGTACGAGACTTAGAGTAACAGTACTTATAAAAAGCCTCCTATTTAATCAAAACTATTTATTTTTGCCCTCGTTAACTTGAAGAACCATTTTTAATAGTCCTAAAGATAAAATAATAAAGTTTTAAAACGACGACACCTGGTTTTCTTAAACATCTACATGCCTTTCTAATGATTTGGTACATGTGTGTGTTTTAGTATTTCCTTAATTTCTTATACTGCCAAATATCTGGATGGACTGTTTTCTGTATTCACTCTCTGTGCTATGTATAAAAACCGTTCATAAATTAAATTTGATTTGTTTTACAGTCGGACAAACAATTGTGGAATATAGTGTTTGGTACAACGGCAGGTGTCTATCTATTAGCGACGGTTATGTTCATCGTTTTTGCGTCCGGAAATATTCAACCGTGGAACTCCAGTGATGTTAAATCCTTCCAATCAGAAACGGATAAACAAAAATTAAAAGTTTTAAGAAAAATATCGACCATATCTGCAGCTTGATGTTTTTTTAGTCACAAAACAATTACAGGCTCGTATCATATTTGTGGATTGTTAATGATGTAATTGTGACCTACTTACTTCAACAAGGGTACCTTTATAAATAGAAGATTAAATGTGTTATAAAGGGTGGCCAAGAATTTATAAATGGCATTGGGGTCAAAAAGATGTCCTTTGAAAGCTATGACAATTCTCTTTACAATAGTCTTTAAATTTTACATTTCCTCCCATAACTTTGAAAAAAATTACCTGTTTAAACTGATGACCACCCGCTTCCATACAATAATAAAGATGTTGTTCAAAACGTTCATGCACACTCCGAAAAAGTTTTCGGAGTAATTCGACTCGTCAACGATTCTTTGATGCAAATCTTCCAACGACACTGCTTGTGTTTTGTAGATTTTACTTTTCAGATGTCCTTAGAAAAGGTTATCGAGGGGCGATAAATCTGGCGATCGTGGAGGCCATTCAATGCTGCCTTTTCTCACAATCCAATGCCGTGGAAAACGTTGGCCTAAATACTGACGAACAATCGCCGCATAATGCGAAGAAGCACAGTCCTGTTGAAAATAAAAATGATCTTCGTCATACTGTGGATTATTTTAAAGAATATCAATCAAGGCAGGGTCAATAGCGTCTTCCAGTAATTGCAAATACATTTCGCAAGTCAAATTGTCTGGTTAAAAAAAATGACCCACCAGTCGGTCACCGCAAATGCCAGCCCATACATTTAATTTCTCCGTTTGCTGTGTATGCACCTCGTGAAAAACTCTTGGGTTTGAATCGGACCAATAGCGGCAGTTGTAGCGATTTACCGTCCCCGCAAAAAAACTAGGTACTAGGTACTAAATTTATACCATTGGCGTCCTTAACTCGATTTAATGACATTTTTACCGTACGTGATTGTTTGCAGATAAGTTTCACATTTAAAATCTAATTTTTCAATAAGTAATGGGCAGAATTTTAAAATTTAAAGACTATTATATAAAGAATTTTGAAAGACATCTTATTCGACCCCCAATGCCATTTAAAAATTTTAGGGTAATTTTTACATTCGCTTGGTGTTGAAAGTGGTGAAGTCAAAAATACCGGAAAAGAGTGTCCTCCTTTAATCAAAAATCGACGGGTCTGAGCGTTTTTCTAAAATGTTGACGAGGTTCCTGCAAATTGTTCTGTTTCGTTTTCGGTTGGCCACCCAGTATACAAAAAAAAGGATACCAAATAATTTTAAACGTACCGTTTTTTTTTGGCAATTTGTTATAAATTTTATTAAAAAAATAATATTTGTTTAAATGTTTGTTTTATTTTAAAAGTTATTATGCAATAATATTCTGTGACTGTGTTGAAAAATAAATCCACATGGACACCCCAAGGGAAGAAAGGAAGAGAAGACCTAGAAGAAGCTGGAAAGAGGGCATTGACAAAGAGATGAAAGAAAGAGACTTGCCGGAGAACTTATGGCAAGGTAGAGATGGACGGCGGTTAGATATATATATATATATATATATATATATATATATATATATATATATATATATATATATATATATATATATATTTATATATATATATATAAATATATATATATATATATATATATTGAGATGATATAATATTGAAGTAAGAAAATTTAAAACAAATTACATGAAAATAATCACTATTACATTGAAAGAGCTCTGATCGAGAATCTCAAAAGATTCATTAGAAAGGTTTCTAGACAAATAAAAATAGAGACATGAAATATTAACCTGTTTAATATCAAGTCTATGTATTAATTTAATATAATAGCTGTAAATTTTATGTATCTTTGTAAGAATTATGTTAATTTGGGGGATTTAATAAAGTTATAGCATCAGAAAACTTGCTTGTCAAAAGGTAATAATGTAGAAAGGATATTTTCTTTAATTTGACCTCTACAGAGACAGAAAGTATACCAAAATAATCCAGGTGGTCTTCTTTATCTTAAAATAGCAATATCGGTTAATATTAAAAAAACAAATTTTGAAAGAAATTAATAGTTACGAGATACCCTGTATTATCAGTATTCCAAAAAACAAGTACCAATATAAAAAAATCTTCTAAAACTAGAGAATTGTCATTGCCAACCCAGAATTATAAGTAAAGATGTAAAGATTATAAGATAGTTTATCGAGTAATCATAATAATTTGATTTCTATTTAATTTGAACCCACCATGTAAAATACAGAAGTGTTAAATCTTATCTTATTAAGAAGATTTTGCAGTTTGAACTTAATTACCAAAAATCCAATGATTTAATTGGTTTTCATAATTTGAAGTCATAGCCTTCTGAGATTTTAAGATTCATATAAATATGTTAGCATCAAGGAGATCGGGGTCAGTCCTAGGCATTCCATGGCCCAAATAGTTTAATTCTTGTGTGTTTTCTTAACAAAAGGACAGCCATTATTTTCCTAAAAAAATTAATTAATTTGTGAAGTACATCATCTTGAAGGTAACATAACTGCTATCCACATGTTTGGATACAGTTATTTTTATTGTATTTGAATAGTATAATTTTAAAAGAACTTTTTATGATAAACAAACCTCTCTAGAAAGGAGACGGCCATTTTTGAAATCGCCATATCTGAAAATTTTCTAACAAGTGTAGTTATAGTTAAAATTTATAAACTCTACATTTTAAACAACAGTGTTAGTGAGCAGACTTACCATTGATATGAAGATATGGAGTAATTTGACTAAGGTAACATTTTTTAAACTTATGTGAGAAAGAATTTCTGTTTCTCAAGATTCATCAAGTTTCCTGTGAGTAGCACTTTACACATAAATCACGGATCATTAATATTGACATATTTGACACAAGACAAATATTCAAGCGTTGCCAAATCTTGTGATACACAAGATAGACTTTCTTTAAGCGTTGCCACATTTTTTTTTATTTTCATAAATTTTCGTTGTAATAACTTTAAGTAAAATTCATTTGTTTGAAAAACGTATTAATTAAAAATAAAAGAAATATAATTTTAAAATAAAGATTTAATTAAGTATAAATTGTAATTTGTAAATTTAAATAGTGTGAAAGTGTATGCGTGGTTGCATAATTTTAGTTTATTTATTTGTATACCTTTTAATACTTTTCCATTTTTATTTTATTTTGTTAAAATCGAAGCCGAAACGTCGAAAGTAAGAGAAGGAACTATTAGATTTATTCATTCGAAGCAACCACCTTTGGACCGGTTTCAGGGTGTGTTGCCCCTCATCAGCATAGGGTAGGTCTACCTCGACTGGACACATCAACAGCTTCGACTCCTACCAAGTATACATGAAGTGCTATGCGAAAAGCGCCAGTCACGACATTCATACTTTTGCAGATTACAATACTTCTTCGCAGAAGCTATTCACCGGGTGGTGCTTGTTAAAAAGTCCCTATATCAATTTGCAGACCTCTAAGATCAAAATTTACGGAGTTCTGCTACAAAATTCCATTCCCAAGTTTAAGGGGTTAAGGTTTAAGTTCCAAGTTTTACAATTTTTTTTTGTTTGTGTACCAATACTGGGCTAACGGTAAACCCGTCAAAGAACGCAGCCGTCATCTTTACCAGAAAATACAAACCCATTAGCCTTCTGAGGCTATGGAATCAGGAATTGAAATACTCCGCGTCAGTGAAGTACCTAGGAGTACACCTGGATGCAAAACTGAAGTGAAACGTACACCTCGAAGTAAAGAGGAAAAAAATGTATGCCTCAATGTGGGCATGCAAGAGAGCCATGGGAAAAAACCTGGGGTCTAAAACCGAGGGTAAGCCTGAGGTTACATCAGGCGGTATTGCTACCGTCACTAACGTATGCAGCAGTAGTCTGGTTGCCAAGGGTCGAAGGGGCCGGGGCTGTGAACCTGTTGAGAATCCTGCAAGGGAAATACTTGCGGGCTGCAACGGGGGCAATGAGCACCGCTCCTACAGAGGGACTACAAATAGCCCTCAACATACCAGCTTTGGACCTCCTGATAAAAGATCGGGCCAGGAACACTGCATACAGACTAATGTGCCAGTGGGGATGGAATAGCAATGGGATTGGTCACACCAAGATCGAGGCCTTTCACAAACATCCCTTCACAATAAAATCGGACAAAATTTCGAAAAAGACCCTAATAGGGAAAAACTATAAAACAAAAATACCAACCAGAGAAGACTGGTTAAAGAAAACATCATTGACCAGCCCAGAAGTGAAACTATGGTACATTGATGGATCAGGGTACCCGGGACGCTACGGGGCAGGTGTGTTTGAAGCATCCTGCAACCACAGGGAAAGCATACCACTGGAGAAATACGCCTCAGTTTTTCAGGCTAAGGTCTATGCTATACTCAGGGGTGCACTACGCACCTGACAGAAAACAGAGTGACCAACAGTGAGATTGATATTTTCACAGACAGTCGCGAGGCCATCGGGGCCCTCGTGAGTAACACCACAACATCATTGGTGGTGTGGGACTGCATGCAAGCCCTCACTGAGTTAGCGACGGAAAACAAAGTCACTCTTACATGGATTCCTGGGCATACAGGGATAAACGGCAACGAGGTAGCCGACGAACTGGCAAGAAACGGAACCCTGGTGAAACCAAGAAGCCAGTTGGTCGGATTGCCAATTGCCGAAGCAAAACATTTACTGAAACTAATCCTTGAACAAGAACATATTGCTCAGTGGAATGCAAATACTGGCTGCAGAACATCAAAACAGCTGATGAAAAGACCTCTCCAGAAGAGGGCTGACGCACTCTTGACGATGGACCGGAGTAGACTAAGCAGCACGCTTGGCCTGCTCACAGGACACATCGCACTAAGTGCGCACCTCTTCAAACTTAAGCTAGTGGCCGAGAAAAACTGTAGACTATGCGGTGAGGAGAAGGAGAGCAGTATACACATTCTGTGTCACTGCCCGATGCTAGAGGGGTACAGGTGTCAAACCTGTGGCCGCATGATCATGGATCCAAGTGATCTAAAAGAGACAGGGCCAACAGAAATCCTAAGGTTTGCCAAAATCAGCGGACTAGAATTCTGATGCCCTGAAGACACAGCGGTAGTCACAGAGGATCAAAAGATCTAGGTGACGTAGGTGCCGACCAAAGGCCCAACCGCAAAATTATAATGTAATGTAATACTAGCTTACATACAAAATTTTAGCTTTCTAGGACTTCAGGAAGTACCCCAAGAATTTTGATGATCATCAGTGAGTGAGTCAGTAAAGAAATCAAGGTTTTTCAGTTATCAATAAAATCTAAAGTATAATGGCAATGCAATTGAAACTTTATACGTTGAATAAGTAATAATTAATAAAAAAAAAAAATTTTTATCTGGTATTATCCAAACCCAAGTTATGAGGATTTAAAAAAACGACAAGAAAAGGTAGGTAGTGCCCTTGCGCTTCGCTTGGCTCGTCTTGGCGGGCACACTACCGTGCCCCCAGATACCTAACACTTAAATTTAATATTAATTTTAAGAAGACACCTTAAGGTCAACTGAGGACAAATTCTTAGAAAACAACAAAAATAAAAATAGATTTATCTTTTTTGGTGGGACAGAAAGCCACGGGTGGCATCACTGGAAATTTCGGTCTGGGAGAAAGAAATCAAAGAGGTAAACGACTAATCGAATTCTGTCAAGAGGCTGATTTTTTTATTACGAATACTTGGTCCCAATTTCCAAAAAGACGCCTATACGCATGGAAATCGCCGCAAGATGGACAGTATGGTAGAATAGTACGGAACCAAATAGATTACATTTTGATAAATTACCGTTTCCGAAACAGCATTAAAACCGTTAAAACCTATCCATGCGCTGACATAAACTCAAACCACAACTTACTTTGTTCCAAAATCCAAGTTAAATTAAAAAGACCGACAAAACCATATGAATCGAGCAGAATATGTCTCGATCCCCTCAGAAACTCTGAAACACGTGAACGGATATCTCAGCAAATAAACGCAGAAATACACAAAATAAAGGAAACACCAAATAAAAACAAAACCATCAATGAATACTGTCATAAAATACAAAGACTGATTATGGAACAAGCAAAGGATTCCCTAAAACCATCTAAGAGACTAGCAAAAGATGAATGGATGACACAAGAAATCTTAAGCCTAATGGAATCCCAAAGAGAATATAAAAATAAAGACAATGGCAGATACCGTGATATCAACAGAAATATAAAAAAGAAAATTAAACAAGCCAAGAAATTATGGCTTGAAAACTCCTGTAAAGGAATAAAAGATCTCATGAAACGATACGACAGCTTCTCCACAAAAAACTCAAATATACCTCCGGAATTAGAAAACCAAAACATGTCCACCTACCTAAAAACTCGGACGGAAAATTCCTTGATCACGAACAACAATGCAAAAAATGGACAACGAGATAGACAGAGGCCCCAGTATACTGAAGGCTGAAGTCAAGAAAGCAATACAACAAGCAAAAAATAACAAGGCGCCCCGACCAGACCAAATTCCTGCTGAGCTGCTTAAACTTCTAGACGAAGAGAGTATTACAGTATTACAGCGAAGGAAAAATACCAGACGATTGGCTAGAATCGCTCTTCATAACATTACCAAAGAAGAGTAAACCCACTAAATGCAGCGAGTTTAGACTTATTAGCCTGATGAGTCACACGCTAAAGATCTTTTTGCGAATAATACAAAATCAAATATTTTTACTATGCGAAAGTAAAATGAGTGACAAACAATTTGGATTTAGAAGTGGTCTGGGGACCAGAGAGGCTTTATTTTGTATGCGCGTTTTACTCCAAAAAAGCTGTGAATTCCGAAAGAATGTCTATGTCTGCTTCATCGACTTCGAAAAGGCATTTGACCGAGTACAACACGACCTACTTTTCATATACATGGAAGTAACAGGACTAGACAACTATGATATTAGACTACTAAAATACCTATACTACAACCAAGTAGCCTTCGTCCAAATTGAAGACAAACATACTCACAAACTGCCCATTAAACGTGGAGTACGACAAGGCTGTGTTCTATCGCCGAGCCTTTTTAACCTATACTCAGAAGAAATATTCAAGAAAGCTTTAGATTACAGACAAGAAGGAGTAAGACTCGGCGGAGAAACAATCAACAATATTAGATACGCTGACGATACAGCCATTTTGGCAGAGAATCTGGAAGACCTCCAAACATTAGTAAATCTAGTAAACGAAGCAAGTCGTTGGAGAGGTCTTAAAATCAACTAAACAAAAACAAAGTAGATGGCAGTCGGAAAAATAAATGTATATCAGTGGCAGATTTGGATCGGTGGGGAGGAGATAGAACGTGTACACCATTTTAAATATCTGGGCAGCTGGCTTAATGCGAATGCGGACTCTGATGAAGAGACAACAACACGGATTGAAATATCACGCAAGGCCTTTAAGACATGGAAACCAGTTCTATGTGATAGAAATCTGTCAAGGCATCTTCGTAAAAGGGTCTTAAGATGTTATGTGTAGTCTGTTTTACTTTATGTAACAGAATAAACCTCCCGCTTCGCGGTCGGTTTATTTTAACTGTCAAAATGACACTATTTAAAAAGTTATTAATGTATAACCCGAATATTTTGAAGGACTTATGGTATTACTACTGATAATACGTCCCTGTTATGGTCGATGCGTATTGTCTACACAAGGCACTGACCTATTTCTTTGGCGGCATCAAAAACGCCCCATCTAGCGAATGATTTATGCCCGCGGCGTGATTGAAGGCGTCTAAAAAGGTCAAACGAATTCGGGAATAACGAAAGAGAATTCGCTCTTTCGAGTAATAAATTGTAGGTTTATAAAAAGACAGCGGTCGCGAAAGTTTTTAAGTTAAATTTTGAAGTAATTATAAAGTGTTATCAAAAGATTGTATAGAGATTGTAAGTGTTTAAGCGATTTATAAATTAAGAAATTATTGTAAACAAATATTAGAATAAATTGTTTAGTTATTGTATGGAGTGTTTAAAATAATCGAACCCAAGAGTTAATTTTGCAACAATATCTTATGCAAGTAAAATTATTCGAATATAAATGACGCTTGAGGATTATATTTTAAAGATTGATGCTATTAATGGTCAATTATCATCTTTATTGATACGCTATCGGGGTACATCACCTCGTTCTTATCTTTACTCGTATAAATTTTATTTTTAGTTTTTAAGAGGATACTTGTGATTCAGTCGATTTATTTAATTATTTTTGTTGTATCTTGGAAAGTGTTTAAAATAATAAGTAATGGAGATCCACATTGAAAACGAAGAAGCAAGGGATATTCAGCCATTACCAAAACAAGGTAAAACTCAACAGAAATTATCAGCTACAATCTAAATCAGACATTTAAATATATAATATAATAATAATATAATAATAATATAATATAATATAATATAATATAATATAATATAATATAATATAATATAATATAATATAATATAATATAATATAATATAATATAATATAATATAATAATAATATATAAATTTATATAATAAAAGAGTATTGTGTACAAAATGCATGCTACATTGTGGACGATTAGTAATTAATTAAATATAACTAAAAACAAATTAAACTACACAAATGAATGTACAGGGTTACAGTTTAATTAAAAATGTATGTATGTATTTTGTATGTTTTTAACTGACTCTTTGGCCTCGATTTTGCCCTACTTTAAGCGATCAGATTTAATTTAAACTTTGCACACTTGTCAAAGACAGACGACAATGCAATAATTCGATCAAAATATTCGATTATTCTGATTACTTTGCCAGGATTTATAAATTTCTTCAGGGATCCTTTGCATGAGAGTAAGAGAGATAGAACTAGTGTGTGCGTATTAACACAGTTCATCGCATGGGTGATTCAGTGGTAGAATGCTCGCCTGCCACGCGGGCAGCCCGGGTTCGATTCCCGGCCGATGCATTCTTGTTGTGCTTTTACCATTTAATACAACATTTTTTTAGTGAGTAAAACAAATCGAAGAAAAAGCGAAAAATAAATTATAGTATAAAAAAATTAAAAAACACGCTTTTAGAGTTAATCAAAGTTAAAAATAATTTTTGTTTACTAAAAATAGTCGCACAAAGAGTAGACCTATCATGTGGGCCGCGGACGGCCCGCACTGCGACTATTAGAAGGGGAAGGGATTATAGAAAGGATATGATTGTGGACACGCTTTTTAAAAAGTTGCAGGTCATAGTTCTCTGGAAAAACTGATTTTGGAAGCTTATTCCATTCCGTAGCAGCCCTGTAAAAGAAGGATTCTTGATGAAGATTGGTCCTTGTAGTGTCAATCTTGAGAGTAAATGGGTGAGACTGATCAGCGTGCCGAGTTCTTCGGCCGAATGTGGCCAATGGTGGTGGTACAAGAGTTTTTATTTCTCTGGAGCATCTGCCATGGAAATATCTGTTGCGTAATGTCTGGTCTGCAACTCTTCTTCTATGTTTTAGTGGGTAAAGGATATCTGTGAGAGTTGAGCTGTTTATCAACCGAATGGCCCTTTTTGGAATGGAATCTAGAAGACGAAGAGAATGCCTTGGTGCTGAACCCCAAATGTGCGAGCAATACTCCAGTAGAGGTCGGATTTGAGCCTTGTTCGTCAACAGTTGATCAGGAGTTAAAAACTTTCTAGCTTTCCAAAGAAAACCTAGCCTCTGACTTGCTGACTTTGCAATGTTAGCAACATGGTCATGCCAAGACATATTATTAGACATCGTGACTTCCAAAATGGAAATGGAGGGACTTGATTCAAGGGTATTTCCGGACATTGTGATGGAGTGATTTGAGAAATATACTTTCTTGGAAAACGTGGCGCTTTGTGTTTTCTGGGCTTTGAACTGAACAAGATTGTTGGTTCCCCACTCGACGATTGCTTTAAGATCTCTATTGATGGAGTCAACCTGTTCCTGCCTATTTGTATCATTCACAGAAAGTGATCGATAGGATGTGAAAGTTGAGATTGAGATGTGAGTGGGCTGTCGTCTGCGAAACTGTAAATGGGGTTCGTGGTGGTATTCAAAAGGTCGTTGATGTGTAAAAGAAATAGGGTGGGGGACAGGATGGAACCCTGAGGGACCCCAGCATTGGTTTTTAACGCATCCGAAGAAACTCCTACAACTGCTACATGTAAGGAGCGATCTTGCATGAAGCTTATGAGCCATTGGCGCAGTTTGGTTGGGAGACCGCAGGCAAATAATTTGCCTGGTGCCAAACGTGGTCAAAGGCTTTCGATATATCCAAGGCTATTGCACGGGATTCACCAAACTTCTCAATGGTGTTTGTCCAGAGCTAAATGACATTAGCCAGCAAATCTCCGGTAGACCAAAGTTGTCGAAATCCATATTGTCTGTCATGGATTATCTTAAATTTCTTCAGATATTTGATGAGTTGTATGTTAATCGCTTTTTCCATAACTTTGAATATGACTGAGAGCAATGCAATAGGGCGATAATTCGCAGGAATAGTCTTCTTTTCTTTTTTCGGAATGGGTTGGACTTTAGCGTTTTTCCACATGGACAGAAATACACTTTTGCTGTATGATAGCTTGAAGAGTCTACAGAGAACTGGGGAAGCTTTTAGCACAGGTCTTTAGGACAATTGTCGAAATTCCATCTGGTCCTACTGCCTTATTAGATGATTTTCCTGATAGTGCGATGGCGGATAGCGACATTAGGCATTAATGAGTTTATTCTAGGTATCGTTGGGGGTTGTTTTCCATTGGTATTGAGGGTTGAGTTAGAACTAAAGATTTCGGCCAGAAGATTCGCTTTTTCCTTGGAAGATACGGCTATCGTGCCGTCGGAACTCTCGAGTGGTGGTAAAGAAAAAGTTGTGAAATTCATATTTATTAACATAGGAATAAAATTACTGACGAGAAGATTAATGTCACTGTTTTAAAAGCGTAGGGTGCTTTGTTGACATTTTTAAACTAACTCTGCGTTTAGCGACCACACTATGATTGGTAAAAACAAATGATAGGGGGCGTTAAATCCACCCCATGGCAGTGGATGTTTGACTGTGACAGTTATGCTACACTGTCTCATATAGGGGTCATCTATAATAAATGAAACTGTACAACCATATACAAGTTATACTTAATTATGAGTTGAAAAATCATTAAGTGTAAAATCTGGACTCAATGGTGGATAACCTATTTTTTGTACACATTTTCGAGGTATTAATTGTATTTAAAAATTGAATGATTTCAGGTATAGGCATTAGACATTTACAGTATGTTTTAATGTTCAGTGGGGCCGTAGTGGTATATGGAATGCGTACAGTATTAATGGTAGGAATAGTAGCCATGATAGAAAAACATGATGACAGTAAAAGTTACCCAGTAAGAAAAATTTTTGCGAATAAATATGTCAAACGAGTAGAATTAAAAAAATAATAACACGCTTTTAAATTTTTAGACTTATCCGGAATGGGCGGACAAGAAAAACATAATACTCTCTTCGTTTTCATGGGGACACGTCTGGTTTCAAATAGGCGCCGGCCAGTTGGCCAAAAACTACGGCCCCAAATATTTTCTTACGGCCGCTATAGCAGCATCGGCTTTCTGCATCTTATTGATACCCTACTTTGCCGCTGAATTTGGCTACCGAAGTATCATAGGATTGCGAGTGTTAGAAGGGGCTTGCCATGGCGTACTTTTTCCTTCTGTGCACAATTTACTGAGTAAATGGGCGCCCATTTCGGAGAGGGCGCAATGGGGAAGTTTCGTCTATGCAGGTAACATCACACTTTTTCAAAAAATAATTCACCACAATGTTACGAAATTTTGACTATTCCTAAATTGACTATTCCTTATAATTTATATAAGTGAGAGAGTAGACTTCTTCTTCTTCTAGTGCCTATTCGTTTCGAATATTGGCGACCATCCTGGCTATGATGACCTTGTTGACTGCTGCTTTAAACAGTTCTGTGGTTGTTTTTAAATACCATGTCCTTAGGTTCTTGAGCCATGATATCCTTCTTCCGAACCCTCTCTTTCCAAACACTTTTTCTTGGAGGATGGATTTTAAGAGTTTGTATTTGTTGTCATTTCTCATTATATGTCCAAGATATTCCAGTTTCCTTCACTTATTCGTTTTCATCACCTCTTTTTTTTCTTCCCCATTCTTTCCAGTATTGTTTCGTTGATCACTCTATCTACCCATGATATTCTAAGGATCCTTCTGTATAGCCACATCTCGAAGGCTTCGAGCTTCTTTTGTGTTGCTTCGGTCAATGTCCAGGATTCCATGCCATAGTACAATAAGGAGTACACATAGCAGCGCAGGAGTTTTACTTTGATATCTAATTTGAAGTTATGACTTTTGAAGAGCTTAGACATTTTGCTTTTTCTATTCTACATCTAATCTCTTGTGAGTGGTCCCACTGTTCGTTTATTAAGGTTCCCAGGTAGACAAGTTTGGATACCCGTTCTATTGGTATATTTTACTTATGACCATAACTTTCGTTTTGTTGATGTTCATTTTTAGCCCATATCTTTCACTTACTTCATTCACTTTGTTCATTAGCTGTTGTAGACCTTCTATACTATCTGCAAATATGGCGGTATCATCTGCATATCGGATATTCAGCCGTTTACCGTTTACGAGAATTCCATTATCATCGTTTTCCAGAGCCTCTCTAAATATCTCTTCTGAATACAGATTGAATATCAGAGGGGAGATTATACACCCTTGTCGTACGCCCCGCAGAATGTTAACTGCCTCTGTTGTTTCATCTCCAGCATTGATTTTTATGGTGGCTGTCTGGTTCCAGTACAGGTTTTGTATAATTCTGAGGTCTTAATCATCCATTCCGGTGCCTTTCAGCACTTGTATCATCTTCTGGTGTTGGACTTTATCAAACGCCTTTTGGTAGTCCTCAAAGCAAGTATAAATATCGCAATTCATGTCCCTACGCCGTTGGAATAATACTTGTATACTTCTCTTGTTCCAACTCATTTCATGAAGCCAAATTGTGTGTCTGCTACTCTCTCTTCGCATATCTTGTATATTCTGCGATGGATAACCTTAAGGAAAAGTTTTAGTAAATGGCTTATGGTTCTTTATTCTCCGCATTTTTTTGCCCCTTGTTTCTTGGGCAGCAATATAAATTCATAGATGAGCCATTCTTTCGGGATGTTACCTGTGTCATAGATATTGTTAAATATTTTGCAGATCATTTTTATTGATTCTTCATCCAAAAGCTTAAGGAACTCTGTCTGTATTCCGTCCAGTCCTGGAGCTTTGCCTTCTTTCAGCGATCTTATGGCTGCTTCTATCTCGCTTGGTAGTATTGGTGGTCCAGTTTCTATTGATAAGGAGGGGGATCTTCTCTCTCATCGAAGAACAAGTTCTCTATGTATTTCTTCCAAGTGTCTTTAATGCTTCCTTGGTCCACAATAAGTTCTCCGTTGTCATTGACGAGTTTTCCTACTGTTCTCTTTTTGTACTTGCCAGTTATTTTGCTCACTTTTTTATGTAAGGTGTCTCGATGTCGGTGTCATCCCCCTTTTTAAATATTAGAATGACCTCCGCGTTTTGCTAGTCTTTTGATATTTTACCTTCATCCAGCCATTTGTTGAATTATAATTTTAGGGCGTGTACTAATGTTGTTTCTCCGTTTTTTAGCATTTCACAAGTAATATTATCTTAGCCAGGTGCCTTACGATTTTTCATTTGTTTAAGTGCTGCATATATTTCGGAAGTTGTAATTTCTGGTAATTCTTCCGAGCCTACGTTCATAATTTTTGGTTTTTGTCGGCTAGAGTCTGCCATCGCTGTTGTGGAAGTAGCTCACGGTAGTTTTCCACAATTGTAGTAATCCCTTTTTTTATCCGTTATTAAAATTCCCTGCTGGTATTTCATCTTATTTATTTTTTGTTTGCCTGTGCTTAGCTTCCTACGTAGCACCTTTATATTGCTGTTCTCTTCTATGGTTTGACGTACAATTTTTGCCTAGTATTCTCTGATGTCCTCTCTAATCTCCTTTTTGACTTTTAAAAAACAGTAAACTTTAAAAGTGCGAACAAAACTTGATTCCTTTTTCAAAGCAGGATTACCGAAATCAAACAGCAACGTCACTTCACGACGAATGTTCGAAGACAATTAAATAGAATTTTGTTTGTTTTGTATTTTTATATATATAATCCAGGATATCTACAGCTGTCGCTGCCTTCCTGCTTTTAGCCCTTGTCTTCAGTTGTCCTTGTCCTGCCAGTCTCCGTCCTGCAGGTTTCTTAATTCCATCGCCTCATCCACTTCGTCTCTCCATGATCGCCTTGGTCGACCTCTCTTTCGTCTGCCTAATGGACTCCACTCAGTTACCCGGTGTATCCAGCGATCCTCCGGAGTTCTTCTAACATGTCCGTACCACGTTAGTTTCTTTTCCTCTATGTGTTCTAGTATGTCTTTTTTTACCTCCATTCTTCTCCTGATCTCCTCATTTATTATTCGATCTAATCTGTTCACTCCACAACTCCTTCTCCAAAAGTCCATTTCTGTGGCTACAATCTTCCCTTTGTTTTTTTTGTTGATCACCCACATTTCAGCTCCATAAGTCATTATGCTGCGAACTATTGAATTGAATATTCTTATTAGTCTTGGTTATGTGGCGGTCCCATAATATTGGGTTTAATTGATTAATACATGCCCTCGTTTTACCTTTTATTTCTTCCTCTGTTGTTCCATTTTTTGATATTATAAACCCTAGGTACTTAAATTTGTCTGTTCCTGAGATCTGTCGGTTATCATCTATTTCTAGGTGATATATCCTGTCTTGTGCCGTTGACATATATTGGGTCTTTTCGAGGTTGATTTCCACTCCATTTTTCCCATATTCCTCCTCTAGTTTCCGCATCATAAAACCTAAATCCTCCTCATCTTGAGCTATGATTACTTGATCATCGGCAAAGCTTAGAGTATACAGATGATCATTCCTAATTGGTATTCCCATTCCTGCACATTTTCTCTTCCATGGTCTTAGTGTCTGTTGTAGAAATATTTTGAATAGTGTGGGTGATGTTGAGCAGCCTTGGAGGAGACCCTTAGTTGTTTTGAAGGCATTTGATAGTTTATTTCCCTCTTTAATCCTTACGGTATTTTTTTTTGTACATATTTTGGACTGTTCTGATAATTCTCTGCGTTATACCCATTTCTAACATTGTATTTTTATTTATATCTAAATACAGTGTACATGCATATTTTAAAAAACAAAAATTTGATTTATTTTAAACCTATTTTTATATAACGGACTTTCGGCTTTAACGGACACCCTGTCCCCCCAATAATTAGTCCGTTATGTCGAGGTTTTACTGTATATCCATGTAGGTATCTTAAAAAAAGGCTGTGCTGGTACAAATGTTGTATTAAATGAAATAAAAATAATACTTTAAAATAATGAATAAATTTAATTAATTAAAAAAATATATCAAAAAAATACCAAGAAATAAAGAAATAAAATGTCCCATTCAAGATAATATATTGCCCAATATTTAAGAGCTTATTAGTAAGGTTTTTAGCTTAGGATTAGATTAGATTTTAATTGGAGGCTATTTGTAAGTATGCACTTCGACCTGATGAGGTCGGGACCCTGACAGTCCCTCGCAGTGGCAGTGGCCGTCTCTTCTTTTTTAAGACAGAAACGGAATTCACTGTTATCAACCCCTCCTAACCTACAAAGGTGTTTGCGGAGTCGACAATGTCCTGTCAGCAGGCCTACTGTTACTCTCAGTCTAGTATGGCTAGGGCTGAGCGGATCTGCCTTGGTCACACACGAGGAATCTTTTCGCGTGCCTGTGACCTGTGGATCCAATCCATTTAGCCGGAGCTTTTGAATGCATCCACTTTTTTATGGTGCTCACTTTTTTGAAACCCCACAGTGGGGTTCAGGTCTTATGGGAACATGTGGATCGCATGCAAGATGGCAGGTGGACAAAACGATTACTTGAATGGACACCCAGATCCGATAAAAGAAATAGAGGAAGACCACCAACTCGCTGGACAGACGACATTACAAAAATTACAAAAAACAGGATTCGTAGCGCTCAAGACAGAAAAAAACGAACTCAACTATGGGAGGCCTATGTCCAGCAGTGGACGCAGAGGGTTAATTTATGATGATGATCTGCTTTCTCGTTTCCTTCTAACTCCGAATGTCCTAAAGTTTAAACTGGTTTGGCATTATTTATGTCTGATATGTCTTTCAAGTATTCTTGCAATCCATCACGTTTCGTGAGGTTATAACCACATAGGCCAATGCCTTTAACACGGCTTGGATATCGAAGCAAATTACTATTCTTTTATTTACAAAGTTTAGCATTCTGATTTCTTCAGAACAGTGTTTAGTGGTGACTGTCTTAGCTTAACACAGCGTAGCTTGTCGATCCAGACTGATCGCTATCTTTATTTTCCTTGATTTTTCGTACACACAGATTCAGAGAAACTTCTTGGTCGACTTCGGAGACGTTTAACGTTTAACATTACTGTGGTGGGAAAAAATTCTTGTCATTGGCTGTGACATCACCGTACCACCCTACTCGCTAACGTAGCATATCACCGCAATGAAAGATAGGTTAGCTTGATGTCCTTTAAAATTGATACACTTTTTCGCGAAGTGAAACTTCTTAGTCGACTTCGGCGACGGTTGCGTTAAACGTTTAATGATTTTGAGGTGGGGGAATGAAATGAAAAAAAGGGAGAAAAAGAATAAGAGAATAAAATAACCTTCGATTTTGAATTTCAAGTTATGAAGTTTCACTCATTATTTTATTTCTTTTTTAAGAACTACTGTATTTATTAATCGAATCATCCAATTAAAAGCTAACAAGGTTAACTGACTATTAATCTTTAGACAACGGTTTTACTTATTCCTACCCTCCATAAGTCTTCGACATACGTCAGTGTTCGTTGTAGACGAATTTAGTTACGTGAGGTGCGTTTCAATAGTAATTCTATCCCATAGTGCATTTTATCATCCCTCAAACTTTAAACCGTCTATCAGAAAATACATGCCGATTGTCAACCTTTCATTTTGACAAACCTTATATCGACATTAAATATACATAACCTAAATTTATAAATAACGGACGTCAAATTTTATCAAAATTATTAGTGCGCAGTAACTTCTTAATTCAAAATAACATCAAATTAGGATAGGAATAATCGTGATATGAAAAAAGCTGTTAACAAAAAGGTGACATTCGAAAAAAAATTACCCAGCACTAAGAATTTGATTTCGAAATCCAAAAATTCGTTGCAAGCTTCCCGACTCACTTTAGATTATTCAAAACACAAAGGATGGACAGTAAAGCTGGACGATAAGACAACGCTATTCAGTGACGAAAAAAATAATTTGGTGATGTGTTTTAATAAAGATATGAATTATTATCAGAACATGCAGAACATCAATTACACGAAGATGGAAAAGAAAACTCTTAGAGCATCCTACGGGGTTGTCCGAAACTCTATTAGATCTATTTATTAATATCAAAATTGTATTTTACATCAACATATTAATGTCATTTCTTTGTTATCTTCTTCTGTATATATAAAAATGGATGTTTGTATATATGTTATCGTTTCACTCCAACGCCGTTTAAAAGATCTTCATGAAAATTAGTATGTATTTTTTCGTAGAGAATTCGTTTTGGTTATCCACTTTGTTGCAGCTCCCCATTAAGTGGTGCTGCAGCATACCAATTTTGATATCGGTTAACCGATCCTTATTAAAATTGGTATCCTGCTATATTTGAACAGAAGCAATGTATTTGCTGTATTCATTGCATAAAAATGGGCATGTATAGGTATTTTTTCGTGAAGAATTCGTTTTTGTTATCTACTAAGTTGCAGTATATTAACTTTCGTTTAACCCAATCACCTTGAAAATTGGCATGTATATGTATTTTTTTGTGGAGAATTCGTTTTCGTTATCCACTTTGTTGCAGCTCCCCATCAGGTGGTGCAGCAGCATACCAATTTCTATATCGGTTAACCGATACTCATGAAAATTGGTATTCTGCTATATTTGAACAGGGAGAATGTATTTGCTGTATTTATTGCTTAAAAATTGGCATGTATAGAATGGCACAACGAAAGGGGTTGATCGTATACGGTAAACAGTGGGTAACTACGGTCTAGGATTAGGGTACCGCTTCGGCGAAAGATTAATTTAATTTGCACTAGAAAATAACCTCACTATAATAAACACCACCTTTAAGCACCATCCACGTCGACTTTCAACATGTACTTGTCCGAATAAACAATAGAAGAACCAAATAGATTATCTACTAATAAAACAAAAATGAAGAACATCTAGAACTAGTGTTAAAGCACAACATCGCTAAAATCAGAACTAATAACAGGCTATCGAGTAGTTTCAAAAGCAACGCAGGAGTGAGACAGAGATGCGTACTCTCGCCAATCCTATTTAATACCTACACAGAGTATATCATGCATAGAATAATGAAAGAAAGTAACAGTGAAATATCCGTGGGGGCAGGAGGATAAATAACCTGAGATACGCGGATGATTATGGCTGCCAGCAAAGAGGAACACAGGAGATTGTGCTCTATTAGTAAAGAATAAAAAGACTGAGGTTGATAAAAAGAATATACGTTGAATCGAAAACATAGCATCCAATAACATAACTACAGAGGACATTTTGATAAGAAGAGGAGTACGACAGAGATGCATTCTATCACCACTGCTATTCAACTTGTATTCGGAAAATACTTTCACTAAAGCACTGGAAAATGAACCTCTAGGTATAAAAGTGAACAAAGTACACATCAATAACATAAAATATGCTGACGATACAGTATTAATAGGTAATACCATTGAGGAACTACAACAAATAATAAGTTGTGTAAATTATGTCAGCAACAAATATGGCTTGAAAATTAACTTCAAAAAGACAAAAATTATGATAGTAAGTAGGGATAATGTGCAGTATGAAAATATAAATATAATAGTGGACAACAATAATCTAGAGAGAGTCTCAAGATACAAGTACTTGTGAAGCTGGCTTCATGAAAACTGTGATCCAGACAAGGAAATAAAAAGCAGAATAGAAATGGCTCGTAATGCATTTTATAAATTTAGGAAAGTGTACATCTCGAGATATAAATGTAGATCTAAGAATGCGATATGCAAGATGTTACGTGTGGTCCACCTTATTATATGATATGGAGGCATGGACTATGAAAACAACGATGCTCAGAAGAATAGAAGCCTTTGAAATGTGGTGCTATCGTCGGATATTGAAAGTTCCTTGGACAAATAAAATAACCAACGAAAAGATCCTACGACGAATGAAAAAGGATCAAGAAGTATTATTAACAAAAGGCGCTGAAGCGTTGGAAGACCCCGCAAGAGATGGAGCGACAATCTTTCTAATAATTGAACGGCAGAGGATACGAAGAGAAAAAATCAATTTGCTTACATTAAAAAAGGAAGAAGAAGAAAAATAATTTTTATAATCAGGTTGGGTAAGATGACGAGCTCATCATTTTTTCCGCTCAATGATCTCGTCAACTTACTCGACACTCCTCTTTAATTAAATTTTATATTACACAATAATAAAACTGAATCATAAGAAAACTATATGAGCTATAGGTTGACAATAAAGTGACATTACTGAAAGTACTTTTTGCAAAGCAAAAATACTCAACACAAATAAAGGACACGGCCAAACTTTTTGTTTGGTCGTTTTTTTATGCAGGGTGTATAAAAAAAATGTGACCCCGTCTTTGGGAAAGATAGAAAATAATTGAGGTTTGCTTAGTAAAAAAATTTCGTAACGCCATCCGTATTCAAGATAAAGGGCGTTGAAGAAAAAAATGTGATTATTACTTCATAATTTTCAAATCAAAATATTCCGAAAAAGGTACACAGTATCGACTTTTACCAAGAATACCTTTTTGGTATAAAATTGAATGATGTTTAAGTTCAATTGAAATATTTATTAATAAATACAACCTTAAAAAAGTTATATTCAATACTACTTGGTATGAAGTATGAAGTATTAGCTTCTAAAACATATTCTTATGAAATTTCATTCCAATGTTTCCAATAGTTTATCTTGAATACGGATGGCGTTACGAAAATTTTTTACTGAACAAACCCCAATTATTTTTTAGTTTTCTACCTTTCCTAAAGACAGGGTCACCTTTTTTTAAAAAACCCTGTATTTTGGCAATAATGTTTATAATTATATTTTTTTAATTTATGTTTTAGTAATTGTTAAGGCTTTTGATATATTTTTTAATGTATATTTAAAGTAAATATAAATCATAATAAAATTTTAAAATTCCCAAAACAGAATATGCTTGATGCTTTCAAAGCTGTAAATAGGGTAATGTCTTATAAAGCTGCCAAGCATAAAGGCACATTACCCCTAAAAAGACAAATGGGACCTAACGGCACCTTTAAGTTGGACCATGAGCTAAAAATTGTTGAGTGGGTGAAAACAATAACATTTTTTCTGAAAAAGGATACCTTCTTAGGAAGTATAGCTAAATTGACTAAAGAGTTAAAAGTTACCTTTAAAAAAAATACCTCCTCAGGTAAAAAATGAATATAGTTATTTTCCTAACAAGGGCGAAAAATGGACAAGTGACTTGTGCGGAACAGGAACAGAAACAATATAAAATGAAAAATAAGAAACAGAAGAAGAAAAAGAAGACGAGTAATAAAAGAAAGGAAGAAGTAAAAGAAAAAAGAAAGAATTAAAAAAATATATATAAGAAAAAGAAAACGAGGAAGAAGAAAAGAAGGAAAAAAATAAGAAACAAAAAAAAAGTGAAAATGGGTCCATTTTAAAAAGAAGCCACAGATAGTTATATTAGGTAAATATGGGGGGTGGTTGAGGATAAGGATCTATATTTTGGCCATATGCCGCTCTACAGGGAAAACAATCTGAACAGGTGCATTATGCTTGTTAAAGAATCCAAATTGTCTCCTGTCACAAATAGACTTTACGTCACACGTTCTCGCAGTGTTTCTAAAGCTTCTACGTCTCAGGGTCTATTTGAACTAAATTATTATGCTCTTTCTTTAAAATAAATGATGAGTATCGTCTTTATCTTCGATTTGCTCATTTTGGCTTTTTTATTATCATTTAAATTGCATGGATCTCCTAAGGTTTTGCATTATTCTTAAATAACCAAGTTTTATCGCAAGTGATCACATTTTCCAGTTAATTTTCTTAACTTTTTTAAAAATAATACCCGAGCAAACTTGTTGGCAGGCGTTTTTTGATCCTGAGAAAGGTTTCTTGAAACCATCAAACTCTTTGCAAGTGAAACACAATAACATATTACCAAACAATACAAATATTCTTATTACTACATTAAATCAGTCCTAGTCGACGAAAATAAATTTTGATTTCCTTTTTTTCTTTTAAGCGACCTTGTTAATTAAATTAATTTTCTTATTATCGATGTATTTCCTGTATAAACTTATTAGGGTCAGCCCAGAATGCTCATTTTTGACCTGTTTAGATATTTATTTATTTGTAATGTATGTTTATATTTTGTAATTTTTTATTATTTTTTAACATATTCTGTTTTTTTTATAAGAGAGAGAGAGAAGGATCTATTTACTTTAATATCGTTATCGTTTCACAATTGACATAATTGAAATCTCATAAGACCACCCTAATGAATTTATTACTTTCAACAACTGAGAAACGAATATTTTAGGCGCCTAAGAAACCCTTTATTAAGCTACTTATGACTTTATTGACGTTTTGAAAGCAACCATCTAAGACGTCTGGTCAAGAACAATTAACACATGCACTCACATACAATTCTTTACCAATCAGAGTTTCCCTATATTGTAGAATGTTTCTTTAAAACTTAAAGCAACAAAAAAAAGTCAGTATAAAAGAGATTCGAGGCGTTTAAGCATTACTTTCGTGAGTGTCCATGCCTCCCTACAAGAGAACTGGGATCACATACCATTTTTATTCTCAATTTTAAAGTTAGGTCATGACTGGTTAACACTTTTTTCATTTTAAAAAAGGCGGCTCTGGTTTTCTCTATTCTGGTTTTGATCTCGATGCTCGGGTCCCATTTATCGTTGATGTTGCTACCCAGATACACCAATTTATTCACTCTTTCCAGATCCGCGCCATCGATTATGATACCATTACCTCTAATATCAAGTGCTTTACTGATGACCATATATTTTGCTTTGTTGACATTGAGTTTTAAACCAAATTGACAACAGGTTTCGGTGATCCTATTCATCAGATTTTGTAGATCTTCTTCGTTGTTCGTTACAATTAGTGTATCGTCGGCGTATCTTATGTTATTAATATTAAGTCCATTTATATTGGTTTCTTTACTGGCATCGTCAAGAGCTTCAATAAATATCTCTTCCGAATAGAAAATGATCGACAAGCGATCGGGCTGTAGTACGGAAAAACCAATCTAACCTAAACATATTTTATTCTTCTTCTTCTTTAAGTTCCATGTACTCCTAGTACGTTGGTAACCAGTATTTGTAGCCTAATTTTATCTACTGCCGTGCGGAAATGTGTTCTGGTGCTGAGGCCATACCATTGTCTTAAGTTTTTGAGCCATGATGTTTTTCTGCCACCTTGGCTGCGGCGGCCCTCAATTTTGCCTTGTATAATGTTTTGGAGAAGTGAATATTTTTCGTTTCGTAGCACATGTCCGAAATACTCTAGCTTCCGTTTCTTTATTGTTGTTATTATTTCGGTTTCTTTGCCTAGTTGTTGTAGCACTTCCCGATTGGTTTTGAGTTCAGTCCATGAGATCTTCAGCATTCTTCTATATGTCCACATTTCGAAAGCTTCAAGTCGTTTGCACATACTGTTGGTAAGTGTTCATGCTTCCATTCCAAGCAAGAGTATACTGAATATATAGCAGCGGAGTATTCTTATTCGTAGTGTAATTGGGAGGTCTCGACTTGTCAGTACTTTTCTCATTTTAATGAATGCTGAACTGGATTATTCTATTCTGCAGCGGATCTCTTGGCCATTATCATTTGACTCGTTTAGGTAACATCCTAGATATTTGTAGTGCTTCACTCTCTCTATAATGTCATTGCCAATTCGTAAATTTTGTTGGGTGTTGTTTGGGTTCTTACTGAAAACTAGCCATTTAGTTTTCTTTGTGTTGAGCGTGAGTCCCATTGATGAACTGTGGGTGACTACTGTGTTTAGCATGTCTTGTAAGTCGTTGATGTTTGTGGATATTAGTACTGTATCATCCGCGTATCTGATGTTGTTGATGGGAGTACCATTCAATATTACACCAGTGAGAGTGTCTCCAATAGCCTCATTAATAATTTGTTCTGAGTATAAATTGAAGAGTAGTGGTTAAAGTACACATCCTTGCCTTACGCCTCTGATTATATTTATGTTTTCTGTTGTGTGATTATTAACGCGTATTTCAGCAGATTGGTTCCAATATAGGTTAACAATTATAAGAATATCACTGCTGTCAATTCCTATATTTGTGAGTATCTGGATTAATTTATCGTGTTGTACTTTGTCAAAGGCCTTTTCGTAGTCGATGAAACACGCGAAGACTTCCACATTCATATCTCGGCATCGTTGTGTAAGTACTTGTATACCAAATAGTGCTTCTCTAGTACCATAACCGTTTCTGAAGCCAAACTGTGTGTCGCCTATTCTTTCTTCACATTTTGAGTAGATTCTTTTGTGGATGACTTTTAGAAATATTTTCAATACATGACTCATTAAGCTGATTATTCTATGATCATTGCAGGTTTTTGCTTTAGGTGTTTTAGCTATTGTGATGAATGTGGATTTTAACCAATCAGACGGTATGGTGCCAGTTTTGTAGATAACATTGAAGAGATCTACGAGGGTATCAAGAGCTTTGTCTTCTGTTAATAGTTTAAGTACATCCGTTACAATTTCATCTGTTCCTGTCGCCTTCATGTTTTTTGCTTGTTTAATTGCGTGTTCTACTTCACTTCTCTTAATGTCTAGAATCTCTTGGACTGTGATGTTTGGTTTTTTGGATATGTGGTTTTGAAGAGTGTCTCAACGTACATTTTCCATGCTAATAGTTGTTGTTCAATGTTTATAATTTTGCCGTGTTGATCCTTCAGCGAACTTATTGTTATACAGACCTGCTGCTTGTTTAACTTTTTTGTGCATTTTATTAATAATGCCGCTACCCGACCCTATATATATTTTTGTGTTTTCAAGCACAAGCATTAACGGTTTTGATTTCTTTTTTTAGGCCAAGTTTTGGGAAATTGTATAGCAATGCCAATCACTGGTTTAATATCTGCCTCCGATGCCGGATGGCCAGTGGCCTTTTATTTTTACGGCTCTTGTGGTATGATATGGACTTTGTTATGGTTTGTATTCGGCTCCAACAGCCCTGACGTGGATAAGAGAATATCTCAAGACGAAAAAATGTGGTTGAAATCATTGACCGTGGAAAAAAAAATGGAAGTACGTGGATACAGAAATGTTATCTTAAGAAAAAAGGTTTCGTAATGTGTGAAGCTTCTTTTTTTTTAGAGACCTCCAACTCCTTGGAAATCTATATTTACTTCGGTACCGTTTATAGCTCTAATACTCACCCACTGTGGACAAAACTGGGGTTTTTGGACGTTACTAACAGAAATTCCAAGTTTTATGAAATCTATTATGGGATATAAAATTGCACAAGTAAGTACTAACGAACTGTATTCTACGGCGCTGTACAAGTTTTTTTTTATTTCTGCTGAAGCTGGTGTATCATTTCAGCCTCTACTGCTGTTTGTGTATACTTTTAGTTTACTGTGCTAATTTGTACATGTCCATCAGTTGGCTGTTATATTCTTCGTGGGATGTTTTGTCCCGTTACCGCGTTGTGTTCAGGAAAGTTCTTTATTGTTAAATATCCCTATTTTAAGTAGGTATCCTCTCATTGGACTGTGATCACTGAGAAGTCTTACAATTGCTCTCTACTGTTAACTAGTTTTTAATAAAGATTTTTTCGTGGTGCATGTAAGAAGCAGGATCTGGACAATTTAATAAAGCTAAACAACTGGCTAGTTCATCAGAATTTTGATTGCTCTCGATGCCGCAGTAACCTGCACCTACAGCAGAGTGGGTTCTACAGTATTATGCGAATTAATGTGAACACACAGACAGATTACCGTTAAATATCATTTATTGACAGAGAAAAAAATTCAAACAGTACTAGTTAATAAATATTTTACTATTATTTAATAAAAAAAAAAAGGGAAAAACTTGTCCTATGCCACTGCGAGGGACTGTCAGGGTCCCGACCTTATCAGGTCGAAGTGCATACTTACAAATAGCCTCCAATTAAAATCTAATCTAATCCTAAGCTAAAAACCTTACTAATAAGCTCTTAAATATTGGGCAATATATTATCTTGAATGGGACATTTTATTTCTTTATTTCTTGGTATTTTTTTGATATATTTTTTTAATTAATTAAATTTGTTCATTATTTTAAAGTATTATTTTTATTTCATTTAATACAACATTTGTACCAGCACAGCCTTTTTTTAAGATACCTACATGGATATACAATAAAACCTCGACATAACGGACTAATTATTGGGGGGACAGGGTGTCCGTTAAAGCCGAAAGTCCGTTATATAAAAATAGGTTTAAAATAAATCAAATTTTTGTTTTTTAAAATATGCATGTACACTGTATTTAGATATAAATAAACATACAATCATGTATGGACCATATATATACAATTCAACAACTCATTGAGCAAAAAATGGCCAAGAACAGAGCGGTACATTTTGCATTTGTGGATATCCGAAAGGCCTATGACTCTGTCCCTCGGTCTAAAATCTGGGAAGCCATGTTAGAAATGGGTATAACGCAGAGAATTATCAGAACAGTCCAAAATATGTACAAAAAAAATACCGTAAGAATTAAAGAGGGAAATAAACTATCAAATGCCTTCAAAACAACCAAGGGTCTCCTCCAAGGCTGCTCAACATCACCCACACTATTCAAAATATTTCTACAACAGAGACTAAGACCATGGAAGAGAAAATGTGCAGGAATGGGAATACCAATTAGGAATGATCATCTGTATACTCTAAGCTTTGCCGATGATCAAGTAATCATAGCTCAAGATGAGGAGGATTTAGGTTTTATGATGCGGAAACTAGAGGAGGAATATGGGAAAAATGGAGTGAAAATCAACCTCGAAAAGACCCAATATATGTCAACGGCACAAGACAGGATATATCGCCTAGAAATAGATAATAACCGACAGATCTCAGGAACAGACAAATTTAAGTACCTAGGGTTTATAATATCAAAAAATGGAACAACAGAGGAAGAAATAAAAGGTAAAACGAGGGCATGTATTAATCAATTAAACCCAATATTATGGGACCGCCACATAACCAAGACTAATAAAACGAGAATATTCAATTCAATAGTTCGCAGCATAATGACTTATGGAGCTGAAATGTGGGTGATCAACAAAAAAAACAAAGGGAAGATTGTAGCCACAGAAATGGACTTTTGGAGAAGGAGTTGTGGAGTGAACAGATTAGATCGAATAAGAAATGAGGAGATCAGGAGAAGAATGGAGGTAAAAAAAGACATACTAGAACACATAGAGGAAAAGAAACTAACGTGGTACGGACATGTTAGAAGAACTCCGGAGGATCGCTGGATACACCGGGTAACTGAGTGGAGTCCATTAGGCAGACGAAAGAGAGGTCGACCAAGGCGATCATGGAGAGACGAAGTGGATGAGGCGATGGAATTAAGAAACCTGCAGGACGGAGACTGGCAGGACAAGGGCTGAAAGCAGGAAGGCAGCGACAGCTGTAGATATCCTGGATTATATATATATATATATATATATATATATATATATATATATATATATATATATTTAATAAAAGATAGGTCCCTTCCTTAATTTTGTCATCTTGAAACCACACCTGAATGACAGTCTCAATAATATTGCCTTTAACAATCAAATATCAGAAACCTGGCATTGCATATAGACCACAAATTCTTAATTGGATTGAGGTCTGGTGACTTTCCAGGCCAGTCTAGGAGAGTAACCTTTTTGTCCTTGAAATATTTCACTATCTTCTTCGAAACATGAGACTGTGCTGAATCCTGCTGGAAGATTGGTTCGCCATTTAGTGGTACGTGTTCCCAGTCCTACGCTTGGATGTTGTCGATTCCACGGTAATACTTTTTTCATTAATAACCGTGGGACAAAAAAACACATGCTAAGTTAGTACATTCTTTGCCTAAATTAAACAGTGTCCTACCAAAAAATGGGTATTTATCGCTAGTCCTACAAGAATAATGAAAACAACAATATTTCGTAGTTGTAGTTTTGGTAACTTGGGACACATATATTCATATGCAGAATCAATACTTTTTTTGAAATAATATATTTGTAGTTGTATGAACTGTAGTTATATATGACCTACTTTGACTCTGAACTCCTTATAGCAAGAGGAATGATCTCGTCATCCCAACTGTCTGGCAGTACCAAATCTTTATATTTGTGTTTGTGATGTATTCGAGCCTTTAAAAATTGTTTGCAAGAGAGCAGAATTTCCTCAGAAAACTTTTTTGTTTTCTTTCTTTTTTCGCGAAACTTTGGATTTTCACGAAGTAAATTGCACAAAAAGCAATCCATACTAACTCATTGAGGTTTAAGTTTTTGAACGACACTTCGACTGAAATATCTACACTTTGAACGCTTGTAACCAACTGGCTTGGGAAGGGAACGGCTTCCCCCTCACCCCTCTCTTAGTTTCTCACAAAAAATTCCTTCAAGGCCACCACTCGGCTACTTTCTATAGCGCATTTTTACTTTCAACAGCAGTACCATTTCTATAATTATAAATATTTAGTTACATCCACAAACAACTTTATTTAAAAAGATTGGATCGAGCCAATTATGTTCCTATCATTGACTATATTAAAAAAAAAGAAAAAAAATGAACAATTAATAATAATTATTAGTTAATAATATTCAACCTCTTTCATAAAATCAATTATTCGTTTAATATTATTGGTTCTTATTCAATATTAAAAAAAAAGTATTGATCAGAAAGGAAGTTATTGATTCTTAGCATGTGGAAAAATTGCTGAGACATAAACAATTTTTTGGACAGCCCTCAAAACTGTTCAAGCGAAACTATAAACCTTCTGCGCGGCGTTTCTACCGACTGAAATCAGGTGTTAGGTGTGCACTTGTCGTAAAAATAATTAATAACTAACTAATGGTTCTTAATTTCTACAATACTTAAAGGAAATCAATTGTTTAAACATATTTAAACCACAAATAGAAGAGAATTCAATAGGTCCGAGTATTTTCAAATCGGAAGTAGTTCACGCCATCAGACTAATGAAAAACGGAAAAGCTTCTGGTCCGGACGAAATGTTTTCAGAGACTCTAAAACTCCCCCGCTCCCCCGAGCGATCGAACACTGTACCTCTAAGGTGAGAGCCGAGTACTGTCGCAACTTTGGCTAGGTATCAATATTTCTTATCATTGTAACATATTTTATTTGTTAAATAAGCTTATTATTATTATTATTATTTGGGAACAAAACATTTCTTTAGGATTCTTCTGTCCATTGAGCATATTTTTTTGCCCAAATCAATATTTTTTTCCTCAAAGCCTCCGTTAAAAGCTTCTATTGCTTGAGATCTCAAAGCTTTTCTGCCTCCCTTAAAAAGGCGTCTGTGAATTGTAAAGTCATGGTAAAGTCGTGAATTTTCACTCCACTCTTTTCTAAGTCTTGCTGAAGATCATAGCTTGTCTTTCTGGGGTTCAGCTTGGTGTTTCTCAAAAAAAAAAAACGAGTCATCTCGGGAATTTGTCTTCCATTTACGCTTCCGCTGACCTTCAACTGATCCAGTCTCCCTTTTTTGTTTACATTTTATTTACAGCTCCCAAACTTACGAAATACTCTCTAACAATGTCCTTTGCGTCATGGATGTGTTCTCACTTTACTATCTTTTCTCTTTTTTTGGCGTAATGTCCATAATGCCAGAAACACGAAAAAACTAACTAAAACGTACTATTTCTCCCAAAACCACAAAAACACGTGTAAATTAATCACAAAACGACTCACATTAGCAATAACTTGATGCATAATAATAAGTTATGGGATACGTCAAGAAACAACTGTCAAAATTGTCGCAATGTTGCCAAGTTCAAATAATACAGAATTTTCCCGTGTTCACATTAGTTAGTACAATACTGTAAAGCTTCAAAGTATTCCAGCCTAAATATTACTTTTGGATTCTCAAGTGCCTTCAGTGACGCCTTCTTATCTAAGCATTTTTTGATTCGTGCATTAGGGACCTTCCTCAGTGTTCTTTTGCACACTGCGGGATTTCGTACATTTTTGCCTAGAATGCAAAAGTGTATTTTCTCAATGACGTACTCATTTAGGCATAACTACCGCCTCTGTAGGTTTCAGCTTTATTTCTTGACTAATCTTGGAAACACCTATGTACCAGGTTTTTCTCCAGTATTCGCCTTAATGCTGTTTTCTGTCTACTCCTTTTGTATAATTATCTCAAGAGTAGTGATTTTTAGATGTGATACATTTAAAATAAAAAAAAACGAGCGAGCCTTAGAGTAGTCGCATAATATGATGTGTAACATTTGACATCCCACCTTAGTAATAAGCAATAAATAAAATGGGTCAGGTATTATTTGAAATGATTTTTCATAACAAACAATAATTCTTTTTAATGAAAATTGTATTTTATTTAATTGACACTGACAGTGACAGAAATCAACCTCAAAATTTAAAAAGCTAAATACCTAAATATTATATTCGAATAATTATTTACTTGAGTTTTTCATCAATGATCTGCACTTTATTGAGACTTATTATCAACGGTAAATAATTATTTATATAGTTTACGCATATAACAGCAAACTTTATACACACTTTAACTTAAGTGCACACCTGATGGCTGACAGTACCGACAAATTGATTGACGTCTATCTGACGGCCAACTCTAACCGCGCGCTCATTCGTCAAATCAAAAAGCGCGTGCTTCCGCGACTTCCTGTTAGGTTAGGTTAGGTATCATGTAAGTGGGGAGTGTTCACCCCTCCACCGCGACCCTTAGTAGGTTTATTGTGGCTCACCACTAGAGGCTACAGTTCACCCCACAATCTAGCCCTTCTTACGAAGTTCATGGTTGTATAGGGTGAGATTATTTTAAAATCGGTAGGTTCTAGGTTGGTGTAACCAAATATGTTGAACCTTATTCTTCCCACGCCGGGGCATAAACATATACTATGTTCATGCCCACGCCAGGGCATAAACATACTATATGTTCAGCAGTTTCGTCTTCCACGCAGCAAAACCGACAGACCGTTTGTTGGTTCAGACCTATCTTTCTGAGGTGGTATCTTAGACGACAGTGTCCTGTAAGCAGTTCCGTTAGAATACGAAGGTCATTTCTGCTCCATTCTAGGATCTCCTTAGTTATGTTTCTTGAGGGTTTAGGTATAAACGCCTTCGAGTGAGTTAACCCTGGTATATCTGACCAGTACGTGAGTATTTTCCTTTCCAGCCAGTCCGAAATAATTGTTTTGGCGGCACCTGTTATGACTCCAAAAACCGGTTCTGGTCCAGTAAACGCAGATTCGGCCCCCTGTTTTGCAAGGGTGTCGGCTTTTTCGTTTCCCTCCACTCCCTGGTGCCCAGGTACCCACAGTAGGGTCACCCTGTTGTTCGCACCAAGGTACTCTAGAGATTCGATGCAATTAGGGAAGAGGATTTCTATTTCCAAAATGACTAGAAAATCTAAAAGGCAGTTCAATTTTAAATAAAACAGGTACTTTTATTTATTTGATGTAACTCTACCAAATTTTGAGTTATTTGAATTTTAAACATTCAATGAATTTTGTTTATAGTGAAATGAATTTATTCCTTTAAATTACTACTATGCGGGGTAACAACAGTAAAGACAACAAATAACAATCAGTAACAGTAATAAAAGAAAAATTCAAAGTAAATGTTTAAAATGCTCGCCTTCCACTTTAATACACTTTGTAAGGCGTCTCCTTAAAGATCTTTGAATATTAAATAACATTTGTCGATTATTTTTAATAGTATTAGCCACTTCTTGAATTTTCTGTCGTAATTCTTCGATGGAATTAATTTTATCTTTGTAAACCATGTCCTTCATTTGTGAACATATTGAGAAGTCTAAAGGGTTTAAATCTGGACTTTCAGGTGGCCAAACAAATTCACTGCCACGCCCAATCCACCGGTGATGAAAATGTTCATTTAGGTATTGCCAAAATTGGCAGCGCCCCGTCTTGCATAAACCACATGTTCCGGCTTATGGCTAGTGGTACATCTTCTAGTAGTGTGTTTAACTGTTGTCCAAGAAAGTTTAAATATAGGGGCCCGTTCAGATTAGGAGGAAGCTCAAAAGGACCAATAAAAAAACCAGATATCACACCACACCAAATATTTATCTTGAATTCATGCTGAAAATGTCGTTCATTTAGAGCATGTGGATTTTCGGAGTCCCACAAATGATTGTTTTTCCAATAAAAAACACCTCGTCTAGTAAACGTCGCCTCATCGGTGAAAAGGAGATAATTAAGAAAATCCTGGTTTTCGTTTTGTTTATCTAGCATAAATTGAGCAAGCTGTAGGGGAACTGGTAAATCTTGAGGTAGCAAATTTTGGACAGGAGTATAGTGTTATGGACGGAGATTCTCTTTCTTTAAAATTCTCCAGATAGACGATTGGCTTATTCCTGTTGCCGCATTTAACCGACGAATACTGAGATCTGGATTTTCCGAAATACGAACTAAAACCTCTTCTTCATCATCGACGTTGATATTTTTTAAAGCACCATTTAAGCTTTTAGGACAAAAACACCCTGTTAAGCCTAGGCGGGTATAAATACGTCTGAACAGTTTGTGATTTCGATTTCGATATGATTCTAAATACCTTCTGGCTGCACCAAGTCTACTATAATTTGACTGAGCAAAAACACAAATCATATCACGCATTTCACTGTTGGAAAATTCATTCTGTCGTGGTATTTTCTTTTTTTACTACAAATAATACACTCTTACTTATAAGTTACTGATAAGTTCCAACACAAGCCCACTTGAAAAAAAGTCAATGTAATAACGGTGGCTTAGAAGTCTTTACGCTGAGGAAGATTTAGGAAATATTTCATCGCTGCCGTTGGTGTGCTGGACATAGCTCCAGTTATGGCCATGCATGCCAGCCGCTGAAGGCCAGCAAGCTTTGCTCTAGCTGTCTGTTGTAACCCTTTGGTCCACCAGACTTCTGAGCCATACGTGACCATAGATATTATCATTTTTTGATAAATCCAGTAAATCTGTTTAGGGTTCATTCTCCAAGATTTGCCACATAGTCTTCGACTTCCTGTTACTGTTACGTTACACATTTCACGATATCAACCCCACAAATTGCGAGAAAGCGAGAGGAAAGATGTTACACATCAATAAAAATTTGTACATTTGTAGGGCAGTTTTTTAGCAGCTTTGCCGTATTTTGTGATGTGGCTGATGAACCTTGTTCTAAGTCCGATCGCCGATTATATTATCGCAAGAGGATACGTTAGTCTTATTATAAGCAGAAAGATTTTTAATTCTATCGGTAAGTTACAAATTTTTCATTTTTTTTTTATGGTAACTGTTTATTGATGAATTTTTTCGGACCGTTGTAGGTTTCTTTATACCGGCTCTGGCTTTAATTTCAATCTCATTTATCACCAGCGATAACAAGGTTCTGATAGAGACTATCTTAGTAATCACGGTTGCTTTTAATGCCGGTCATTACAGCGGGTTCAACATTAACCATATTGACTTATCTCCGGTGTTTTCTGGAACTTTGATGGGAATTACAAATACGATATCCGCCATTTTTACCATTTTAGCGCCTCTAGCGGTGGACGTGGTTAAGTCGATATCGGGATACAAAGAGGTAAGAAGTTTTCGTTGTGATTTTAGGGGTTATGCATACTTTAGTGTTTTATTTTAGACTGATAAAGAGCTGTGGAACATCATATTTTGTGTTTCGGCGGGATTTTATACTGCTGCAGGTGTTGTGTTCATAACTCTAGGTTCTGGAGACGTCCAAAAATGGAACTTCCCTAAAGTGAACCAAAATGTATCGTAATTAATAATAAGAATAATTATAAGTATTGTTTTATTTTAGAAATATAAAACTGTTTAAATTTTTGACAGATTTTTAACTCTATAATAAGAACGTTTATAAATAATTGTTTCATATTTAATTTTATGTTTTAAAACTGACATCAACAAGTTAAATTTATGTATACTAATTTTTTTTAAAAATTCTGCGGTCGGGGGACACCCGCTTACGTTTTTTCTTTAACCCCGAATGTAATTCGAAATGAAATCTGTATATTTTAATTTTCATTTTATATTATTTTTTCTCAAACAAAAGATATACAGGGTAATTCATAAAGAATGGGCAATCTCTGAACTGGAGATACTACACACCAAAATATGGCGATTGAGCTTAACATGTCTTATACAAATGTTGCAGGTTGACGAGATACAGGGTATTTAAAGTTGGAATTTTAATTTGAAATTTCTTAATAATTTTGTGATTTTAAGCAGCATCGTCTTAAAAATTGGCAACTTTGTGTTTTTTGGCATGAAAATTACGAATCATATACTAAATTTAGGACTATTCATACAGGGCGTTAGTTACACCCTGTTACTTAGGTAAATTACAACATATCTTTTTTGTCTAATAAGCTATTTCCAAAATGACTAGAAAATCTAAAAGGCAGTTCAATTTTAAATAAAACAGGTACTTTTATTTATTTGATGTAACTCTACCAAATTTTGAGTTATTTGAATTTTAAACATTCAATGAATTTTGTTTATAGTGAAATGAATTTATTCCTTTAAATTACTACTATGCGGGGTAACAACAGTAAAGACAACAAATAACAATCAGTAACAGTAATAAAAGAAAAATTCAAAGTAAATGTTTAAAATGCTCGCCTTCCACTTTAATACACTTTGTAAGGCGTCTCCTTAAAGATATTTGAATATTAAATAACATTTGTCGATTATTTTTAATAGTATTAGCCACTTCTTGAATTTTCTGTCGTAATTCTTCGATGGAATTAATTTTATCTTTGTAAACCATGTCCTTCATTTGTGAACATATTGAGAAGTCTAAAGGGTTTAAATCTGGACTTTCAGGTGGCCAAACAAATTCACTGCCACGCCCAATCCACCGGTGATGAAAATGTTCATTTAGGTATTGCCAAAATTGGCAGCGACCCGTCTTGCATAAACCACATGTTCCGGCTTATGGCTAGTGGTACATCTTCTAGTAGTGTGTTTAACTGTTGTCCAAGAAAGTTTAAATATAGGGGCCCGTTCAGATTAGGAGGAAGCTCAAAAGGACCAATAAAAAAACCAGATATCACACCACACCAAATATTTATCTTGAATTCATGCTGAAAATGTCGTTCATTTAGAGCATGTGGATTTTCGGAGTCCCACAAATGATTGTTTTTCCAATAAAAAACACCTCGTCTAGTAAACGTCGCCTCATCGGTGAAAAGGAGATAATTAAGAAAATCCTGGTTTTCGTTTTGTTTATCTAGCATGAATTGAGCAAGCTGTAGGGGAACTGGTAAATCTTGAGGTAGCAAATTTTGGACAGGAGTATAGTGTTATGGACGGAGATTCTCTTTCTTTAAAATTCTCCAGATAGACGATTGGCTTATTCCTGTTGCCGCATTTAACCGACGAATACTGAGATCTGGATTTTCCGAAATACGAACTAAAACCTCTTCTTCATCATCGACGTTGATATTTTTTAAAGCACCATTTAAGCTTTTAGGACAAAAACACCCTGTTAAGCCTAGGCGGGTATAAATACGTCTGAACAGTTTGTGATTTCGATTTCGATATGATTCTAAATACCTTCTGGCTGCACCAAGTCTACTATAATTTGACTGAGCAAAAACACAAATCATATCACGCATTTCACTGTTGGAAAATTCATTCTGTCGTGGTATTTTCTTTTTTTACTACAAATAATACACTCTTACTTATAAGTTACTGATAAGTTCCAACACAAGCCCACTTGAAAAAAAGTCAATGTAATAACGGTGGCTTAGAAGTCTTTACGCTGAATGTTTAAAATGCAAATAACTCAAAAACTGATAGAGTTACATAAAATAAACAGGTGTACCTTTTTTATTCAAAATTGAACTGCCCTTTAGATTTTTTAGTCATTTTAGCCATAGCTTATTAGGCAAAAAATAAGTTGTAATTTACTTAAGTAACAGGGTATTACTAACGCCCTCTATGAATAGTGCTAAATTTAGCATAAAATTTTTATGCCAAAAAACATAAAGTTGCCAATTCTTAAGACGATGCTGCTTAAAATCACAAAATTATTAAGAAATTTCAAATTAAAATTCCAACTTTAAATACCTAAATACGTAAACCTGCAACATTTGTATAAGACATATTAAGCTTTATCGCCATATTTTGGTGTGTAGTATCTCCAGTTTAGAGATTGAAATTCTTAATGAATCACCCTGTATAATACCTGGCAAGATTCGAATTCAACGTTTCACTTTTTTGTATCATTTTTTATATTGTTGTTGGCGTTGAGCATTGGTTTTCGGTATTTTATTTGCACTTTGACGTTTGCACTTTCCATACTCTTTTGGAATACATGATTTCACTATAGTCTCCCTATAATTAAAATAGTAAAATAAATAGTAAACACTTAAATCACATGTACAATAAACGAATGTTAATAATTCTTAACATAAGAATATAATTACTGACGAGAAAATTAATATCACTGTTCTGTTTGTCATAAAAAGCACCTTACGCTTTTAAAACAGTGACATTAAAGTTCTCGTCAGTAAACTATTCCATTTACCAAAAAAATTATCTGTCTCCGTTTTAATATGCCAAACAATTTTAAAATTTAGTTCGCGAAAACCTTAATACAATTTAAAAGAATTATGTATTAAATGGTATAAGCAAAAAAAGAATGCATCGGCCGGGAATCGAACCCGGGCCGCCCGCGTGGCAGGCGATCATTCTACCACTGAACCACCGATGCGATGAACTGTGTTAATATTTGTTCTGCGCGCATGCGTAGTTCACGCACTAGTTCTATCTCTCTTACTCTCATGCAAGGGATCCAATTTCGTTATTCTATCTTTCTTACTTTCATTCAAAGGATCCCATTTCGTTACGTGACGATTTCTACCAAATCGCGCCACACGTAAGCCGCGTTAAGGAATTTCGTATTAAAAATCCAGACAGATTCGAACAATTGTAATAACATTTTCCTATGCTCATACTCTAATAAAAATGATAAGCAGTCATAATTTTGTTTTATCAAAGATTTATCTTTTTAAATTTGAGTATCCTTCATTTTTAATGAACTGTCCTTTAAAATATAAAATAGAAAAATATACTCGGTGAACAAGCTAAACCTATGAGTTGAGAGGGGATAGAAAAACTCCTCTCTTCATCAGTAGGGAGTTCGTTCTATATTATTTATTTCTATATACTCGTCCAATTAGAATGCACACGTAGTTTACGCAATCGTGGCTTTGTTTGAGCACAGTTTTTAAAAATATCACCTTAGCAAAAAATAATATACCGTTAAAGCTGGCAGCCGATAAACCCGAGTCACTTATTACAATGTATGAAACAATAATAATATTAAAAACAATAATAATAGATATATTTGTTCAGGGTAGGGTCCAATGGTGGTATACTATTTGGACGAGAATATCTTATATAATATAGAACGGAGCTTACACGGACTGATTTAACATCGAAAACGGTGTAAGACAGGGATGTGTGGCTTTACTATGGCTGTTTGACTTATACATACACGATTGATTAAAAGATTTGAAAAAGATTGCTTTTGGATTGAAAATGAATGATTTGATCGTCAAATGCCTTCCTTACGCCGATGATCCAGTCATATTAGCGTCATCTGAAGAGGAGTTGCAGGAGATAGTTAATGTGATGCCCAGAAAATTAAAAGAAAGAAAATAAATGTAAGCAAAACGAAAGTAATGGTTTTTAAAAGAGAAGAAAGCGTGAAAAAATGTAAGGTTCTGATTAAGGGAGAAAGAGTGGAACAAGTAAATGAGTTTGTATACTTGGGTTCAAAGTTTACGAAAGATGGAAATTATGACAGTGACATTGAGCGAAGGGTGTTGGCAGGAAAACAAATCAATGAGGCACTACATAGCTTTATGAACAGCCAGAAAGTTTTGGTTCCTACAGTTATGTATGCTAGTGAATGTTGGGTTTGGCAGAAAAATCATGAAAATAGGATTATTGCTTCGAAGATGAGTAGTTTGAAAAGTATAGCCGGAATGACTCGGTTGGATAAAGTAAAGAATAGTGAGATAAGGGAACGCTGTGGAGTAAAAGAAGATGTGGCTACAAAGATAGACAAAGATATGCTTAGATGGTTTGGACACGTAGAAAGAATGGATGAAGAAAGATTGACGAAACAGATTTATAAGGCGAGTGTGATTGGACAAGTCGTTAGAGGTCGACCTCAGCAAACATATCTCGATCAGATCAACATTGTTTTGAAGAAAGGCCAGGTCAAGAGTATTAACAATCGACGAGCATGTAAGAGAGCACTGATGAAAGTAGATGAAGCAAAAGATGTGTGTTAGAACCGTAGCAAGTGGAAGAAAGTGGTCTTTGCCTACCCCGACGGAAAAAAGTTGTGACTATATGTATGTACGTATATAGAAGGGACTTCCTACAGTTAAGTTGTTTGTTCTATTAATTATATTTCGATATACTCGTCCAATTAGAATAGACATGTACTTAGTTATTTAAATTTTAGAAAAAAGATATTTTACTTTTTTTATTATTATTGTTAGTTACTATCAATAACACATATTTTTGGAAATATCCCATTAAAAAACTATTAAAGTTAGTTTAAGTCAGTAACACAATAACCAATAAAGTATCCTTGTATTTTGTGCTAATAATTTATACAGTGCTTTCATTTCAAAACCAGCCAGTCCAAATATCTTAATTTTGCGTAAATGTAAAAAAACCAAAAAACACGTAAAATTTTAAATCAGGCGGGGGGTTTTAAAAAAGTTATTCTGCTGTTTCAAAGTGGCACCCCTTTATCATCCCACTTTTTTAAAATGTCAACCACCTTGTGATACATCAAATGAAAACCCAAGAAAAATGCAAATCAGCCATATAAACAACAATTTATTGTATCAATTTATTTTGCTGATTACAACAAATTTTTGAAATATGAGACCATAATCAAAACGACTTACGCCACTGTTAGATGGGTAGATGTAGCATCTTGAGTTGTTCTCTGAACAAAATATAAGTCACCTTACCCACGACATCTCTGACCGATACGCCAGGTGGCCTTCTATTTCCCCTTGTTTGCAATGCGTAGTCTCTAATCGGCGCAGTAGCAAGTTTTTTCACTTAACGCGCCGGCTCGATTCAACGCAATGACAGTATCGTTCCGACAGTCGCAGCGAGCGGGTGTCATACAGGTCTTTTTCCACGGCAATGAAAGCATCGTTTGTTTATTTAATAAGTAATATTCCTTCGACCGTCGAGAGTGACGACTCATTCCTTTGCTTTGTTCCTATTTTTCCACGACATTGAAGTGCTTGTTTGTAGTGCTCGTAGTGCCTTGTGTGTTGTCTGAAGAAAGACAGTGTTTATATTTTTTTAATTAAAAACGTTTAAAAAACCAGCCAAATTGTAATTATTCCATTCCACTAATAAGATCGAAGTTGAGTTAACATTTTTCCCATGTAGAAAAAGGGAAATTATAAACACCCGATTTCTTCACTGTGCTAACATTTTTAATTAGTGTAGATTATAACCTTATTTGAAGGTACTGAAGTGCTCGGCGCCTGACGAACTTCCTAGCGAAAATATCAGCAATAATAATATTTACGTGGGCCCGACAGACCCGACGCGTCCACTGCAGGGTTAATCAGATTATATCACATTAATATGATAAGATTAACTGTAAAAGTAAAAAAGTTATCATGCTTGCATTAAATAAAACCATTGATATTTGAATCACTTTCATCGTTTTCGATTCACCGACACATCTTTCAAAATTAATATTATTATCATAGAAATTTCCATTCACCAGTGACTAAAATCACATTGATTTATAAATCACTTTCACCGTTTCACCGGTTACTACAATTCACTGGATCGCCCAATTCTAATACTAACCGTTATATTTGCTGAAGGCTTGATCGGTAGACGCAAGCTGCTTCAAATTTTCGATCAGGGTGGGAGAAACTTGGTGGCCGGCATTACCCCCACGGCCGATATTCCCTTACTTTACCCTATATTATTGATATGTAACATCTTTCCTCTCGCTTACTCGCAATTTGTGGAAGTGATTTCGGAAATGTGTAACAGTAACAGGAAGTCGCGAAAGCTCGCGCTATTTGATTTGACGAATGAACGCGCGGTTAAAGTTGGCCGTCAGATAGTCGTCAACCAATTTTCCGAGACTTGATTTTACCAATGAGCGCGCGGTTAAAGTTGGCCGTCAACCAATTTTCCGAGAGTTGATTTGACGAATGAGCGCGCGGTTAGAGTTGGCCGTCAAATAGACGTCAACCAATTTTTCGTTGAGTGTTGTGTAATAAGTTTGCTGTTATATGAGTAAACTATATAAATAAATATTTACCGCTAATAATAAGTCTCAATAAAGTGCAGATCATTGATACAAAATTATATATATATATATATATATATATATATATATATATATATATATATATATATATATATATATATATATATACACAACTATTAATATTGGGGCTAGCAGCAATGTCAGTGAGATACTCTTTTATATTAATCAAAGCTTTCGGAAACTTTATTTCCATCATCGGGGAGACTACAAAATTTAAGTCAATGGTAAAAATTTACTTACAACAAATACGAGGTTGACGACAAAATGATTGTTTTAATAAGTTAAAATACAGTAAAAAACATTGTAAACACATGGGTTATGAACATATTCCATGTTGTTTTCAAATACAAAATGAACAAATAGAATGAACACTGATGTTGCAACAATTGTTTTTCATAATGCATAATTACTATTGATTTTGAGATTATGATGTTCTTTTCTTCATTCTATCCCCCTTATTCTTGCCATGTTAGTAAGCCATTCAAAGGTGTTAATAGACTTTATGGTATGGATGTCACATCTCGTATTTGTTGTAAGTAAATACGAATTTTTAAACTGTTATATTTTACCATTGACTTAAATTTTGTAGTCTCCCTGATGATGGAAATAAACGTTTCCAAAAGCTTGGATTAATATAAAAGAGTATCTCACTGACATTGCTGCTAGCCCCAATATTAATAGTTGTGTTCCTCAATGGTCAGCAAAGATTTCCCTTCCTTATATATATATATATATATATATATATACATATAGTCTTGAACCCTTTTACCCTTAGGGTGTCGGTTATCATTTTATTCTTGTTCTATAAACTTCTTCCATTCTTTTCTGTCTCTTGTTAATGTCTTTGCTTCGCTCCATTTTTTATTTCTTCCTTGTAAAATCTTTCCTATTATGTCGTTCCAGGTTTTTCTAGGTCTTTCTCTTTTTCTCTTGTTTTGTGTTTTTGCTTCATGGATTTGTTTAACAGGTCTACTGTTTGGCATACTCTGTATGTGTCCCCACCATCCTAATTGTTTTTTTTCTATGAATGAAATAATGTCTTCTATGTCTAGTTTTTTTCTTATTCGTGTATTTCTTATTTTATCTCTCCTTGTCACTCCTTTAATTCTTCTCAGATATTTCATTTCTGTTGCTTGTATTCTACTTTTGTTTTTTTTTTGTTAATATCCAAGATTCACATCCGCATGTTAATACAGGTCTATATATTGTCTTGAATATTTTTAGTTTTGCATGTCTTGAAATTTCTTTTTTGTTGATACATTTCCTGTTCATTGCATAATACAGTTTTATGGTTTTCTCGATTCTGTCTTAGATTTCTGCTTCTTGTCTTCCCTTTTCGTCTATTGTTACTCCTAGATATTTCAACTCTTTAACTTGTTTTATTTTTATATTATCTATCATAATATTTATTTCTTCGTCTTCTATAGTCATCACTTTGGTTTTATCTTTATTTATTTTCATTTTCTCTTTAGTGCTTTATTCCATACTTCTATATTATATTGTAATTGTTTTTCATTTTCAGTGAGCCTTTTATTAGTATTTATTCTTACAAATTCTTGAATTCTTAATAACAACGAATTACGTTGGCAAAATGCATTACTAGTTGTGGCTAGAATCTAAATATCCGGAATAGAAAATCACTTTTACGAACGTCGTTAAGAGTTTTTCCTAAATAGTTTATTTATTATTCTTTATTTATATTTTTTGTTTCATACAGTTTTTTAAATTTTTATCGTAATGTTTAACTTCTTTTGTTAAACGTCATAATTATTCTAACAACTTTTTATTGCAGTCAAGAGGTTCACGTAATAGAATGAGCTATTAAAATTATCAAAACTTGTTGGAAGTGAGAAATATTTGAAATTTTAATCGCATTCGACTCGTCAAACGTGCGGCATCAAGAAGTGAAATCACAGTTTTAGTTACCGATGTAAGTAACAATATACAAATTTTATAGTTTTTTTTATGTGCTATTTGTATGTAAACACATGAAAATTATATAAATATGTTAATTTACATTTAAATAATAATGAGTTGGCTCGTAAAATATATTGTTTATTATTCATAAAATATATTGTTTTGGTAAATATTTACAATCGCGGTTTTTGCGAAAAATGGCCCCAAATTTTTATGGCATGTTTTTTATCAATATGCAATATTGAGGAGGGGGAAGTCTTTGGACCCCTAAGTAAAATTAAAAACTACCCCTAAAGTAACTTTTTTAAAAATATCTTAAACATATACGAAAAAAAAAAATTTAAACAAAAAATGTAGATATGAAATATGCCTAAAAAATTGTTTTTTATCACTTTTGGCATAGAAACCGAGATATTTGCAATTAAACCAGGTACATTTTTCGAATCACGGCTCCACCTCGAAAGTGCTCCAAATTTTTTTCTATCGTTCTTTATCACTAGTATGTAGTATCCCAAGTAATACGAGGGCGGTTTGATAAGTCAGTGACTTTTTGAATAAAACAAATTTTTTTCCGCAAATAAACATTTTCTTTTGCTACATAATCACCTTTTAGCTCGATACATTTAGTCCAGCGTTTTTCTAATTTTTTTATTTCCTCCAAATAATAGGTTTTTTCAAAGCTCTCAAAATACGCGTTTGTTTCGGTAATGACTTCTTCATTCGACTCAAATCTCTTACCGCCCAGCCATTTCTTTAGGTTTGGAAACAGAAAATAGTCACAGGGGGCTAAATCTGGAGAATATGCTGGATGAAGTAGCAGTTCGTATCCCAATTCGTGGATTTTGGCCATCGTGACTAAACAAGTGTGCACACATGCATTGTCTTGATGGAACAGCACGTTCTTCTTCGCCAAATGCGGCCGTTTTTGCTTCAAATCAACGTCGAATCTGTTTAAAAACTTTGAATAATATTCGCCGGTGATCGTTTTATCTTTCTTGAGGTAATCGATGTGAATGACACCGCGTACATCCCAAAAAACTGTGACCATGACCTTGTTGGCTGACAGACTCTGTTTTGCCTTCTTTGGTCCACGTTCACCCCGAGCAACCCACTGTTTCGATTGTTCCTTGGTCTCTGGCGTGTTGTGATGGATTCATGTTTCATCCACAGTAACAAAACGGCGCAAAAAGTCGTCCGGATTACGGCTGAACATTGCTAAACACTCTTTTGAAGTGGTCACACGATTGCGCTTATGGTCGAGTGTGAGCAATCGCGGCACCCATCTCGCAGAGAGTTTTTTTATGTCCAAATATTCGTGTAAAATATGATGTACCCGTTCAGTTGAGATAACTACAGCATGAGCCAACTCAGGCACTTTCATTCTCCGATCATCCAATATCATTTCATGGATTTTATCGACGATTTCCGGCGTGATCACTTCTTTTGGGCGACCTGGACGTTCGGCGTCACTAGTGCTGGTACGACCACAACGGAACTCTGTAAACCACTTCTTAACCATTGAAATTGATGGTGCCGAGTCCCCGTAGTATTTATCAAGTCTTTCATTAGTTTCAGTGATGGATTTTTTACGTAAAAAGTAATGCTTAATCAGCACACGAAATTCACTTTTTTCCATTTTCGTAAAAATTCACGAGGTTGTCTGCTTTGAACGGCTATCAAACACCAACGTAGCTTGCTCAAAATTATAAAGTTGCCCACTGATAGATTATAGTTGACGGCAGCACTGTTGCATTTGGAGTAACTGCGCGGGAAATTCAAAAAGTCACTGACTTATCAAACTGCCCTCGTATTAAGGAGGCGCATGGACCACTAAAAAAAATTAGGTTCGTTCTTCACCAGGTAATGTTGGTGTTAGGTTAGGACGTTAGGTTAGGTTAGACTAATTTTTTTTCCCTATCACCATTGGATTTTTTTCTCCTGAATGTTACGAGATGAAACTCTTTCTAAGCCCCAAAAGTTGGGTGCCAATGTGTTACGAGAAAGATTGTGACTCTAAAAAACCTTACTTATGCCCCAAAAGTTGGGAGTCAATGTGTTACGAGATAGATACTCTTCATCCCAAATGTGTAACTTTAAAAACCGAACAAAATGCTGATTTAATCAAAAGCTTAGAGTTTAAATACTAAAAAATAATTTTTAAATATTTTTAACTGATTGTATAAAATGAATAAAAATCTAATGCTGATAATTAATACTAATTTGGGTCGGTTAACACATAAAATTTATTGTAATTTACTATTTTTAATTTAAATATTCAAATTATTTATGAACTAATTAACTGAAAAAAAATATTAAAATACTTTACTCAGAATTCCATGACTGACTACTTGATTTTACACTTGGATTAAATTTAATGGATTGTATAGGTCAGTTCACGGATCAATACAACTGTATTTTTTTTTAATATATCAAGGGCAAAAGATCGGTAGGAAGGCGACAAAATTCATGGCTCAGAGACTTACGTCAATGATTCGGAAGAACCATTGGATTCTACAACAATCAGATATGCGTTTATCTATTGATGAATGGATATGATTCCTTAGATTTTTTCATGAGCGGGCTCTGCTCCTCTAACTTGATATCACGTGTTTATTTTGATGAACTGTCTTCACTATTCGATTACGACAATAAGATGGAGAATTTAACAAGTGATAGTGATGGTCTGCGATGGTCGTAGAGAAAGTATAGTCTCCTACTTGCGTATAATGGCTATTATATTCTCGGATAATTCCAAAACTCGCCTGCGGCTCGTTTGGAAATTTTCTTCCTCGAGAATAATAGCCATCATTATAAGCTCGTTAAAGAATATACTAATTCTCTACGACCATTGTATTTTACAGAAATTACGTATGCGTTATCAATTGATTAAAGAGGAAAAAAATGTATGCCTCAATGTGAGCATGCAAGAGAGCCATGGAAAAAACCTGGGGTCTAAAACCGAGGGTAAGCCTGTGGTTATATCAGGCGATATTACTACCGTCACTAACGTATGCAGCAGTAGTCTGGTGGCCAAGGGCGTAAGGGGCCGGGGCTGTAAACCTGTTGAGAAACCTGCAAGGAAAATACTTGCATACTGCAAAGGGGGCAATGAGCACCGCTCATACAGAGGGACTACAGATAGCCCTCAACATTCCACCTTTGGACCTCCTGATAAAAGATCAACGGGATTGGTCACACCAAGATCGAGGCCCTCCACAAACATCCCTTCACAATAAAATCGGACAAAATTTCAATAAAGACCTTAATAGGGAAAAACTATAAAACAAAAATACCAACCAGAAAAGACTGGTTGAAGAAAACACCATTGACCAGCCCAGGAGTGAAACGATGGTACACTGATGGATCAGAGTACCGGGGACGCTACGGGGCAGGTTTATTTGGAGCATACTGCAACCACAGGGAGAGAAAGCATACCCTTGGGTAAATACGCCTCGGTCTTTCAGGTTGAGGTCTACGCTATACTCAGGTGCGCTACGCACCTGACAGAAAACAGAGTGACCAACAGTGAGATTGATATTCTCACTGACAGTCGCGCGGCCATTAGGGCCCTCGTGAGGACTGCATGCAAGCCCTCACTGAGTTAGCGACGGTAAACAAAGTCACTCTTAAATGGGTTCCTGGGCATACAGGGATAAATGGCAACGAGGTAGCCGATGAAGTGGCAAGAAACGGGACCCTGGTGGAACCAAAAAGCCAGTTGGTCGGATTGCCAATTGCTGAAGCAAAACATTTATTGAAAATAATCCTTGAACAAGAACATGTTGCTCAGTGGAATGCAAATATTGGCTGCAGAACATAAAAACAGCTGATGAGAAGACCTCTCCAGAAGAGTGGATACGCACTCTGGACCGGAGTAGACTAAGCAGCACGCTTTGCCCGCTCACAGGACACATCGCACTAAGGGCGCACCTCTTCAAACTTAAGCTGGCGGCCGAGAAAAACTATCGACTATGCAGAGAGGAAGAGGAGAGCAGTATACACATTCTGTGTTACTGCCCGATGCTAGAGGGGTGCAGGTATTAAACCTGGGGCCGTATGATTATGGATCCAAGCGATCTAAAATAGACAGGGCCAACAGAAATCCCAAGGTTTGCCAAAATCAGCGGACTAGAATTCTGATGCCCTGAAGACACAGCGGTCAGTCACAGAGGATCAAAAGACCTAGATGATATAGGTGCCGATACCATTGTACAAATTGTACAATATATTATTAAACAAGAAAAGTGTAGTTGTTTAGTCTGTCAAGAAATTCACGGCGGTAAAGCCAGAAAAACTGACAGCATACATTACGATCCAGCCAACTAGTTATCGAAGATTAAACATCTTAACGAAGCACGGTAAGATTCAGCTGAGGCAGGAACCGACATCATCCTACAACTTCTTCATTCATCTTCTAGAATTCACTCCCTGTTGCTTGCCGGCGCGTCGTCACGTTTATTAAACTAGCAAAATCTTAACAAATAAAGCAGTAGGTATCGGCTTTTACAACTAAATAATTGCCACAGTTGGACTTATGGTTTAGAAAAGAGAAAAATACTTCGACTAATTATTGTTTTTTTATGCCGCAACGATTGGGGAAAATTTAGTACTGATGCATGATAATGCACGAGCACAACCTGTGGTGGTTCTTTGGATGAACTGAGCAGTCTTAAGGCCATTCTTGCAGGTCGCAAGCCCGGATAAAGGAGGAGGGTCAACAACTCTATCTTGTAAAAAAAGGTACCATTATGAAAACCAACGATGTGCCTCGGATAAGGACTAACGTAAGACGACAACCAGGGCTATGTAAAAAAGGCATGAGTATTGGAACCCTAAATGTACTGAGCTGGTACAGGCCAGGAGCAGCGCAAAAAAAAATAGAACAGCTAGAGGACATAGGTATGGATATCAGAGGATCGGAAAATCTAATGTTTGTTATAGCAGGAGTCGGAACCAACACCACGAATTTGGAACTGGTTTTGTCATACGAGAGGAGCTGGTGGGATCAGTCATCAAGTTTAAACATGTTAATGAGGGAATTTTTTACATAAGATTTGCGGGGATTTGCGGGAATTGACCATACATACATATAGTCACGCCGTTTTCCCGTAGTGGTAGGCAGATACCACTTCCTTCCACTTCCGCTACAGTTCTTACTCACATCTTTTGCTTCCTCTACTTTTATCAGTACTCTCATACATGCTCGTCGTTTGTTGGTACTCTTGACCTGGCCTTTCTTTAAAACAACGTTGATCTGATCGAGATATGTTCGCCGAGGTCAACCTCTACCGACTTTCGTCCATTCACACTCGCTTATAAATTTGTTTCGTTAATCTTTCTTCCATCCTTTCTACGTGTCCAAACCGTCTAAGCATTCCTTTGTCTATCTTTATAACCACATCTTCTTTTACACCACAGCGTTCTCTTATCTCATTATTCTTTACTTTATCCAACCAAATCACTCCGGCTGTACTTCTCAGACTACTCATCTCCGCAACATTAATCCTATTTTCATGCTTCTTCTGCCAAACCCAACATTCACTACCATTTATAAGTGTAGGAACCAACACACCTCTATGCACAGCCAGACGTGGCTTTTTTACACTTTCTGGCTGTTCATAAAGCTATGCAGTGCCCCATTCATTTGTTTTCCTGCCAACCCTTCGCTCAATGTCACTGTCATACTTTCCATCCCTCGTTAACTTTAAATCCAAGTACACAAATTCATTTACTTGTTTCACTCTTTCTCCCTCAATCATGCTTTCTTCTTTTTCAAAAAACATTACTTTCGTTTTGCTTACATTCATTTTCATCCCTTTGATTTTCAGGGCATCATGCATAACATTAATCATCGCCTGCAACTCCTCTTCAGATGACGCTAATATGACTTGATCATCGGCGTAAAGAAGGCATTTGACGATCAAATCATTCATTTTTAATCCATACGCACTCTTTTTCAAATCTTTTAAACAATCACTATGTTTGAGTTAAACAGCCATGGCGAAGCCACACATCCCTGTCTCACACCTTTTTCGATGTTAAACCAGTCCATGCAAGCTCCGTTTATCCTGACACAAGCAGTGGAATCCTCGTAGAGTGATTTCAGTGGTCGTATTAAACTACCGCTCACCCTATACATAAACAATTTTGACCACAATTCACTCCTCACCACTCTGTCATAGGCCTTTTCCAAGTCTATAAAATCGCAATAGACCTTCTGATTTCTAGCCAAGAATTTTTCGCCTATACCTCGTAATGAAAAGACCTTTGCATACAGTTTGCCGACCATGCTGAGTAAACTAATACCTCGGTAGTTTTTACAGTCCTGCTGCGAACCTTTTATCTTCTTAAGTGGCACGATAACGTTTTTACACCAGTCGTCTAGTACGCTACCACTTCTCCAACAATGGTTAAAAAGGCGGTACAGCAGACTAGCTACCAAGTTTTGTCCACCTTTTTTTTTACTGAAAATAGTCGCAAAAAGGGTAGAACTATCGTGTGGGCCTATTAGAAGGGGAAGGGATTATAGAAAGATGATTGTGAACCCGCTTTTTAAACAGTTGCAGGTCATAGTTCTCTGGAAAAACTGATTTTGGAAGCTTGTTCCATTCTGTAGAAGCCCTGTTAAAGAAGGCAAGAGAGACAATAAGGAGAAAAAAACTGCTGTACATGGGACATGTCATAAGGGAAAAAAAATATCAAATGCTACGCAGGGAAAAATCCAAGGCAAGAGATCTATAGGAAGAAGACGAAATTCATGGCTGAAGAACCTTAGGGATTGGTTTGGATGCAGTAATAATGAACTATTTAGAGCTGCGGTCTCAAAAATAAGAATTGCTATGATAATTGCCAACCTTCGAAGCGGAGACGGCACCTAGAGAAGAAGGCCCCGACCGGTAGAAGACCATTAGGAAGACCACAACTACGGTAGAGAGACAACATAGCATCAGATTTTAGAACTTTGAATATCACGGAAGCAGAAGAGCTAATGATGAACAGAGTCCTATGGAGCGGAATTGTTAAGTCTGCCAAGACCCATCCTGGGTTATAGGAGCTACAGAGAGAGAGAGAGAGAGACATGTTTTGTCAACAGTAGCTGGCTTTCTTGATGATATTTGTATCGACGTATTACTGTGTCCTGCGTACTGCACAATCACCGGACTTAAATTCCCTTAGAGTAGGTATGTATAGAACATGCTCCAAAAAAGTTTTGAAAAGTGGCAGGAATTTTCAGAACTGCCATTAATTATTTGAAGCTTTACAGAGCATGGATGGCCATACTTCAATCAGAATTAGATAACTTGAATCTATCCACGCAAAGGGGATGTGGAGCTTTTATAAATAATTATTTTTTTATGCAAGCGTTTGTTTGCCTTTTTGCGCAATACGTTTGCAGTTTTAAACAACAAAAACAACAAATTGAGGTTGTGTACGATTTTAATTTTATTAAAAATTGAAGTACATACGTTAATAACGGGTATACTTTTTTCTAATATCAATTACAGCCAAACAACGCGTCTGCATACTTTCAATAATGTCGTAGCCTTGATCGATTTGTCTCCAAAGTTGGGATAAAAGCTGTCAAAGTTCCTGGAATGTCTCTGTGGGGGTGGTTGATAGGAATTATTATAACATTATTATAGAGGATGGCCTGTTTCCCTATACTGCAATGTAAGCCTGTCAACTGACGTCATCGCGATCCCTTCCGTAGTTCATATTTCTATTTCGTGAAGAAGTTGAACTTTGTGAAATTTAATTTGTGTGTTGCACTTGTGCTTTTTACTTGAAACTTTTTGTTAGATATTTGAACTTGTGAAAAGTTTACATATATTTATATTAGGTAAGAATACCTATTTATTTAAATTGGTCAAATAAGAATGTACAATCCTTTATCTACCCCTATATTTTAAAATTAATATTTATCAGATTTAATTTCTAAAGGATGAATACAGAAAACAAATTTTGATTTACATAAATGTTGATAGTATTTATTAAACAAATTTATTGCCTGATAAGTACTTCCTTAAAAAAAATAATTGCTTAGGTAAAAATTTTCTGCATAAGTAGAAAAATTCAATTGACAATGAAAATTCATATTTTAATCGTCAGCTCCGACAGGACATTTCAAGAGGCGTTGGATGAATGTGACGAGGGGATATCTGTCAATGGGATTAATATTAATAATCTGAGGTATGCGAATGACACGGTTCTTGTTGCCGACTCCCTGGAATGACTGCAGAAACTGGTAAGCCGCGTGACGGCTGCAAGCTCAGAGGCCGGACTTAGCCTGAACGTGAGAAAGACAAAGTGGCTAGCAGTTAGCAAATCAAACAACGTGGACGGACACCTGGCAATTAACGGTCAACGAATTGAGCGAGTAGAAACTTTTAAATATCTTGGGTGTCAACTAAATGAGAAGTGGGACGGCATGCAGGAGATTCGTGCCAGAATAGAACAAGCTCGTGCTTCGTTCCTGAAGATGCGTAAGGTACTTTGCAGCAGAAATTTAAGATTGCCTCTGAGCGTCCGAATGCTTCGCTGTTACGTGTTCAGCATACTGTTTTATGGAATGGAAATTTAGACTTTGACAGATGCGATGTGCAAAAAATTGGAGGCCTTTGAAATGTGGACGTATAGAAGGCTATTAAGAATTTCCTGGGTAGAAAGAGTGCGTAACACCGTGTTACTTCAACGCCTCGACAAGCAGCTGGAAGTTCTGTTTAGACTAAAAAAGCGCAAACTGGAGTATTTTGGTCACATCTTAAGGAATGACAAGTACGACTTTTAAAGCTTATTATAGAAGGAAAGATCGAAGGACAAAGAGGCCCAGGTAGAAGAAAGATATCCTGGCTAAAAAACTTAAGACAATGGTATGTAGTGAGTACTTCGCCGAGCTGTAGACAAGGTTTAGATAGCGCTGATGATTGCCAACGTCCGAGGAGGACAGGGCACCTAAAAAAGAAGAAGCTTTTTTATAAGTTATATTTCAAATTATCTATCAACTAATGTAGTTTAATTTCCAGAATGCTGTATTAAAGCGGCAGTTTTTTTTTTTGGGGAAAAATTTCCAATTTTCCATGAAGAATGCTTTCTTCTCAGTGTAATCACAATATATAATGAGGGTTTTTATACTTTATACTAAATAATGACATAAATTCACAACAATAACAATGAATATAAATAATAAAACATTTGTGAACTCGAAGAATGTATGTTTTTGGTTATGTATAAGGCATCGCGCTGACGTCACTGACAGGATGATAAAATCGGCGAATCGGGCCATCCTCTGTAATAATGTGTAATGTCCTTGGTCTTAAATGAGTAAAGTTTATTATTTGTCACTACCACAAGTGCTGCCTCTCGTGACAGTTTGCCACTCTATTCTCAGGAAAAAGGCTCTCTACGGGTGTACACAGTCAGATAACGATCTTGTGTAAGGGTGGTAACTCTTTGTCTTCCACTTCTAAGTCTTTCTATCACGTTTGTAGTTGCTAGATATCTACGGAGAAGCCGCGAAATGACACTTTCACTGACTTGGAAAGCGTCCGCAACTTCTTTCCGAAAACGACCCGCCTCAATTATAACAATAGCCCTATTAGCTTTATCCGCACTAAGTTTACGTTTACGCAATATTTAAAACAATATTTTAAATTTTAAATCACAGTTGACTAAATAAAGTGAAAACAATATTTGATGAAAAATTCTTGAAAATACAAAAAAGACCACTTGCCTTGAACTTAAAACTTATCAACTTGGAAACAAAAAAACTAGTCAGATAAGTAAGTAAACAGATAAGTAAGTAAACATTCAATATATTACAGTCAAAACCTTGGTGAATAAAACAGGTAATAATGTTTTACATAAATTCAATATTTTAGAACTTCCCTAACTTTTGTGTAGCAGTATAGTTTGTGGTTAACATAAACTGTGTCAAAATTAACTTATTTTATTTTATCGACTGCAAAACTCCAGTGTAGTTGAAAATTACCATTTCATGTGTTTATAAATAAACGTTAATTTGTTAATTCTTTCAATTTTAAATTATGTATTAGAATATTTTTACAATTGTATAAGTATTTGACCCGAGATACTCCTAAATAATCAAAACCCTAATGACGTAATACATGTATTATTTCTTTGGAGATATTGGGTTAATTTTACATTTTTAATGTTTGATTGTTGTTGGAAATCAGTACTTTCAACTGTACAACTCCTATTTGAGAAATTCCTTGATTTTTAAAACTACTTAGTATGCCCCTGACGCCGACAAAAATTAACTAAAAGTCACGCATACATTACGTGGAAATTAGCAATCGAATAGAAATAAAGGGTCCCGTGCAATTTATAAATCACTTTAAGAACACGTGCAGTTATTAAAAGAGAACATTCCGAAATCGTCGCGCGCAATTCTTAGCAAGCGGCTAAACGGTCACGTGACCATACAGTGACCAATCAAAAACGCTGAATTTAACGCGAGAAGAGGCGACATTAGAAACAGTTTCCGGCTTCTCGCCCTCTTTTCCATTTTTACCGTCAAAGAAGTCAGACGCCCGCCGCTATGAGCACGTCTTTAAAATATATATATATATATATATATATATATATATATATATATATATATATATATATATATATATATATATATATATATATATATATATATATATCAATATAATCAAATAAAATACATCAAATTAAAAGCTAACAACCAGTGAAATTATTCCGAAGATACAGGAGGCTTTAAACTGTAAGCTCCATGTATTAAAGTTAACAATATATTATCGATGACCAGTGTGTTGTTTCATTTACTGTGATAACAAAATTCACGGCGATAAAAGGCAGTAAAACCTTTAGCCTATAGTAGTAAAAAAAGACAGATCGAGCCAGCGTTTCGTGAGTTATCGAAGGATCCAACAGCTACGCAGTGAAACGACGCCGTCGAAGAGCAAGTATGTCACCAGGCAATAGAGGTTCCGGTGGTGAAGCTGCCCACACTTCAGAGCATTTTTTTACACCTGACACGAATATTACATTAGCTAGGTCGGCGGCGCAATTGTAAACCAATGGTCTACAAAACAAATCAAATAACATTAAAATTGAAGTTGAGATAAACAAAAATGATTTATTTTGTTATCGATTGTTTTTAATGTTTTTGTGTACCATAAATGAATAAATTTTTTAAGTGTAGCACGTTGTCGAATTGACGTGTAGATTAGAATTATAATATTGTAAACAAAACTCAAAATTAAAGCAAAATATTTTCGATAACAAGATAATTTATTATTTTTTTGTATGCAAATAGATAATTAATTTTATGTTTAATAATGTAAAAACAATTTATACGAATATAAGTATCGTTATCTCATCAATAAAAGATTATTCTATTTTACAGTGACGAAACAATAATTCTTTTTGTACATAACTAAACTATTTATTGATGGCCCCACAATGACACTAGATAAAGCAGTAAACAGTGATGGAAACGGTAAGATTTTTTAACGTATTTATAACATACACCCTATATGTTTAGATCTTTATGTATTTTATTTTTATTCAGATGTACATATTTTTTATTTGTTACAAGAATTTTATGTGAAAAATGTCTGTTTTGTTCACTCCCGTATTTGAAAAGTTTATAGATTTATTATCATTTTTAACATTTAAAGTGCAAAAAACTTTCTTATTATTTTACGGGCAACCAGAGGAGACATCTGGAAACCAGATTCACGGATCTCTGTGAATAAAGTTTTTTAAATAAGATTGTTAAAATTGTCGAGGTTAGTATTTGAAAAAATCAAAATTAACTCACTTGTCAAAAATCTTTGCAAAAGGTCAGCATATGAAATAAATATTACATCAACATCTAATTTGTAAGGAAAAAATTAAGAAGATTAGCATAATAATTTAAATTGAAATGGCAACCTAGTAATCCTGGGTGCCTCCGCTATAAAACGGAAAATAATGACAATGAAGTATTGTTCTTCCAGTAAGAGAGTTAACGTGCGTCATTAATACATGATTGTATAAAACACATCCCATTTGTCCAGCATCTCTTTTTATCAACTTCAAAGAGTGCATATAATTAGTAAAAGCTTGTCTTTTAATCAAAGATGTATGTTGCTTCACGGTTGATTAGACCCGCAATATACTGAAAAGAGATGGCATACAAATGATACCACTTTTCTAAATCAGTTCGCTTGACAGTGCTACTTCATTGTTTTTAACCTAACCTATGATCGTTATTACGGTTTTGTGCTATTACGTTGTATGTTTCGTGTTTTGCTATCGTGTTCTTAAATCAGTTTTTTTGAAAACTAGAATCTTGTTAGATTTTAAATTTTACAGTAAGTACATATTTTAATATTAAAATAATCCTAACCTTATATTGATAATTCATCAAAAATCTACAAAAGCGTGTGTCTAAGAATCCGCATAACGGGATTGTTTGACGTGGCAAATTTTAGTATTTAAAACTGCTAGTTATCAAGATTTACAATTAAATACAATGCTGAAAAATAACTTCAAATACGTGTTACTTCTTTTTAGATTGTGTACAATATGCGTGGAGAAACCTTAAAATCACAAGCACAACAATTGGTCATAAATTTGTGTGAGAATTTTGAAATGGAGAAACGAAATGGGGGACATTTAGAACCATTATCATCCGTACAAGAGGTAGGTTAATTTTAAGATAAAATTACACACTTAAATAATATTATACTCCTTATAATATTTTAGAGAGTTGCCAGGGCACTTAAGATATCACGTACAACAGTGTAAGATATTAGAAGAAGGAAAGAGAATAATGACGTTTTATCCTCTCCAGGCAAAGGTAGGCCTCGACTAAAAAGAAAAACTACAGATTTGCCTGAAGGAACAAAAATGGCTGTACGAGATACATTGTATGATATAAAGAACATAAGTATAATGTTTAAAAACTGGAAGCTAAGAAATATATGTCCTTTTATTTTATTTTCAAACAATGTATTATGCAATATTTTCATTTTATAAAAATATGTCACCCTTAAGTCATTAAACAATGAATTAAGAATCAAAGAAGTTGTATCAGTAGAAAAATCATCATTAAGTATTTTATTACAAGACATTGGCTTTAAATTTAAAAGAGATGATAATCGCAGATCATTAATTGAACGCACATATTACTGCACAAAGAGCACATTTTTTAAGAAAATATATGGAGAACTGTAAAAGTACATGTCCACGAGAATTAATTTTTTTGGATGAAACATGGATTTATTTAAAAGGAAACAAAACTATGTCTTGGCAGGATAGTAGTAGCAAATCTGTATGTAAACTAGGAGGGTATGATGTAAAAGATTCACAATTGTTCATGCTGGTTCTTCCAAAGGGTTTGTTTAAAATGCCAGTTTACTATTTTGTTCAAAATCTATGACTATAGATTGTTATGGCGAAATGAACAGTGTAATATTTACAAAATGGATCACTACACAGTTACTCCCTGGTTTAGAAGAGCCTTCTCTTATAATAATGGACAATGCACCATACCACAGTAAAATTTCAAATAAACAACCTGTAAACAACAAGATATAGAGGACCGGTTACAAACAAACAAAATAAATTATGATAAAAATTTTAAAAGGCCAGAATTATCGCAATTGGCTAAGATAAACAGAAAAGAAAATTTATATATCATAGATGAATTAGTGAGAGAACATGGTCACAAATTTTTAAGGTTACCACCTTATCCAGATTTTAATGCTATCGAGCTAATTTGGGCTGATTGTAAATCATACTATAACAAATATATTGGCAGAGATGGATATAGTGATAAGAAGGTTTAAATATGTGGAATGAGGCATAGCAGAAGTGTAATGCTGAAGTCTGGGCCAAGTGAGTGGACCACACTGATTCAGTCATAAACAAAATTGTATAAATGAGAAGAGGGCAGGTTAGGTTAGGTTAGGTTTTATGTGAGTGGGGCGTGGTCGCCCCTCCACCGCGACCCTTAGTAGGTCTATTGTGGCTCACCCCTAGAGGCTACAGTTCACCGTACAATCCAGCCCTTCTTACGAAGTTCATGGTTGTATAGGGTGAGATTTTTTTAAAATCGGTAGGTTCTAGGTTAGTGTAACCAAATATGTTGAACCTTATTCTTCCCAGGCCGGGGCATGAACATAGTATATGTTCAGCAGTTTCGTCTTCCACGCAGCAGAACCGACAGTCCGTTTGTTGGTTCAGATCTATCTTTCTGAGGTGGTATCTCAGACGACAGTGTCCCGTAAGCAATCCTGTTAGAATACGCAGGTCATTTCTGCTCCATTCTAGGATCTGCTTAGTTGTGTTTCTCGAGGGTTGTAACGGTAAAAACGCCTTCGAGTGGGTTAGCCCTGGTAAGTCGGACCAGTACGTGAGTATTTTCCTCTCCGCCCAGTCCGAAATAATTGTTTTGGCGGCACTTGTGGTGACTCCAAAAACCGGTTCTGGTCCAGTGAACGCAGATTCGGCCCCCTGTTTTGCAAGGGTGTCGGCTTTTTCGTTTCCTTCCACCCCCTGGTGCCCAGATACCCACAGTAGGGTCACCCTGTTGTTCGCACCAAGGTACTCTAAGGATTCGATGCAATTCCATACAAGTTTAGAATTTATCTTGTTGGAGCTCAGTGCTTTTAAAGCGGCCTGGCTGTCTGATATTATATTTATGTTTTTGTTTGCTAGAGGTCTGTTGGTCAACTCTCTTGCACACAATTCGATAGCGAATATTTCAGCCTGAAAGATTGTGGCATACCTGCCAAGACTTGTAGATATTTCAATCTTTGGTTTCCTGCTGAAAACACCGGCCCCAACTCCATCTGGGGTTTTTGAGCCGTCTGTGTACATTACGTATTCAGTCTCTGGGAAGAGGATTTGTCCCCTCATCCATTCGTCTCTCTCCGGAAAGAGGACTTTGAACGACTTTCCTACGTGTATTTTTGTAGCTAGCAAGTCAGGAACCATCCCGAGAATTTGGTGGTTTTTTGTTTCACTCAGTATCCCGGAGTGATCTCCGAGTTGCTCTCCATTTATTTGCTTTTCCAAAGACAGGAATCTATAGGAAGCTATCCTGGCCTCCCTCTCTAAGAGAATATCTAGGGGAGGGAGATGTAGGAGGTGTTCCATCGCTGCCGTTGGTGTGCTGGACATAGCTCCAGTTATGGCCAGGCATGCCAGCCGCTGAAGGCCAGCAAGCTTTGCTCTAGCTGTCTGTTGTAACCCTTTGGTCCACCAGACTACTGAACCATACGTGACCATAGATATTATCATTGTTTGATAAATCCAGTAAATCTGTTTGGGGTTCATTCCCCAAGATTTGCCACATACTCTTCTGAGATTCCAGAGAGAAAACCTGGCTTTGTTTATTGTTTTTTCCAAGTGGGCGTTCCAGGTGAGTCTTTTATCCAGAACTACACCCAGGTATTTCACTTCCGTCGCAAATGGAATGCTCTCTCCGTATAGGACAGGCTGCCGAAGCTTATCTAGCTTTTTCCTTTTCGTAAAAGGAATAATTACAGTTTTTCGGGGGTTTACAGACATCTGTTCCCTCTCGCACCATCTGTATACTGTGTTAAGAGCTTCTTGAAGGACGTTTGAGATCGTCGCTTCAAATTTACCTCTAACTATTATAACCAGATCATCCGCATAGCATTGAAAATCTACTCCCTGCATGGAAAGCTCGCTCAGCAGAGAGTCGACTAGAAGTGACCACATTAGGGGGGAAAGTACCCCGCCTTGTGGACACCCCTTCGCCGCCCTGAACCTAACCGACTCTCCATGCAGTGATGATATTATATATCTGTTTTCAATCATGTTTTTGATCCAGTTACAGATTTTACCGTCTATCCCTCTATCCCTAATTAATGTATAGAGTGACTGTGGTAAGGCGTTATTAAACGCTCCTTCTATATCTAGAAAAGCTGCCAGCGCAATTTCCTTATGTTTAAGGAAATGGCCAATCTTTCCTACTAGATTGTTTAGAGCTAAATCCGTAGATTTGCCTGTTTGGTAGGCATATTGGTGGGGGTTTAAGGGATGTTCCCTAAGATTCCCCTCTCTAATATGTCTATCAATAATTCTTTCCAGAGTTTTCATTAAGAATGAGGTAAGGCTGATCGGCCGGAAGGATTTGGGTAGGGAATGATTCACCGTACCCGTTTTACGTATGTATACAACTCTCGCCGTTGACCAGCCCAGCGGAATATAACTCCACGCCAAACTCGCTCTGAATAGTTTAACCAAAAGAGGTAGTAAAATTTCGCTGCCCTTCTGAATGAGGGCAGGGAAAACACCATCCTCCCCTGGAGACTTAAATGGGGAGAAATAATTCACCGCCCATTGTACAGATGTTGAGGTGACCATTTTTGAAACCTTTCTCCAGTCCTCCCTTTTGGGTCGTGATGTCGATCCCATTGAGAGTGGAATTTGCTCCTGGTCCCTCAGAAGCAGACTGCCGGGAAATTGGGTCTGCAAGAGAGTCTCTAACGTTTGCCTACCAGATTCCGTAAAAGAGCCATATGGTCGTTTTATCGATCCAATCTCTTGCGTCGGATCTCTGGCGAGAGCCTTGTGGATTCTTGTGCTGGCAGGTAGATCTGATATACTCTGACAGAACCTCCTCCAGGATTCTCTTTTGGCTTTCCTTATTTCTTTGTTATAAGTCGTTAGAGCTGTACGATAGATTTCCCAGCAACCTGTTTCTTTAGCTCGATTGAAGAGACGTCGAACTTCTTTTCTTTGCTTGTCTAAGCTTCTGCTCCACCATGGTGTACCTCTATGGTCCCTCTTCTCCTTTAATGGGCAGTTTTCCTTATAGGCCGTTAGAAGGGCGGATGTGATATGCTCATTCGCCGCTTCTATTTCAGCTCTATTATGTATAGTGCTATTACCGTTACCTAGGTGCTGTTGGAGGGATTCACAATACCCTTTCCAATCTGTGCATTTTGGATCTCGAAATTGCACTATGGGACGTTGTCCTATTCTCACGTCAAAACGTATGTGTCTATGATCTGAGCATGAGGGCTCGGTAGATACCTGCCAGTTAACTATTTTGGTACTCATAAACTGTGTACTAATAGTTATGTCTAGAACTTCTCCGCGAATTCTGTTCACGAAGGTTGGTTCCGAGCCTACGTTGTTGACTGCTAGCCCTTCCCCTATTATATAATTATATAAGTACTCACCTCTTTCATTGATGTCGCTGCTGCCCCAATCCAAATGGTGGGAATTTGCGTCGCATCCAATGATCAGTTGCCTGTTGTTCCTCTTGCAGAAGGCGACTAGATCTCGCACTGCTGCTGGAGGAGGGTGTTCTTTTAGGAAGTAAGCAGAGCAGACGACTACATCTATACTACTGTCTCCTCCTGAGATCGAAAGCTGTGCTGCAACCACATCAGGGGTGCAAAACTCTGTTAACATAAAATAGTTTATGTTTTTCCTGATTAGTACGCATGCTCTTGGCTTACCACCTAGAGTACACGCTATTAACTTACCGGAGCAGTTTCCTAGGCCGCTTATTCTGCCTGTATTGGAAGTCCAGGGTTCCTGGATTAGTGCCACATCGAGTTGCTCCTTGGCGAACCTCCTGCTGAGGACATATGAAGCCGCTCTAGCATGTTGGATGTTCGCCTGGAGAAATTGAATGTGGTTAGCCATTTCTACTTAAAGGTAGATTGGGGAGGTTTACTTTCCTTCCCCGTATTGTTTCCTGGTGTAGGTCGTTTTGTCGGCGCTTTACCATGAAGGGGTTTTTTTCCTTTTCCGGCTTTTTTGCTAGTTTTGGCCGGCCTCTTCAGTCCCGCTGTCGCCGCCGAGGTAGATTTACCTCCCTCTTTGGTTCTAACGGTTACCTCCGAAGACTTTGGAATTTCCACCGATGATGGATCTTTCTTGGCTTCCTTGGACCGGAATTGCACCTGTCCAAAGCCAAAATATGGGCGGAAATTTAGCCGCTCCAAATCTTTAATGGATACCTCATCCATTGAGAACGTCCACATTTGACCAGGTCCTGCGTTTTCCCTGTGTAGAATGGTCCACTCCTGGGTATGCAGGGTACGGTTCATCTTCCGCAGACGGTTGGTTACCTGTTCTCCCGTCAGTCTGGGTAGTCCCTCATCGTCTGGGATGAAAGCCACACAGATGTGGGGTTTCGGTATGTCTTCCTTCTGAACTAATTTCAGCTGGGCGTTTTCCCAGGGTTGAAGGTAGCATATCACTTCCTCCATCCACTTGACCGTCTCAGCGTCCGTACAGGACAGAAGGAGGATTCCAGGTCGTATGGTGCAGCTCTGAAATCGCACTTGTGGACCATCGTCCGGTAGTTTGTCTACAGTGTCCATAATGGATCGCTGTAGCAGCCGTAGCTGTTCGTTTGACAGCTGAGCATTTGGGTGTTCTGGGTGGATTATGCCCACCTTGATGCCCTGAGCTACAGTTGCAAAGGAGCGTTTTTGCTCGTTTGAGTCCTCCATAGTGCGTGGCTTTTTCACCGCCGCTTCTGGAGTGCTACCATCCGAGCGTATTCGCTTGCTGGTGAGAGCAGGGGGGAATTGATCCCCGCTCCTTTTCTCATCCCGTTCTTTTAGTATTTTATCTAAGGCGGTTTTGTAAGGTACCCCGCTCTTGATCAATCGGCTAAGACGTTTTCTCGTCGCGCCGGCAAGTTTGACCTTTTTGTCCAGGTTTATGCTGGCCGTTTGCTTAGCCTCGCCCCCTGTTGTCAGGTCCGTTTTCTCGGGAGTGGGGGATTTTAAAAGTACCCTCTCAGCTTCCTGTGAGATTTGGTTGCTAGGAGGGTCTGTAGTAGACACCTCCATTTGCATTTGTTCGTCTGCGAGAACATTGCCTTCGTCGCAGATAGTTTTAATGTTTTTAGAATTTAGGTTACTCATATAGTTCCCACGAGTAGCTAGAGAAAAAATGGTCGACTACGGCAGAGCTCTGCATTACCGTAGCAAGGCAAAAATACTACCGGGAGGTTGCCTGGTATCCCAGAGGCTCCGTTTGCGATATCTGTTTGGGGCAGGCACAGATATCATACATATAGTACGCCCCTTGGCACGGGTCGCATGACACCTTGAGCAAAGCCTGATGATCGCGGTAAGCTTGGCTGGCTTACAACAAACCAACCGCACCTGTCTAGTTTGAATACAAGGAAGTGAACTCCCTTGTACTCAAAGGTAGTAATGATATAGCCGCTGCCCTATATCATGTCCTTAGTTGATCCGCGGGTGTTTATTCTTTAATATTAGACACCTTTCCTGTAAGCCAGGAAGTTCCCTATCAGTCATTGGGACGCGCCGTGTTGGGGTTAAGGACATCCCCGCACGAGAAAAGGGCATCTACAATATAGATATTGAACCCATAATTATAACTATTGGCGATAGCTTTGTCTCTGAAAGCTATTAAATATAAATTTATTGTATTTATGTGAATTGTATTATTGTATGTATGTAAATAATATTCAAAGAAACTTTTTATAAATAAACAAGTCCTTTGTGTTGTGATTATTAGTTTTTTAAAATGGAACAAAATAAAATACTTATATTTTAAGGTATTAAACTATTTGCATGGTGTTCGGACCACTAGCAACATCGTCTTTGTGGAACAGTGACGTCACCGCTTTCAACTTATTTCAGATGCTTTTTATGATGCACGTTCATTCTTTGGCTGTACCAAGTGTACATAGAACACAATGAATTAGATATATGACATATTAATGACAATGAAAACATTGAATTATGGAACACTGAAAAAATGGAAATGGAAATATATTAGATTTTAGATCTCGGTATTTTGTCTCTCGACGCGAAGCGGAGTAACTTAACCTCGAGCTAAAATCTAATACTTTTTTTACTTGTATAATAAATAACTATTTTTAATATTTCTCCTACCTTTAATATAAAGATAGCAGTAATTGAGATTTTTATAAAACGGTTTGAGCACCAAAATCGATTTCCGGGCAACTAATTAGCAACAAATTCTCGTGTTTTTAACACGCTTATATTAGTTTTACCTGTATCTTGTTTATTTGCTTGTATATATGTTTGTAACTGACTCTTTGGCCTCGATTTTGCCCTACTTTAAGAGATCAGATTTAATTTAAACTTTGCAGACTTGTCAAAGACCGACGACAATGCAATAATTCGATTAAAATATCCGATTATTCTGATTACATTCGCCAGAATTCATAAATTTCTTCAGGGATCCTTTTAATAAGAGTAAAAGAGATTGAACTAGTGCGTAAACTACGCATGCGCGCAGAACAAATATTAATACAGCTTATGGCATCGGTTCATTAGTGGTAAAATGCTTGACGATGCATTCTTTTTGTGCTTTTACCATTTAATACATAATTTTTTTAGTGAGTAAAACAAATCGAACTAAAAAGCGAAAAATAAATTACAGTTTAAAAAAACACGCTTTTAGAGTTAATGAAAGTAAAAAATAATTCTTATCATAAGAATAAAATTACTGACAAGAAAAGTAATGTCACTGTTCTAAAAGCGTGGGGTGCTTATGTATGAGATTTTTAAACTAACTCTGCGTTTCGGAATGAAAGCACCCCACGCTTTTAGATAAGTGACATTAATTTTCTCGTCAGTAATTTTGTTCTTATGTTAAGAATTATTTTTTACTTTGTCACGTGCCTATATTTTTTTCCCTTCTACAGTTTAATTATTAATTGGATCTCTGATAGTTTTGTATTTCTCAGGTGCTCGTAAATAGTTTCGCTTACCGTATTTTGTTGTAATTTAAATTTATCACTCGTTGTAAATAGTGTTGCATACCTTGTAGTGTTGGGATTTAATTATTAATGGCTGTGACATTTTTGTTAATCGATGGAGATGGAGTGGGGGTTTTTGTTATTAGATTTTTGCTTTGATTTTTGGCCTCGATTGTCGTGTGTTGTCAGCTATATTATTGTTTGGTTTGCATTTCTGTGTGGATGGGCTGGCTATCAACACGGACGAGCGCGATTATGAGTTTGGAACATAGATTTGCGAAGATTGTTGGCTGACGCGTGTCCCGTGTCATTTCTGATATCCGGCCTGGGAGGGAGTAGTTTGAGACAGTCGCTTGGTGTCAGTCCGTCGAAGTCGGGTGAGAGTTTTTGGAACGATTTGATATTAACACGTGAGCAGAACCTCTACGGTTTTTTCTTTCATATCTGGCTGTATTTGGGCCATCTTAATTGGATTTTAAAGAAAAACCATTTAATTTTTAACTTGACCATTCTATCTTACCTTTGTTGTTGATATTTTGGATTTTGGTGTCGAGTTAAAATATCCGCATGCGGGATCTGATGAAGGGAAGCCATTGTTAAGTAGCAGGTACAGTTCCATAATCAACCCAGCCACAGGAGTAGGCCACAGGATTAGTGAATTCGTGCGCCAAAAATTTGCCACGTCTTTTTAGTTTGATTAACTCTGAAAGCGTGTTTTTTAGTTTTTTTAAGCTATAATTTATTTTATATTTTTGCTGACTTTCCACTGCTAATTTGATAAAGATAAAATAAAAAGACCTTAAAAATAAAATATGCAACATTTTTATTATTGAATGTTGAAAGTTCAAATTAATCTTTCCCGAAGACTAAAAATGGAAAAAACTTCTCCAACTGTTTTATTTTTTTTTCGGAAAATTTATGTTTTGTCTTTGATTTTTATAGATGTCTTGGCAAGTCGGACTGGGACTGGCAAGGAACGTACATCTCGAGATGAAGTAACGAAGAATGTTAATAAAGGTGATATTTTGTTTATTACTTTTCTACCAACTACTAATAAAAAATTACTCAAAATAACTAAACATGCACCTACTTATTATGTGCCTATCCAAAGTATTTTTCTTGTAATGCAAAATCAATTAAAAGATTGTGAGTACAAAGTGAAAGATAATATTAATTTTATTAACTCTTCATTTTAAGAAGATTAAGATCAATATTCAGATAAGGGCGGTATTTCCATTAAGATATTAATTATTTTTAATATCTTAATATCGCCGCCACAAGTAAGAGACCAGATTTATAGCTGTGTGATTTTTCCATTTTTTCCGATAATTGTATTTATTATTACGCAGTTATACTCCGTTCGCTTGGCGTGTACAGTACGTTACCGGCGCTATGTAAAATTAATGTTTACTCGCATATACCCAATTAAGGAGGTTCGGGGGTCAAAGAAAATATGCAGCCAAGTTTTTAAAAAACATATAAAAGTCTTTTAACTTGGTTATTAAAGTTCTTTACATACATACATATAGTCACGCCTTTTTCCCATAGGGGTAGGCAGAGACCACTTCCGCTACGGTTCTTACACACATCTTTTGCTTCCTCTACATTCATCAATGCTCTCATGCATGCTCGTCGGTTGTTGGTACTTTTGACAGCTGGCCTTTCTTCAAAACAATGTTAATTTAATCGAGATATGTTCTCCGAGGTCGTCCTCTACCGACTTCCGTCCATTCACACTCGCCTTATAAATTTGTTTCGTCAATCTTCCTTCATCCATCCTTTCTACGTGACCAAACCATCTAAGCATTCCTTTATCTATCTTTGTAACCACATCTTCTTTTACACCACAGCGTTCTCTTATCTTACTATTGTTTACTTTATCCAACCGAGTCACTCCGGCTATACAATTCTCAAACTACTTATCTCCGCAGCAATAATCCCATTTCCATGGGTTCCTTTACACTCAGGTATACCTGGAAACGAAGAAGCAGATCATATTGCGATGCAAGAAACAAACAGTGAAACCGCCAGCAAAGTGAAAAATGTACTGTATAGTGATCTAAAATCGTACTTAATATAATAATAATAATAAATGTCTTTATTACCAATTTTAAAAAAGAATTACATTTTGTTTACATATATTTAGGGCGAGATTCAGTTTGTATGTAATAATAAATAAGGTACAATATAACTATATACTTGGTATTTAACATACATCTGCTCTTCCATCTAACCCCATCTAACTTAAAATTAAAATTAGAAGCTTTATGGCAAAGTGAATGGCAACATTGTGACTCAAAGTTACTTGAAATCAAACCAGTGGTAAAACCGTGGCAGCATACATCGAGACTTCTTCTTCTTCCTTCTTGACTTCAGGCGAATCGCCTGTTTATTCTTCGTCAACTTGCCTATTGCTCTGCATTCAGGTTGTCGCTACTATTCTCCTGTCTTACATCCTATTTATGTGTTCATTCTACTCTTTTATTTTTGTTTGATACCTAGCCATTAATGTCTTCTAATCCACATGTATTTCTTATACTTTCACTTCTTTCCCTGTTAAAAAGTGTTTTACCAGTAATTTTGCGGAGTACTTTCATTTCGGTTGTTTCTAATAGTCGTTTAGTTTTCGATGTTTCTGGTCTAGTTTCTGCCGTATATGTTATGATAGGTCTTACTGTTGTTTTGTAGATTCTAGTCTTCTAATTCCTATGTGTTTATTGCACCATATTGTACTATTCAAACACCCTCCCATTTTTGCTGCTTTCGTTGTTTGTTCCCTTACTTTTGCCTCAACATCGCCAAAGCCCGAGAGTTCCACGCCGAGATACATAAATTTCATTTCCTGCTGAATAACTGCTCCATCTATCTGAAGTTTACATTTCAATAGTGTTTTTGATGTTGTCATACACTTCGTTTTTGTGGGAGATATTATCATGTTAAGAGATTTAGCTGTACGGTTGAATGAGTGTAGGAGTCTCCGTAAGTCGTCTTCGTTCTCTGCTATCAGCACGGCGTCGTCGGCATAGCACAAGAATCGTACCTCTTCATCTCCCATTTTATATCCTCTCAATATATATACAAAACATCGAGTAAACGTTCTAATCAAGTTAAAATAATGCGCTTACAACTTGGACATACCAATCTAACACATAGATATCTAATAACTAAAGCTGAACCACCATATTGTGAATCGTGCAATACAATAATTACTGTGAAACACATACTAGTTGAGTGTCCTAACCACAAACAAGCCAGAGACAATGACAACATCACATCTAACCTAAAAGAACTGCTAGGACAGGGGTGTAATAAAGATAATATTGTAAAATATTTAGAGAATATCTGTTTACTAGCAAAAATATGAAACTTAGTCGATGTAAGATACATAATATTTTATTTTAATTTTGTCGCTAATAACCTAAATGGTTAATGCGACGTGTTTGTAAATAAAAAAAAAAAAGATAATTACTGGTTCTATAGTGCAGAGAATGCACCATTTAAAAATAACTCATGCTACAAATAATGGCTAATTTAACGTCACGAATAACTAAATATACTATTAATATTTTTAAAACAAAGAAACAAAATGACAAATTTTTTTAAAAAAGGTTACATGTATTCAGAAGTTCAGCACACCAACGGCAGCGATGGAACACCTCCAAAACATTCCTCTCCTAGAAATTCTGTTAGAAAGGAAGGCCAGAATAGTATCCTACAGATTCCTGTCTTTGGAAAAGCAAATTAATGGATAGCAACTCGGGGATCACTCCGGGATACTGAGTGAAACAAAAAACCACCAAATTCTCGGGATGGTTCCTGACATGCTAGCCACAAAAATACACGTAAAAAGTCGTTCAAAGTCCTCTTTCCGAAGAGAGACGAATGGGTGAGGGGAGAAATCCTCTTCCCAGAGACTAAATACGTAATGTACGCAGATGGCTCATAAACCCCAGATGGAGTTGGGGCCGGTGTTTTCAGCAGGAAACCAAAGATTTAAATATCTACCAATATTGGCAGGTACGCTACAATCTTTCAGGCTGAAATCTTCGCTATCGAATTGTGTGCAAAAGAGCTGACTAATGGACCTCTAGCAAACAAAACAATAAGTATAATATCAGACAGCCAGGCTGCTTTAAAAGCACTGAGCTCCAACAAAATAAATTCTAAACTTGTATGGAATTTCATCAAATCTTTTTATTTCTGGAGCATTCAAAACATCCCCCATCGAAAGCTTACAAGTAGAACTAGGAGAGCCGTCACTTACTAAAAGAAGACAGTACCTAACCTTATCGTATACCAGTGCTGTAATGCATAATCTGGAACATCCAAACTATAATAATACAGTTGCAAATACATATAAAAATATTTACGAAATGCGGAAAAGAGTAGACTATCCATTTCATCAGAGAGTCTCCCGATATCTAAATCAATTGGATATATAATTTTCTGCCATCCTACAGCCAAAACACATCAGAATTTTCTCTTAAAACTCTCTAAGTACGCCATCTTTCATAAAATATACACTGATGCATCCAAAACCCCAAATGGAGTTAGAGCTGCTGTTATCACCACTTACAAGCCTCCATTAAAATTTAAATTACTCAGCGAATCTTCTGTATACACAGGAGATATATGTGCCATCTTACAAGCTTTGATCGAAATACAAACAGCAAATCTCCAAAAAGCTGTAACAATCACAAACTCTCTGAGTGTCCTAAACACCTTAAAACATATTAACACCGATAGCACTTTAAATAAAGACTCATCTCTATAAACTACAGGATATATCGGATGTGAGGTTCCTATGGGTTCCTTCTCACCAAAGAACAAACGGTAACAAAGAAGCTGACAAATACGCAAAGGGAGCTACAGTCGGAATTAGTGCACATAGATCTAACAGTACTGTTATAAGTGACGTGAAAGCCTTCATCAAAACAAAGATCATTTCACAGTGGCAAGAATCAGTTAGACATTTAAGGCAGATAAAAGAAAGTGTGAAACAGTGACCGAGACTATGCAATAATCGTTCCAAACAGATCGTAATAACTAGACTTAGACTAGGACACGATAAATGCTTTACAGTGCCTAGTTGAAAGCATTGAAAAGACATACGCGGAAAAAGAAATGGCTCTTTGTGCCTTCATCGACATAGAGGGTGCTTTTGACAACACCTCGCATGCCTCCATAACTAGATCACTCGAGGAAAGAAATATAAACGCCTCACTGATCAGATGGATACAATCTATGCTGAAAAGCAGAATTATTGTGTCGACTCTTGGGGAAGAGACAGTCAAGATGACAGTAGAAAAAGGTTGTCCCCAAGGGGGAGTTCTATCGCCTTTGCTGTGGTCACTGGTTATAGACAACCTGATAGTTAAGCTACACGACTTTGGTTTTACGACTCAATGTTACGCCGATGACCTAGTCGTCACCATTAGGGGCAAACATGATGAAGTAATTTCCAATCGCATGCAAGTAGCCCTAAACACAATCAGAAGCTGGTGCGCAAAGGAAGGACTTAACGTCAATCCTAGCAAAACAGTGTTGGTTCCATTCACCAGGAGATGAAGGTACGAACTTAAAGCCGCAACTCTGAATGGAACCCAGCTTACTTTTTCCAGAGAAGTTAAATATTTGGGCGTAATAATCGACCAAAAACTGACATGAAACAACCAACTCAACAACATTCTTTCCAGGGCTATAGCAGCAAGCTGGACATGCCGCAGAGTCTTTGGCAAGACATGATGTCTGAAACCAAAAATGATCTATTGGTCGTACCAAACGATCATTAAAACAATGGTCACCTATGCTTCATTGATATGGTGGCCAAAAATGCAACAAATTTCGGCACAAGTCAAGCTGCAGAAAGTGCAGCGGCTAGCTTGTCTGGGAATCACAGGGGTAACATTCACGTGCCCTACTGCAGCTGTAGAGGTAATGCTGAACCTTCCACCATTGCACTTATGTGTAATGAAAAAAGCAGCAATCAGTGCCTTCAGACTGAGCCAGACAACCAATCTTAGAGCTAGGAATCGGAATGGACATTTGAAGATTTTGGAAAATATTTCCCTAGAATTCATGTCCAAGCCGACAGATATTATGCCAGTTAGGTACGACTTCGAAATGCAGTTTGAAATGGTTATAAACAACCACCAAGTTTTCACAGAGAACTGACTCCAACTAGGAAGGGATGCTTAAGTGTGGTACACTGATGGATGCAAGATGGATGAAAGGGTTGGAGTGGGCGTTATAGGGCCGAATTTTAGGCTCTCAAAACCCCTTGGTAACACTCCAACCATCTTTCAAGCAGAATTACATGCCATAGAGACATGTGCACAGGAGTGCATCGAAAGAAACAAACGAAGGGCAGAAATCTATATTTTATCAGATAGCCAAGCAGCACTAAAAGCTCTGAAGTCATACACTTGTGAGTCTAAGCTGACTTGGGACTGTAAACAGTCCCTGAGACAACTGGCAGCAAACAATCAGGTTACTCTGTTGTGGGTTCCAGGTCACAAGGGAGTTAAAGGCAACGAAGAAGCAGAGATTGCCTTGCCAAAGAAGGGGCAAATACAAAATTTTCCGGCCCAGAACCCTTCTGTGTACTTTCCAAAGCTCACTTTAAAGAAGAGGTTCGACGATGAAAAACAGATGAAATGAAATCTCACTGGCATAAAGTGCCAGGACAAAGGCAAGCGAAAAGGCTAGTAAGTCTTTCACCAAGAAAAGCTAAACAGCTTCTCGAGTTGGACAAGAAAGACTTGAAACTGGTGACACGACTCCCCACTGGGCACTGCCCTCTAAGGTACCACCTGAAAAAGATGGGCAAAACAGAGAGTGATAGTTGCCGCTACTGCGAGAACTTCGCTGAAACTGCAGAACATTTGCTTTGCGAATGGCTAGCGCTTTTCTGCAAGAGGCTCAAGTTTCTGAAAGGGGCCTTCCTAAAGCCCTTCGATATCAGAAACTTAGCCCCCAGGAAGCTGATAAACTTTACTCGAAGTCTCGGAATCCCGGGCCTCGAATAGATTAAGGGTTATGCACAAAAGATCTGATAGGTCGAAATGCTTGAGAGGCAACATGGCCTTCACGACCCACCGTATAATCTACAATCTAAAATCTAGACTAGGACACAGTAAAATTACCCATGAATACTTACTACGCAAATCAGACAAACCTAGATGCATAAAAAGTTGTAAATCAATTAATCCATTAGTTATGAAAACCGCTAATAACCAACATGGTTGATAAATCATAAAAAAATACTAAATAAATAAATAAATTTTGACGTTATACTACCGATAACCTTATGATCTGTTTAAAGTAATTTGGAATCGAGATTATTTTTTTTGTTTAAAAATAAAAAAATATATGGGAGGTTACCGTTTAAATTTACGAGGGGTTTCACAGTTACTTTGTTACTTAAAATAATTTATTTTTTTTCGACTTCAGGTCCTCTTATTGGCATGCGTCATGTACAAATTGCTCTTCTTTTTTTTATGCTGGCCATAGGATACAGCATGAGAGTCAATTTGTCTGTGGGGATTGTTGCCATGACAAAAAATACAACGTCCTCAAATCCTAATGTACCAGTAAGTACAACTGAACAATCACTCAATTTAAAAAATTATTTGGTAATATACAATATATTGGTATTATAAGTAATATTTAAAAATGTGGGAACTTGCAAAACAACTAAATACGAGTATCTATATATGTTTTAAAACTTTTTCCAACTTCCTACCTGATCCTAACCATAAAACAAAGGTAATTAATTTTTTTTAATTACACCATGTATGTAATACACCATACATGTAATTGTTATCACAATAAATTGCAATTGAGTTGTTTCAATTGTGATTGATTACAAATTACCCAAAATAGTTGTAATTATTTACATATTGTTACGAAATTACTTTTTCCGTGGGTTCGGTAATTTTAAACTCTCGATACAGTAACAAAACAATTTTTATTTCAATACTTTTCACGACTTTTTTACGACCGCTGTCCTTTTTATATTTCTAAATCATAATTCCACCTGTTTCTCGAGAGTCTGAAACAATCCTTCTACCATTTTGAAGTCTCTAGACGCGGCGAGAATTTAGTAGGCGGAGGCGGAAGCCGACAAAAGGCTCATTAATATGCAACCTATTTGTGGTCGATTCTCCCATGCCGACAAATAAACAGGGCCGAACTGTAATAATATTGTGAAGTAATTTTTTAAAAGTCGAGACCTAACCATGAACACAAAACTAAGAATGTTACGCTGCTATGTGTTTTCCGTGTTACTATACGGAGTGGAATCATGGACACTGACAGTAGCAATGACGGAAAAAATCGAAGCATTCAAGATGTGGCTCTATAGAAGGATGCTAAGGGTATCATGGACAGATCATGTAACTAATATTGAAATCCTTAGAAGAATGTCAAGGGTTAAAGAAATCATGAATATAATTAAAACAAGAAAAATACAATATCTAGGTCACATCATGCGAAATGAAAACAGATATAATCTCTTGCAGTGCATATTACAAGGGAAAGTTCTCACGATGTTCTCTGAGCATTACAGGAAATTCCTATTTCGTGGGTACCAGAACATAAAAAAAAAACTAAAAATTCACAGACACGATAAAATAAAGAGGCAGATTTTGGAGAGTAAAGAAGACTAAATTTGATTAACTTACATTTAATAAAATAATAATCTTCAATTTTAGTTATTTTAATACGTTTATTTCATTGATTTAGACTATTTTATCATTTTTTAGCGTCTTATTCAAAACCATTAATTGAATGATTGCAATTGAAGAGGACGTAGAACAATATTGGTCCAAAATAAGAGATACCCTTTTGGCAGTCAATAGCACCGATCTTCTTTGACCAAAAAATCTTTACAAACAGCAGTGGATGACAAATAAAATCCTAGAAATGATGAAAGAATGCGGAAATACAAGGTCCGAGGAAATAACAATGAATACCGGATTTTGCAAAGAAAGATCCGCCAGGAAATTAGAGCAGCAAAAGAAAAATTAATGTCTGAACTGTGCGCTGAAGCGGAACGATTCTCCCACCTTGGCGATAGTTTTAATCTTTATAAAAAAAATTTAAAAAATTGCGGGAGTATAAAGGACAACAAAGAAAAACTAGTAACCAACAAAGATGAACTCATAAGAATCTGGAAGTCGTATAGTGCAGACTTGTTCAACGACAATAGATCTATAATACCACCTCAAATAGAAGAGAATCCAATAGGTCCGAGTATTTTAAAATCAGAAGTAGTTCACGCCATCAGAATAATGAAAAACGGAAAAGCTCCTGATCCGGACGAAATGTTTTCAGAGACTCTAAAACTTTTAAATGAGGAGAGTCTGGATGTAGTTGTCAGTCTATTTAATAACATATACAGCACTTGGGTAATCCCCAATGACTGGCTACGATCAACTTTTATACCGCTGCCAAAAAGCAAAACGCACATCTTTGCAAGGACTATCGTCTCATAAGTCTGATGAGCCACTTTTTAAAACTATTCCTACGCGTTTTACATACTAGACTATGTAGAAGATGCGAAGAAGTTAGCGGGTATAGTCAATTCGGGTTCAAAAGTGGATTTGGTACCAGAGAGGCTATTTTCAGCCTGCAAATGCTAATCCAGAACTGCCTAGATCAAACCGCCGAAGTACGTCTCCCGTGTGAAACAGAAGAATTCCCAATTAAAAAAGAAGTAAGACAAGGATGCATTTTATGCTGTTCAATCTGTACGAAAAAGCGTTGCACTTGCAACAAGCACGTTAGGAATTAAAGTTAACGGCATCGCTATCAACAATATCAGAGATACGCTGATGATACTGTGATCTTAGCTGACACAGCAGATGATTTACAGTCGCTATTGAATGCCGTAAAAGATGCAAGCAATGCGTTGGGTCTAAAAATAAATGTCGCTAAGACCAAGTTTATGACAATTTTAAAAAACGTCCTGCCAAATTTTAGATTAACCATCAATGGTATTAATTACATAGAACAAGTACGGTAATTTAAATACCTTGGCTGCTACTTAAATGATAAGTGGGACCCGGAGGTGGAGATTAGGTGCCGTATAGAACAAGTCAGAAACGAAGAAGTCATCAGAAGAGCAAAACTAGAATACAGAGAACTGTTCGAGACAATAAATAGAGTCAGAAACGAAGAAGTCATCAGAAGAGCAAAACTAGAAGACAGAGAACTGTTCGAGACAATAAATAGAGAAAAATCGCATATTTTGGACACATAATGAGAGAAGACAGATATGAGTATCCACGGCTAATATTAGAAGAGAAAATTAAAGGAAAAAAAAGTATTGGTCATAAGAAGTTATCTTGGTTGCGCAACATCCGACATTTGACGGGAATTAAAGATCACTTCGAGACGCTGCAAATAACAGATTAAAATTTGAATTTTGCGTTAAAATTCAGTATGTAGGATCAAAATCAATCGAATTCTAAGCAACTTTTTAAAATAACTTTTTTCGGTATCTCCAACGCGAAGCAAAATATAGAGAATTTTCCCTTTTCGCGGGATCGCAGCAGGCTGGGTTCAAGGCTGTCACTCGAGTATTGCGGAAAGTGCGACTCATGAAGGTCTACATCTGTAGCAAAAATCAAATCTTTGCTTTCAAAAATGACTAAAATACAGGGGTGTCTTCATCTTAAGTTTGTCGCACCTTATAAAATATCAGAAAATATCTTTTTTTAAATAAATACATGTTATTGCATTCGTTTTACTTTGTGAAACTATGTGTGTATTAGTTTTGGCAATTTATTTTTATTATCAAACTGGTACAAACATTTTGCAACAAAATATAATAGCACTTTATATTTTATTACATATACTTAATAAAAATCTCTTAATACTAGCATGATTCCAATCTTTATAATAGTAATTTTTTGTAAATTATGAACACGGGACAACATAACAGCAAAAAAATTTAAAAGTAATCTAGTATCAGAAATGGTTAACAAAAAATAAAAGTTGATAGTGCTTTTCAAAAAACCACGCAATCAAATATATAGATTTTTTAGCTTACACTTCGTTTTTTGTTTGATTAACCCAAATTTCTTGGTTCAATTAATGAAACACTATGGATCTTGATCGATTTTAATTTTAGACATACAATTGGACGAATGGAAGCGTGGTGTTATCTTCCTTTTTCTGGGGATACATTTGTCTGCAGATCTTTGCCGGTCAATTGGGCAGAACATACGGCACCAAATGGTTAGCTTTCATAGCTATGGGTGTAAATTCCACCGCTTGCGTTCTAATACCAATTATAGCGAAATATTTAGGGTCTTATGGTGTTATGGGATGCAGAGTGGTGCAGGGATTGTCACAAGGTTTCTTCTTTCCTTCTGTACACAACATTTTAGGTCAATGGGCACCTAAAGAGGAGAGGTCTTTTCTGGGAACTATAGCTTTTGCTGGTAAATAACAAAATAATCACGATTTATTATAACTTAATTTACATTAATATTTTCAAATTTCCTAAATTTAAATCTTGTAAAATCTGTATTTTGATAATTTGTTTAACGGACGGTAGAGTACCTGTATAACATGTTTGGCCTTTATTCCAGGTCCAGCCTTCGGAACGATAATATCCTTGATCGCCAGTGGAGCTATGGCCTCTTCCTGGTCAGGCTGGCCGATGGCTTTTTACGTTTTTGGCAGCTTGGGTTACGTCTGGATGCTCTTTTGGGTATTTCTTTGTGAGGATACTCCAGAAAAGCATACACGAATTACAAAAGCAGAAAGAGAATACATTCAACGCAGTCTCAGTGTAAATGCCAAAGAAGAGGTAAACAATAAAAAAATTATTTTAAAAAGGTTGACGAATTTTACTACATTGAGATGACGTAAGAAAAAATTTACAAAATTCAATCATTAATATTTATAAGCACATTTGCAGTTTTTTTTATTGCAAAGAATTATTTTAAATCTATAAAAAAATTACCGGATACCACTTACTGACTAAGGGAAAGTATGTCCATAAAGGTGCACCGCACCAAAGACAAAGACGCTGGTTATTTATCTTTCTTTATTCATCCTGTGCAATGGTCAAAAAATACTAAGTTCGATTTCGAAGTACGATGCTCTGACACCAGGCTAGGTGCAAGGTGAGGGTCAGTGCTCCGTTATGGCCAAGCGCATATAATTTTATAATAACATTTGATTCGCTTACGGATGCCAAGGTACATTACTAAATGCGGTGCGAAATGCGAGGTACGGTGCGCGTTATGGCCACCAATTAGGCGATCACTGTATCCCATCAAACACAAGACACAGGAAGGTAAAACCTTGTTGAGTGTGTTAAATAGCGGTAAATCCATATCAAATCGACGACCCCTTTTGATTTGATTTGTCTAAAGTTTTCTCTTTTTATAAATCAAACTCGTGCTGAAGAATAAAAATTAAAAAAGCTTTTTTTTAAAAGTTATAGTAACAAAAACAGCTTAAGAGTTTTTTGGGGCTATTTAAAAATATTTTTTTTTGAAAATATGTAATAAGGAAGAATTTTAAAATTTAAAAAATAGTAAAAATTCCATATAATTTTGAGCAATAAAAAATTTAATCTACGCCATAAGATTGAAAATTAATAAAATAATTGAAATTGTTTTTATTTATGTGATATCATTATCAGGAATCAAAACAAGATAACAAAGTTCACAATTTGATTATTTATCAGTTAATAATTTATATTAAATTGTTATAAATTAATATAAATCAAAGGAGTAAAATATGACTTACCTAATGTTTTTGGATTTAAAATGCCCCACGTTGGACGCCAAATATGAGTAAGGTAATTAATTTGACGTTGAGCATCAAAAATGTGTTACTGTTTAAAAACTAATTAATCTCACTTAGGGTTTTGTGAAAACTTGATTTTTCGATTGAATTAATTTTAAGGGAATGGAGAGAACAGTTCACGGACCCATCCACCCTTTTTTTATATATAACCAAACTAACTGAAATTAAAAAGCTAAATCACGTTAGGGCGCCAAGTGATTTTTTCGAAAATAACTAAAAGTAAATCAAACCTCAAAGAAAATTCAACCGTACTATTTAATTTAATACTTTTAAAACTTCAAAACAAGCAACGTATTTCGGCTTCAAGGCTATTATCACCTCTTTTTTTCTTCCAGAAACAATTAAAACTTGAAATATAAATACAGGTTTATTAAAAAACTGTTTATATTCCCTTGAAAAAAGTTATTCAAATAAAATAAAAATAAACAGAATTAAGGCCCAGTTTCACAAACAGTTTTAATCCAGATTTAGCTCTTAAGTGCAGCCTCTAATCACGATTAACATATTGAAACATTTCACCATGCTTAAAAGCGCGATTAAATCCTAAAATTATAGAACAAACATAAATCATAAATTGTCCCATGTTTTGATTCCAACAAGTTCCACCGATGCGGCTATCAAGTAGAACAGAGATCTCTATATTCGCATATGAGCGTATGTATGTACACATATATGTATTGATACCCAGTTATGAGGCACACACAGTCTGTTTGTGAAATTTACCATTTTGAATGTTAAAAAGACAGAAAATTGAGTACAAAATTGATCAGAAACTCAGCTTTTCCAACATTTGATCAACTGGCAACTTTGTTCCATGACAACAAACATTGGGCTTAGACTGTGACTCGTTATTGGCTGCATTCTGAAATGTAAATAACGGGATCTATCTCTATTAGGTCATTGATTAAATCGACTGATCACGATTTAGTACAAATCGGCCATTTTTGATGGATTTATCTGGTAAAGCCAGATTAGTTTAGATTTAAATATCATTATTATAGATTAGGAATACAAGCAGGTACCTATACTGTATGATAGTTAACTTTTTATTATCGTTTTGATAATTATGATTGATGGTATAGGCATTATTGTCGACTTTTAATTCATTAATTGACTCATATTCTTTTTCAGTAATAATACTGTTTCTCCAATGAACCAGTTATTATGTACTTTGAGGTATTATGCTACTTGTTGTCATTAGATAACAGTTGCTGAATTTTCTGCTATTGCTGCTATTGCCTGTTTTTATTCTCCATTATATGAGAATATATTTGATAATATCTACTTAGATATTTTTATCCTCCGTTGTGAATGTGGGGTCTCTCTTTTTTTTCGGCTTCTGCATGTTAGTCATTGTTTATTTATAATTGTTTTACAAAAATAAAATTACCAGAGCGGTGTAAACAAAAAATATTATTTTAGGGTTATGTTATTAAATCTCAATGACTGACACAGAACTATACATCTTCACACGTTGCCAAAATGGTTTGCTAATCTAATCGTGTTTTGATAAATCGCGATCATCTCGGACGGGTTGATGCATGGTGAAATGGAAAATACTGTTAAGTCAGCTTGACTATTAAGTAGAGCTTAATTAATCCGAGATCTATAGTAGTTTGGTGAAACTGGGCCTAAGAATACAATCTTCTTCTTCTTTCGAGTGGCTTGTCCGGTCTCCCTGACGTTGGTGATCACCATGGCAAAATATGTACGGTCCTTCGCCAAGCGGAAAAGTTCACCAGCCCTTCTTATACCGTTCAATCCCGAATATTTATGAGCCACGACTGTTGCTTTCTTCCAGTTCCACGGCGCCCCTCAATCGTCAAGAGTTGCCTTTCGTTGTTTGCTATTCGTAGTACATTCTCGTTTATAACATGTTTTGCCCACAGAATACGAAGCATTCTTCTGTGAAGCCACATTTCGAATGCCTCCAGTTGGTTCATCGTCCTGACCATCAGAGTCCACGTCTCTACTCCGTACAGCAATACCGACCATGCGTTGTCTTAACTTCAGATTCAGGTTGTCATTGCAAAGAAAGGATCTCATATTATTAAAATTTGCCCGAGCAATCTCTATTCGGCACTTTATCTCGCAGTCCGGGTTTAGATCCTCTATAATAATATCAAGGTATTTGAACTTACGTTCGATTTGGCTTTCATTAAGTTCTAGTGTGGTGCCATTGTGGGGTTGCCTGCTGAGTATCATAAATTTGGTCTTTCCTATAATGATTTTTAGACCCTGTGTCTCTCCCACGTAACCGATTTTGCTATAGGCAACCAATCATACGTAAAGTCACAAGCAAAACCAATTAGAAAAGCTGACATCAGCGCTGCTATTAGTAAACTATTTTAACGACTTCCGTTTGGTGACTTAGTCCTTCGTCTTCGCAGAGAGAACAAGCAAGCTTCGCTTAGGAAACCCACGTGGTATCATGTATCATTAATTTTTAAGTTTTAACAAAAATGTTTATTTTTACTGCAATAATAAAATAAAATGTGAATCTTATTAAGGAAAGTTTAGGTCAATAGCCAATGATAAAATTCTACAAAATAAAACAGACCTTAATTTGTAAATTGATCATGTTTTAAATAGACGACAAAATCTTGCATAGCATCGCAATGTACTAAACAGGGTAATTATAGTTTTAATTTCCCTGAAAAACAAACCAAAGTGTAATGGACAGGATAACCATTCTATAACTCACAATTTCGCAACGTACAGTAAAGCAGGACAAATAGAACAGCGACCAACCCAAGCTATCAAAGACTTAATAACGAATCGAGGCACGGCGAGATTCAACAGAGGCAGAAACATACAACATTCACAACTTCTACAACCCTCATCTAGAAACCTCCCCGTTACTTGCCGGTGCGTCGAGAACTATTAATAGTAAAATAATACAAAATATATCCTCTTATCTGATTTAATTTTATTCGAAAAATCGCGGGTGAAAATTTTGCCAATTTTTTCAGATGAAATCAGTTGTTGTCAAACAGATCGTTGTAAATTTTTAAGGTAATTTTGTAATATGTTTGCCTTTCTCTGAGTGAACTCTCTGGTTCCTTCTACTTTGTGATAAAGTCAAAGGCGTCCCACCCTCATCTTACCACGCCCAATACTATGCGTTCCAAAAACATGCGGTTCCCAATTGTAATCCTGTATTTACAAATGGTACATTAAAAGCTTTATATTTTGTTCAAATCAAATAACATTTTAGATTTCCCCTACACCATGGAAAGAAATATTCACATCTTTGCCAATGTGGGCTTTTGTAGTGGCCATGTTTGGTCAAAATTGGGGATACTCCACCTTACTAACAGAAATACCGAATTATTTAAGTAATGTTATGAATTTCAAAATGTCAACGGTAAGTATTTTTGTTAATTCACAAATATTTAAAAAATTTACAAGTTTTGTGGTCAGAATGACTCATCATCGGATTAAAGCGAAAGTACTTAAAAACAATATTCTTTTAATCTTTTAGATTGTATTGGTCTATAGCATATATCACGAATATACGGTGGTAACTGATAATCGTTAGGAACTCGATAACTAGTATTCAACTGTACATTTAAGAAGTACGAAAGTAAATTCCCCTAATATTTTTAAACAAATTTCGTAGGTATCGACTTTTATTTCATAAGGGTCTTTTGTTTGAAAATTAAGGGTTAATATTTTTATTTGTTAGCACGGTTAATTTTGCAACCAAATCTGTTCTTAATGACTTTATTTATTGTACATAATAAGAAAGGTAGATAAGTAATTCAAACAAATTTCACTAATTAACTAAGCTATTAAGCTTTAATTTGGCTTGTTTATTCATTTTTGTTGGATTTTTTGTAAGATTTAAAAAAAAGTAATTAGTAATTCTGGGTTATCATTGTAGCGGGTATCTTCATTAAAATCGTATAGCACCGATTTTAATTTCAAGAAGTGTATGTATACATAATAGACCGCGAAAATGCCACGTCGTATTTTAGATGTAAATGCATTAATATTAAATGTACACGCTTATTTTACTGCGGAAAAGGACAATGGAGGTTCGTTGCTACCAGTTTTATCCATACTTAAGCGTGTGTGTGTGATGCTATGGGTATTGGTGAAACAAAATTAACCTTAGTTTTAATAAGTGAAATTCGCGACATTGTGTACAAAATGCGTGACAAAAAAGAACATGTCTTTAGATTTAATATTAGAAAAAGTAAAAGAAAAAGATGTCTTTGAAATTTCTAAAACAAGTCTTTGGAGAATTTTAAAACATATTGGTTTTAAGTTTAAAAATAAAGACAACTGAAAGGCTTTTCCTGTTTTCCAACTACCGAGCATAATGTCGTAGAGTTTTGGTTACGAAAATAAAACTTTATCTACATTTGTATAATGGGGAAAAAATAAAGTAGCCGATGTCGTACCAACATCCATACATATTTTTAACACAGTTTTAATTCACTTTTTATTTTTTTTATAAGATTACTTCGAAAGGAATAAAAATTATCCCAACAATAAAAAAAAATATTAACCACAAAGTAAATAAAATTTTTATCAACGCCAACTTAAAGGAAAAAATTATCTTATATTTTATACTACTGAGTTGGTATCCGTCACGCCCATCACGACAAAGCAGTACTTTTCAAAGTGCCCGATTAAGCGAGGCGTTGCTGTAGTTGGAACACCCTATATTGAGCATTATGCCACACAATGCGCTCTTGTGCTGTAATTGGAAAACTACCTTTATGTAAAAAAACTAGGTCGAGCACAAAAGAATTGTTTTTTAAAAAATTATACTTCCTGTTAACAAGAATGCTCTTCATTTGTTTATCTGGACGAAACTTGATTTTTGCTAAAGGTGGAACAAAAAGAATTTGGCAGAACGATAACATAAAGTCTATAAAACACACAGACGATGAAGGAAAAAGACACATTATTGTGCATGCAGGTGGAGAGCATGGTTTCGTTAATGGGGAGGATCTTTGTACCGTTAATTTATTTTTGTTGCATTCCCTTTTAACATAATTAAATATGTGCCTATTTCTAACCAAAAAAACTCATGGGAAGCTACATCAACGATTTCTGTTCACAATAAAGCAAAAATTAAAATAAAATCCCTCAACAAAAGAATAATAATAAACAAAAATTTTTCGGGTTTAAATCTTAGGGGAATTTACTAATCGACTAAAAGGGCGCACTATGTTAAGAGGTTTAACACAGTGTGCCTTTTAAGTCGATGTATTGTTGACTTATCCGATACCGTCGTATATTGGTAAAATGAGCTACAGTATTTTTTTTATTTGAGCTACATTATTAATAACCATCTTTTTTTTCTCGAATAATTTGTTTTAAATTTCAGAATGGTATTTTATCTGCAGCCCCGTATGTGGTATCATTTATTTTGTCTTTTGTATTTGGTGCCATGTCTGATTATTTGATAAATCATGATTATATATCTAGGGAAAATGCTAGAAAATTATTCAACTCTATTGGTAAGTCATTAAGTTGTCACGTACGTTCTTATTTTATGCCACAGACTGTATATTTTCCAGATGAACATTACGCTATTATATATACCCCGTTATAATTTATATATATATATATATATATATATATATATATATATATATGAATACTAGGTTTTCTGGATAAACCGCGTTCCTGAGGAGTAGGCAGATTGAGACCTCGGAGACAACTGACCGGTGCAGTACGACCAGTGGAGTAGACATATTGAGACCTCGAAAACGTACTGAACCTTACCCTTCCTAACCCTAACCTAACTCTTGATAATGGCTCCAAAGCGGGAGCCGAAACGTCTAGAAAACAAATTTTCTGAACGCGGTTTATCCAGAAAACCTAGTATTCATTTTTCTGACCGCGGAAGCATTTCTGAACATTTCATATATATATATATATATATATATACAGGGTGGGACACCCCATACGACACGGTCCCTGTAAACGAAATCATAAATTTTTTCGGGAATTTCTTAATTTTATTAGATGTATATTGATTAAGGCTGCAAAAGGAAATTATTTTGGAGTCTACAGGGTGGCTCAAAAAAGTGTGACATATCAAAGTTGTGTTTTTTTAAATGCAACACCCCGTATTTAGTTACCCTTTTAAATAGTTTAGGAAAAAATAGTATGATTTCATATAAAGTACGATGTCGCTTACTATAATCGTTCTCGAATTATTGATTTTTTTATGAAAATGCTAGGTACAATTGGAAACTAAATAACATCGAAACGTATAGAAATTATCCGTTTGAATTCTGACCAAGCATAAAAGAGGTTTTGAGCTATTGATTTCGATAGAACCCGTTTCTTAATATTATACAGGATGTTCAAAAATCATTGTCACTTTTTTATAATTTCGGACAAAGATAACTTTGTTATTTCAAATAGAACACCCTGTATTTTTTGCTCTGAACAATATTAAATTCTATTATTTTTCATTTCATATCGGGGTTCCCTATACCTAACCTAAATAGTTTTTCAGATATTGGCTTTATCAAATAGTAGTTCTTATTTCAATGCATTCTTTGACTTAAGATAGCTTTGAAACGACATTTATTCAACTTGTTCAAAGAATTCTTATTACCAGTTATTGTATTTACGTTATTTAAAACATTCACTGAATTATTACCGTCGAAAATAAAAACTTATCCCATTCAAGAGCGGATAGATATGATTTTAGCGATTAGTGGGTATTTAGAGAATTGCCTTTTGGCGTCGATGTTGTATGCCCAAAAATATCCAGACCGGAATCATCCAAACAAGTTGGTTCTCAAACGATTGCTACATGAATTTCGTATGACTTAAAGTGTAGCTTATGAAAAGGCAAATAAACAAAAACCTATCATTGGAAATGAGGAAAATAAATTTCTTATGGGATCAATCATAGAAAACCCTCAATAAGAACTGCTTTTCAAAGAGTGATGCCTCAAATATTTAAAGTGTTAAGCAGTCTTTCATAGAGAGAGTGGCTCTTTGTATTCAACAGGATGGTCGTTATTTTGACCATCTACTTTGAATTAAATACATTTGTTTCATATTTTGTTGTTGTTTCAGTTAAATAATAAAAAAAAATTGTATAGTCTGTTTAATGAACTACTGTCGGAATATAAACCACATTTTCTATCACACCACAGCGTTCTCTTATCTCACTATTCTTAACTTTATCCAATCGAGTCACTCTGGCTATACTTCTCAGACTACTCATCTCCGCAGCATTAATCCTATTTTTTTGCTTCTTCTGCCAAACCCAACATTCACTACCATACATAAGTGTAGGAACCAACACACCTCTATGCACCGCCAGACGTGCCTTTTTTGACACTTTCTGGCTATTCATAAAGCTAGACAGTGCCCCATTCAATTGTTTTCCTGCCAACACCCTTCGCTCAATGTCACTTTCATACTTTCCAAATCTAGTAAACTTTGAACCCAAGTACACAAATTCATTTACTTGTTCCACTCTTTCTCCCTGAATCGAAACTCCACAGTTTTTCATGCTTTGCTCGTATTAAACTACCACTCACCCCATACATAGACAATGTAGACCACAATCCACTCCTCACCACTCTGTCATAGGCCTTTTCCAAGTCTATAAAAGCGCAATAGACCTTCTGACTTCTAGCCAAGAATTTTTCGACTATACCTCGTAATGAAAAGACCTGATCCATACATCTCCTTTCTTTTCTAAATCCTGCTTGCACATCCCATATCATCTTCTCAGTTTCATTCGTTACTTATTTAATCAATATCTTTGCATACAGTTTGCATATATATAAATATAATGTAAAAATTTGTGGGAATGCAGCTATGTGTAAATGAAACTCTTTTTTACTTTTTGTAAAAGATGTCAAAATTAATTTGTTTCTTCTTTAGTTACTTTAAAAATATATGGTCTAATAATGGACAAATTTTTAAAATATACAGTATATGAGTAAAAGATAAAATATCATTCAAAAAATATAATATTTTTTGGCAGTACTTATTTTAAAAAGTTAACATGAATTTATTAAATAAAAGATGTAGGTATACAGGATATAGTAAAATAGTAAAATTTTTGTAAAAGGTTGAATCAAGTTATTGCTGAATTATTAAGTAAATGGTTTTTCTTACTGAATTTTTTTTCCATATCCAAAATATTAGAATAAGTTATGTTTAAATTTTGAAAATCAGTTTTTATTCATTGAATTTTTTTCATTTTTTATGTAAACCATTTCTAAAAAACGTCTTTTAAACATATTACTTTCTTTAGTTAAAATTGAAATATTGGTAAAATCTATTAAATGTCCTGTACTATTTACAAGTGATAAAGCACAAGTGTTTGGTCTTGAACAAATGTCACTTTTGTGAGAAACAATTCTTGATTTTAAATTTCTTGATGTTTCACCAATATTGTTTTTATCACATTCAACACAAAAATTTTTTAAACAACTCTAGCATAATCCAACATAGAAGTTTTATCTTTCAATTTTGTAAATAATTTTTTAACAGTTTTAATAGGTTTATTAGATGAAGTAATATTAGTTTTTTTTTTTAAAATATTATTAATTTTAGGAGTAAGTTCTTTAAAATATGGAAAAGAAAAAAAAAATTTTATGACATTTGATTCTGGATTTTTAATATTATAAAAATCGTTATTCTTTTTTATCCTACTTGGAAAATTACTTGTGGACAATAATAATTTTTTATTGGATAGGAATTTTCTAGAAGAAAGTTAAATAGTTTTTTAAAAAAATTTGTTATTAAAGTTGGATGACAAATTTTTGCTATTCTATTTTTCATTCCAAGTACTAAATTTATTTTAGTTTTCTCCGAATGATAAAAAAAATAATTCATATATTTCCCAGAACTTGTAGGTTTGATGTACCAGTCTAATATGATTTTATTTTCTGGAGTTCTGATCAGTTTTGAATCTAAAAATGAAACACTTCTGTCAGTTTCTGTTTCAAATGTAAATTGAATATAGCTATTATAATTATTACAAGTATCAAAAATCTCGTTATCTTTTTCATCAGGTATGGCACAATCAATCAACACACAATCAACATATTTTTTAAAAAATGAACTTTAAAAGATAATTTAGGCATACAATGATGATACAATAAATCATCCATAACATATTGAGCAAGAATAGGTGATATTTTTGATCCTATTGGTGTGCTTTATCACAACATGTAAATAGTACAGGACATTTAATAGATTTTACCAATATTTCAATTTTAACCAACAAAGTGATATGTTTAAAAGGTTTTTAGGAATGGTTTACATAAAAAATGAAAAAAATTCAATAAATAAAAAACTGATTTTCAAAATTTAAACATAATTTATTCTAATATTAAGGATATGAAAAAAAAATTCAGTAACAAAAACCATATACTTAATAATTCAGCAGTAACTTGATTCAACCTTTTACAAAAATATATCTATGAACTATTTTACTATATCCTATATACCTACATCTTTCATTTAATAACTTCATATTGACTTTTTAAAATAAGTACTGCCAAAAAATATTATATTTTCTGAATGTTATTTTATCTTTTACTCATATACTTACTGTAAGTATTTTTTAAAAAATTTGTCCATTATTATACCATATATGTTTTTAGTCACTGAAGAAGAAATAAATAAATTTCGACAGCTTTTACAAAAAGTAAAATAGAGTTTCATTTACACATAGCTGCATCCCCACAAATTTTTACATTGTATAATTGTATTCAGCTATATATATATATATATATATATATATATATATATATATATATATATATATATATATATATATATAAAAGGTAGTCTATTTTCTGACTAGTCAGGAATTAAGTGAAAATGTATTTGGGATATGCAGCAGGCCAAATAGGTGTACTCTTTTTACAAAATTTCCAAGCTTTCGATAATCTTTATTATCATCATCAGGGATGCTACAATTGATAAAACACAAAACAAATAATAATTTTAAACTACAACTATATTATTAGTACTTACATTGTAATTAAGTTTGTATGGCGTAACAGTTAACGGGTTAAAAACATTAAAATTATTGCATTTAAATGGACACATCAGAGATAAAACGTCATGTAGGATTCTCTGATCCTACACATTTAACAATTACCACACTAGACTACATTACAACACGTTGAATAAAAGTTACATTAACAAAGAAAATCTTTTTTATCACCATGTGATTCCCTACTTCGCAATCATGTTCACCATGGAAACAACGATTCACAGATCATATAGGGATAGATTGGAAACTCAATGTCATTCTGTGAATCCAAGTTTGCACGCCACCTACAGTTAGGAGTGAAGTAAAATAGGGAATGACGTCATGGCGGCTAATTCAAATGCATATTTATCGAGCGACTTCACCCAATTCTTAAGAAAGTTGAATGGGAGAGGTGGCTTCATAACTTTTCAGTGACGTCACATGTGGGATTGTTTCTGAAAGTTATGAGGCAACCTCTTTTACTCAAGTAACCTTGGAATTGGGTGAGTATTTGTCGAGACAGAACAGAGATAAGTCTGTTGGTATTCTGTGTATCTCTGATTGAGACATATATAATGAGAAAGACATAACAAGTGTATTCTTCAATATTAACTTTTTATTGAAAATTACTATAAAATAATAACATCATAGTTTCCAAAGGTATACGAACTTCTTTTGAAGTATTAATAGGTCGAGAAAAATGTTCAGAATTTGTGAATTTTATCTGCTTCCTCTAGTCGCCTTTACAATGATAATTTTGATTTGGTTTCTAATGTTGCTTTTTTCTTGTAGTCTGAAGCCCTTTTATACAAATGTTTTGCTTTTGGTGTTAAATTAACACTTCATGTGATGTTCACCTCAGATAGCAGGCCTGATGAACCTATAAAGAAATATTCAACTATTCAAACAGATATAAAAAAAACAAGAGAATAACATAACAAGACACTCCCTTGCATGGGAACCAGATCATAAAAAAATAATTATATTTACCTGATTTTATAGCACTGTTTTCTTCCTGGCTAAAAACAGGGGTTCTTGTTGTGAAAACTTGTTAATCAACCATGATAGTAAATGGTATAATATTTTGAGAACAATCATCGTCTTGTTGTGTTCCTGTGAAACAGAAAATATCAGATTTATTCTATGAATATTATGAGTTTAAAACCATGCTGCAGACATGGAAAAGTTTGGGGAAATATTCCAGAAATGCCAATGGAATTTTCATAAAACTTTCATAGGTCATTAAAACACACTATAAAATAAATATCCTGATAAAATGTTTTAAAAGTCATTTTTTTAAAAAAAATGTGTGCTAAATTTACCATAGTGGCCATTTCAAGGGTAATTTTTAAAACAAGTTTTTACCTTGATCAAACACTTAAAATTCTCCGTACTTTTTTACAACATATTTCACCTCTTCCGCAGTTTTTTTGCAATTATTTAACGAAATAAGCGTCAATAAATCGAAAGAAATTAATTATTATTATTGCATTATTGATAGACGGAAACAATCAACTCGTTTGACAAATTACAGACTTTTAAACTCCTATTTAGAATTGCTACGTCGACAGAGTGCGCGTATATATTTTTTTATAAATGACAGATTCGACTGTTAATCGATGATGAACATAAAAAATTAGCCTAACCTAACGGTCCAACTTAACACAAACAGTACTTTTTTAACCAATTGACACATGTCGAACACGCTCGCTTCGCTCGTGTAAAAAGGTTGGGTGTCAATTCAATTTCAAAAATGAATAAAATGATAGATTTGTACGCGTATTTGTTCTCTACTTACTTGCTGATTAACTAAAAAAACAGTCTTTTGTAAATTTATAAAGTAATCTATAAGATATAACTTCTTTTTCATTAACAGACCTTTAAAATTAATGTTTAATTACTCACTACTTAATTATTATTCAGATGTCAACGTTAACTATTTCAATTTTTGTTCTTCGCAGATTTTATGAAATTTTTATAAAGTATTATTTTAAACAAATTATCATATCATAAATATATATATATATATATATATATATATATATATATATATATATATATATATATATTTTCAGTGGGAAGTTATAATCATGGGCGTTAAGAATTAAATGTGATCAAAACTAGTTAGGCCGGACTTGAATATTGTTAATGACAATTATAATTTGTTATAAACAATTTGAAATTGTTTTTATAATAATTTTAATAATAATAATTATAAAAACAAAACATATGGTATTTTTTCACTCTTTCCACTGAGAAGTTAGTCGTGTGGACCTCTCGGGTCGAATCTAGACCACTGATATTAATTTATGATTTTTTTATAGGTAAAATAATACCAGCAATAGCTCTTATAACTTTGGCGTATTTACCGACAGACGCAACAACTTTATCAGTGACAATGTTAATAATAGCAGTCGGTGTGAATGCTGCTTGCTTCGTCGGTTTTCAGATCAACCCAGTGGATCTTTCACCGAAATTTTCTGGAGTTATCATGGGCATAGGAAATGGTTCTTCCAACATATTTTCCATAATCGCCCCCTTGGTAGTCCAAATCGTTGTCGTACCTGTGGTAAGCCTCCATATACAAGTTTCAATTTTATAATTATCGATTTACTTAAATGGGTGATGTTGTCGACCAATGTTTTGATAAAAGCGGACTGTATCGATTTATTGTTTAAAAAGTTATTTATCACAATGGAACTTCGAACAAATTAATAATAAATAAACAATAATAAACCAAATTAAAAGGACTAATATTTGTTATCTCGCCTCAACCGGGTTAAATGAAAGGATCGTGGGATGATAGCCTTTAACTTCGAGGTTTTCCTGATTCTGTGAAGAGCCGGGATATATTCGTCTGTCTCCGTGTGGATGGAGAAAATAATTTTAACTTTAAGTATTTCGACTTTACACGCGACGATTTTCGGTAATGCTGAATATTTATTGTCGGGGCTTTCGGTCTCGGTGAGAGAAACTCTAGAGGTGATCGGCTTGTGCAGTTTTGTGATAAGTATAATCTTTCTATCTCCAATACTTTCTTTAAACAACATTCCAGACGCTTATATACCTGGATATCACCTGTAGACAACCAGGAAAGAATAATACGGAATCAGATTATATAATGACTGGAATCGAAATTAAAAACTACGTTAAATCGTTAAAAACCTATCCCGGAACAGATGTCAGTAGCGATCACAACCCGGTTGTTATGGACTTCGGAATGAAACACTTTACAAAGTTAAAACATAATACTTTAAATAAACAAATAGATTTGGAAAAGCTTAACGACATAGAATTCCAAACAAGAATAGGCCTTAAACTTGAGAGGGAAGAAATTGCCACACCAGAACAACTAGACGCAGAAAATACGTGGGATAAAATAAAGAATATCATAGTGAAGGTTCGGGAACAGGACATTGGGTTTAAGGAAAACTAAAAGAGAAAGGAATGGATGACAGAGGAAATTCTGGAACTCATGACGAAGAGAAGGAAGTGCAAGGTAGTACCGTTGAGGTATAAGGAGATAAACAAAGACCGTGAGGAGGATGTGTAGAGAAGCAAGGAAGTTGTATATGTCAGAGAAATGCCGAGAAATTGAGTTACTGCAGCAAAAACATGATTCCTTCAACATACACAAGAAGGTAAAAGAGCTGACTGGGGAGGAAAAATCGGGTGGGAATCCTCAGAGATCATAACTGGGATCGAAGAAAAATTAAAGATGGAAAAACTATGTAAAGAAACTGTTCGATAATCACCGGCCGGATTCTCTTACGGATGTGGATAATGACAGAGAGAAGGGACCTACTATTACAAAGAGCGAAGTCATCCACGCAATAAAAATTCAGAAAAACAGAAAAGCCACAGAATCAGATAAAGTACATGCAGAGGTGCTTAAAATTATTGCAAACCAAGAAGTCAAAGGCCTAGAGCTTATAATTGATCTATTCAACACCATCTACAGTACAGGAAAAATCCCTTCCGAATGGTTCAAGTCTACCTCCGTGGCGATTTCAAAAAAGACAAACTCCTCTCAGTGTAATGACTACCGCATGATAGGTCTGATGTCCCACGTCCTCAAAGTATTTCTAAGAATAATCCATACACGGATTTATAAGAAATGCGAAGAACAAATAAGTGACACTCAATTCGGATTTCAGAGTGGACTCGGCACTCGAAAAGCTTTCTTTTTCCTGTACTGAGATATTTAGAGCTGCTGTATCCAGGACAATGTTAGCCATATGGATCGCCAACTTCGTGAGGAGAGGGCGTGATAAGAAAAAGAAGACAAAAAATCTTTTATTACGACGAAGCTTAATTACTAATTTGTAGGTCTTTGACGACCCCGACAAAACTGAATGTATTGTTGCTACAACCAAGCTATACTACACAAAAGCTTGTTGGTTTTCTTACTCGTACAGGCGCAGAGTTAAAATTTATGCTTCGAATGTTGTCTACAAAGCGCTTTAAAAATGTACGCATTCGAGCCTGTGGAGAAGATCGACTTGCGCGCGTCTATACGGATTCAAGTTATAGTACAGTCAAATTGTGTTTTCGTTTTAAGTTAACTTATTTAATTTCATTGTTAAAAAGCCAGTTTAATGAATGCTTAGTTAAATCACTCTCTGTCGGAGCTTTCATGTTTGTGGCTCTAAAGGGCTTCGCCGCGACAGAAAGAAATTCCTAAAAATATTAAATAATAAATCATAAACTGCTTGGTCGGCGTCACTTACAGAGGTTTAGGTCAGGGAAATGCTTCCGTTAGATATTTATTAAAAATACGATGAATACGAAATACGATGAATAAAAATAAGCTATTTTTAGTTTTCTCAAACACAGCATATTTATAAAAATATATACTGTGTAAATAAAGATTATCCATAAATGTAAATGTATTTTCCCCTACCCCTATAGAAAGTACACACCTCACATCAGGGAGGAAACTCATACCTCATTTTTAGTATGTTGTAAATGGTGAAACTTGTGAATCTATTGTATTCAAATTGTTTCCGTAATTTCTAGAACATCTTGTATATCCTGTATTCTGGTAAAAATCAAACATGCATGTTACTTCAACGTTAGGTTTTTAATAAAAATTTCAACTTCAGGATTCTTAAATACGTTTTTTGAGTTAACATACACGAACTGATGCGGTAAATGGGGGTAGGACGCGAATATATGAGGTCGTCTGCAGGGGGCCTCACCTAGCCTCTCCAACTCAATTCCAACTCTTACCTACCAGTGGTACCCCCCGTTAACCTGAGCAACCCGACTGGAGATCCGATAACCAACCCGGGTGTAAAGTCGGGTCAGGAACAGACAAGAGCGGGTGAAATGGCCCTCCAAAAAGGGGGTTGGGCTTTGGGCTGACATCCCAATCCTGCAAAAAAAACTATCGTTACGAACTGTAACCGGACAAAATTTATCACGATGACATAGGCAAACGAAAAGGAACAATGATTTAAAACTTTTCTCGTGGAATGTGCGTACGCTATACCAGACAGGGTCCGTTAAAAAATTTGTGTACGTACTAGAAGAATACAAAGCTGATACTAGTATTGGTCTATCTAACTGAAAAGATGCTGCCACGGATAGGACCAGAAAGAGGCTCAAAATTGCGACAGCCAAGGCCCAGAACGGGCTGTTGAGCTAATGATGATGATGAACTAATGCGGTGATGCTAATTGGCACACGCTAATGTCAAGCAATAAGCTTTTGCCGGACACTTTATTTGCATTTGTCATTCAACGCCAACAACAATTCGTGAACTATCCTCGTACACTTCCAGCTATCGACCAGAGTTGACGGTCGAAATTCCTCTTCCCTAGCGATCGAGACGATATTTTCCTATTTTTCCACGGCATTCAAATGTTAATTCAATACTTGTTGCAATTCATTAACGGTACAAATGCATTGTGTATTTAAAGAGAGAAATATTTTAGTGTTAAATAAAAACCTTTAAAAACCAGCAATTAGTGATTTTTAACCTTATCTTATCTTTAATCTTATCTTCTCAGAAGATCCCTCACTTAGCCTGTCGTTTCGTTTGCCTGATCACTGTAGTGTGTATCAAGCTGAAATGAAAGCTATTACCGAGGTAGCTGTCTGAAAACCCCGCAACGAACAAAAGTTCAGCGAGATATCCATTCTTTGCGACAGCCAGGCTGCTATTAAATCACTGAACTCAGTCTACTTGACCTCTAATGCAGCGGTGCAATGCCGAGCCACCCTAAATGAGCTAGCAGCTAAGTTTAGAGTTCACATTGTCTGGGAACCCGGACACAGAGACATACCAGGCAGCTGTAAGGCGGACGAGCTTACAAGAGAGGACACCACCCTCCCAGCTGTATCTGTCTCATCTCAGCAAGGAGTATCGATTGCAAATTGCTGGCTCCTCCTGCACAGCAATGTAGTTCAAAAAGCCCACGTGAGGTGGCAAAATGAACCCACATGCACATCATCGAAACAGATCTGGCCTAAACTAGATCTACGTCGAACTAAGGATGTTTTAACTCTATCCAGGGAGTCCATTGGAAATGCGATCGCGGCCATAACAGGACATTGGGCAGGTGGAACAACAACGGGGACAATATATAATTAATCCATCCGAATCCTGGCATACGCGGACGATATTGATATCATAGGCAGATCAGAGGCAGCAGTTAAAGAAGCATACAGAGCACTGAAAGGGGCAGCAGAGAAAATGGGCCTAGTAATTAACATCAATAAAACCAAGTACATGCTAGCAACACCGGAAATACCAAGAGAAGTAAACCCTCGCAGAAACTTAAAGATAGATAGCGACGATATAGAATCGGTTAACGAGTTCGTGTACCTTGGCTAATAATTACACAACAGCCAAAATTAAACGTAGAGTCCTCCTTGCCAACAGATGTTACTTCGGACAAAGTGTAAACTCTACAAAACACTGATAAGACTGGTTTTAATGTACGGTGCCAAATTATGGACACACACTAAGAGTGACGAGACCATCTTTGGGTGCTTTGAGAGGAAAGAACTAAACTATACAATTTATCTGGTTAAAGAGTAGATAAATTTAAGACAGCTGATTTAGTTGGGGTTTTAGATAATGCGTCGCCTAAAACTTTAAGATCGCCTTTTCTATGTTCAATATTAAACGAGAATGAAGATAATTAAACTGCCGATCTGGCCAATTTATAAGAAGGGCTAGAATAGAAACATCTAACGAAAAGAGTCGGGGACAGGGACAGGAACAAAAAATTAAAGAAATTGTAAATAATTTTCTCATAATACCAAAACAACGGCGGATTGTTAAATCAGTTAATGTTAGTAGGTTAATAGAAAGTTATGATATAAGAATAAAGCGAATATTATTTTTGAATAGAATAAAACAGGAACGTGAGGAAGGAAGAAATATACCGATATAACATATTTAACCAGATTTCATTCTATGACTGGATTAACAAACGAACACAACCCCACTGGTTTCACACCATGTCCTGATAATGTAAACCGATAGTTTTTAAATCCTATTACTATTATAAACTTGAAAGTTTGTGAGTATGTATGTATGGATGTTGGCAGCAATCAGAATCAAAATGACATTAATTAAAATCATATTAGCTACATAAATTTCTAACTAGCATTAGTCAATTTCAAATTGGCAATAAACTAAATTAAATTGACACCTGTCAGTTTGAAGTTTCTTTGTCAGTGTCAATTATGTTATTATATTATATTATTATGTTATTTTGAAAAAAAAATACATTTTAGTTATTAACTATATAAATGGGATAATATATAAGTGTGTAAGTCATCAACGAGTACACGAGTATTAAATTTTGGTACAAAAATAGATGGATGAATTCCATGGAGAAGAATGTGAGCTACACGAAGTACTAATCTTACGCAGACCAAGTCGCGGGTACCATCTAGGATAATAATGTTAATATAAGACTGATTTCGTTACTATTTTGTAAATTAAAATATTTACTGTTATTTATTTTTTACTTTATTATATTAAGTAACTGACCGCTATCGGTGCGTAGTATTCTCACGGGTCACCTCTAGTTGTTAAATAAAACTAGAACTTGTGAAATTATTTTGTAGTTTATTTGGCACTAATAATTTTTTTTTATTTTTCACTGGCGACAAGATGGTGTAATTAATAATAACTTTAATTTTTTTAGACTGACAAATCTTTATGGAGGATAATTTTCATCACAGCAGCGTGCGTGTACACTGCAGCAGATATTTTCTTTGTTATGTTTGCTTCTGGGAAAGTCCAAAGGTGGAATGACATTGGCACGAAAATAGTTAATTAAATACGAACAAGTAGTCTCTTAAGTAAATATTGATTAAACTGTGATAATGATAAATAAGCATGCAAAACCTACAATATGTTATACAACATTAAAAATCCATTAATAAAAAAGATAGTTTTGTAATAATAACATTAATTTTATTTATTTTATTAAATCAGGTTTTTTTAATTATAACTTTTTACTTTTCCGAACTGATAGGTAAAAAAGAAAAAGTATTGGTTTACCCCCAAAAATCAAAATCGCCAAAACCATGTGCGCTGTACGTTTTATGGCTCCACGCGTCCAATGGGACCATTTTCAACGTGACAATTGTTTCAAATTTTGTCTGTGTGTGTGTGTGTGTGTGCGTGTGTGTGTGTGTGGCCGTGTGTTGCGTGTGTGTGTGTGTGGCCGTGTGTGTATGTGTGTGTGTGTGGCCGTGTGTGTATGTGTGTGTGTAGCCGTGTGTGTATATGTGTGTGTGGCCGTGTGTGTATGTGTGTGTGTGTGGCCGTGTGTGTATGTGTGTGTGTGTGTGGCCGTGTGTGTATGTGTGTGTGTGGCCGTGTGTGTATGTGTGTGTGTGTGTGTGTGTGTGACCGTGTGTGTATGTGTGTGTGTGGCCGTGTATGTGTGTGTGTATGTGTGTGTGGCCGTGTGTGTATGTGTGTGTGTGGCCGTGTGTGTATGTGTGTGTGTGGCCGTGTGTGTATGTGTGTGTGTGGCCGTGTGTGTATGTGTGTGTGTGGCCGTGTGTGTGTGTGTGGCCGTGTGTGTGTGGGGGCGTGGGCGTGTGTGTGTGTGTTTTATGACCTTTGGTTTTGACACAAAGTTTATATTTAATTGATCAAATTGTTAAGCAAGCTTTGAAGAACAAGAGATAAAATAGTCACCCTGAAAACAACGAAAAAAACTTCGAAAACCAACAGAGTATACAAAGACAAATACAGAATAGCAGTGTTATTTAGAAGTGAGGTTAAGATTTATATGCTTTGTCTGTTCAAGAATCCTTCGTTTGAATCTCGAATAGGATTGTTCTTATTATCTCCATCTTCCAAAATGTTTTCGATATAGGTGACAGAGGCTGTCATCGTCAAAATAATCTACCTTCTTTTTTCTGTCCGTCAGAGATTTACCTTGAGCTGACAGCTTACTTTTATTAGGTTATTTATTATTCAATGATTTTAATTTACAAATTGGGAAATTTTAATTTTTAATACTATGTACAATCAATTTGAAAATTCAAAAAAATCACTGTTATTTCATAGTTTTGATTTTCACTTCTGTCGGCAGTCCCAATGATTACCATTTTTTTTTTAATCGACGATGGATAAGTGTTCAAAACCGGAGTTAGAGAGAATGGACAGGTTTAAATAAAACCACTAATATGATAACATAAAATGTATTAAAATATTAAAGCACTCGCATTATTTAGGGTAAGCCTAGTGTATTTTTTAAATACGGAATTAAAATACGTCAAGTGCATTTAAGAGTTTATCACTGAATATAGTACATAAATACTGATAACAAATTAAAAATACAACTTTAAATAAATAAAAACAATATTTTTTCCTACAAGAATAATAAGAAATATATATACAGAAATAGTCTGCTATGAAACCTTATACATTTTTTTATCACAAAAAACAAAAAATAATAGTTCCTTTAATAATTTTTCATTTGACCAAACGAATAATAAAAATTGTTGAATTATTCAACATTTTTAAAAAATTTAATCAAAGAACAGGGTTTAAATTAAAAATATGTACAGCTTGTTCACAATCTATAACAGCAAATTTTAAGTTCATTTGCATGAATTAGAATTGAGGACATACTGTATACATAACCTTATTCTATTGCTAACGTCGCAATTAAGTAATTTTGAAAATAAGTTATAAATTCGGATTTAGACACTTTTTTGCTTAAAACATACCGGAAGAAATTAGAATGTATCGATTGCAAAAATTGCCAAGTACGTACAATTCTAAAAAAATATCCTACTTTTAATTCTATAACATTTTAATTATTTTCCTTTTGTACAGGGTGAATCATTTTTCTATTTTATAGAGTTGGGAATAAAAACTCCTAATTTTTTGGATATTTTTTTAAATACAGGGCAATTTCTACCATTCGATGCATTTTTTTTAGTGCTTTTAGATAACTCTTTAAAAAAATAAAAATTATCAGCATTACATCTAACTATGACTATTTTGTTGATTTTCAACAATTTCCTTACTATCGCTATCGATTCCATTCGTCAAGTCATTTTCCAAACTCAATTTGGCAACATCGTTGTCCAATTTAACAACAGATTGTTGACTGGATGCAGATGCGTGACTACTAGACCTAAACCAGAAAACAGCTATCAAAATTCAATAAAGAAAAGCAAATAAGAGAAATATACTGAGCTCTTTAAATCAAGTTTTATCATCATCCAAGAAATACAAATAATTAAAGTTTTAAAATACAAATTTAATTAAAAATCAGACGTGTAGTTTAAGTGAAATTATTTTTTTAATTAACAAAAAATAATCAATGCCGAACTATATTATCAGTAAGATAAAAAATTATCACAATGATAAAATTGATACAAAAAACTTGGTTGTCTGTAAAGTCGGTTTATGGACGATAATTTTACGTGATAACGTCATAAGAAAATATTGATGAAAAATTGCATACTTTTATGAATTGAATTGAATTATTATAACTGAATTATCATTATTTTGTATCGGTCGATGGAGTGGAAGAGAGATAGATGCGTTACAAGCTGAACGCTTAGGCCGATCGTGTCTCTCTATCGCTTGTTCCGCGCTCTCGCTTACACGCAGAACGTGACAATAAGTCATGCTTTTTCGTGCATGCAGCCGGCGTTCATCGATTTATAAAACGTTATCACGTCAAAAACGAGGAAGAACAAATAATTTAAATAAACTCATGTCCAAAATTAATGCACCACTTTAAATAAATAATATTAGCATAACTATTATAATTAAAATTGCATGAAAACTGAGCAATTCGTTTTAAGTAATCATTTACTAACAAAATCAGCAAGAACAATTTAATTTTTTTTTTACTGAAAATAGTCGCAAAAGGGTAGGACCTATCGTATGGGCCGCGGACGGCCCGCACTGCGACTATTAGAAGGGGAAGGGATTATAGAAAGGAAATGATTGTGGACCCGCTTTTTGAAAAGTTGCATGTTATAGTTCTCTGGAAAAATTGATTTTGGAAGCTTGTTCCATTCTGTAGCGGTTCTGTAAAAGAAGGATTCTTAATGGAGATTGGTCCTTGTAGTGTCAATCTTGAGAGTAAATGGGTGAGATTGATCAGCGTGCCGAGTTATTCGGCCGAATGTGGCCAGTGGTGGTATAAGAGTTCTTATTTCTCTGGAGCAACTGCCATGGAAATATCTGTAGAGTAATGTCTGACCTGCAACTCTTTTTCTATGTTCTAGGTGGTGAAGGGTATCTGCGAGAGTTGAGCTGTTTATCAACCGAATGGCTCTTTTCTGAATGGAATCTAGAAGACGAAGAGAATGCTTTGGTGCTGAACCCCAAATGTGCGAGCAATACTCCAGCAGAGGTCGGATTTGAGCCTTGTACGTCGTCAACAGTTGATCAGGAGTAAAAAACTTTCTAGCTCTCCACAGAAAACCCAGCCTCTGGCTTGCTGACTTTGCGATGTTAGCAACATGGTCATGCCAAGACATATTATTAGACACCGTGACTCCCAAAATCGAGATGGAGGGACTTGATTCAATATCGTATATGCCCTCTTCGACTTCTTATTACTGCATTTAAGCGCCTGGGCATGCTGGCATTTAGGTGCTGAATAACTTCTTTCTCCCATCCTGCAATTACTACATTTACCAGTTGTTTGTGGCTTGCAGGTGGTGGTATACGACCTGGAATTTTTTTAAGAGCTGCTCTGTGAGATGTAAATCGGGACTGTTGGCTGGTCATTCCCTAAAGGAATAACAGCAACATTCACGCAGTCGATAACTTGTCTAGCTAACGTGAGGGCGTGCATTATTTTGCATAAACAGATAAGGAAAAATATTTAAGGAACAGAAATTTCAATGCAAAAAAAGAGCTGGACGAAATCCAGTCGACCAGCACAAAATATATTAAATAATCGCGATTAATAATCAAGTAATAAACTGCACTAATTTGAATTTTCTCCACTTCGTCAAAATGTGTTTGCGACGTTAGCAATCAGTATGAAACTGTTAGCAACGGTGTGCACGTCTGACATATCAGGAAAAAAAACTACGACGTATGCAAGAGATCAACTAATCAACTAAATGTGTCCATTTTTACCATAACGCCTTTAAAAATAAAATAAATATTCTAAGAATTAAAAAACATACCATTAAGTTCTAAAATATAGACTGAAAATTTGAAGTCTAAAAAATACATTACGAATCTAATGTAATAAAAATTCAAATAAATAAACCAAATTGTTGAGCTAAACAATAGCCAAACATGGAATTTTGTGAAACCATGATGGAAAAGCAAAATTACAAAGGTGGTTTTTTTCAAAACTTATTATTTACAGACGTCTTCTTTACATAGGAAATACAATCCATCCGTTGAAAGATATTGGTTTGGAAAAATCAGCATCTGAGAATTCTTGTGCGTACTTTATACCCACAAAAACCTAAACGCTGTCAAATATCTAAAGCAGTTATACCCAAAGTGGTCTACAAGGGGTTCATGTAAGTGAAAAAAATTAATTGGGTGTCCGTGAGAGGAAGCAAAAGATGTGTGTAAGAACCGTAGTAAGTGGAAGGAAGTGGTCTTTGCCTACCCCTATGGGAAAAAGGCGTGACTTTATGTATGTATGTGAGATGTAGACGGAGGTCCATGATAGTGGATCTCATTTAAGCAGGTCGTGACTACAATTTGGATTAATGGAATAACCCTCACACACGGATGATTTGTTGCTTAGTTTTTACTTGAAACGTAACAAACGACCGACGACGATAGTACTATTGTACTGTTCTAGGTTTTGTGAACAAACTTATTTTCGCAATTTCATACATACATATAGCCACGCTATACTTCTCAGACTACTCATATCCGCAGAATTAATCTATTATGCTTATTCTGCCAAACCCAACATTCACTACCATAAATAAGTGTAGAAACCAACACGCCTCTATGCACAGCCAGACAAGCGTTTTTTAACACTTTCTGGGATTTCATAAAGCTATGCAGTGCCCCATTCATTTGTTTTCCTGCCAACACCCTTCGCTCAATGTCACTGTGATACTTTCCATCTCTCGTAAACTTTGAACCCAAGTACACAAATTCATTTACTTGTTTCACTCTTTCTTCCTTAATCAGAACTTCACAGTTTGTCATGCTTTCTTCTCTTTTAAAAACCATTCATTACTTTCGTTTTGCTTACATTTTTTTTTATCCCTTTGATTTTCAGGGCATCATGCATAACATTAACCATTGTCCGCAACTCCTCTTCTGATGACGCTAATATGACTTGATCACCGGCGTAAAGAAGGCATTTGACGATCATATCATTAATTTTCAATCCATACCGTCTATGTATAAGTTAAACAGCCATGGCGAAGCCACACATCCCTGTCTCACACCTTTTTCGATGTTAAACCAGTCCTCGTAAAGTGATTTTAGTGCTCGTATTAAACTACCAATTGCAATTGCATAATAGCGAATTAATATATCTCGTAAAAATGTGTAAGTTACTGTATATTCTCTTTGTCGTCGCAATACATTTTCAACTTGTATAAACAAAATTTATTCGACAGGAAATCGGACATTGCCTATTTTACAGATTTGTTTGGTAAACAACACATACGTTTTGTACTAGAAACATATTAAGGAAAATTTCATTTTATTTATAGTTTTTAAAAAACTTGACAGGTAAACATTAAAACTATTTACATATTTAATTTATTCTCTAATTGTTCTATCTATTAATTTCATTAGCAATGATGATGGCTAACTAGCCGAAAGCACTTTGCTTAATAAATAAACTTACACGAAATATATAAAAAAAAACCTTTTTTTATTTCATTGATAAGTCATGTACCTACTTAGCACTTGAAGATTTTATTTTTTAGTTTAATTTGTGTTTACTATAAATAAATAATCACATAAAAAATTAAAAATTTAACCAATTACCTAAATGAACCTTACCTCGAATGACTTCCACCTCCCACGGGCGTCTGAATCTGAGGTGTGGGGGGTGCTGCACCCTCGCCTGTACTGCCCGCCTGCGCATGATATTTATAAATATTTTCCGTAGATTCGACGACGCCCTGCGTTAGATTTAAACTACGACCCCGAATGCCGGCAATTTCTTTCGATTTTGGAGACCACCAGTTGACGAAGGTGCCCACAATGGGAATATGTCTGACGATACCTTCTTGCCATATACGTTCTTCGTTTTCCTTTTGGAGGTCCTGTATTGCCGTTTCGATACCTTTTTGATAGAAAACAAAAGACGATGTTGTTACAGGGTATAACCTTTACAGACTAATAAATAAATAAAATTAAACTAACCTTTTTTAACGATCTCGCTCATCGAATCCAACACCCTAGAATTTTCTTCGACGGATTGTCCGACCCTTACGACCAAATCCAACAGTTTTTCGACGTCCGATTCGGGCGTTAACATGCCGAATCGAACGCACATCAAACCATCCGTACCTTCTCCCAATGAAAAAGCTGCGTCCGTCGATCGAAGAGTGTCCACCAGCACCATGTTCAGGTGGTTAAGTTCATCTTTCGCTTGATCAGTTAACAATTGTTCCCATCCTTCAGGACAATATCTTACTCCACCCAAACCTGCACCCAACGGTTATTTCAGTTCAGTTTACAAATAGTTTAAGAGAAAAAACCTTTCCTCAAGTAAAATCAACGACAATAATAATAATAATAATAATAGTAATGATTTATTGATAGGTATTAAGTTCACAGTACAATAAGTTTGGACAGAGTTATACACTTGTACCTAGCTTGTCCGGATCACAGTGGCAATATTCAGTGCCATACTGCAGCCGTAGAGGTAATGCTGAACCTTCCACCATTGCACTTATGAGTAATGAAAGAAGCAGCAATCAGTGCCTTCAGACTGAGCCAAACAATAAATCTTAGAGCAAGAAATCGGAATGGACATTTGAAGATATTGGAAAATATTTCGCTAGAATCCATGTCTAAGCCGACAGATATTATGCCAGTTAGATACGACTTCGAAATGCAGTTTGAAGTGGTTATAAACAACCACCAAGTTTGCACAGAGAACGGACCTCAACTAGAAAGGGATGTTGTAGTGTAGTATACTGATGGATCCAAGATGGATGAAAGGGTTGAAGTGGGCGTTATAGGGCCGAATTTTAGGCTCTCAAAACCCCAACCATCTTTCAAACAGAATTACATGCAATAGAGATATGTGCCCAGGAGTGCATCGAAAGAAACACCCGAAGGGCAGAAATCTATATTTTATCAGATAGCCAAGCAGCACTAAAAGCTCTGAAGTCATACACTTGTGAGTATAAGGGACTGTAAACAGTCCCTGAGACAACTGGTAGTGAACAATCAGGTTACTCTGATGTGGGTTCCAGGTCACAAGGAAGCGTTCGTCGAAAACCGACACGAGGTAGATCGTGATCGTGACGCGCCGTATGCGCGCGGTTCGCGCGCCTTTCGGAAACCACATACTAATCTAGAGAACATGCAGCACGCACGCGAAGCGGATCACAGATGTATGCGCACTTTTAGAAAAACGCTCAGACCCGTCGATTTTTAATTAAAATTCTTTAAATTTTACATTTTCTTCAAATACTTTAAAAAAAATTACTATTTTAGAAAGTTTTTTTGGTTATTTGTCTGTGATAAATTGTTTATTTCTGATATTTTCCAAATTCTAACATGTTCATCCCAGAGTAAATTTTTATTTTATCACTAGCGAAAAGACTATCAATTTATACATTTTTTTATTTAATATTTTAATACATTTTTTGCTACATAAATATTTGGTAACCGTTACAAAATATTTACGATACGCCACTGGTACCCAATTCGGTATGAATCGGCTGTGAACTTTTAAAGAATTTGGAAAATGGTGGGAACTGTTGACATGTCTCTTCCATTAAAAATTCAAGTCTAATACATTTAATATTATAGGTATTGAGTGATATATCATAGCATTGTGATTATTTTGATTTACCCTCTCTACGTAATTTAATTCTCTAGGGTACGGCCCGTTTTAATCGGTTAATTTTTTTATTTTTGATATTTATTAACCGTTTTATCCGCGTCCAATAGTGAACTAACCCAGCCTGGGACTGGCTGAGACAAAATGATTTGTTTTGAGCCATTTTGGTGTTTTGAGTTCAATCAGGCCTTAGTGCAAAATTAATTAGTTTCTCTGCCAATCCGCTGCGAGCAAATTATTAATATTATTACAAACTTTTTACCGTAGTAATATCGTTCTATATGGGTCTACTTTGGTTAATAAACATCCATACATACATATAGTCACGCCTCTTTCCCGTAGGGGTAGGCAGAGTCCACTTCCTTCCACTTCTGCTACGGTTCTTACACACATATGTTGCTTCCTCTACTTTCATCAGTGCTCTCATACATGCTCCTCGGTTGTTGGTACTCTTGAACTGGCCTTTCTTTAAAACAATGTTGATCTGATCGAGATATGTTCGACCTCTACTGACTTGCCCATTCGTCAATCTTCCTTCATCCATCCTTTCTACGTTTCCAAACCATTTATCCAGCAGAGTCCCTCTGGCTATACTTCTCAGACTACTCATTTTCGCAGCATTAATCTATTATGCTTATTCTGCCAAACCCAACATTCACTACCATAAATAAATGTAGGAACCAACACACCTCTATGCACAGCCAGACAAGCGTTTTTTAACACTTTCTGTGATTTCATAAAGCTATGCAGTGCCCCATTCATTTGTTTTCCTGCCAACACCCTTCGCTCAATGTCACTGTGATACTTTCCATCTCTCGTAAACTTTGAACCCAAGTACACAAATTCATTTACTTGTTCCACTCTTTATTCTTTAATCAGAACTTTACAGTTTGTTATACTTTCTTCTCTTTTAAAAACCATTACTTTCGTTTTGCTTACATTTTTTTTTATCCCTTTGATTTTCAGGACATCATGCATAACATTAACCATTGTCTGCAACTCCTCTTCAGATGACGCTAATATGACTTGATCATCAGCGTAAAGAAAGCATTTGACGATCATTCATTTTCAATCCATACCGTCTATGTATAAGTTAAACAGCCATGGCGAAGCCACACATCCCTGTCTCACACCTTTTTCGATGCTTAACCAGTCCTCGTAAAGTGATTTCAGTGCTCGTATTAAACCACCAATTGCAATTGCATAATAGCGAATTAATATATCTCGTAAAATTGTGTAAGTTACTGTATATTCTCTTTTTTCGTCGCAATACATTTTCAACTTGTATAAACAAAATTTATTCGACAGGAAATCGGACATTGCCTATTTTACAGATTTGTTTGGTAAACAACACATACGTTTTGTACTAGAAACATATTAAGGGAAATTTCATTTTATTTATAGTTTTTAAAAAACTTGACACGCTAATATGACTTAATCATCGGCGTAAAGAAGGCATTTGACGATCAAATCATTCATTTTTAATCCATACCCACACTCTTTCAAATCTTCTATACAATCAATTAAAAATAAGTTAAACAGCCATGGCGAACTCACACCTCCGTCTCACACCTTTTTTGATGTTAAACCTGTCTGTGCAAGCTCCGTTTATCCTGACACAAGCAGTGGAATCCTGGTAAAGTGATTTCAGTGCTCGTATTTAACTACCACTCACCCCATACATGGACAATATCGAAAAAACATGATCCATACATCTCCTCTTCTAAATCCTGCTTGCACATCCCATATCATCTTCTCAGTTTCATTCGTTACTCTTTTAATCAATATCTTTGCATACAGTTTGCCGACTATGCTGAGTAAACTAATACCTCGGTAGTTCTTACAGTCCTGCTGCGAACCTTTTTCCTTGTAAAGCGGCACGATAACGGCCTTGCACCAGTCGTCTGGTACGCTACCACTCCTTCAAAAAAGGTTAAAAAGGCGGTACAGCAGACTAGTTACCACGCTTTATCCAGCCTTCAGCATTTTAACTGTTATCCTGTCATACCCAGCAGCTTTACCCAATTTCATAATGTTTAACGCTTCCACAATTTCTGTCTTACTAATTTCACTTTCATTGCAACTTTCACTCATGTCTCCGAATGGGGCCTGTACTTGTGTATCCTCTTTCTCTCTTTTTATCATACTACCATCTTGGTTTCTGATTTTTTCCAGTTGCGAGGTAGTTTTTTTTTACCTCGGATAACCTATCAAATTCATCTTTTATCACTCTTCTTCTTTCTTGCCACAACCTCTTTTGCCATACCTTTTAACCTTTTATACTCATTCTTTGCCTTGTTTACATCCTCAATCGTTGCCTTTTGCGTTCTTTGATTGGCTTTTGTAGCCTAATATGCTTCATCTAAACTGTCAAATTTCTCGATCAATTTACTAACGAACTCCTCTTTTATACGTTTTTCGGCGCAAATTCGCAACTTTTATACGCTCTAGTACACTACTCGATTCCTGCACACAATGCCGCCACCGCTTAAAGAGCTCCATCCACAAAGAATTAAAAAAAAACAATTAAACCACTGCTAACCTGCCCAATCTGGTAGTTCCACAGTCTTCAGTACCGGCGAATCATCCACCATCTTAACGAAACTCTCTCTGTGATGGACAGTCGCTTTCAAAATTACCAATTGTTGTTCCAGACAAACTATAAAAGCCCGCATCTCCTCCGGAGTGGGTTGATGACCGCTCACGTTTTCGAACGGACAGAAGCGCAACACGACGCCGACATTTTCCAATTCGCAAATGTCGATCGGCACTTGAGGCGCGTCCAATTGTAGGATTTGGCCCAACCAGGAGTTCAATTTGTCGTAATATTGTGGCACTTTCGGCGATGATTCCGTGTTGGAGGACTCGGGTACGAATTGAAATACCACAGAGCATGACGTCGATTCCATTAACACCTGAAAGATTACTCTCGATAGTTCAATAACAATTTTAATTAATAACAAAAAACTTGGACATAATTATTTTGAACAGATCGTACGGTTGGACCATAATTTAGGTTGTCAAAAATACAAATTTACTATCAATTTATTATTAACAGACAAATACTAATACAGTTCACGGAACCTACAAAAGAGGATCCAAAGTATTTTCCATGCTGTCCTAAGCAAACACTGCATATTTTGTAGTTAATCTTCTAAAACTGTCAGTTTTTAAATTCTGACTGGATTCGTGTCTTTAAATGCTTAAGACCACGAATCTTGACGGAATAGCGCAGCATTTACAACAATTAACCATAACTTTAATTGTAAACTTCCCGAAACCACTTCAATATATACTGCTTACAGCCATACGATATGCTCTTAAATTTATTAACAACAAAACCACTCAAATATATTTAGTAATAACTGACTATTTAAGTGCCCTTCATGGCTTAAAACAGATATACCCGTCCTATTCAGTTCTACTACTCATAAAAAAAGAATACAACACAAAGGCTCAGTATCGGATTTTCTCTGGGCAAAGTCAAATACAGGAATAGTTGGAAATGATAAGGCCGACGAATTAGCCAAGACTACAATCTTAAATCCTGAAGCAATCATGAACGAATCAGTACCTCTGACGGTCTTTAAAAAATATAGTGTATAATGCATGGCAAAACGAGTGATTGGAAATGACGGAAGTCTTAGCACATGATGACCATAACTGAGTATAATTTGTTGCCTTTTAGCTATCGATAATAATTCCGGCTTAAATAATTACTGTGGGGATGAAATATTTTCGATCGTTAACCATTCTTTTATTTTCTGTACCGTCCAGGAGTTTGTTGGATGCTTATTTAAAATTTCCGAATGTTACAGGGCATTATCTAGTACAATGACAGATAGTTCATGTAATGATGGTTATAGTTTCTCTTTTAACCATTTCACAAACATCCCTGTATTCATATTGTCATGATAATCGGCCGATTTTAATTTTGATGAAAATAAAAGATCCGCCCCATCAACAAAACCATGCTTTCCACCTGCACGCAAAATAATGTGTCTTTTTCCTTTACCGTCGGTGTGTTTTATAGACTTTATGTTATCGTCCTGCCAAATTCTTTTTGTTCCATCTTTAGCAAAAATCCAAGTTTCGTCCAGATAAACAAATGAAGAGCATTATTGTTTACAGTGAGTATAATTTCTCAAAAATTTAATTCTTTTGTGCACGACTTTAGCTTTTTCACACAATGCTTTTGGTTGTCTTTATTTTCAAACTTAAACCCTATATGTTTCAAAATTCTCTAAAGACTAGTTCTGAAAATTTCAAATACATCTTTTTCTTTTACTTTTTCTAATATTAAATACACACATAAGTACACAATATCACGAATTTCAAATTTGTAAGCTTCGGGAAAGTCAACAGTCTTTGGATCTACATCTAAAACACGTCGCGGCATTTTCGCGGTCTATTAGGTATACATACACTACTTGAAATTATATATTATATTATATTATAAATTATAATCGGTACTATACGATTTTAATGTCGGTACCCACTACAATTATAACCCAGGATTACTTATTACTTTTCTAGAAATCTAACAACAAATATAACAAAAATGAATCAACAAGCCAAATTAAAGCTTAATAGCTTAGTTAATTAGTGAAATATTATGTATGTACAATAAATAAAGTCACTAAGAACAGATTTGTCTGCAAAATTAACCATGCTAATAAATAAAAAATTTGACCGTTAATTTCCAAACAAGAAGTCCCTTTTAATAAAATTCGTTACCTACGAAATTTGTTTAAAAATATTAGGGGAATTTACAATCGTACTTCTTAAATGTACAGTTGAATACTGGTTATCGAGTTTCTAACGATAATCCCAAAGCACCGTATATGCGTGAAATATGCTATTTAATGCATGGCAAAATGAGTGGAACACACATACTACACACCAACTTCTACTATCAGGAAACCAGAAACTTCGTTGTTTTGCATGTGACTCGAAAATTACAGTTCAACACATCCAAATAGACTGCTTTTTATACGCTCTAGAACAGCAAAAGCACAATCTTCAAATAACTTAAAAATCTTCCACATGGCGCCGGTGGGGCTAAGCCGCTTTTGCTCGTTAGATCCGTCTTTTGGGTGGATCAATCCCAGTCTCTTATATCAATATCTTTCCATTGTCCCCTATCGTACACCTTTTCTTGCCAATTATTCACTCCTACCCTGCGTAGATCTTCTTTCACTTCCTTTAACTATCCTGATCTGGGTCTTCCACATCTTCTTCTAACTCCTGGGTCCCATTTAAACTTTTTAATAGACATTAATAAAGTGGACTATTTTCCAGTTCTAACAACTCTTCTTAAAGCATACCTCGCTACTTTACAGGAGTGACAGTACCGTTACTCTTCCCATACACTTAGGCCAGGAGAGTTTAATTCTGTCTTCATCGTTACATGGGGATCCCAGCAGATGCAGTTGTGACTGTTTACTCTGTCGTTCACCTTAAAGGTGGTTCATCACTCCAAAAAATGGTTTTATAAAAATTGGGATCGGATTGCGTACAACTCGCAGAATTCCATACGCCTGTCCGTATCATCTCCATTTAGGTCTTGAAGTATAGTAGGTCTCTATGGTCTCAACTGCGGACTTTTGTGAATGCTTCATAGGCTTGTTTTTGCCATTTCATTTTCCTTGGACGCTTTTCTTCAAGATTTATTAAGTGATTGCACAAAAAATTGTGTAACAATATTAAGATTCTCTTCTGCAGTGACAGACTTTAGTATACCTGAACGAGAAAGTTCCGCTACCAACCCAGTATCTTCATATCCTAAATTTAATTTGCGAATATCTTGTCGAGATGGAGGCTGAACGTTTGGAAACGTTCCGCAAACAAATCACAAATATCACCGTAATTATGGTCATGTTTTCACCATGTTTGCAAAACAAATACACGGTGTTCTGTAGTTAACTTTCTAATCATTTTTCACAGATAATAACAAACAACCTCAAATTGCTAGTTTCAGCTAACTTATGGATTCTACACACTAGTCAAGTTCACAAATGACTTCCACTAAGCAAAAGACTAAGTATTTTAAGAGACAACTAACTTATAGCCAACCATGTATAACAAAACTTTGATTATCACAGAAAATAAATTTTAGCAAATTGACGGGTCAAACATAATAGAAAAGACCGACCCAAACTCCAGAAAATTAAAACTGTTAACTATTTTTTAATAATTTAAAACTTACTGGTATTGTTGTGGGTTTTGAAATCAAATCAGCTACTGTAAAACTTCCACTTTCCCCACCAGGTTTAGGACTCTAAAACAAATCCAAATTAATAAAACCACGCATTAAAATATGAAAAAGACTCTTACCAACACTCTGACCTGTCGAAACACGTCCAATACCGACCACAACCTTTCACTAGCCAAAAAATCTTCTTTTATTCTCGAATGAACTCCTTCAGTGCCGAGATTCTGTAATCCCGTCCAGAGGGGCAAACACAATATCCTTCTGCTCAAATGATCATTATTTAATCCAGCTAATAATGGAAGAGTGCTCTCCCTACTCGCTCCCACTTGTTTACTACGAGAGGAATTGCCGGACGAGTCCCATAACCTGTAGAGCGTCTGGGATTCACAAGATAAGGAAAAAGCAATATGTAATTGCAAGAATGTACTTAATAAATATCCAATAAACATTACGTAGCAAATTAGGCAGGAGTATAAAATCATATAAAAAAAGACATCAATTTGGATCAATTCCTTAGCCACAAAATATTCTTTGGATTATTTTTTTAATGGGTACTGCATTTTTATTTTATCTTTAACAACATTTTTGTATTAGTTTATTCTTTTATGAACAAAAAAATTGCTGAGAAGTGGGATTCCAAGACACGGCGAGATTACCGAAAGACCTGTCTGGCGGTTACCATATTGTGACGATTTTTTGGATCCGTCTCTGTCGACCTTGCCTTGAGGCGACAGCGCATTGACCACAATTAGGGTGAATACATAATGAGCCGAAAGTAATAGAAGACACTGGATGATTCTCGAAAATAAGGTCCAATAATTTCGAATAGTGTCGATTTTTCGAGAACATTGATTTGCAGGTATTTAAGCATGATCATAGATCAAGGTTGTTAAGTTTAAGTAAGTTTGAAGTCAAGTATTTGAAATCATTATAAAGTGTTATACAGTGGTGAATATCTAAGTTATTTGTAAAGTAAAATTGTACTGATAGTTTCGAATTAGCGAACCCAAGAGTAAATATAACAATATTTACGATAACTGCTATGTGTCAGAGATAACTCGCTTTTCTCAGTTAGTAATCGTAGTGCACTAAAATCCATCATATGGCAGCGTGATCACTTTTAGTTAACGTTACCTACATCGCTGTGACATGTGAGAATTTCGTGGGATGAGTACCTACTACAACGAGGTTACTACAAATTTGGCAAAATATGGGTAATTGCAAAGAAAATTTTCATTAGATCAGATCCACAACATACTACAACTAGGTAACTGTTGTGGATCTAACCTAATGAATTTTTTCTTTGAAGTTACCCATATTTTGCCAAATTTGTAGTTACCTAGTTGTAGTACTCACCTTACGATTTGAAAAACTACATTGTGTTCCGTAGCACTTTGAAATATTTTTTTACTTGTACTATTTTTTTGCTTTATTTTGATAATAATTTTCGCACTGCATGTTTTGTTTCTGTCACTTTATATACTTCTTTATCTTTTTAATGGTGTTGACAAACCCAGTCTTTCCGAAAATCCAATTTTGCAATTTTTTGGTAGGTATATTAAATAATCCAATTTGTAGAAGTAGCTGCTGACAAGTTCTCGATCTATTTTTCGCAGTGTTCTTCCAAGAACCATTTAATTCAGATTCTCAATATAACTTTTAATTATCACACTCAATAAGTTTAAGACGCTCATTAACACTGTTTGCAGCATTAACAACAAACTTATCAACAAAATCTTATGACATTGTCGCTACACAGTTCACATTTACCACAAATTCTTTATAACCTATGATACTGTATCTGTGCGTGTTTGTTGCTAACTGCTACTCACACACAAGTAAAAAACATTTTAATATGCTATGGAACACAATGTAGTTTTTTAAATACTTACAGGACACAGCGATGTAGGTAACGTTAACTAAAGGTGATCGCACTTTGTTGCACTACTGGAAGACGAGAGTAATGCTGACATATAGAAGTTATTGTAAATATGCTGACGGTTCCAAAAGAAATACTTGCTCGTGGGTTAAAATTCAATACATCTGTGGGTTTTTTTTATTTAAAATGATGTGCGCTTCTGTTAAAAGTGGAGTGGGGACGCTGGAAGCATACCTTTTACACCTTTTCTTTAAAGCATAATTTTTAAATTCTTATTACTAGTTATATAATAGACAGAATGGTAAAAAGTGTGGTGGACATTTCGGTAATAATAAAAGTTTAGTCACAAGATATTGTTGCGATATTTACTCTTTGAGTTCGATGATTCTAAACACTCAGTACAATAACTAAACAATTTTATTCTAATATTTCTACACAATAAATTTTACTTGAAAAATCACTTTACAACTGTATACAATCTTTTTAGAACACTTTATAATTACTTCAAAACTAAACTTTCACGACCGCTCACTTTTTATATTCCTACAAATTAGTACTAGAAAGAGCGATAATTCTCTTTCCATGACATTGTCTCGAAATTACTGGACGCTTTCAATCGCGCCGCGGCCATAAATTATTCATTTTTTTTATTGTGGTCGACGCGCTGTCGCCTCAAGACGACAATTTACAGATACGGACTCCGCAACTCGTAACATCATCCCCCTCTCAAATTTGATCGTCCCGATCAAATACTTGTGCATCCTCACCATTGTAAGGCTTTAACTGCTCTAGGTGGATGACTTTTCTCTTAGCTCTATGACTGCGTTGAATTCTATTAGCCACATAATTTATTCTTTTTATCACCTTATATGGCCCTTTCCAAGATGGTGTCAACTTGGGAGACACACATTTCTTTTGTTGTGGATTATACAGTCATACTCCATCTTCTTCCTTGAATTCCTTCACCTATCGTGTGGACCGCGGACGGCCCGCACTGCGACTATTAGAAGGGGAAGGGATTATAGAAAGGAAATGATTGTGGACACGCTTTTTAAAAAGTTGTAGATCATAGTTCTCTGGAAAAACTGATTTTGAAAGCTTATTCCATTCAGTAGCAGCCCTGTAAAAAAAGGATTCTTGATGAAGATTGGTCCTTGTAGTGTCAATCTTGAGAGTAAATGGGTGAGACTGATCAGCGTGCCGAGTTCTTCGGCAGAATGTGGCCAATGGTGGTACAAGAGTTTTTATTTCTCTGGAGCATCTGCCATAGAAATATCTGTAGAGCAATGACTGGTCTGCAACTCTTCTTCTATGTTCTAGAGGGTGAAGGGTATCTGTGAGAGTTGAGCTGTTTATCAAGCGAATGGCTCTTTTCTGAATGGAATCTAGAAGACGAAGAGAATGCCTTGGTGCTGAACCCCAAATGTGCGAGCAATACTCCAGTAGAGGTCGGATTTGAGCCTTCCTAGCCGTTTCATGGATTTTGAATAAGCTATCCTGTAACTCATCTGCATAATCTTGAACTTCTTTCTCTTCGGTACTTGGTGAGCCGAACACCAAATCACATGGCAAACGAAGTTCTCTACCGAATACTATGCTGGCTGGAGTGAGCTTTGTAGAATCATGAACATCTGTTCTATAGGCCATCAAGAATAATGGAAGACGTCGATCCCAGTCTTTCTAATATTCTTCTACTACTTTGGAAAGATGTTCTTCCATAGTCTGATTAAACCTTTCAACCATTCCGTCTGACTGTGGATGTAGTGGAGTAGTCTTGGTTTTGCTGATTCCCATCAATTTGAAAACTTTCTTGAATAAGTTTGATTCGAAATTCCTTCCTTGATCGGAATGTAGCTCTCCATGGGTACTCCAAATCGTAAGAACATGTTGCCTAACAGAATTCTTGTAACTGTAGATGCTTCTTGGTTAGGCAGGACATAAGCTTTAACCCACTTACTGAAATAATCCATAGCAACCAGTATGTAATTGTTGCCGTCATTTGTCATCAGAAATGGCCCAGCTACACCGAGCTCCTACATTTTAGTGTTCCATTTTGAAGCCTCCTCTCACTTTATGTTTATCTTTTGGTCTTGACCAGTCTCGAATCGCCTTGATCTTCTTCTTATCTGTTTGGATGCCTGCTGATGAAACTGTGTGGCCCAGAAAATCTACTTCTTTCTGAAACAAGGAACATTTCTTAAGGTTCAGCTTAAGGTTGGCATTTCTAAGCTTTTGGAAAATTTCTCGCAGATGTTCCTCAAAATGCAAGTTTTCCACATAAGCCCACGTAGTGTTAATCTTCCAATTTTTCTTCTAGTCGTCGTTTTTCTTCTTTCAATTTTTCTTGTCGTTGTTTTTCTTATTCCAAACGACGCTTTTCCAACTCCTCAAACTGATTTTTCATGAATTTTATAACATCCTCCATGGTGTTGTATGACGTATTTCTTGTATTCACCATAAATGTTCTGTCACAAAAATCCCAACTTCTGACACAGTGTTGCGATGTTTATTCTTTGTGTTTGATGATTTTAAACACTCAGTACAATAACTAAACAATTTTATTCTAATATTTCTACACAATAAATTTTACTTGACAAATCACTTCACAACTGTATACAATCTTTTTATAACACTTTATAATTACTTCAAAACTAAACTTTCGCGAGTGTTGTCTTTTTATATTCTTACAAATTATTACTAGAAAGAGCGAGAATTCTCTTTCCCGACATTGTCTCGAAATTACTGGACGCTTTCAATCGTGCCGCGGCCATAAATCATTTTTTTTTATTGTGGTCGGCGTGCTGTCGCCTTAAGGCGACCATGGATAGAGACGGACTCGTTAAATTATTATTAATCAAGTTATATAGTAAAGGATACAACCATCGGTAACCCTGGAATTCCTAACCAACTCCCAAGAGTCAGAGTTAAACTATCTGCTATCGGAGGCATCTGAAAATATAATAATTATGAACGCGCTTTGAAATATATTCAACTTTTGAATAGTAAGTTAATTATTAAATTGTACAACCAAAAATAGTGAAAAAATAGCGTAAAAAAGTGTACTCTGAAAAAAAACATGTAGTTAATATTGAAAACTTATACAGATCTTAAACTTTGTGCCGTGCACCCATATGTGTTTGAGTGGGTAAGAAATATAAAATTGAAATAGAATTGTCTCTTTCTTGGAATAACTACAATCAAAATTCTCAAAATGCAAATTTATACCGCAGAAGAAAAATTTCAAAAAGTGAGATCAATGAGACAAGTCCTAACATCACTAAAGAAGAGTTAAAACACGTCAACCTAATACAGAAGGATGGAAAAGCTCTGGGGCCCTCTGGGGTATAGGGTTAAGCCGCCTAACAGACCTGTTTAACGATATTTATAGAACTGAAAAATTACCCTCGGAATGGCTAAGGTCAACTTTTGTCACTTTACCCAAAAAACCTAACGCGTCCCAATTCGATCATTACCGCATGATAAGTTTGATGTCTCATGTATTAAAAACGTTCCTGCGAGTCATACATACCCGCATACTCAAGAAATGCGAACAGCAAGTTGACAACACTCAATTTGGCTTCAGAAACGGATTAGGTTCGCGCGAAATATACGCCTGTTTCATAGACTATTGCAAAGCTTTTGACTGCGTGCAACATCAAAAATTAGCAGAAATACTCAGAAAAAACAGGCGTAGATGAAGGTGATTTATGAATAATTACAGAACTCTACTGGCATCAGACAGCTCAAGTAAGGGTAGAGAACAAAATGTCGGAGGAGATAGCCATAAGAAAAGGAGTGCGACAAGGATGCATATTATCCCCGCTGCTCTTTAATCTGTACTCGGAAAACATTTTCGCGGAATCTCTCGAAAACACTAGCGCTGGAATCAAAATCAATTGCAAAACAATAAGCAATATAAGATATGCCGACGATACAATTGTTGTTGCCAGCAGCCTGCCTGAACTCCAGCAACTTGTAGAGGTTATTGTTAAGTACAGCAAGCGTTGTGGACTACATATAAACATCCCAAACGAAACTTATGGTTTTCTCGAAGGTGCAAACACAAGCTGCCCTCCGTATACCTAACAAAATCGTTGAGCAGGTATCATCCTTCAGATATCTAGGGGCACCAGTGTGTAATAGTTGCGATTCGACGAAAGAGGTACAATCAAGAATTGAACAGGCCAGGAGGACGTTTCTCGACATGAAGAACTTCTTTATTAGGCGTGACCTAGACTTAGGTCTTAGAATCCGAATGCTACGCTGCTACGTATTCTCCATCCTCCTGTACGGCTGCGAAAGCTGGACCTTCAACCCCTCGCTAGAAAAACGCATTGAAGCTTTCGAAACGTATCTTTATAGGAGAATATTACGCATAGCCTGGATCAAAAGAGTAAGAAACACCGAGAATGCAGAAAAACAAGGAGCTGATGCTAACAATCAAAGAGCGCAAACTAAGGTATATTGGACATTTAATGAGAGGAGATACATATAAAATACTTCAGTTGATCATCGAGGGAAAGATTTAGGGGAAAAGGTCATTAGGGAGAAGGCAGAATTCCTGGCTCAAGGACCTATGCCGATGGCTCAGTAAAACATCATCCAAAATCTTCAGAACAGCTGTGTCACGAGTAATTATTGCCAGTTGGATCGCCAGACTTTGAGGGGGACGGCGCAATGAGAAGGCAAGAAGATTCTAAAACAGATTGTGTAAATCTGCTTGCAGTTAAGTTTCGAGATAGACCCAACAGTTTACAATATTTTAAAGACCTCATTCTTTACAAGACTGTTCAATGTAACAAAAAACAGGTACCCCCAGAAAAACAAACAGCAAGAGAAGGACATGATTTGGATGTCTATAGCGCAATATCGGTGTTTTACACACAACAGTTACAAATATATGGATTTAAAAGTTTAAAATACCTACTCAAAAACTCATGAAACCCTTCACAGGGACCAGATTTGCAGGATGGAGTTTTGAGAAAGCCTAATGGAAAAGGCCCATAATGATGTGAATTTAAAAAGATAATAATAAGTTTGGATGAAAACTAAATACACCCAACCTACCCCACTGACGAAATAGTGGTGTTGCCTTTACTATCGTAGTGCCGTTAAATTTTGAGAGGTAGTTGCCCATGCACAGTACAAAAAATTAAGATCTGTACATTGCAAAATAATTATTTTCTTACAGATCCATTTCTTTGGTTGATATTCGGCAGAGCCAAAGCTGCCACGTTGTGTCCGCGAATGTGTAACCAAGTACCGTGAACTTTACACAACTCCCTTATCCTGGAAATATTATCAATGTGACCGGTTATTGGAGTTCCAGCATCGGCGATAACTAAAAGTGGCGTTCGACCTGTTGCCACATCATCGGCGAGCATTTTTTGTAAAACAGAAACGTCCATCGTGTAATGCGAACCTAAAATGAGAAATACATATCTGTTCACGCCGCCAAAATAAATTTGTCGTTATTTTATAAATTATTTGTCTGTATTTTCGTTGCAATTTGGATTTTGAAATAAAAGCGCCCTGTCAGCAGTTCCCTCTTTCAAAGTATACGTGTACTACGCGCGAAGAGGGACAGACAGGACTTTCAGATGGCCACGTGTAAAATTATCATAGCAACATGTTCAGCCTGGTCGTGGCAGTTCATGTTTAGCTTTGCCGAAATCGTCGTGTGTAAAGCCAAATTGTTCGAATTAGAATTATTAGTCTAAGATCCGAACCTAAATCGACCTTCACCGAGCTGATAATAGAATAAAACTTATTTTATAATAAATTTAGTATATTAGAAAATATATTACAAATGGGTTTGCTGAAAAAATCCTGGTCAGAATATTTTTAATTATTTTTCATTAAATGTTGCAACATCAAGATAATAAGAAAATTTTATACTGCACTTTTTAGCCATTTTTTATCACAACGATACAGAATAACACGTGTTTTGGATGCAATATAATATTATAAGTCATTAGCTACTTCAAAATAACGCGTACTGTTTACTATATGGAGGGTAGTAGAGGTACCTCTACCGAGCATGCGCACATTCAGGGTCCCATCAGACACGACTGCAATATTGGGTCCTTTATTATTACACAGTATACTTACCTCGGATCTCTCTGTCACTCATTTCCACACGCGTTAAAATTTAAATTTTTAAAATTCGCAAACCTCTATTAGTACCGAATTTTTGCAACCCTATATCAACGTGTTCGCAATAAAACAGCGCTTATGTTGATTTAAATTTTTTTCTATTATTCAATCAAGTGCAAGTAACTGGCATCGACATACCTGTTTATACCTGGCAACCCAGTAGTTCGTCCAGGTAAATAATAGACAACCCAACGTCTGCACATTCTATATATTTTATACTTTAAGAAAAATCATTTTTTTTAAAATAATTAAAAATATTCTGTCCAGGATTTTTTTAGCAAACCCATTTGTAATATATTTTCTAACATACTAAATTTATTATAAAATAAGTTTTATTCTATTATCAGCTCGGTGAAGGTCGATTTAGGTTCGGATCTTCTACTATATCATTCATTTTTAAATATCAGTGAAACTCATTCCCTCCATCAACACAGACACAACGCCCCCACGGCGAGCATAAGTGTGAAGAGACGTTAAAGTTGAGTCCTTTTCTAAGTAATTATTGTTTATTCCAATATTTTTTTGACTCATTTAATTTGTCCAAAGTTTGACCATTATACCCTGTCCGATCCCGTGCTTAACATGGGACAGAACAAGATACCGGCTATCAGTGTCCGGAAGAGACCATTTAAGGTATGCTTCCCGAGACGAGAAGAATGTACCGGAACCCAAATATCGGTGCTACTCAATGGGGACATTTGGTTTACAGATAGCTCCAAAACGGGCGCCAGGACGGGGACTGGAATTTATAGTCTTTAGAATGGGATCGAGAAGTATTTCCCCGTAATGCCCCGCATTTCTCAACATTTCTTGGTATTGCCTCGCATTTCCTAACATTGCCCTGCATTTCTCCGTATTTCCTCGTATTACCTCGTATTGCCCTACATTTCCCAATGTTTCCTGGTCATGCCTCGCATTTCTTAGTTTTCCCCCCTCGGTTCCCTCGCATTTTCGTGGCATTACCGCTCATTTCCTGTAATTTTCCTGGTATTGCTTGCATTTTTCCTTATTTTCTGCCTTTCCCGGTATTGCAGTAATTGTTCTACTATTTGATCATTTGATCATATTATGAATGAAGGAATATGAATCAATTATTATTAACACGCTTATATTAGTTTCACCTGTATCTTGTATGCATGTATGTTTGTAACTGACTCTTTGACCTCGATTTTGCCATACTTTAAGCTATCAGATTTAATTTAAACTTGGCACACTTGTCAAAGATCGACGACAATGCAATAATTCGATAAAAATATCCGATTATTCTGATTACTTTCGCCAGGATTCATAAATTTCTTCAGGGATTCTTTGCATGAGTGTAAAAGTGCGTGAACTATGCATGCGCGCAAAACAAATATTAAAACAGTTCATCGCATCGGTGGTTCAGTGGTAGAATGCTCGTCTGTCACGCGGGCGGCACGGGTTCGATTCCCGGCCAATGTATTCTTTTTGTGTTTTTACCATTTAATACTTAATTTTTTAGTGAGTAAAACAAATCGAACTAAAAAGCGAAAAATAAATTATAGTTTAAAAAAACTAAAGAGTTAATCAAACTAAAAAGTAAAAATAATTTTAAACATAGTAATAAAATTACTGACTGAAAAATGAATGTCACTGTTCTAAAAGCGTGGGGTGCTTTGCATGATTTTTTAAACTAACTCTGCGTTTTGGAATGAAAGCACCCCATGCTTTTAGAACAGTGACATTAATTTTCTCGTCAGTAATTTTATTCCTTAAGAAATATTTTTTAAATTTTAGTTTGATAAACTCTAAAAGCGAGTTTATTAGTTTTTTAAACTATAATTTATTATGAAAGAAAGAAATAGTAGCTTAGAAAATACCTATAGGTAGGAACAAAAGATTTAAATAACAATATCCTCAACAATATCGAGAAAAATATATTCGAATATATTATATATATACTATAAATAATTTTCAAACAACAGTTAAATCGTAAATATTGCCCTGCATTGCCTCGTATTTCTCAATATTTCCTCACATTGCCCAGCATTGCCCCATATTTCCTGGTATTGCCTCGCATTGCCCGATATTTCCTCGTTTTTCCCGTATTTCTCCTTGAACATACGAGAATTTCCCCCGTGGCAAGCCCCTCGTTGATATCACATGCACAACCTGGGGCTTACCGATAGCCCTAATTGTGGATTATGTGGAGAGAAGGAAACTAGCTTTCATATCCTTTGCCAATGCCCAGCGTATGCCGGACTAAGGCTGATTGTGCTGGGCTCAGCTTTACTTGGACCCGAGCAATTAAGGCAATTATCAATCAACGACCTGCTCCTTTTTTGGAGAAAAACGGGTGTAGCGGATCGCTAATGGCTGTCGCAGGGAAACACAATGGACATTGTCTGAGTGTCATTGGCTGGTTTCGGAAGGAACCGCCCCCCGCTTATTATTATTATTCACCATGATAAATTGTTTGTTTTACTTTGTTACACAATAAATCGATACAGTCCGATTTTATCAAACCATTGGTTAAAAATAATATCCCTAGTTTAAATTATGAACGAAAATTAACTGTTTATCAATCATTTACCTATTCCTAAAATGAGTAAATAATTCTACCAGCAAAATGTATGTAATTACATACAATTTTTCTTATAGTTAGCCTAAAATGTAAAATTATTACAACTAATGTGAATTTTGGTACACAAATAAGTGTTTCCTGAAATAATTTACCAATTATTGAAAATCCACTGACTACTGTAACTTTTGAAACAGAAATAATCACCAATAAGTTTTTTCTTACCAAAGTATGTGTTAACTGGTACTGGTCTAACACAAGCAAGTGGTAGTCCCAATTGTCTACAGAGATGCTGAACAGTACTCAATGGACTGGCTACACTACTGTATATAGCCGGCAAAGAATTCGTTAAAGTAACAGCCCCATCTTCTAAATATCTCGGATATTTACAATGTAACATCATTCTAGTCACTCTCACCAATCCTTCAAGATGGTCTTCGTGATAGAACGCAGAACAGTCCAGAAAACTACAAAGTAACACAGGTTGCATATCTATTATTTTTATTAAGCTGGCGAAAATTTAGTAGCAATTTTATTCCTTTACATAAATATTTAATTTAATTGTAGAAAGTTATTACTGACATTTTTTATCACTATTTTTTATGACTTTATTGATTTTTTCTTTTGAAATTGTTTTCGCGTTTTAACAGATTTTTCAATAATTACCAATATTTTTTTAAAATTATACTGGCCACATATTATTAAACATTGTATGCCTAAAGAGTACAAATTTATTTGCTATAATTATGATTATAACTTTGATTACAAAAAATCATTATTAGCAATTTTGACAATCAATTTGCAATTTTGTTTTCAATCATTAAATTACATGAAAAAAAATATTAACATTTAATAATTAAACAATCATCAATAAAATTATAAATTTTAGTAACACAATAACATATTTTTTTGGGAACCGAATTGTTACTTTAGATAAAAGTAAACGCACATATTACTTTTATTGACAATTCATATTTTTTTTGGATAATTTTAAAATGTGAATTTTATGTCTTGAACAGTTATAAAAATATTGCTCTTTTGCTAAAATCCAAATCTTGTTTGCATTGCTGTAAATTTATAAAAACTATAAGTTAAATGATCCTTTCTCATCTCATATTTTTATCAGGTCTCATCTTATGTATATTGAATTAAGACCTAAATGTATTTTGTAAGGAAAAGACTATTTCAGAAAATACTAACCCAAACAACTGAGTTATCCATCTTGAGGTATCTGTAGTAAATCTAGTGCTTAATTTTTGTAAGATAGGCCTTTCTAGTCCCCCACAATACACAGCCAAACTATGTGAAACCATGACCAATTTGGTAATACTATCCAAGGTGGGAAAATTAAGAGGTTCCCCATCTTCATCTATACTAATCAAACCATGAATTAGATTTATTATTTCGTCTGTATGTTTTTTCTCTAATCCTAGAAACACTGTTGATTGGTTAGGGGTATTTTCGGTAATGGGGACTCCTTCAGCCACCTGTTCTAATCTACTTACTATTTCTGAGGCTTCAATTGCTAGTTCTCCTAAACTCTAAAAAACATAATGAAAAATATTTTTCTTAAAGTTTTTTAAGTTACTGTGTACAAGTAATTTTAGAGCGGCACTAACAAAATTACAAATGTTTATTAAGTTTTGATATTAGAAAAAAAGAGAGAATATATTTTACTGCTAACAAAAATGAATATTCAAATATTGTGATTTAACATTTTAATCTATAATTTTAAAGATCATATAAACACGGCATATATTTCAAGACTAGAATTAAAAGAGGTGCGATCTTGAAAGTAATATAGTAGGTAGTGTAACGAAGGGATTTACTCACGTTTTTAATTGCAGTAGTCATTTTTAAATTTACATTTCATTAATGTTGGATTTTTATAAGTTGACGTTGATGATTTGATATTTATCAATGTGAAGTTAGACATTTTAAACGTGTCAATTGGCAACGTGTCCAAATAGGATCTTCTTTTTAAAACATTATAAACTTACTTTTCTAATTAAAATAATTAATAAAAATTGTTTATTATCAATTATAATTTACTATTATTAATTAATTTGTTAATTTGTTTTTCAAAATTTTTTGTATAAAATTGTTGTTACTATGAAATATGGCAACTGCGACATTAAATAGTAAACAAATAATATGTCTTCTTTTTTAAAGTTTATTATAAACGTCAAACAAAAATATACATTGCAAATGATGCGGTTTTAATTAATCGTTTTTACTAATATTCCCAGTTTATCCTCATAAAATTTAGTCATTAATTGTTATTGTATTGTAAAAGGTGTGAAGTTGATTAAAAAAAAAAATGAGTGCCAAGGGTTGTCATCATTTACAAGCTTTTAAAAAAAATCATGCTCATTTGGATGCCTTAAAATGGATTCACGCAGTTTTTGTGGTAACAGATACTTCTGGAAGTCGAAAAGCAAAGGTAACCGTTATTTTCAATAATTTTCATTCACAATTTTTTATTAATCAAAAAATTTTACCTACATTTCTATATTTTGACAAATGTTGGCTTGTTGCCCTCTCAATATAAAAATATGTTTTACATTTGTTTTCTCTTTTATTCGTTCCCAAGGAGATTTATTAAAATTATAACTGCAGGGTGATAATTTTTTATGTATTTCAGTTATACAACTTGTACAGGATCGGATTAGGCCATCAAGTTAAAAAAAACTACCTACTATTATTCCTTTAAGTTTTGTTTTTAAAGTTTTTTAAGTTGTCAAAGCAAAAATGTATTTAATGGTATGATTTTAGAAAATTTTTTTATGCTTTTTAGATTTGTAATGCTTACTGCAGAACTTGTAAAAAAAGAGGACCATTTCTTCATGCATGCTTGGAGTGCGTATACTTTGGATGCCACAAGCATATTAGAGAGCATATGAAACATCATAAACATTTAATATCTATGGATCTTTTGTATGGCCAAATTCATTGTACACTATGCAATGACTATGTATATGATTCTGAAATTGATGAAATCAACATGGATAACAAAATGCGATCGAGAACGTTTAAAAAAAGGTTTAATTATAAATAGATCCAGTCATGTATAAGAGCTTCAAAATGATACTTTCGTCCTATTTTAAACTATTGTTTTGTTTTTTTGTAATCCAACATGTTACAGTTTTTTTTTAAATTTATATTATTAATTTATTGTTAATATTGTATACATACATACATATAGTCACGCCTTTTTCTCATAGGGGTAGGCAGAGACCACTTATTTCCACTTGCTATGGTTCTTACACACATTTTTTGCTTCCTCTACTTTCATCAGTGCTCTCATACATGCTCATCGGTTGTTGGTACTCTTGACCTGACCTTTCTTCAAAACAATGTTGATCTAATCTAAACATTCCTTTATCTATCTCTTTAACCACATCTTCTTTTACACCACAGTGTTCTATTTTCTCACTATTCTTTACTTTATCCAACCGAGTCACTCCGGCTATACTTCACAGACTACTCATATACTTCTCAGACTACTTATCTCCACAGCATTAAGATGAAATTGCTCACGCCCGCCAATAACCGCTCTGTCAGTCTAGCTTCAAATCTCCCCACACATCCAAGACATATATCTCATATACTTTCTCTTACATTGTATTAGGCACTTTCTGCGAACATTTTTTGTTGATTACACCGTTTGACAGATGATAATTTAATATTAGTTCTTCACTTTATTTAAAAACTAAATAATTTATGGTAATACATAATTGAAATATTTTGTTACTTTTAATGTAAATTATGTCGGAAAGTCACCAAAATCATATTTTCAAAATAAAAAAAATTTCCCAGCTATTTTTTTCATTTGAAAAAAGTTAATAACTTTCCTATATTTAACTGTAATTATTAAAATTGTCCCCAAAATTTTGCTGCAAAGTAATGTATATTTACAGCGTGAGTAGAATAATTAGATTTTTAATATAGAGGGCATGTCAATATCATCTTAATCCTATTTTCATGCTTCTTCTGCCAAACCCAATATTCACTACCATACATAAGTGTAGAAACCAACACTTCTCTATGCACAGCCAGACGTGCCTTTTTTTAAACTTTCTGGCTGTTTTTTCCTTTGACCATAGTACCATCTTGGTTTCTAATTTTTTCCAGTAGCGAGGTAGTATTTTTACCTCTGGCTGTTCTTATAGACTTCCAGAAGAGTTTAATATTGTTTTGGAAATCGTCAGTTAACCTTTTATCAAATTAATCTTTATCACTTCTTCTTTCTTGCCACAACCTCTTCTGCCACACCTTTTAACCTTTTATACTCATTCTTTGCCTTGTTTACATCCTCAATTGTTGCCTTTTGCATTCTTTGATTGGCTTTTGTAGCCAGAAAATCCAGTAAGGCTTTCTTTTTCTTCTATAACTTGCATCCTTTCCTTCTTTTACTTACACCACACACTTGAATAGCATTATTTATGATTCCTTCTTCGAATGGCTTCCACAATTCTTTAACGTCACACTACCTGATTCCTGCACACGATGCCTCCACCTCCTAAAGAGGCCTCTCATTCGGGTCATTACTAAGAAGTGGTCTGTGTCAATACCTGCACCGTGGTATGCCCGAGTGTCCATTACTTTCTTTTTCAATCTTTCTGCAACTATTACAAAATCAAGTATACTTCTCTGGTATCCTTCTTGTCTTATGTACAAGTATGTTTGTTACCACAAGATTCCACTCCAAACATACTTCAAGTAGACTTTCTCCGTTTTCATTTACTCTGCTATCACTGTACATTCCCAGAACACTTTCATATCCATCACGCTTTACTCCTACTTAACTATTAAAATCCCCCATTATAATTCAACTATTAAAATCACCCAACATTATAATTCTTTCATTCTGGTTACACTTATTCAGAATATCTTTCACACTATCCCAAAACTCCTGCCTCTCTTTTTGGGCTTTTAAAGATTGGTTCCACTGTGCATCTTTTGGGGCATAAACCCCTAGCAAAAAGAAACGAGTAAGACCATAGACCTATCATCCAGAGGAGACGCAACATCCCATTCATAAAACTTTGTTTGTTTTGTAGCAATGATTACAAGAGAGTGGCCATGAGTATGACAAAGAATACCAATTGATTCTATTTTTTGTGTCCTCGTGCTAGCAACGCTGTAACATTATTGTGGACTTTGGCCACGCTTGTAATCAGTGGCGTGCTGTTTGTTCAAAATGAGACTATATCTATCGGGTAATATTTAGTTTTTTATGAGAATATATTTATGAATAGATGATACTCAGTTTTTTATCATATTGAAGTGCTGTAGCCTACTAAAAGTATTTTTCTAAACCCCAAAAGTTGGGCGCCAAATTGCGTTACCCTAACTAAACTGTTTTTCTAAAGTGACAAAAGTGGGGTGCCAATTTTGTGTAACTTTAAAAAACTTACTAATTATTGATATTGATATTACTAAATTATTTTATCAAATTAAAGTACTGAAAAAGAATTTTAAATAATTTTACCTGTCTGAAAGAAAAAAAAATCTTAAATAATTATCATTAATATTAATTGTACAAATAAAATGTAAAGGTATTTTAAATTTTAATTTTAATGTTCAAACTATTTATTAACCGCTAAGTAACCAAAAGAAAAAGATTAAAATATTATATTCAGGGTTCCGTAGAACACGAATTGTAAACAAAGAGACATTCCAACTTACTTGTAAAAAGAAACACGGGATTAAATAGTCCGGTTTTTTACACACTTTGCAATGACGAACCATTTCTTTCACTAAATTTCACTGAATTTTACTAATAATATGCTGAAAATCACCGATAAAACTCCAAAATCTCGTTGCAATAGCTTCGGCAACAACACTTCTCTGCACGTAGTATCATTCAGACAAGCCGTGCGGCGTTGTCGCTTATTGAGCAACACATTTCTATGATCTAACGGAATGAAATAGTTCAATGGATAAACATTCCATAAAATGGGTTGTATGATTCAGGTTGTTATAATTCATAAAATATTAATAAAAGATAGCATTATGGTCACAATATTGTTGCAAATATAATTAACAAATACTATGAACGATTCAATAACAATCACAAATCTCTTGCTATAATTGGAGAGCAGGCAACATCACAGCACAACACATTCCAGTCGGCCGTATCAAGACGATACAGTCGACCAGAAAGTTGGAATGTATGATTGTGTTTAAAAGTATATAGTTTCGTCTCCTTTGATAATAGGTCTATGAGTAAGACCAACCTTCAGCCACACCCAAAGGAGTCTTGGGCTCACATATTCAAAGTCAGTCACACATTCATTCATTCTAGCAGAGAGTATCACACCAACGCCCCTAGAACCTCTGCTGGTTTCCAGAAATTCTGACCAGTAGGCTGTATAAGGTCCATGTGTTGTGGTTTCACATCCTTTTCGCTTGGTTTCATTCACACAAAGAACATCAATCCGCCTTTCTTCTATCGTGGTGTAAATTTCATCAATTTTATCATTCAATCCTCCCCTCACATTCAAAGTAGCAAAGTGGCTAACCGTAGGTCACGTCTCGCCCTCTCAGGAAGCAAGGCATGACAGGTGGCGACCCCTATCGCTGCCGTTTTGGTTATAGTCAATAAAACTATTACTCATTAGTATTGCATAAGTAGCTTAAATAGAAAGGTATATTTAATTAAATTTTTGTTTGCAATTAAACCATCTACAACTAATTATTATGGCATACGATGTAAAGCTAATTAAGTAACACGTGTATTCTTACTTTTAAGATTATTTGAATGGAGTTCTTGGGATGCAACAGAAGAAGAGAAAGATTTGCTGAATCATCGAACAAAAAAAATTTGTATAACGCCAGAATCGACAATCGGTTTAAGAGGTTTATGGAATTTAGGGAAAACTTGTTTTATTAATTGTATTGTTCAAGCTCTTATCCATACGCCTCTTTTAAGAGATTATTTTTTAACAGAGAGACATAATTGTACAGCCGTTGCTGGAGCCTGTTTGGTTTGTGAATTCTCCAAAATATTTCAGGTGTGCTTTTACATTCTTTAATGTACTTTTTAGTATTTTTTATGTAAAAAAGTGCCAACGTATTGTAAACAAGGTTCCATAAATATCACAATCTTTATTGTGTTTGATGTCATTAGACTATGCTATAAATTGAAATTAATTGTTAGTGATTCTCTTTCTAGAAGACAAATAGCGGATAAACATATTCTTGTGGAAATCGATAATCTATAATCATTGTGCCACTTGTTAACAATTTAAAGTCGCCATAGAACTGACCATTATTTTTCAAATAAAGGAAACCTTGCAACTCTCTAAATTAATTAATTGTAATACTTCCTTTCCGAAACTTTCAAAGTTTTTAAAAAGAATGTAGTAACTTTATAGAAATGAAATTCGAATATTAGAGAAACTAGGTTTGTTCCAGCTATCGAAAAAAAAACCATACAGTGATGGTCACAGTCATGCGTAATAGATAAAACTAGTTTTAACCATGCATGGACTTTTTATCGGCCAATCCGTTTTTGCATTTTAATCAAACTTGGGATCGTTCGTTAACCAGTTACCGAATGGCAAGTTCAGTGCATCATCAAATGTAGAAACTGTTTGGACTGACTTGCGCATTGGGTATTTCATCAGCTGTCACTGACACTTTTTTTATTGGTCAATGAGTAGTTTGGTTGGTTTTCTAGTATTACTCGAGGGAGTATAAAGTTAAATCCAAAGTTCGATCCAAACGATCCTGAATACTTATAGAAAATAATAAAGTAACTGAAGAAAAAATATTAAAAACATAAAAAACTTAAAAAATTAATCTTACAGTTAGTCTAGATTTGTTTTAGGGAGGACATTTCCGTATTTGCCCACCATTATATGCAAACGGTTCTCATGGAAATCGATTGGGGGTGGCTTGGGGTGTTGATATATATATATATGAACATAAACCCCGAAAAGGTACAGATAAAAAGTTATAGACACTTGAATCCCCCATGTGAAGTCTATTGGAAAAAAATCTTCATATTTTTACCCAACCCAACCTAACCTAACATTTAAAAAAGTATATTATTGATGAAGGGTGCATTTTCATGATGATGCTATATTTGAGCGTCAAATGCGGTCACTTGATAAAATTTAGTTGTTTAGATTTGTCTCTTCATTTTTTTAAGATGGAATTTATGTACATTTAAAGAAGTATGTTATTGATGAAGTGAGCATTTTTATGATGATGCTAGATTTGAGCGTCAAATGCGGTCACTTAATAAAATTTAGTTGTTTAGATTTGTCTCTTCATTTTTTGAGATGGAATTTATGTCGAAATTCTACCACAGCCGCATTTGAGTCTCAAACGCTCAAATCCAGCATCAATAGATTTTGACTTAAGAGCTATCTCCAAAAAATAAAGCAGCAAATCTAAACAACTAAATTTTATCACGTGACGCATCCAGCGTCAAGCGCTAGTATGAAAATGCACCCGAACACTTGTTTTATACATTTTTACCTGCAAAAAACACTTTTTTTATTTATTCTTATTTACATACATTGTTTATTTTATTCACTTTATTTAATTGGATACATTTTACTGTAATTTCATTTAATAGAGTGTCCATGAGATCTAAGTTATATCTTTTTACATATTTGCGATACTGAGCCTCGTACAATTTGTTTTCAAAGTGCTCCTATCTTTGAACGGTTTTATTAACTTTCCAACTCAAGTCCACATCATTTGCATTCGATCCTCTGAGTATGTGCGGTAGCTGCTACTGGATCTGCATAGTTCTCACTGTGATTCACTGTAAAGTGTGGGAATCCAGAGGCTTTTGTAGTTCGTTGCTCAGCAGTATGTATGTATCTCAGTTCTTATCCTGATTAAACATAATCTGCTGGAATAAATTCATATTAGTGCAGGAAAAAGTAAAGGAGCTCTGAGTTATGGTCTTCTATAGAAAAATCGGAATGAATTTTGTCCGCAGCAGGATTTGAACCCACTGTTGAAGAGTAGATGTCTTAATCACTGAGCTATAAGGGGAATACATTGGTTTGGGTTCGACACATCTATTTAATAATAAAAAAAAACTATAGTGTTCACCTGGGTCATAAAAATGCCTATAACTTTAAAAAAGGGTATTTCTGAGGCAAACCATGTACTTGTATGAACTCCTTAGATGGTCCCCTGAAAGGGGGCGACTCATAATTTTGGTGGCAAATACGGGAGTGTGGCCGTCTTATTAGATAACGTTATTTAGATTTTAAAAAAGATAATTTAAAAAGAAAATAAGAACAATTTATCTTTTATTTACGTTAAATTAAATTATCACTAAAGATAACGAAGTAATATGCTGTTGGTTTCAGGAGTTTTACAAAGGAGCTCGTGAACCATTAGCGCTTGACGAATTATTGCGTTTGACTTGGATCCACGCCCGGCATTTGGCTGGTTACAAGCAACAAGACGCTCATGAATTTTTTATAGCAATGTTAAACCTTCTTCACAAACATTGTTTCGATACAATGCATAAAAACAGTGAAATCGTTCAAACGAACAATGAGAAATGCCCTTGCATCATCGACCAAATATTTACTGGTGGATTGCAGAGTGATTTAGTGTGCAAAAAATGCAAGTAAGTAAAAACAAATGTAAATTTAAAATTTTAATGCATAATAATTACCACGAAAAATAGCAGTTTTAGGAACATGAGTGAAAGTTGCAATGAAAGTGAAATTAGTATGACAGAAATTGTGGAAGCGTTGAACAGTATGAAGTATGACAGGATAATAGTTGAAATGCTGAAGGCTGGACAAAGCGTGGTAGCTAGTATACTGTACCGCCTTTTTAACCTTTGTTGGAGGAGTGGTAGCGTACCAGATGGCTGGTGCAAGGCCGTTATAATGCCGCTTTACAAGGGGAAAGGTTCGCAGCAGGACTGTAAGAACTACCGAGGTATTAGTTTACTCGGTATGGTCGGCAAACTGTATGCAAAGATATTGATTAAGAGTAACGAATGAAACTGAGAAAATGATATAGCAGGATTTAAAAGAGGAAGGAGATGTATGGATCAGATCTTTTCATTTCGAGGTATAGTTAAAAAAATCTTGGCTAGAAGTCAGAAGGTCTATTGCGCTTTTATAGACTTGGAAAAGGCCTATGACAGAGTGGTGAGAAGTGAATTGTGGTCGACATTGTCTATGTATGGGGTGAGTGGTAGTTTAATACGAGCACTGATATCACTTTATGAGGATTCCACTGCTTGTGTCAGTATAAACGGAGCTTGTACTGACTGGTTTAACATCGAAAAAGGTGTGAGACAGGGATATGTGGCTTTGCCATGGCTGTTTAACTTATACATAGACGATTGTTTAAAATTTTTGAAAGAGAGTGTGCGTATGGATTAAAAATGAATGATTTAATCGTCAAATGCCTTCTTTACGCCGATGATCAAGTCATATTAGCGTCATCTGAAGAGGAGTTGCAGCAATGGTTAATGTTATGCACGATGCCCTAAAAATCAAAGGGATGAAAATAAATATAAACAAAACGAAAGTAATGGTTTTTGAAAGAGAAGAAAGCATGACAAACTGTGAAGTTCTGATTGAGGGAGTAAGAGTGGAACAAGTAAATGAATTTGTGTACTTGGGTTCAAAGTTTACGAGAGATGGAAAGTATGACAGTGACATTGAGCGAAGGGTGTTGGCAGGAAAACAGATGAATGGGGCGCTGCATAGCTTTATGAACAGCCAGAAAGTGTCAAAGAAGGCATGTCTGGCTGTGTCTGTGCTAGAGGTGCGTTGGTTCCTACACTTATGTATGGTACTGAATGTTGGGTTGGATAGAAGAAGCATGAAAATAGGATTAATGCTGCGGAGATGAGTAGTTTGAGAAGTATAGCCGGAGTGACTCGGTTGGATAAAGTAAAAAATAGTGAGATAAGAAAACGCTGTGGTGTAAAAGAAGATGTGATTACAAAGATAGATAAAGGAATGCTTTGATGGTTTGGACACGTAGAAAGGATGGATGAAGGAAGATTGACGAAACAAAGTTATAAGGCGAGTGTTAATGGACAAGTCGGTAGAGGTCGACCTCGGCGAACATATCTCGATCAGATCAACATTGTTTTGAAGAAAGGCCAGGACAAGAGTACCAACAACCGACGAGCATGCATGAGAACACTGATGAATGTAGAGGAAGCAAAAGATGTGTGTAAGAACCGTAGCAAGTGGAAGGAAGTGGTCTCTGTCTACCACTACGGGAAAAAGGCGTGACTATATGTATGCATGTGTGTATGTAGGAAAAAAAGTTTATTTTATCTTACAGTGTGACAGCTAAAGATAAGTCTACCTGAGTAATTTGTAATTTTTCTTACATATTTACTGTTAGTTTAAACTACACTTTTTGACTGTAAAATTAATAATTTTATGTGCAATTGTAAAAAATTCGAAAAAAAATTATATCCAATATTTTTAATGCAAATATTTCTAAAACAAATTTTTACAGGTTTTAAATAAGAGTTAATTGTATATGCAGAATTAATAGTTAAATATATACAGTGGCATTGATTTGATTGATTTAAAAGTTTTAGGTATAGCAGTTTTTAAATTTTCTACAAACATGAAAATAATCTAAGATAATTAGTTTACATATATTTAAATATTACTAAGTAGGTTTAGTACATCGTATTTTTAATCCACATTATTACTGTATTTTCTATTGTTTTTACTTTAGCACAAAAAAGCTTGAAAAAACATTTAAAAAAACATGTTTTTGCTATACAGGGTGGTCAACCGAAAACAAAACAGAGCCAATTGCAGGAACCTCGTCAACATTTTAGAAAAACGCTCAGACTCCACTACTTTCAACCACAAGCGAGGGTAAGAAGTACCCCAAAATTTTTAAATGGCATTGGGGGTCAAATAAGATGTCTTTTGAAAGCTCTGACAATTGTCTTTACAATAGTCTTTAAAATTTACATTTCCTCCCAATACTTAAAAAAAAAATTACTTATTAAAATTAGAATTATTTTGGTTGCTTACTTAATACTTAATTGATTAAATGTTCAAACTGATGACCGCCCGCTTCCATACAATAAAAAATATTTTGTTTAAAATGTTCACGCACATTCCGAAGAATTTCCGGAGTAATTCGACGGCAGTCGTCAACGACGAAAAAGAGTGTCCCCCTTTAATCAAATATCGACGAGTCTGAGCGTTTTTCTAAAATGTTGACGAGGTTCCTGCAAATGGCTCAGTTTCGTTTTCGGTTGGCCACCCTGTATTTCATCGGTTTCAAACACTGAAGATGTGTTGGTATTGATTTGAGTTTAAATTGAATCCCATGAAATTTTTTAATTGAGCATGGAAAGACCCCATTTAAACAGTGAGCAAATGCTAAGAGCCATATACATGCTAGAAAATGGTGCTTTACAAACAGATGTAGCGCGAGCATTCGGCACATCTTAAAGGGTAATTTTCCGCTGGAATGATCTTTATGTAGAAACTAGAGATGTATCTGTGAGACAAATAGAATGCACGAGATCTACAATCCACAATAAAGATCGTTTTTGCAATTAGCTGCTAGAAGGAACCCTACAGTATCGACACGATTGCAGTTGTTGCAAACACATGGAATACAAGATATTTGGCAATTCTTTGCACAAAGCTCACATCGAGTAGACCGCTGAGATCTCAGTCTTTAACGAGAGGCAATCGCGCTGCTCCTTTAGATGAGGAACACATGTTGTGTCCAATGGAGTTTCTATTTGTTTTTCAGACGAGTCAAGATTTGGAAAACATTCTGACTCAAGACGTGTAAGAGTGTGGAGAGTACCGGGAAATTCAGCACGATTGTAAAATGCCAATAGGTACATTGATGAAATACTTTAACCAATTGTGCTTCAAAAGCCGCAGCCATTGAAGAAAAATTCGTACTAATGCAGGACAATGCACGACCACATGTTGTGGAAACATGAAACATTGCTGTGTCACCGGATTTAAATCCAAGAATGTATGGGACATGCTTCAACGAAGAGTTTTGAGAGGTGGCAGGACTTTTTAGAAATGCCAATAATTATTTAAGGCATGGATAGCTAGCTGTACCTCAACATGAAATAGACAATTTGATTCTATCCATCCAAAGATGATGTAAATAATCGAGGAATTTTATTTTGAAATAAAATAGGTTGTCGTTTAAATAAACTTGTTTAAAGTAAATTTGTTTTAATTTATCAAACTCAATTTAGTTAAAAGTTTTCAGCTTATAATAGACTATCCTTAGATTATTTCCATGTGTGCGTTTTGTATGTTTGGGAAATAATAGGATAAATCGTCATTTTTTACAAAAAATAGAAAGAACAATTTGATTTTTGGTAATTTAAAAAATCCAGATTATTTGGTTTAGTAATCCGGGATGATATTTCCACAACAATATTCCCAATAACATCATTGTTCCAGTGGGGTTTCGCCGAAAATCGACCCGATTTGGGATTTTTCGTTAGATCTCGGACCTGTCAGTCTCGGAGGCAGACGACCCTCTTCCCTCTACGAATGTTTGGAGAGGTTTACTCGGGCCGAACATCTGGGACATAACGAAAAAATATTCTGTTCGAATTGTCAGTCTTACGAAGAGGTCACAAAACAATTTACCATGAAAACATTGCCAATCGTCATCAGTTTCCATTTAAAGAGGTTTCAACACACGAACGAGGTTACTATTTTTTATATGTACTAACGTATAGTTGAAGTAATCACTTTAATGAAAATTATCTAAGGGTATATTCTCTTTATTTTATTACAGGAGCTAACTAACGAATGTGAACACGTTTTCATAAAAAAATCCCCAATAGAATGAGTACTTATTTTGATTAATAAAATTGTACCTACAGTTTTTTATTAACGTAGGTAATATGCGTTAGTTAGATTGCTGTTTAAGTCAACGATAATTTTTTGTTTCTCACAATTAAAAAAGTAGTTTTTTAGTAATACGTTATAATTAAAACTATCCGTATTATATCTTTTACATATCCTCTCAGAACCAGTTATATTTATGACTTACTTTAAAGTGATAAAAACAAGACGAACAAGTGCTGATCTATTAGCCCAGTCTAAGTAGAAGGATTATTACGGTGCGTTTAAACATCTACACACGCGGTAGCGAGTCAAGCCAAGTTCAAGCTAACAGAATGGTGAGCGGTACCGTGTGTAATATTACTACACGAACCATTTGGAGCCACTATTGACCCCCTCATAACTCAAAAACTATTTCACATAAATATGTCAAATTTGGCTCATATATTGAGACATGAGAGATACATATGTACTCCAAATTCCTTAAACGCACCTCTAACAGTTATTTAGATATTAACGTCCAAAAATCGTCATTTTTATCAATGACTGACATATAGATCAAATTTCTAACCCAGTTCCAGATGACCTAGAAAGTTCAAATTTGGCATCCAGATAGGTAGTTGGGTAAATACAAAGGAATAAATCAGAAACTAGTAAATTTTTATCATTTTATTATAATTTTTCAATTAATTGATTCTATTGGAACACTTACTTATAGTGCCTGTAATGTAAGAATCAGCAATCAAAATTGATGACAGCCGGTGTTTATTTGGATTTTAAGGTCTTTACGTGAATATATAACGAGTGAAATACCACCCTTAATTTTTTTTAATCCAAACGTATCAGTTTTAGTACTTATAACTAAGAGTATAGTCGAACTTTCGTATTTATAACGTTATTAACTGGGGTTTAGTATTAATTATACAAGAAAATATAGAAAATAACACAAAAAAGACAATTATACCCTGTAAAAGTAGAAAAATACAGTAGGATAACAAAAACTTTTTGGTATTAATTTTATTATGAATAAGTACCTACTAATAATTTCTGTACAAAAAGTAATGATATCCCATCAAAAACATAAATGTGAAATAAGAGCCAAGTTCAATATTATGATATATGCCTTGGATGTTGACTTCATTACAAAAGAAGTGAGATCTTAAATGCCAAGTTCAATAGTCAGTCCTGAAATTTATTTATAACAACATTAAATATTTTATAACAACTTAAAATATCATTTCTTCTAATAACTTGGGATAATATATTGAAGCCTAAGGTCTGACTTGACTAGTTCGAATAAGTATACAAATTATTATTAAGTACCTACTAAAACAGTCATGAAAGAGCCCTATGTTCGATGGCTAGTTTCTACCAGCAATTTAAATTTTCGGAAGAATAAAATGAGAGCTTACAGCTTCACAACTTGTAAAGGCTATAATATAATTTGTATATTCGAACTAGCCATTTCAAACCTTAGGCTTCAATATATTATTAGAAGAAATGATATTGTTAGTTGTTATAAAATATTTTATGCTGTTATAAATAAATTTCAGGACTGACCATTGAACTTGGTAGGTACCCATTTAGATCTCACTTCTTTTGTCGTTGAAGTCAACAACCAAGGCATATATCATAATATTGAACTTGGCTCTTATTTCACATTTATGTTTTTGATGGGATTAAATACATTTCTAGGGATAATACTAAATAACGTGTCCACACACTTCAATCTATCTCTTCCACTGGCTAATGATTCTAGCCAATATAAAGAAATAAGACTTTAAAAAAAAGGCCGATTACTTTAAGATTCACTATAATATTTACTTGAACTATACGTATAAACTTAATTATATTATAAATACCACATAATCAATATCAACATAATCCAACGTACGTTAGCAGTGATATAGATGTTTTAAAGTAGTGATACCACCTATCAAAATGTTCTGTCCATCGGCAAATTTGTGTACCTACAATAAATTAAAGTACTTAAGCGTATTGTGTTTTTGCAGTGTAGTACAACAGCATAAACTGTTATTAAATGATGTGACTTTGATCAAATTGAATGTTTCAATAGGTGGTATCACTACTATGACACACCAACGTCATGGATGACGTGCACTGGTTTTTGAGTTGCATTATCTACAAGAGTATGAAAAATCTCTATAGTTTGCATGGTTCACACCTCGAAAAAAAAAGTCATCAAAAGCACACTTAGATTATTTCTCGTCGTCTTGCCTTAATGTGATAAAACTTTTTCGTGAGCTCAATAGGGGTATTTTCATCGCAGTTCATCACCATCACTGTTGTTCAACTGATAGAGGAACTGACGATTTGTTATTTTCTCCCTAAATTTGTGAAGATCTTTACGATTGTCAAGCGGATTTGCAAGTGACTTATGTAAAAGGGTCGAATGGTTTACCGTATTTGTTGTAGTAGTTCTCCTGAATCATTTTTTCGGTTTTATTCCACATTGATTTAACGACATTCATTTTATCAATCAATTCTGCGCATATTAAATGTCCAATAATTCAATGTAAATTTTGAATACTTGTGTCCTCATTGCCGGCATACCCTTTCTCCACAGTGAAGCTCTTAAATTGCTTTCACATTAAATTTCGTATTCTTTACGGTGTACGGTTTCGTATTCTTAGTTCACTATTTTGTCTGTTTCATTCACTGAAATATTGCCAAAGCGTTGCTTTATTTCTCTTATTATCGAGAATTCTAATAGCTAATGACATAATGCCTGTCTGACTGACATTTATGTTATACCAGAGCTATGTTCTTTCACAGAAATATAATAAATACTAGAATTCCAATAGATACATCCGATATTGAGTTGAAATGACCCCACATAGCGAACCAATCAACTTACCACTTGCACATGCGCAGAACATCTTTTCTTGCCACATCGTTGCCAAGTTCTTTTTTCTTGGTATTTTTCAGATAAAGTTGGGAATACAATATGTGCTGTTAGGGCAAGTAATTAGGAAAAATCGATAAAATCGAGCAACACCGCCGCAGAAGCGTACGTACTATAAAGAAGCAAAGAAAAGAACAGTGTCGTATGAGTTTTTGATATCTGTTTTCTTGTTTGCCTTCGGAAAATCGTTTGCATTAGTGCTTCGTTTTTTGTGTTTCTTCGTTGTTTTTATAAACATTGTGTATTTCTGACATTCCTGTAGTTTAGTTTCGTTAAGTTTTACTCTAGTTAATTTTAGTAGTCTCTCAAGTGCTTGGACAAATTAAAAAAACATAATAAAATTAGAATATCTTTGATACACTCTAGGGAATATGACGTAATTTCGCGGAGAATAGTTTATTCTAGGTTTACTCGTGAAACGTCTGCTTATCATTGTGGAACTATTTAATAATAATCTTTATTTTATTTTACAATTAGGATAATGATATCGATTCATTGATTTGTAGGTGGAAGAGAAAATATCGACGTTGATTTCCTTTCCAGAAATGTTGGACATGACACCTTTCATGAGCCGAAGTAAAGAACAATCGCCATTTCCTATAGACAATAGATATTCTCTATTTGCCGTTATTATTCATGTTGGAACGTCCATGAATATCGGACATTACATAGCTTATGTTCGACAACAGAACGATTATTGGTACAAGTGTAGCGACGACGTCATTAGAAGAGCTAATCTTAAAGAAGTTTTGGGTTCTGAAGGGTGAGAAACTTGCAAATTGAATGATCTTTTAAAATTGGTTAACATTTTTTATAAACACTCTTATCATGACCGATGGATAACGACGCCTTGCTATTTAGATTTCATAGGATACTCCCTCATGCAGTCGCTCGGCGCTCGTTTTCAGCGACAAATTAGGTCACGTGATAGTAGTTTTAATTGTCTGCCACTTAAAAAAATGTAGCTACAAATCGCTGCGTCAACATGACTGCTTGCAGGAATGAACGTCAATAAAAATATCAATATTGATAGTTGATATATCGATACTACTTTCTAGTTCTAAGTCCTGAACCGTCTTTATAAAAACAATTTCATTTGATTTATTTTTAAAAACTACATGGAAAACTTTTTAACTTCATCTTCATAACTTAATGGGAGGATATGCCAGCTATAAATCTAAAATCCCATGTAAATTCCCATGGTACAACTAGAAAGTAGAAACCCGATATACATATCGTTGAAGTGACGGAAAATTCAAAATAGTACAACATGACCTAACTTGTGAATGAATATGAGCGTCGAGCTACCAGGCTATTACTTATAAGATTTCTTTTTTGGTTGGTTAAAGATAATTTTTAGTTAAAAATTCTGGTTTTAAGTATACATATATTAATCTATTAGATATATTATGCTGCACAATAAGTAATGAGGCTGATTAAATAAAATACACAGAAACTGCATCCAAATGTACTGTGGCTCCTTCAAAGTAATCTTCTGACCATCATTATTGACTCGCTATGACGTGTTTTTTTGTTTTGGTACAATATTCACTAGATTGTAGAGCTGTTTCCGGGTCATAAGCATGGAGCCAAGTGTCATCGCCAATAATTATGCATTTCAGATCATTGTCAGTCATAAAAATCATCTACAGACAATTCAATACGACGTTGTTTTTCAAACAAATTCTAATCTTAGAACTAGACGAATAGACACATGAGACAAGCCCAAATTGTCCTTTAAAATTTTTTATAATGATTCTTTTAATATACCAACAATATCTCCTTAACGAAGTTCGTCTTTGACTGCTTCACGACCATCACCAGATGATTTGTATCATCTAAAACTTAATGATTTTGATAAATATTCATCGACGTAATACTTTTGCAATTCCCCTGGGGATACGGGGAAAATAGAATAGATCCCAGGTATGGTCTGCCTGTCGTAAAAGGCAACTAAAAGACTCCCAATCGAAAGTGTTATGTGACCCGTGCTGATGGATGCATGGCGGTGGGGGAGCACCGTCGCCAACGGAGCCTACATTGATAAAAAATTTTGTAAGTTCTTTGTTTCGCTATTTTTATTAAACGCAAAAAACCTATTGAGTCAAATGTCATGAAATGTATGTCAGCTGTTCAAAACAGTCATACCATCCACCAAATAAATGTACACATAGATATTCATAGCATGAGTATTTTAAAAAAATACAGTCTCATCACTTTTTGTCTAGAGTAGCATGTTTGAAAACTAGTGGGGCGTCATTTTCCATCTCAATTTTCTAGATGTTATTTCTTTTTACTTTTTAGGTACCTTCTATTCTATCACAAGCACGTACTGGGATACGAATAGACGTTTGTTTTGTTATTGATGAGGTGATAGTAATGTTTTCTTGAATGTAGGTATACTGTGTATTGTGCGTTTCCTGAAAAGTTTATTGGATATTTTTGAGAAACAATTATTTTGACAACGCGCCATCCTTGCAAATTTTCGTTTAAATCTCCGATGCTAAAATAATAATGGAGTAGCTAAATATTTGTGTTTAAAATTGTTCAAACATTGAATTGATTTCAATAAAGTAAATTATAATTATCTTTAAATCACCCCATCTAAACATAAAAGAGTTTAAAAATTTTCGTTTGAGAATTTATGAATGTTAAATCCTAATAGGCATTTAAAAGACATACATAAGTATACTTAGCAAATTCAATATTTATTTTTTAACGTGTATAATTTAGTAATTGTATGATTTCGTCCAGAGTACTTATTGTTAGTAAATTATTAAGGTTTTGTAAAATTAAATGACTTGAAAATATATGTACATTTCTTAAAATGGCTTTATTATTTAATTTTCTTAATTACGATTTCGCTCCTGTTTACTTACAATAACAAAATAAGTTTTTTTTAATGTGTAATTAAAACATGTCAACTATTATTGATTACTGAGTAAAATTGCGAAACGTATTCGGCTATCCAGCTACCGTTGAGGGCGCTGCGGGAAGTAAACAAATATGAAGGACTATAAGTAATGTCAAACGCAGAGTCTGTTTTAGTTTTATCAACGAAGATAGATAGAAGCGCATACAGCATAGGGCAGGTTGTCGACCAATAAATAGCGGCTTCATTTTGCGTCAGATGTCGCATCGATGCTTTCACAGGCATATGACAAATGATTTTAATTATTGCTTTCGCTACCAATGAGCATCTTCGTTGCTAATACTGAGTTAGTCGACATAAGTACCATTCGAGATGTTTTTTGACATGTATACAATAAGTAGGTGTCTACAACTTATATCCAATAATCTGAACAGCAATATTTTTCAATCCGTATAGCATATTTTTTTATAATCAAAGACTACGGTACATGCAAGTAAAGTCGTGAGCAAAAGCTGGCATTTTTATAAAAGTATGAAGTCTATATAGTTGGCACAAATTGAGAAAGAAAACACGTTATTAAAAGCAATCTTCGGTTATTCCTGTAGTCTCTTCTTCTCTTCTTCCATCTCTATTTTAGTCGAGTCGCCTGTTTCATCTTCGTTACCATGTCTGTTTAGTTGTCAAATTGTCACTCCATCTTTTTCTAGGTCTGCTTATGCCTCTGTGACCTAATGGTGATTTGTCGCGTGCTATTTTTACGATTCTTGTGTTGTCCATCCAGTTGATGTGTTGGTTCCATTCATTTTTTCTACCCAGTAGCCAGCGATTCACATCCTCCACCCGCACGTTCTCCTAATATTCTTGTTTTGTTCTCTGTCCAGCAGTGTTTTCATTTCGGTTGTCTCCAACATCCGCCTGGTTTTTGCTGTTTCGGGTTGTGTTTCAGCTGTGTGCGTCATTATAGGTCTAATTGTAGCCTTATATATTCTGGACTTCGTTTCTATTCTATAATAATAATAATAATAATGTTTATTTAGCATTAATGATATACAATAAATTGGCATTATGTACAAAAATCACTTAGGGAATAAACAGAAATAATTACTGAAGCTGTTGTCACAGCTTGTGTGTGATTAAACATATTAATTTTGAATAGCAATTTAAAAATATAAATATAAAATTATGAATATCACATTGAAAAACATGAGTATATAATATTGAAAGTATATTCTGATGTTTATTTCGACAAATTGTGTTGTTGAGACATGCTGCTATTCTAGCCACTTTGTTGGTCTGCTCGCGTACTTCGGCCTCAACTTCCCCATATCCGGATATATCTACGCCGAGGTAGGTACTTGAATTTCGTTTCTTGATGAATGATTTTTCCATCGACAGCCAGCTTGTATCAGAAAAGCCACAGAAAAGCATCATGGCTCAATAATATAAGTGACTGGTATAAACTCAACTCAAGCTCTCTGTTCAGACTTGCCGTCGACAGAGTAAGAAAAGCCTTGTTGGGGACCAACGTTATAGAAGGACATGGTACTTAAGAAGAAGATGTTCAGTTCAATCATGTGTTCTCCCTTTTTGTACAGATCTGTGAGATATTGGGTCCTTCCTTTTTTATTGGGTTTGATTCTCTTAGTTCTTTGATTTCATTTCGCTGGTTCCTGAGAAAGGCCTTATAAATCTGTCTCCATTTGCTTCGAAAACCTATCGCAGTACTCATCTTTTGTTTGCCTAACCAGTGTTGCTGTCTCATTTCGGCTTTTTGTATTGTTTATAATATTTATGTTCTAAGAGATCTGCATTTTAGGTAGTCTCCTCATGAAATGTAGCAAATACATTATTCCTATTTAAAATGGCAAGATTTTTTCTTAACAGAGCTTTAAAATTCCTGCATACAATTGCTTAATTTTCTTGTAATTCTGACAATGTGGCAACGGTGTGTAGCTGTGACGCTTAAATTTTGGGACGTGCATTGGATTTTGTGTTATATCCCATATATTTTATATTATTTTGTAACCATAGCATTTTTATTTCGTATATTTTTTTAATTCATTCGACGATCTTTATAATTTGTGTGTCGATAACACCTGAAACGTTATAGAAATAAATTACTAATGAAGGAGATCGGAAGTTACCAAATTTCTCTGAGTGGAATAAAGCGTCAACAAAACACGACGGTTGTCGAATAACCCTGCTTGACGATGAACATAGAAGATCGCGCGAATATTTTTAAGTGAGAATATGTAATCGTGTAGAAGAAGTAAAGGTGTGGTATTTCAGTTTAAATCGGCACATCTGCTTCTTTGGAAATAAATTGAGGACCCTTGAAATGTCTCTTTCTTTAGTAATTTACCTCTAAAAGATTATGCATAAAAACATATTTGGGCAGCACACATTTTCAAGTACACTTTAAGACGCTGCTAGTACCACTCTCGGAAAGATTCGTTCACATTTTGTAAGTTACTGGTGCAGATCAGTTAACAACCAACAGTTAAAAAAAAATTTCACTTGTAAAAAATAACAGAGTTAGTAATAAGAAACTTATCGATCGACAAGGACTTTCTGTTCACAGTTCGTTTATTATTATACACTTAAATAAAATTAATAAGTTTTGTTCAATTATTTTTGTTTGTACAAGACCGTACGTTTCTTCTAATTTTAAATGCTTTTAGTAAAATATGTACGTATAGATCTACACTCTCCACAAAATTGTCCTCATTTAATCATTTTGATCAAACATTTTGAAATGTAAATGTTGCCATAGAGGATTTAAAATTACGAACTTGAAATAAATAAAAGTAAAAATAGATTATTATTAAAAATCAGCCCGTAATTACCATTTCGGATTTAATTCACTTTTAATCACATTCTTTCTCTCACATTCTTATGAACCGACTAATAAAATTACTTGGGAATTAGATATTCCAGTTACAGATTTTCTTTCTAAATCCTTTTGCTTTAAAAACATCAACTTATATTATTCCCTAAATAAAATTATTTTACAGTAAAGGAAATCTTACTATTTTATTCTGTCTCTTTAGCCAATTGAGTCTTAATAGAACAATTTTCACCATAGGGTCTTTAGTGAAGGGGTTTTTCAGTGCCTGTAGGGAGCTGAGTGAGTCACAACATATAAGGTATGATTGGTGGATAATAAATTCAATATATAGTAGTGCCTGTAGAATTGCATAAAGCTCTGTAGAGTACACTGTGGCCTCTCTAGGAAGTGACCATGAGTAGCAGGTTCCCAAATGACAGAATAAGCTTCCGAAACGTCCTTCAGTCCTAGATCCATCTGTGTAAATTATTTGACATTCTGGGTTGTGATCGATTATTCTGAAAAATTCCATCAGGATGATGATACTGTTTGTATCTTCTTTTTTGTATCTTAATAATTCTAGATTTATAGGATTTGGGTCCATTTTCTAAGGAGCAGTTTTAAACTGGTTGATATCATATACTCTTGTTGTTTACGGTAGGGGTACTCAAATATTTTAAAATAAATTAATATAAAAAAATGAATTAGTTTACTTGGTACCTGATAACATTTTTTCAAAATTGAAATTTGTATACAGAAGGAAGAAAATAATAAACAAAATATTAAATATATTTAAAAGTTAATAAAACAAAACAATTTAAAAAAACTTAAATTTATCAAAAGTATGTAATTTAAAATTGCACTTTTGAGATCATTAAGGGTTGCTCTTTTTGCCAGTGACAAAATAAAAAAAAATTAATGTTACCAAATATATTGTGTGAGTTGAGTAAACATATATTTATTATGTAAAATAATAATTACTAATTGTTAGTTAAGAAGTGGTATGAAACAATTTCAGAGTAGAAACATTTATTGTCTCTCAACCGTTACTTTCTTGATTATTAATATTTTATATCGTCACTGCCCAGCGAAGACCACGAGGAGGTAAGAGCTTATCCTTCGCCAAGGAATTGGGATAAGGAATGTTAAAATCAGAAATGTTAGTTAGGAATGTTGATAAGAAATGTTAGTTAAAAACGTTGTAGTTAAGTAAATAATTCTAAACCTAAAAAAAAAGATTTATTAAAATATCTACAAGAGAGAAAGAGAGAGAGAGAGAGAGAGAGAGAAAAAAATAAGAACCAAAAAATGTTTTTTTTTTTAAACAAACCTGTTCAATTTTATTTGTTGTTTAAAACATATAACTGACTTTCTACTTTTCTTCTTTAACATGTATTGGTGTCATTTTTATTTTTATGTTTCCTTACCATATCCTTCTTCAAAGATTTTATCTTCCAAGTTAGTGAGATAAAAATCAATTTCGTCAATTTTAATCTATAAATTAACATTCTAGTACCTAAATAATTGGATAAAAATATATAAAATTTGAATAACATACCTCAAGGTTTCTTTTTAAATTAATATAATTTTTTTACTTGGATGGGTTTCTTCTAAAAACAACTTTAAATTCTGCTGAAACTTATTCTGGCTGGTGGAAGTTTCATCAGCTAATAAAACATCTTCTTTATCCTCTTCAGAAGTTGTAGTTTCATTTCAAAGAACTAAAACAGATTCGCTTCTCTGCTCAAATAAGGCAACATCGTGTATGTGTTTGCACATAAACATTTTCAATTTAAATTCTGCACACTCACATATAAAGTAAGACACTCTTCAGATTTCAAAGTATACTCTCATACATTAAATAATTATTATATTATTATTATAACTATAAGTATAAATATAGAAAAAATAAAAATGAAAAATAAAAAAAACTACCAAGTCACTAAACTGTTTAAATAGATTTGAATAGATACATTTATAATATATATATATATATATATATATATATATATATATATATATATATATATATATATATATATATATATATATATATTATCAGGTAATAATTGCTGAAAAAATATAATTACCTACTAAACGAATTTAAAATATTTTCAAGCGAAAATTCCACACTTGACCGCTACGTAGGAAGCCAACCGCGCGAATGAACCGCGCCCCAGTGCAAAGTGCACCTGAGACCCCAAGCTTGGATCACTTGGCAAGCGAGCACTTTGTTCGTCTGCCAAGCTGCCAAAGCCCCAGGAGCAACTTGAAGAGTTGAACCTGCCACCACCCCCAGTACTCATTGTACCAGGCTTACTCTCGAACCGAAACCCTGAGGTCCAAAGGTGGCCGATGAAGTCAGCGCACAAGTACCTAACGCAGTGCAGGGCACTATAAAGTTAGAGTCTTAAGTAGACTAGAAGTTACATGAATTCTATTTCGAATTCTGTTTCAAGTGAATTTACTATGACTGAAGGTCCGCGTGCCAGCTTCAATTTGTCAAGACAAATATCCACCTTTTGCTGAAAGAAATTTTTTTTTGTTAGTCTTCTTTTTCTTGTCCGGTGTGTTGTGGATCCGGCTTCCTGTTCTTCTTTCCTCACTTGGTTCTTGCTTTTGTTGTGGTTTTCTTATCTGAAAATAATTTTGATTAATCCTGAAAAAGAAAGGTTAGTATCCTCTTCTTAGTTATTTAGCAGCTGGTACTTGGGTCTCAAGTGTTTCCAATGGACATCTCCCGGGTCGTAGTCTATCAATTCTTGTAGCTCTCTGTTTGGGTGCGCTCTTAGCTTGTCGAATGTTTTTTCTGCGTGCGTCTTCATCCGTTCTAGGACCGTTGTAATTTTTAAATCTTCTCGCAGTTGGGCGTTGTAGACGTACCACGGTGCGTCCGCTGCTTGTCTGATGCATATGTTATGCTGCGCTTGGATCCTTGTCCTGTGTGATTTTCTTCTTGTCACTTGTCCCCAGGCTAGAGAGGCATAAGTAATCATCGGAATGAACCGCGTGACACTTTCTTTCTTGATATAGACTCCCCTCCCTCACCCAATACAACCGACACATGCTGACGCGATAGTTTTAGTGGGTACTGATGTGTTCTGCGAAGTTGTAGAATATTGTTATTATTATTATAATTAATATTATTATTATTATTTTTATAACTATAAGTATAAATATAGAAAAAATATAATTGAAAAATTAAAAAAACTACCAAGTCACTAAACTGTTTGGATTAATAAATTTATAATATATATATATATATATATATATATATATATATATATATATGTATATATATATATATATATAAATATATATTATATTATCAGGTAGTAATTGCTGAAAAAATATAATTACCTACTAAAAGAATTCAATATATTTTCAAGCGAAAATTCCACACTCGACCGCTACGTAGGAAGCCAACCACTCGAATGAACCGCGTGGCACTTTATTTCTTGATATAGACTCCCCTCCCTTACCCAATACAACTGATTCATACTAACGCGATAGTTTTTGTGAGTAATAATATATTCTGCGAAGTTTAAAATATTATTTTTATAACTATAAGTATAAATATAGTAAAAATATAATTAAAAAATAAAAAAATTTACCAAGTCACTAAACTGTTTGATAAGTAATCATCGGAATGAACCGCGTGACACTTTCTTTCTTGATATAGACTCCCCTCCCTTACCCAATACAACCGACACATGCTGACGCGACAGTTTTAGTGGGTACCGATGTGTTCTGCGAAGTTGTAGAATATTATTATTATTATTATATTATTATTTTTATAACTATAAGTATAAATATAGAAAAAATATAATTGAAAAATTAAAAGAACTACTAAGTCACTAAACTGTTTGGATTAATAAATATATATATATATATATATATATATATATATATATATATATATATATATATATATATATATATATAAATATACCATTTTTTCTCTAGCTACTCGTAGGAACTATAAGAGTAACCAAAACTTTAAAAACATTTAAATCATCTGCGACGAAAGCAATCTTCTCGCAGACGAACAAATGCAAATGGAGGTGTCTACTACAGATCCTCCTATCAACCAAATCTCGCAGGAAGCTGAGGGGGTACTTTTAAAATCGCCAACTCCCGAGAAAACAGACCTGACAACAGGGGGCGAGGCTAAGCAAACGGCCAGCATAAACCTGGACAAGAAGGTCAAACTTGCCGGAGCGACGAGAAAACGTCTTAGCCGATTGATCAAGAGCGGGGTACCTTACGAAACCGCCTTAAATCAAATACTTAAAGAGCGGGATGAGAAAAGGAGCGGGGATCAATCCCCCCAGCTCTCACCAGCAAGCGAATACGCTCGGATGGTAGCACTCCAGAAACGGCGGCGAAAAAGCCACGCACTATGGAGGACCCAAACGAGCAAAAACGCTCCTTTGCAGCTGTAGCTAATGGCATTAAAGTGGGCATAATCCACCTAGAACACCCAAATGCTCAGCTGTCAAACGAACAGCTACGGCTGCTACATCGATCCATTATGGACACTGTAGACAAACTACCGGACGATGGTCCACAAGTGCGATTCCAGAGCTGCACCATTCGACCTGGAATCCTCCTTTTGTCCTGTACGGATGCTGAGACGGTCCAGTGGATGAAGGAAGTTATATGCTCCTTCTAACCCTGGGAAAACGCCCAGCTGAAGTTGGTTCAGAAAGAAGACATACCGAAACCCCACATCTGTGTGGCTTTCATCCCAGACGATGAGGGACTACCCAGACTGACGGGAGAATAGGTAAACAACCGTCTGCGGAAGATGAACCGTACCCTGCATACCCAGGAGTGGACAATTCTACACGGGGAAAATGCAGGACCTGGTCAAATGTTGACGTTCTCAATGGATGAGGTATCCATTAAAGATTTGGAGCGGCTAAATTTCCGCCCATATTTTGGCTTTGGACAGGTGCAATTCCGGTCCAAGGAAGCCAAGAAAGATCCAACATCGGTGAAAATTCCAATGTCTTCGGGGTGAACCGTTAGAACTAAAGAGGTAGGTAAATCTACCTCGGCGGCGACAGCGGGACTAAAGAGGCCGGCTAAAACCAGTAAAAAAGCCGGAAAAGGGAAAAAAACCCTTCATGGTAAAGCGCCAACAAAACGGCCTACACCAGGAAACAATGCGGGGAAGAAAAGTAAACCTCCCCACTCTACCTCTAAGTAGAAATGGCTAACCACATCCAATTTCTCCAGGCGAACATCCAACATGCTAGAGCGGCTTCATATGTCCTCAGCAGGAGGTTCGCCAAGGAGCAACTCGATGTGGCACTAATCTAGGAACCCTGGACTTCCAATACAGGCAGAATAAGCGGCCTAGGAAACTTCTCCGGTAAGCTAATAGCGTGTACTTTAGGTGGTAAGCCAAGAGTATGCATACTCATCAGGAAAAACATTAACTATTTTATGTTAACAGAGTTTTGCACCCCTGATGTGGTTGCAGCACAGCTTCCGATCTCAGGAGAAGATAGTAGTGTAGATGTAGTCGTCTGCTCTGCTTACTTTCCTGGAGACCGAAAAGAACACCCTTCTCCAGCAGCAGTGCGAGATCTAGTCGCCTTCTGCAAGAGGAACAAAGGCAACTGATCATTGGATGCGACGCAAATTCCCACCATCTGGATTGGGGCAGCAGCGACATCAATAAAAGAGGTGAGTACTTATATAATTATATAATAGGGGAAGGGCTAGCAGTTAACAACGTAGGCTCGGAACCAACCTTCGTGAACAAAATTCGCGGAGAAGTTCTAGACATAACTATCAGTACACAGTTTATGAGTACCAAAATAGTTAACTGGCAGGTATCTACCGAGCCCTCATGCTCAGATCATAGACACATACTATTTGACATGAGGATAGGACAACGTCCGATAGTGCAATTTCGAGATCCAAAATGCACAGATTGGAAAGGGTACTGTGAATCCCTCCAACAGCACCTAGGTAACGGTAATAGCACTATAAAAAATAGAGCAGAAATAGAAGCGGCGAACGAGCATATCGCATCCGCCCTTTTAACGGCCTATAAGGAAAACTGCCCAATAAATGAGAAGAGGGACCATAGAGGTACACCCTGGTGGAGCAGAAGCTTAGACAAGCAAAGAAAAGAAGTTTGACGTCTTTTCAATCGAGCTAAAGTAACAGGTTGCTGGGAAATCTATCGCACAGCTCTAACGACTTATAATAAAGAAATAAGGAAAGCCAAAAGAAAATCCTGAAGAAGGTTCTGTCAGAGTTAATCAGATCTACCTGCCAGCACAAGAATCCACAAGGCTCTCGCCAGAGATCCGACGCAAGAGATTGGATCGATAAAACGACCAGATGGCTCTTTTACGGACTCTGGTAGGCAAACGTTAGAGACTCTCTTGCAGACCCACTTTCCCGGCAGTCTGCTTCTGAAGGACCAGGAGCAAATTCCACTCTCAATGGGATCGACATCGCGACCCAAAAGGGAGGACTGGAGAAAGGTTTCAAAAGTGGTCACCCCAACATCTGTACAATGGGCGGTGAATTATTTCTCCCCATTCAAGTCTCCAGGGGAGGATGGTGTTTTCCCTGCCCTCATTCAGAAGGGCAGCGAAATTTTACTACCTCTTCTGGTTAAAATATTCAGAGCGAGTTTGGCGTGGAGTTATATTCCGCTGGGCTGGTCAATGACCTGCGTATTCTAACAGGACTGCTTACGGGACACTGTCGTCTGAGATACCACCTCAGAAAGATAGATCTGAACCAACAAACGGACTGTCAGTTCTGCTGCGTGGAAGACGAAACTGCTGAACATATACTATGTTCATGCCCCGGCCTGGGAAGAATAAGGTTCAACATATTTGGTTACACTAACCTAGAACCTACCGATTTTAAAAAAATCTCACCCTATACAACCATGAACTTCGTAAGATTGTGCGGTGAACTGTAGCCTCTAGGGGTGAGCCACAATAGACCTACTAAGGGTCGCGGTGGAGGGGTGACCACGCCCCACTCACATAAAACCTAACCTAACCTAACGAATGAAACTGAGAAGATGATATGGGATGTGCAAGCAGGATTTAGAAGAGGAAGGAGATGTATGGATCAGGTCTTTTCCTTACAAGGTATAGTCGAAGAAAAAATCTTGGCTAGAAGTCAGGTCTATTGCGCTTTTATAGACTTGAAAAAGGCCTATGACAGAGTGGTGAGGAGTGAATTGTGGTCTACATTGTCTATGTATGAGGTGAGTGGTAGTTTGATACGAGCACTGAAATCACTTTACAAGGATTCCACTGCTTGTGTCAGGATAAACGGAGCTTGCACGGACTGGTTTAACATCGAAAAAGGTGTGAGACAGGGATGTGTGGCTTCGCCATGGCTGTTTAACTTATACATAGACAATTTTTTAAAAGATCTGAAAGAGAGTGCGTATGGATTAAAAATGAATGATTTGATCGTCAAATGCCTTCTTTACGCCGATGATCAAGTCATATTAGCGTTATCTGAAGAGGAGTTGCAGGCGATGGTTAATGTTATGCATGATTCCCTGAAAATCAAAGGGATGAAAATAAATGTAAGCAAAATGAAAGTAATGGTTTTTGAAAGAGAAGAAAGCATGACAAACTGTGGGGTTTCGATTGAGGGAGAAAGAGTGGAACAAGTTAATGAATTTGTGTACTTGGGTTCAAAATTTACTAGAGATGGAAAGTCATACTTTCCATCTCTATGAAAGTGACATTGAGCGAAGGGTGTTGGCAGGAAAACAAATGCATAGCTGCATAGCTTTATGAATAGCCAGAAAGTTTCAAAAAAGGCACGTCTGGCGGTGCATAGAGGTGTGTTGGTTCCTACACTTATGTATGGTAGTGAATGTTGGGTTTGGCAGAAGAAGCATGAAAATAGGATTAATGCTGCGGAGATGAGTAGTCTGAGAAGTATAGCCGGAGTGACTCGGTTGGATAAAGTTAAGAATAGTGAGATAAGAAAACGCTGTGGTGTAAAAGAAGATGTGGTCACAAAGATAGATAAAGGAATGCTTAGATGGTTTGGACACGTAGAAAGGATGGAAGAAGGAAGATTGACGAAAATTCGATCACGGACATCGTCTTAGTTAGGTGGTCGAGGAGTATTATGTCAGGCTTATTGAATTGTATCTGCCTGAGGGTGGGGAATGAGAAGTTCCAATAAATTTGACACCTCTCATTCTCCAGAATGGACTCAATATCCCCCGGAGCATAGGGCAGCTCTGGAGTTTCATCGATACCATACGAGTGCCTCAGCGTTTCCGGCGCCCTACGGCAGGCCCTGCATCTTACATCAGGGACCTTTATACCCATGACTCGGCTTAGGTAATGTAGGGTATTGAAAACTCCATCCTGGCATGCCATGATAAACCCCTCTATTTCCGACTTAAGTCCGCCTGACCTTAGGAATGCAAAGGTCAGTTCTTTGGATAAGCCCCTGTCTTCGATATTGTTGAAGAAGACAGAATGTAGAGGCTTATCCATATGGAGCTGCAGAGTTTTATCAACTTCTGAAGCTTTGATGCGGGCTTTCCTCCGAGCGGGGTCGAGCTCAGTGACTGAGTCAAGCGCTCTCCGCTCGGAATCGAAAATCAAAGAGAGCTCATCAGCTGCTTGCTGTACTGCCCTGAAAATAAATGCTCCTACTTCTGCAACTTCATGGCTTTTGACCATTTTCAGGAGGAAAATACCAGAAACGGTCACACTGGTTGCCAATCACAAATCAACAAAGTACCCGCAATTTGACGCAGAATTTTACCCACATCGAAATTTAAAATACCCGCATGGTACTCACTTAAAATTTTGTGTTTTACTCACAGGAATTTTTGGATAGAATGTTTCCTGAAAGTTGGATTGGAAGAAGGGGCTGTAAAGAGTGGTCAGCCAGATTTCCAGATTTAACCTCACTTGACTTTTTCCTGTGGGGTCACTTGAAAAACAAAATCTATGCAACCGAACCAAAATTTCTGGAAGATTTACGACGTAGAATTATTGAAGAATTTTGTCGAATAACGCCGAAAATACTACAAAATGTACGTGAGGTCTCATTTTGAACAGAACTTGTACTATTGTATGGAAATGGGTGGTAGACAGTTTGAACATTTAGTTCATTGACAATCAAAATTATTGCGACAGATATTGTTTTTATTGATTGAGTAAAAAGTGATTTCCCAACGTCAAGTTTCATATCTCGAAAAATTATCTATAGAATTAATTTATTTTGTTGGTTGATATTAAGAAGGAAAATATCTTTAAAAAAAAATTAAAAATTTAGGGGTGGCGGTCACAGCTCCGAGGGTTGGAATGTATTTTGGGTGAATTTCATCGCGAACAATGTCCCCCTGGAAAATGTAGTTGACATGTCCGAGCGTTTTTATATAATTCGGTTTCGCCGACCTACAGAGCCGCTGTTTAGTTTTTATTGGCCCACTCTGTATAGAAACTATATGAAAACATATATCAACACACAAAAGTCAAAACATAAGAAGCATTCCTTAATAAAACGTAAAAAAATAATCTCCAGGCACCTATTACTGACAACTCTATGTTTTTTCTCCAAATGTACTTATTTTTATTTTATTCCTACGATCAGTCTCAGTTAAATTTAATGAATTGAAAACTCTTTCTACTGAGGCATTTGCAAAGAAAACTAAGTTTAATTCAGTCCTCAGAGTCACAGTATTTAAAATAAGAAAATAAGATGTCTGTAGCCGTAACTTATTTAATTAGTGGTAGTGGCCTTATTTTAACAAAACATCACAACAGTAAATAATTGAAATGAGATTAACATGAAAGGAAATACCCGAATTTTACCCGCAAAATTGAAATACACACAAAGTGGGAAAATACCCGAGATTCGGGTAATTACCCGGAGATAGGCAACACTGGAACATAACCACACTGACAAAGTCAAGATGGGCGTTAAAATAACAAACCCAATAAACTGAAGAGTCTTGAATCTCATATAAAGTAATAATTTGTGTAGAAAACAATCCTGTTTTTTGCACTGGTCCAAGGTCAAAATTCCGAATAAATATTTTCTTTCCAGTGTCATCTATCGACGGTATCGACTCTTAAAATTTCATCACCACCTATTAGCTGGTAGTTTTATTACAATGAGTTACGACTAACGGATATTATTCCGAAAAACAATGATCTACGACGTGACTGCGAGACCAGAGTACTAACGCCATCTACATGTCGTCTCCCATCGGATCTAATCGAAATCCCATAAGGTTGTCCTACTATGTTGTCCTTATACAATAGTTTAGATATAACCCCCTTTTTATCTATGAATATAACCCAACTTTTCGTATTACAAAATTTTACCATTTGAAATTACAAAATAATTTTTTTATATATATGTTAAAATGGACAACCAACAGTAAGTATTTATGTTATTTATAGCATTTTTTTTAATTAGTAAAAAATATAGTAACGATAATAAACATCCTCTGTAACTATGAAAAAAAACAAATGGTTATATTCTGGAAATTGGTTATAGTTTTAAACTGTTTAAATACTTTGTTATTTTAATAAATAAATTAGTTTTAGCTTACTACACTTGGATCTAAAAGGAGCTCCTCCAAAACCGGCATATTTAGCAAAGGTGAAAAAGCTATTTTCTTCTTTCTATTAAAACAACAACCTCGAAAACACATTATTTCACATTTCAATCTCTTAAGATCACCAGACATAGTTTTAAAAATATAATTTATAGTTTTAACTAGCACATTCATTTATTTTTGATTGACTATATTTTTAAATAATCAATCTAAATGATATTTAATATTATATACTAAAACAATAAACTAAATATTTTCAGTTTTTTCCATTTGTAAAGTCACTTGGAATAACTGGTATATTATTAGAATGGGAAGATACATTTCCATATGTAGGTGAAATCATTCAAATAGGAAGCCTAAGTGCTTTCAGTGCCAGCGAAGGTCACTATACTCCACAAGAGGCATCAGAAATTATAGAACTAGGTAAGACATTTTATTAATAGGTACACAGCAAGATTAAACATTACTTTTAAATAAGGTTAAAATAAGGAAGAAATAAAGACATTATTATTTTTCAGCTAAAAGGTCTGATTTATGTGTGATACCATTAATCCAAACTTTTGGACATTTGGACTTTGTGCTAAAACACCAAGAATTTCAAGGATTAAGAGAAGGACCTCCTTGTTGCCTATGCCCCAGCCAAGAAGGTGGTTTGCAAGTTGTTAAAATGATAATTGACCAGATTGTATCATTTCATACAGATGCTGAGTATATTCATATAGGAGCTGATGAAGTAAATAATTCTGGGTTAAAAATGCAGTAGTGTTTTAAAATTTACGCAGTTTTTAGGTATGGCATTTGGGATCTTGTGAAAATTGCCAAAAAAAAATGGTGACCCTTAAGTATGGAGTGCACTCGTTATGGTTGGATCACATAACTGCAGTTGCTCAGTTTATAAGAAATAAGTATCCAGAATTAAAAATTATTTTTTGGGATGATATGCTTAGAAATATTGATGAGCATATCTTGCAAGGTAACATAGAAGTTTTATTTTGTTGTTAAAAACATAATTTTAGAAAAAAGTATTATTGACGTAAAACTTCTGGAACACTATACACTAATTATGAGGTAAAGAGTAAACTCGTCTGGCCAACAAAATCTGATTGTCCATTGCTCGACTATAGCGAGAGAGAGAATGCCAAATTATATAAAGATCCGCACAAAGAGGAGACGCCGAGAATAGTTGCCGGGCATTATTTATTTATGGCAGATCATGTTACTTATTTTTCAATATTATTGGTGTATCGAACGAAAGCTCTTAAGTGGTTCAAAAAATGAACTGTAACTGTAACTATTTTTTTTATGAAAATAAAATCAATTACTTCCTACGATTTACCATGATGAATTTACATAGTTACTTGGTGTTGTGGGGCCCCATAACAATACTTCACATAAAAGTTTATAACAATTTACACAACATATACACATTGAATTATCAGATTTGAAATAAGATGGCGGTTGATGGCCAAAAACAATAAAAATTGAAACAACGATTGTAGTCACTTGAGTACTATATTTCTCGACGTCTCTGTGAGGGCCAGATAATCTCTGCACCTTTGTAGAAGAGGATACTAATTAACTCATTTATTGATAGGGGCATAGAATTAACAATATTTAAATTAAATCTATGCAATCTATAAGCTTTCCCAAACAATGGGGGAGGTTAAATATTTTCCTTAAGCGATTTTTTTAATAATAAGGGAGGTTTGAGATTTTCCACTAGGATATTTTTTTTGTACACTAATTGACAGTTTTTGCATACCATAAAAAGTCACTTCTCATGCCTTTATTTTTTAACTAATGCATAATTCTTGTTTTATTTTAATAACGATTTTTTGTTGTTACAATTTCAAATTATATTTTCCTGTATGCTCTATTTGTAGATTACAACATGGGTAACCTGTTAGAGCCTATGGTTTGGTATTATCACACATGTGATGATTTTTTTAAAAATGATCTATGGAACAAGTACTGTAAAGTGTTTAATCACATTTGGGCAGCATCTGCTTTCAAAGGAGCTACTGGCAGCAATCGAATCATGCCTATAGTCAGTCATCACATTGAAAATCAAGAATGTTGGATAAGAGGCTTGTCAAATAATTCATTTAAAAATTTTAGAGGTATAGCTATAACTGGTTGGTCCAGATACGATCATTATGCTACTTTGTGCGAATTATTACCCTGCAGTATACCTTCTTTGTTTTTTTGTTTGATTACTTTGCGATTTGGAAGATTTTCGCCTGATATGAATGAGTAAGTTGGATACATTCTTGTATTTTAATAAGTCTTGTTTGAGTATTTCCTTTTTTTTTAATAAATAAACTTATTACTTGTTTTTAAATAAACTAAATTAAAATGAGGGATTGGATGAGCGCACTTCTATGATATAGTTAATACAAAACAAAATCCGATGCGTGTCACACATTTTGGTATTGTCACAGCTACACACCGTTGCCAAATTGTTAGAATTATGGAAAAATCTACAAATTGTAGGAAATTTAAAGTTCTCACTCGAAAATCTTGCCATTTTAAGTATGAAACTATTTTTTTTTATTAAAAACAATTATTTAAAAAGAATGCATCAATTAAAAGTTAAACAAGAAACAAATAGCTTGTGTACATAACCCAAATACACCAAATTGTAAAGTTACTGCCTATGTTATAGGTACTAAATAAATAAGTCATTATGTTATTTTAGCTTCTTGGTAAACAAATAGTACAGCAGCATAAACTGTTATGAAAAGATGTGTTCAAAGAACTTTAAATAATTTATTCTTCTAAAATGTGTGCACACCGATGGATATTTAACAAACTGGCTGTTACAATAGGTGGTATCACTTCTATGAAACATCTACATCATTGATGACGTGCATTGGATTTTTTTTGTGTATGGGTAACGTGAACTTGACGTTTCAGCTTGACAACGGTAGAAAGAGTGACGTACATGTGACGTCACAGCTTGAGATTCTATCTATCTGTCAAAAAGTGGCCTTGGCTGTAGGTAACATAAACCCTACTTTTTAATATTTAAATATTAATGTTTAGTCATTAAAAATCACTAATAACACTACAATATTGTTCCATAACTCTAAAAAATTGTCGAAAAGCTCATAAAACCAAAATCGTTAACTGGACACACATAACATTATGAAAGATATGTTATTTGTTGTACCACATGAACGTTACCCATCTTAAGCAGTGACGTAACCCTTTTTACCGATGTCAAAAAGTGGCCATGTGCTGCACTTCACCCATACTGTAGTATAGTGTTCTAAGATTGACCCTTTCAGATTTATAATAAAATAACTTAAAATAATTAGGGAAGATTAAATATTTTTTTGAGAGTATTTTTATTAATTTTTAGATCACAAGCGAATCGATTGGGATATAAATTCCCAAATTCTTTAAATACCGACATTTCTGCCACCAGTTCCATCTGTTTTCCAGGCTGTGAATTGTATGCTAGTATGGATTGGTTAGATCGCTTTATAAAAAAGTACAAATTGGACATTGAAGGGGAAAGGTAATTTATTAATTGTTATTCACTTAATAAAAATTAAATGTTGATGGTTTTTACACATATTTTTAGATGCGCTACTTGGTTGAATACTTGGCAGTTCAGAATGAAATACATAAGTCAAACGCATTTGCTATCAATGAATATTACCATTGAAAAGTAAGTACTAAAACATGAACTGTATCTTTACAAAGGAGTAGGTGTAGAGGCCCCTAATTGTTGTATCTTTACTTTTTTTTGCTTTTTCTCAAGGCCGGATTTAGAGTTATGGAGGCTCTGTGGCAACAAAGAAGTAGGGGCCCCTAATTATTGTATCTTTACTTTTTTTTTGCTTTTACTCAAGGCCGGATTTAGACGTATGGAGGCTCTATGGAAACCAAGGAGTAGAGACCCCTTATTATTGTATCTTTACTTTTTTTTTGCTTTTTCTCAAAGCCGGATTTAGAGGTATGGAGGCTCTGTGGCAACAAAGTAGTAGAGGCTCCTAATTATTGTATCTTTACTTTTTTTTGCTTTTTCTCAAGGCCGAATTTAGAGGTATAAAGGCTCTGTGGCAACAAAGGAATAGAGCCCCTAATTATTTTGAACATAGGATTACAAATTTTTTTTAATCAAGTATTTCATTAATTTATTGCAAGACAAATAAAATATGCAGATTTAGTAAAAGATAAGAATTACATGAAATTAAATTATAGCGTTAAATAATAAAACCTTGTGAGCCTTTTTTGACGAAAAATCGTTAAATTATTTTCAATACTAAGTAATACATTAATTTTCGCTCTGCTTTGAAAGGCCCCCCTCTCTTGTAAAGGCTCCAGGGTTGCAGGCCCTGATGATCTTCCCTAAATCCGGCCCTGAATTTCTGCTGTTCAACATTTTACATTTTTTAACTCGTTTGTAAGTATTATTTTCTATTGCAGTTTTATGTATGAGCTTAGTTTGTTGGAACAGAAACTTGACGAATCTATAATTGATGTATTTTACGAACATACAATAGAAGAATTAAAGGGCACGCTGTTAAGTCCAATCAAAGAAAAATTATTTAAGTTGCAAAATGATTGTAGAGCTCTGATTCCATTTGGATACCCCATAAAACCGCAACGTACCAATTAAAAAAAAACTACTTTTATCTTAGATTTAAACTTTTAAAACTGGAAGGTAAGCGTGAACAAATATTTCAAAGCAAAATAAAATCATAAACAAACCCAACATTTTATTCATTACCATTTATTCCTGTGTAGTATATTTCTTAATTATAATTAGAATACTCAATTTGAAGAATATAAAATGTAAAGTTTATTTTATTATATTGAATGTCAAAAAGTAAAAACAAAACATATATATTCGCTGTCATTCTTCTGCTCTCTTCTTCTTCTATTCCATCTGGCCTTACACTACAACTCTCCTGCCGTTAATCTCAGAGATCAAAGGGAATAACGGGTTTTCTAGTTCTATTAGACCTATGGAGTTCAAGCGTTAGCATTTGCTTGATTGGGGTCCGTGTCCCTGGTTCACTTAGCCCTGGACAGCTATATTGTTAATCTCTTCTTATTTCATTGCTGTTTCTACCATTTCCAGAACTGAAATCAATCAATCTATCTTGGCTGACTTCTGACTTGTCTCCAGCGTCTTTCTTCTGATTTCCTTCTACATCCTTACTTCCTTCATTTGGTGGAATAATTATACTTGGTCTCGTCTGTCCCTCTGAAGCTAGCCATGGTGTTTTCGGTCTTGATGTTTTGGAAACAGCTTCAGTTGGTCGTAATTGGTCTACATATCATTTTATTACATATCCATGATCAAGTTCAATCAAATAATGGATCTTTCCCGGGCGTTCCACCACTGTTCCCAGTTTCCAAAGTTGGGATCCTAAGTAATTTCGTGACTGGACTCTTTCTCCAATACGAAAGCTGGGGACCTTAATGTGACTGTTTTGGCTATTTGTTGGTGTTTTGTTCGGTTTGATGAGATCTAGGTTGGCTCTAATCTTCCGTCCCAAATGCATCTCTGCTGGAGTTTTTCCATTGCTCAGAGGTGTTACTCTATACCTGAATAGTAAACGCTGTACCTTTTCTTGAAGTGTCCCTGGTTCTAGATGCATCGTTTTCAATTTATTCATGACTGTCTGTACCGCTCGTTTAGCAGTGCCATTGGTGGCAGGATGACCTGTGGCTATTAGTCTCTGTTAAATACCATTCTGGGTGCAAAATTCACTGAACTCAGCTGACTTAAAAATTTGTGCGTTATCACTAACTAGTTGTTCGGGTAGCCCGTTTCGTGCAAATATTTCTGATAGGAAATTAATTGTGATGCTAGAAGTAGGTGTTTGTTTGGTGATCTTCACTTCTATCCATTTAGTCAGTGGGTCCATGACAATAAGAAACTGATGTACCCGCTGCCAAGGATTATCAGGTGTTTCCCAACTATGTAATGGTACCCTGACAGGGTTTTTCTTGATTTGTAAACAGGGAGTACAGCTATTGACCATACCTTCAATATCTCGGTCGATACCTCCCCAGTAACAATAGGATCGGGCTAACATTTTCATCTTCACCATTCCACTATGTGTTTCATGTAACATGTTCAGTATAGCTTGTTGTAATCTTTTTGGAATGACAACTCGATTTCCTCTCATTATTATTTCATTGTGTACACTGTATTCTGGATTTGACATTTCTCTACCCAAGAGTTTGAATGATGATAACTGTTCATCATTGTTTGTTGCCTTCCGGATTTGTTCTACGGTGATGGGAGCATATAATGTCAATGATGCTATAAGATTTTCATTGATTTTATAGTCATAGTTATAGTCAACTGATATAGTTTCTTGAAACTCCAATAGATTGCAGTGGCTTCTCGATCCAGCTGACTGTAGTTCTTCTCGGGAATGGTTAGTGCTCTGGATATAAAAGTGATGGGTCTTTCTTCTCCATTTATGATGTGGGACATGTCTGCTGAAAGCCCATAGGGACTGGCATCTGTGGCTAATATTAAAGGCTTCGAAGGGTCGAATGGTGTAAGTGTTTTCTCACTTGCAATTTCATCTTTAATTTTCAAAAAAGATGCTTTACATTTAGCTGTCCATTGAAATGGCATATTTTTTCGTACAATTCGGGGGATACATAAGTTGAGCTGACTCTGGAATAAATTTGACATAGTAGTTGGCTAGTCCCAAGAATGAACTCACATTGTCAATATCTTTTGGTCATTCTGGCTTCAAAACAGCTTCTACCTTGTCCTTGGATTTCTGTAGTCCTTTTTCTGATATGATATGTCCCAAATAAGTTATTTTTCTTGAGAAAAAACGACATTTGTTTTTATTCAAATGGATATTATTTTCTTGCAATCGTTGTAAACATTTTTCTAAACGTTGTCTGCACTCCACTATAGTTGATCCTTGGACCACAATGTCATCGAAATAAGCAATCACCCCATCTAAATCATTGATCAACTGGTCGAAAATGCGATGGAATTCATTGGGTGCTGTTTTTAATCCAAAAAATAATCTTTTTATTATATAAGTACCTCTATGTGTGGAGATGGCAGATATTCTTGCACTTTCTTCATCAACAGGTATGTGAAGATATGCCTTGTATAAATATAATGTACAAAAGTAGTTCCCATTTTTCATTTTTTGGAAGATGTCTTCGATTCGTGGTATAGGGTACCTGGTGTCATGTAATTGAGGATTCACTGATACCTTGTAATCTGCACACAGCCTGACTCCACCATCTGGTTTAGAGATACATACTAGAGGGGTGCCCCACTCTGATTGATTGATAAGTGTGATATCTTGTTCTTCTAGATTGTCGAGTTCCTCATTTACCTTTGGAAGAAGGGCATATGGAATAGGCCGTAGTTTCAGGTAGACAGGCTTATCAGTTTCATGTAGTTTGAGGGAGCATTCATTATTTCTAATTTTGCCTACCCGTGGTTCAAAAACAATGGAATATTTGGAAAAGATATCATCGATAATGAGATCAATGTTGTTGAGCTCTACTAGTTCTACACTTTGTTCCTCTAGACATCTCAAATCAATTTGAAGTTTCCTCATCCATGAACGGCCTAATATGGGGGCATAATTTTCTTTGGTCACATACAACTTCTTTGTGATTTGTTTCCTTCCATGCATAACAGTAACCTCAATCTCTCCTAATGAATAAAAAAAGTCTCCTGTGTAGGACTTGAACCTTATTGGTGTTTCCTTCAAGTGAGTTAGTTGTCCCAATTTTTCAAACTGTTCTCTGGATACCAAGGTAACAGGACTGCTGAGTTAACTTCAAATTTTTGTGGCCTATTATCGACCATAATTGTTATATAAAATTTGTGGTTATCTATTGAATGCAACTCAATAAGTGTATTTTTGTGTTTCTGTACTTCCAAGGATATGTCCAGAAGGTTCAAAGTTTGGTCCTCATCTGTACTGCTACCATCATCATTCTCTCGTAATACTTGTTTAATCTGATTGTGATTTTTCAATAGCAGCGATAAACACACTTTTTGTATGTGTCCCTTCTTTTTACAGTTATTACATTTGAGCATTCCCTTAGACTTACATTCCCTGGTGGTATGATTATTTTTGCCACATGCAAGGCATACTCCTTCAAGGCCTAATGCTTTTAAATCTAGGTTTTTGCTGCTTTTCTGCAGAGTGTAAGTATTTGAGGTGGCTGTTCCATATGTTGAGCCTCGTGTTGAGGTATCTCGATAATGGCTTACTTTGTTCATTTGTTGTGTTTGTACCACTAGATTCTAATAAACATCCCTGTTTTGTATTTTGGATGCTTCTATTGATAATGCTGTATTCAAGGCTTGTTCCAATGATATGTCTGCATGTTCTAGAATTCTCTCACGAATTTCTTAATTGAATAACCCTCTGATGAATTGTGCACGTAGTAAGAGTTCAAGGACTGCCTTGTCACACAGTCCTATTGAACAATTTCCTTTGAAGTCACAACTCTTCGCCAAATCTCTCAATGATGCTAAGTATGTTGAAATGTTTTCTGTTCCTGACTGAATTCTTGAGAGGAAACGATGTTGTTTTGTCAACATATTTTTTCTGGGTATTAGATGTCCTTTCAATAATGTTATCAACTCATTGAAAGTTTTTGTGTTGGGTTTGTCGAGAGCTGTCAAACTGGCTCCTAGACTATTGAGCAGGATAACAGCCTTTGCCTTTTCACATTCATCACTTGTGTCCAATCCCTTTAGCTCATAGAAATTTTCCAGTCTCTGGCAATATAGGTCAAATGACTTATTATTTTCGTCGAATTCATCAAATTTGATATTTTGTTTTTGAAGTAAGCTCCTTATGTTTGATGCTGTATTCTCACTTGCATTTGTTTGCATCGTAGTCACTAGTTGTGTTAATGCTTGTATAAGCTGTTTCACTTGTTCGCTCATTTTGTGGTGATAATCCTTTCTCCTCGTCGCCAATCTGTAGTATATTTCTTAATTATAATTAGAATACTCGATTTGAAGAATATATAATGTGAAGTTTATTTTATTATATTGAATGTCAAAAAGTAAAAACAAAACATATATATTCGCTGTCATTCTTCTGCTCTCTTCTTCTTTCTTCTATTCCATCTGGCCTTACACTACATCCTGTTTGCTGTTATTTTCTTGTGTTGGGAGGTTTTGTAAGTGTTGTCACCTAATTTTTGGACCTAACTATTAAATGATCTCAAATTATTATGCAACCAAATCCTTTTGTTAATACCAATCAGGACCGGTCTTAGAAAGTCTGGCGCTCTGGGCGAAATTTTTGTAACTGACTACCTCCAAGACAACAAAATGTAATTTTCAAAAAGAAAAAAGGTTTTTATTATAGAATAAAAAAAATGAATAAAAATTACCTTGTACGACTATCCTGCTTGATGATTATAAAGAAGTATGCGTCAAAATTTAAGCGGATATAATGTATTGGTTAAAATCTAGTGTGGTTGTGTGGATGTTTTTGCTGCTCTTTAATAAATAATAAAAAATAAATAAAAAAACTAGGCAAAACATGGTTTTGCAGATTCCAATTGAAAGTTATCGTCAACGCGTGTTGACTGCGATAGGAACATCAAAAAATTAGTTTCGCAGTGTTCGCGATGAGGATCAAGGAGTAAAGACAGGTATTTCATCTCCGAAAACATCTAATGGAAGGCGTTTTATTTCAGGACAGGGACAAAGAATTAAAGAAATCGTAAATAATTTTTCCATAAAGCAAAAGCAAAGTCAGACTTTAAAAGTAAATTCACATGAAGTATTCGATGCAAACAGGTCAATGGCCAAATAACTGGAGCACGTCTACTTTCATCCCATTGCATAAGAAAGGGTCCAGTCAAAAATGTAATCACTATAGAGCCATTGCTCTTATCTCACATCCCAGCAAGGTCATGCTAAGAATTTTACTTCAACGTCTTAGATATTTTCTGGAATGGCAGATCCCACAAGAACAGGCTGGCTTCGTCAGTGGCAAAGGGACCAGGGAACAAATCTTAAATGTGAGACAAATCATTGAAAAAGCAAGAGAAGTTGGGAAGCCAACATATGTATGTTTTCTCGATTACAGCAAGGCTTTTGACTGCGTTAATTGGCAAAAACTCTGGAAAACTCTTTTGAACATGGGAACCTCTTAACATTTGGTCCTTTTACTTAAACACCCATATAAAAATAGTACTGCAGTACGGACGACAAAATCTCCCATCCCTTCAACATACATCGAGGCGTGAGGTAAGGTTGTATTCTGTCACCCTTATTATTCAACATTTATGGTGATTACATTATTAGAAAAGCCTTGGAGCGGTGGAAAGGAGGTATAGGTATAGGCGGTAGAAGAATAAATAACCTACGCTACGCCGATGACACCGCACTCATAGCAATGGACGAACAGGAAATGTCTGAACTCATTAAAAGAGAAGAAAGAGAAAGTGCGAACATTGGCTTGAAACTAAATCGCCAAAAAACAAAGTTGATGCTAATAGACCGTACCAGTAAGGTAGGAGTGCCTGACATACGCGATGTAGAAATTGTGGATGAAATGATTTGTCTGTGAGCCCATAGAAATAAACATGGAAATGCATCCATAGAGATTAAAAGGAGAATAGCTCTTGCCAAAACCGCCATAACCAAGTTGAATAAAATTTGGAGAGACAAGCATATAACCCCAACAACAAAACGTAGACTTGTCGAAACTCTTGTATTCCCGATTGCGCTTTATGGAGCTGAGGCATGGACCTTAAAGGCTTCCGACACTGCTAAACTGGATAATTTCGAGATGTGGGCTTGGAGACAGCTCTTGAGAATTTCTTGGACTGCTTATAGAACGAATACGTCAATATTGGAAGAGCTAAAAGTTAAAGATAGACTGTCAACCATAGTAAGGCGAAGAATTCTCAAATATTTTGGACATGTGAGCAGAAAAAGTGATGACAATCTCGAAAAACTTGTAATCCAAGGAAAAGTCGAAGGGGTGAGACTTCGGGGACGTTCGCCCAAACGCTGGTTGGACCAAGTGAAGCACTTCACAGGGAAACCATACAAGAAAGCATAAGATGCGTTCCAGATAGAGACAGATGGAAAGGAATTACAAACACCATAACGTGAACGACAAATATAAGGTCACGACACTTCAGGATATGAAGTAAACGACTAGAGAGAGAGATCCGATGCAAAAGTAGGTTATGAGAGCGGGCATTCATGGTTAAGAATTAGGTTTTTATAAGCAAAAAAAACACTCACTCGATGCTACTACACACATGTTAATGGAAAATTATGATGTAAGATTTAAATGAATAGAATTTTTGAATAGAAAAAACAGTAACCCCTAATTATTTCAAAGGTATGAATTTATATATTTTTTTTTATTTACTTTCAATTCCAATATATTTTCGAATGGATTAACATTTGGCAACGTTACAAAATTCTTAGGATACGCCATTGGTTACCAATTCGGCAGTCAATGTGCGCACACTGCAAGTGTGTTTCAATAATAAAACCATTATTGTACCCCAACCCGTAGAAAAGCTTGAAACAGTGTTGTGATCACAGATCGCAGAATAGACATGGAGTATGCTGGCACAGAAATACAATGTCTATTCGCTCCACCTTGCCAGTTTGTCTATCGGTTCTACAATCAAGTCGCCGTTCTTGTTTACCAACACATCTGGTTGTCGTCTCTTTGCCCTATAGTCGTGGAATCGATATTTCTGGCCAAATATGCTACAGTTTCTTAAGATGAAACTGAACTGAACATATCGCTAATTGCTATCACGGAGGGTCACAATGGACATTGTCTGAGTGCCGTTGGTGGGATTCGGAAAGAACCGCCCCCAGCTTATTATAAACGATATGTACTCTAGTCAGTTGACCAGCTCAAAAAATAACGGATGGATAATCAAGTATTCAACGAGACCACTTTAGGTTATTGAAACGTGAGGCCACAGTCTGTAAGAAAGGAACATTCTATAGTGGTCTTAGTTACGAGAGGCAATCGCCCTGCTTGTTTAGCTTTGGCTGAGGAACACATGTTTTGGTAGAATGTCCAATGGAGTTCTAATTTTTTTTTCAGACAATTCAAGATTTTAGATAAATCCTGACTTAAGGTGTGGAGAGTACCGGGTAATAAAGAACGTTTGCAGAATGTTCAGGAGGTTCATTCTTATAGAGGAAGTACAGTAATGGTTTGGGACGGAATAAGCATCGAGGAAGGACTGATCCCGTTTAACTGCAAAAATAACTAAATGACAATAGTTACATTTATGAAATAGTTCGACAATTTGTGCTTTTATATGCGGCAATCATTGGTAAAAATTTCGTACTAATGGATGGTAATTCACGACCACATGTTGCGACTAGCTTATTATTGAAGTATTGTGGTGGTCTACACAATGACCGTATTTAAATCTAATAGAGCATGTATCGATAGATACATTTATTTATTAGTTCCTAAAATTTTAAAAGAGGAAAAAATGTCTAGTGACTGGGAGGAAGGACAAATAGTTACCATCTACAAAAAAGGAGGTAAGCATAAGCGTAAAAATTACTTCGTTAAACGCGACATACAAGATACTTAAGCAAGTCCCAAAAGTCGTTCTTTTGGGACTGAAATGCGGCCAGAAAACCCGTACTTTCGGCTTGAGTGGTAAGAAAAATGATTTCCGTGTATGTAGTTTGAAGCACTTATTTGATAATAGCATAGACCTATTATCCAGAGGAGACGCAAAATTCTATTTATAAAACTCTGTTTGTTTTGTTGCAATGATTACATGAGAGTGGCTATGAGTATGACAAAGAATACCAATCGATTCTCTTTGTCCCGTCCTCGTGCTGGCAACGCTGTAACATTATTGTGGAGTTACGGCCACGCTTGAAATCAGTGACTTACTGTTTGTTTAAAATGAGAATATATCTATCGGATAATATTTAGTTTTTTATGAGACTACATTTATAAAAAGGTGATACTCAGTTTTTATCAAATTGAAGTATTGTAGCCTACTAAAAATATTTTTCTAAACCCCAAAAGTTTGGCGCCAAATTTTGTTACCCTTACTAAACTGTTTTTCAAAAGTTACAAAAGTGGGGTGCCAATTTTGTGTAACTTTAAAAAACTTACTAATTCCCCAAATGTTGGGCGATAATTTTGTGTTACGTTAGTTTCCTTTCTAAAGCCAATTGTGTGTTACTTTTATAAAACTAAATTATTATAATTCAAGTCCTGCTAATTGTGTAGTGAACAGTTTTACTAATACCCATTAAACTAAATTATTTTATCAAATTAAAGTACTGAAAATTTTTTTTAAATAAATTTACAGTCTGAAATGAAAAAAAAAACTTAAATTTATCATTAATATTAATTGGACAAATAAAATGTAATGTATTTTAAATTTTAATGTTTAATCTATTTAATAACAGTTAAGTAACCTAAAGGAAAAGATTAAAGTATTATACTCAGGATTCCGTGACTCCTTGATTTCTCGATTGGAGTCACTCTAGAGTGACTCGGCAGCCAGACCATACTATTGGATTTCCTGGCTACTAACATGCAGATGAATCAGATAAATCAGATTCAATCGCCTAATAACGGACCTTCTCAGGACCAATTGACTAAAAGACTTGGACCTTCAATCCGAGTGTGCCATTTAAATATAGAAGGTATTAGCCGAGCTAAGAGTGAGTATTTATCAAAGCTCCTCTTGGATGATATTGACTTAGTTCTAATCCAAGAAACACACGCTCATACTCCAGAAGACCTACAAAAAAGGGGTAGGATCCATGGCTATGAGGCGCCACATATCACAATGTATATGGTGTTGCCACTTACGCAAAAAGCAATATAGAGCATGCTCATCTCATTTTGACGAGGACAGTAAACTAAATACACAACGTATCGATAAAACTGGAGGAGTTCACCATAAACAATATTTATAAACCACCCAATGCGATGTGGCCATTGGATGTTATGCCAATTACTGCTCACCCATCTATATATGCTGGAGACTTTAATAGTCACCATGGCCAATGGAAATATGCACGTGATGATGAATGTGGTGTTGCGCTCAGCGAATGGGCTGATAATAATAATTTATACTTGGTTTTTTAAGCCAAGGATTTGGGAACCTTCAGATCGACCGCTTGGCAAAGAGATTATAATCCAGATCTCTGCTTTGTATCTCGCGGTGGCGGAGACCACTCGATACCTGTGTCCAGAGAAGTCCTACCTGTTTTTCCACACAGCCAACTGCCAACCTGTTATACTGGACATAGGACTTTTCGTCCCTATAGTTAGGTCTGTTCCTCGTCCCAGATGGAACTTTCGCAGGGCTGACTGGCTGGGTTTTGCCGACCACCTAGATAAATATATCTGTTTTATCCCACCAGAGCCTAAGTATTACCACCGATTTGTGGGTGCAGTTAAAGCTGCTGCTAAGAAATATATCCCTAGTGGATACAGAAGAGAATATATACCAGGATGGAATGTACACTGCGAACAACTCTATGATGAATACAACAGCAGTGGCGATAGCGATATTGCGGACGACCTCCTTCACAGCCTTTACGCTGCTAGAAATGCGCCTTGGACGGAGATGGTTGAGAACATAAATTTCAAACATTCAAGTAGAAAGGCATGGGGCATGCTACGTAGGCTTGGCGGAGTCTCCAGCATATCTGGCCAGAGGCCTGATATCTCAGCCAACCAAATCTCTAATCATATAGTGGAAACTTCAAGAGTAGCCAGTGACAAACAACACACCACCAAAATAAAACGAGAACTTACATCTCTAAGAGCTTGATGTCCAAATGACTCAAATTTCCCCGCACATTTCACATTACCCGAACTGGATGTGGCCCTGAAACAGACTAAGCCTGGCAAAGCACCGGGCCTGGATAATCTGCACCCGGAGTTCTTGATACACCTGGGTAACACAGCAAGGAAATGGCTAGTCCACTTCTTCTCCAATATTTTGGACAGAGGATCGGTGCCCAGCGAGCTTATAAGAACAAAAGTTGTGGCCATTCTAAAACCTGGTAAACCAGCTAATCTTCCGCAAAGTTTAAGACCAATTTCCTTGCTTAGCTGCTCGTACAAACTGCTGGAGAGACTTCTGTTTAATAGAATAAGCGGCCCCGTGTTGGAACAAATCCTAATCGAACAGGCGGGTTTTCGGCCCAACAGAAGTTGCTGCGACCAGGTGCTGGTTTTAACGACTTTCATAGAGTCTGGTTTCCAGGAAAGACTTAAAACATCTGCCGTATTTGTGGACTTGTCCGCTGCCTACGATACGGTCTGGAGAGAGGGGATGACTTATAAATTACTAAAGACAATTCGCTGCCGAAAAACCACAGCCCTTCTCAATAACATGATAAACAACAGGTACTTCCGCACTTACCTAGTAATATAAGTAGGAAGAGAAAATTGAATGATGGCCTACCACAGGGTTCAGTCTTGGCTCCTCTATTATTCAACTTGTATATCTCCGACCTCCTCGAAACCAGGTCGAAAAATTTTTGCTACGCTGATGATATCGCTCTTGCCTATAGAGCCAAAGATCTTAGCCAGGCGGCGACAACTCTCACAAAAGATCTAGCCTCCCTGTGCTCTTACTTTAAAAAGTGGCGACTTAAACCCAGTGAAAGCAAAACTGAGGTTTGCGCATTTCATCTGAATAACAAACAGGCTATCAGTGAGCCCAACGTACAATTTAATGGAAACACTTTTCGGCACAACAAGCACCCGAAATACCTTGGCATCGCCCTCGACCGTACTCTTTCATATAGGAAACACCTTGAGAATACCGCTGCTAAAATAAAAACACGCAATAATATCATCCAAAAGCTATGTGGTACAACATGGAGAGCTTCAGCAGACACCCTGCGTACATCATCCATCGCGCTGGTCTTCTCAACAGCCGAGTATTGTGCTCCAATATATGGCTAAACAGCTGCCACACTAATTTAATCGACGTCCAGATGAATCAAACAATGCGACTAATAACTGAAGCAATCCGACCAATACCCACATACTGGCTTCCCTTGCTGAGCAACATCTACCATCCTGCAATCCGCAGAACCCAGGCCTTGCTTAGAGAGCACTGTTAGATGCAGAATAACCTAGAACTACATATACAGGAAGATATACCTACTCTACGACGAAATAGACTCCGCTCCAGAAACCCACCGTTATGGTAAGCTGAACAACTAGCTGTCAACAACGTGGAAATAAGAAATCTATGGGTCCAACACTGCTGAACTATTGTAAATCCCGAAGAACGAGAGTGGTTTGAAAGATACAACTTCGACACTGCATGCACAGAGCTAGATAGGAAACTGTGGGTCAAACTAAATAGAGCCCGTACAGGTCATGGCCGATGCGCAGACTCACTCACTACAGATGGGGTGCTGCAGAGTCTCCAGGATGTGACTGCGGAGCTCCAAACCAGACAATCAGACACATTAGGGAGGATTGCCCTATACGGTCTTTCCAAGTGAGCTGGAGCGATTTCATGAAGGCTGATGTTACAGCACTAACATGGATTAGAAACTTAAATATTAATATTAAGTTGGTCTTTTATGTGGCTTGTCTTAGTATACTTATGCTCTGTATGTATTTGTGTTTATGTGTGTATATATGTGTATATATATATATATATATATATATATATGTATATATATATATATATATATATATATATATATATATATATATATATGTATATGTATATATGTGTATTGTTTGTTATATAGTTCTATTTTTGTGTTTATACTGCATGTATGCCATAATAAAATTAATTCTCGATTGGATTAAATTTGAGGTGATTTGATAGATTGCTTATGAAATACTACTATAAATTGTATCAGGAAGGTATAAAATAACAACGAAAGAAGGATAATACCACTGGATAAGTGTTGCTGAATAACAGGGAAATAGGTAATGACCTTTTTTGAGAATATCTCGAAAAGTATTGATTTCCATATCGTTTGGTTTTCAGATTCGTGTTTTACGCCTCAAAATAATTCCTGTTTATTTTGATATTAAAATTGTCATCGCTACACCACTGGATGAAAATATAGTAAACAATTAGATGTGAAAATAAACACTGGGGCTTATATAGTCCGGTTTTTTGCACACTTGGCAATGACGAATCATTTCTTCCACTAAATTTCACTGAATTTTACCAATAATATTCTGAAAATGACCGATAATACTCCAAAATCTCGTTGCAACACCTTCGGCAATAGAGCTACTAATAATAGCCGATTTCGTAGTACGCATGGATCTCTGCAGGTGGAACGATTCAGACAAGCCGTGCGGCGTTATCGCTTATTAAACAACACATTTCTATGATCTAACGGAATAAAATAGTTCAATGGTTTAACATTTCATAAAATGGGTTGTATTATTCAGGTTGTTATAATTCGACCAGAAAGTGAGGATGTATGATCGTGTTTAAAAGTAAATAGTTCCGTCTCCTCTGATAATAGGTCTATGGATAATAGTATACACTTAAAATATGTTCAAACCGCTGCTTTTATTATATATATATATATATTTTTTTTAAAGATGGCTCACTACTGGAATCCCATATACTTTCTAGTCTTTGCTCTAAAATAGAGATGTATGAGTTCCAATACGCAACCATTACTCCATCCGAATCCGGCTTGAATGTTATACTCGCCCCCACCACCGAAATGTCCGCTGCTTTCTGCGCTGTATTTTTCAAACATAACTTTATTTTCGTGAAAAGCTTTGATGTTCGAATTCACCCACACGTGAGCCAAATTTTTAGCAAACTCCTGCGCTTCCGGGTGCTTACTTTTCTCCAATCCTGAAATAAAATATTTAACAACGTCGCAAGGATCACACTTATTTTATGGGACTTACCGATAATAATTAAGTTTTGGTAGGGAGACCAAGCATTAGGATAGTCCCACTGTTGTCCCGTAGGATACAGAGACATCGGAATGCCTCCTCTAAATTGATGGATACCCTGTTTTTGTAAATAATTCATCGAACGTCGACCTCTTTCTTGTTTGAGATTTTCGTCGAAGGCACCCGCCCATAAAGGCGTCAAGTTACTTGCGAAGAAACTTTTTCGGCTGCTTTGCAGTTTTATGTCGTAATCGTACCTAGAATGTGTTAGGTGTTACGAATGGAAGTTAAACGATGTTGCGTCGAAGTCCTTATGAGCGAGAACTTACCACGTGCCGTCTTCTTCGTTCCAAAGTATGGCTTCTATACCGGCCTTCCAACGTTCCATGCACTCTAAATAAAACTTTGCCATTTCGTCGTTTTGTAAAATAAGATAAAATTTATAGAGAACTTTGAAAGCTTTGTAGAGGAACGCGTTCAGATCGGCCGGGACGTTTCTTCTTGTGCCTATTAACGTCAGGTTTGCTGCAGGGCCCCCCTTTTTATCGAATAACCATCGACTGCTAAAGTCCCAACCGCTCTCGGCACCACTCTTTAGGTCAGTGTAACATTCGTACTAAAAAATATGCTTATCGTGAATGGAAGTGCAATGTACGCAGGTCTAAAAAACATGAGGTCTTGCTCGTTATTAAGCAGCTGAGAGTCATTTTCGAAATCATTTGCTGCAAAGAATCCAAATCCGAGGACAGAATTGGACTATTACGTCAGGATTTTCCGATATTTAAGGTTATGTAGCAGCAAAATACTTTAAAAATGACCCTTAACTGCTCAGTAACAGAACGTGAAAACCTGTGTCATTAAGTTTGTTCCATCCTGCAGCTTTTGTACGATATTCGGGATCATTTAGATTGAATGTATGCGCATGCGTTAACTTCATGCTTCCTCGAGTATTAATAGAAAGTCTGAATGTAGAACGATGCTATGACCGTTTTATGTTATCGACTAAGAATCCAACTACTCATTGACCAATAAAAAAAAGTGTCAGCGACGAATGGAGAAATACCCAATGCGCATGTTATTCCAAACAGTTTCTTTATTCGTACATGCATTAAAATTACCGTACATTCACGTGCTATCTCATTATTACCCAGTGGCAAAAGAAGCATAAAAATAAGATTAATGCTGCGAAGATGAGTAGTGTGAGAGGTATAGCCGGAGTGATTCGGTTAGATAAAGTGAAGAATAGTGAGATAAGGGAAATCTGTGGTGTAAAAGAAGATGTGATTACAAAGATAGATACAGGAATGCTTAGATAGTTTGGACATGTAAAGAGGATGGATGAAGAAAGATTGACGAAACAAATTTGTAAGGCTAGTGTGAATGGACAAGTCGGTAGAGGTCGACCTCGAAGAACATATCTCGATCAGATCAATATTGTTTTGAAGAAAGGTCAGGTCAAGAGTACCAACAACCGACGAGCATGTATGAGAGCACTGATGAAAGTAGAGGAAGCAAAAGATGTGTGTAAAAACTGTAGCAAGTGGAAGGAAGTGGTCTCTGCCTACCCCAATGGAAAAAAGGCTTGACTACATGTATGTATATTATTAGTGTATGTAAATATTTGTGATAAAAATATTTTATACCACGCACAGGTTAATCCTCCTGTAGGATTTTTTTATATTTATTTATCAACAAATTTTAAGTAATTAGCTTTACTTGTATTGTGATGTATGGTGAATAAATATTATTATTAACCCTACTTCAGAAAGAAATGTAAACTGCTGAGCTGATGACACTGTAATATTATTTTAAGATAACTCATGGACTGGTGTATTTGAAAAAGCCGAAAACGCTACAAATGAAGGCAAACAGTGGTTAGATATTAACCTACGAATATCGATAAATTTTCGGACCTCACCATGACATCACCACAAACCAGTATAACCAATATCGAATTAAAAGCACTCTACAACGACACCGATATTGTCCAAGAAATTAAATCACAGCGACTAAGATGGGCAGGCCACGTGCACAGACTGCATAACGAAAGACTTGTAAAACTGGTGTGGGAGGAGATTCCCGCAGGCAAGAGACCGCTCGGACGTCCCAGAATGCGATGGAGAGATAACATCCAAGCAGATCTCCGGAAAATGAACATTCCATTTGACCCTATGTTGATGGAAGACCGAACAAATTGGAAAAAAGTTGTACAGTCAGCCAAGACCCACCCAGGGTTGTAGCGCTACGTGATGATGATGATGAATATCGATAAATCCCACCATATGTGCTACTCGCTTACTAAAAACAAACTTCCTAATAATAAAGCCCTGATAATCCATTAATGATGCGAAGCATCTTTATGGAGTTGGAGTAATCGTGGACAAGAATCTTACAGGCTCCGTTATGAGTTTTACACCATACTTAGACAGAGTCATGATGCTCCAGCTGGCAACACGCACTGGAAAATGAATATAATACAGGCATATGCACCAACAGCTGAGAAGGAAGATGATGAAGCTAAAGAATTTTATGCTGAGCTAGATACTATCTTTAGAAGCATGAAGAGCAATGATATCACAGTAGTAATGGAAGATTTTAACGCCAAAGTGGGCAAAGTCAAGGTTGAAGCACACACAGCGAGTTTTGGCCTAGGAGAGAGGAATAATAGAGGTGATCGACTAATAGAGTTCTGTCAAGACAAGAATCTTATGATATCAAATACCTTCTTTAAATTACCAGAACGCAGATTGTATACCTGGAAATCTCCTGCGGATAGCCCGGAAAATACGGTAAGAAACCAAATAGACTACATACTCATTAACAACCGCTATAGAAACTCAGTGAAGGCTACGAAAACATACCCAGGTGCTGACATTAATTCCGATCACAACACAGTAATAGCTAAACTTAGTATCAGGATGAAGAAGATAACAAAATTTTAAAACAATTATATCGATACGAAACTTCTTGAGGAGACTAACGAATGTATGAGAGACATCAAAAAACTAAACGTGATCAGTGTGGATGAAAGGTGGAAACAGATGCAAACACGATTAGAAACAATAGCCAAAGAACAGGTAATAAGCAAAAGAACCAAGAAAAAACCCTGGATAACATCGGAAATCCTGGATCTTATGGAAGAGAGAAGAAAGAGCAAGGGCAAAGTGCAGGAATATAAGGCACTACATAAAATAGTACAAAAACGAATAAAAGAAGCTAAAGAGGACACAATGCGAGGAAATAGAATTACTAGAGAGGAAATTTGACGGCTTCCAAATGCATAAAAAGATAAAGGTGATGGCTGGTTGCAACAAAATCAAAACTGCTGGTAGCAATATTAAGGATACAGAAGGTCGTATAATTACTGACGTGGAAGACAAGCTAAGGAGGTGAAAAATATACCTCTCGGAATTATTCTTCGACGAAAGACCTCCAAGGCCGATTTTAGAATCAAGCAAAGTACACCTAAAAATATTGAGATCAGAAATAGAATATGCTTTGGAAGCTATGAAACCCGGCAAAGCTGTTGGTCCTGATCAAATACCCATAGAACTTGTCAAACTCTTTGATGACGATGTGATAAATATTCTTCTGGACCTCTTTAACAACATTTATGATAGTGGAGAAATCACTAAGCAATGGCTGACATCTACTTTTGTACTTATACCTAAAAAACCAAACCCAAGAGAATGCTCGGACTACCGGACCATTGCACTCATGAGTCACACCTTAAAGCTGTTTTTAAAGATCATCCATAAAAGAATATACAGAAAACTTGAGGAGGACTTGCGCAACACGCAGTTTGGATTCCGCGAAGAACTTGGAACAAGAGAGGCGCTCTTTGGGATAAACGTTCTTTTCCAGCGCTGTCTCGATATGAACCAAGATGTGTTTGCATGTTACATCGATTTTGAGAAAGCTTTTGACAAAGTGAAACATGACAAGTTACATCAGCTACACGGGAAAAAAAAAATTTCAACTCGATTTTTCGGTATTAAAAAATTATTTTTAGAAAAAATGAGTAAGTATAAAGTTTTTGTAGGAAATTTAATTTGCTGCAAAAAAGTTCCTTTGAACAAACACTCTCCGATCAACATTTTTTGAGCTGTAGAGTTGGAAAGGTGAATGTTATTGATCAGTGATACTAAATTTTCTTTAAATTGGAATTTTTTGTTCTTACATTAAATATTATTTACAATAAACGCTACACAGTTATTAAATTCTTAATTTTAGAAACGGCATTTTGTATTTAGTTAATAAAGATAAATCTTAATCCATGTTTACTTGCAGAACTTTTTTCATTATATACTCTCCGTATATATTGAAGAGTATCGGTGACACAATACAGCCCTGTATTACACCGCACTTTGGACTAAAAGACTGTTGTTGACTTTCACCTTCCCGCAGCTTTTGTCGTAGAGATTTTTAAGCAAAAAAATCATATGTTTTGGTACTCCTATGTTTTCCAAGATAAGCCACAAATTCTTTCAATTTACACAGTCGAATGCCTTGATGTCGTCGACAAAGCACAAAAAAGTTTTTACATTAAATTCATATGCTTTTTCTATTATTTGTCTTACATTCAGGATTTGTTTCCTTGTTCCCTTTCCTGGCATGAATCCTGTCTGTTCGTCGGGAATCTGTAGAAGTAAAAAAGGTTTTTTACGGTTGTTTATAATATGAAGCAGAATTTTGCTTGCATGTGACATAAGCGCTATTGTTCTGTAGTTGGTGCAGTCTGTAGGAGAGCCTTTCTTGTTTAGCGGCATATACACCGATTCACGCCATTCTTTTGGCCATACCCCAGTTTGCCAAATTTTAACACACAGTTTGTAGATTGCATCAACACCAAGCTCGCCCATGGCTTTTATTGTTTCGGCAAGTATGCCATCATCACTAGGTGATTTGTTGTTTTTTAGAAGGCTTATGGCTTTTTCTACTTCGGCTTTTAAGATTGGGGGCTCTTTTTCTACCTCATCAATTTTTGGTAGACCATGGTCTCTGGTTTTATCGGTAGAAAAAATTGTTTCGCAGTATTGCCTCCATACTTTTGCTATGTTGTTGGCATTCGTAATTGTCTCTTCGTTGTCATGTTTTATTATTTGTGTCTGCGGCTTAAATTCTCCAGACAGATATTTTACTGTATCATATAATTCGTGGGATCTGTTTGTATTTGCATGTTCTTCAAGTTCTTGGCATAATCTTGCGAAGTGCTGGTTTTTGTCGTTTTTGCAAGACTTGAATTTCTTTGTCAATAGCCTTCTTATTCTCCGGGGTAATAGTTTTGGCCAGGATTAGTCTTCTCCGGCCATCTATTAGGCCGATTGTTCTTTTCGTCATCCAGTGTTTTTTCTTAGTCAGTTTTGGGTTCGTGGTTTTGTTCACACCAGACACGATCGCTTCCCACGTTTGATTTAAGTCTCCTTCAGTCAGCGCGGGGCAGAAGGTACTCAGTGTTTCTTGGAAAACTCTCTCTTTGGGTGTCGGTAATCTTCGACTAGGCTTGAAGAGAGTCAAAGTCTTAAGTTTTATGGTAAGGCTAGACATAAGTAGTTTATGGTCAGAACCGCATATCTCACCAGGTCGAGCGCAAGTGTTTGTGACTGATGTCTGCCAGCGCGTTCTTACAAGAGTATAGTCTATCTGGTTTTTATACAGGCCTGAACGTGATGTCCATGTTGAGGTCGAGGATGATGTTTAAATTATATTTTATACTTTAATTATATTTACCTGAAAAACAATTGTTAAAATATTATCACTAAACATATCAAAAAATTGTCAAAAAACATGCGTTATTTATTCCGTTGCTAAGAAAATAAACAAAAAATTTGCGATTTCTAGAGAACTGTCAATAACATACTTATTATTTTATTTTGACATGCAGGTAGGCAGCTAATGACACTGGTGCACCGTAAAATTTTCCCACTTTCGGTGCGCTAAATAAGCATGTAAATATAGTATTTTCAGGTAGGTATAATGAAATTTTTTTTCCCGTGTTATTTATATGGGAAATAGAATTTTTGAATGAGTAAAGCCTGTAATTGACTTGGAATTTTTTTTCCAGCAGGAATATTTTTTTACTATAAATTATCAGATTTTCAGGCGCGAATGCAGCGCCTACGCGACTATGTTCGAAAATTCATAACTTTGTTTCCTATGAATATTACCAAAATTTTTTTGCAGATATCAGTAGCTTAATGTTAAAGCTTTTAAATAAAAAAAATATTGTTTTATCTCATGTAGAAGTTGCTTGATTATTAAATTGTTTAATGCAAAATTAGTTTTTTATCAATAAAGTACATTTTTTTAATCGCTCGATTACACTATTATATTATTTTGCTAATGTTGTACTAACCATTAAAGTTTGGTAAAGTTTTATTTAAAACTCGCTGAATAATCGCTATTTAAAAAAAGTACCCCAAAAACTAATTTGTTTATAACTTTTGTAAAAATAAGACATTTTTAAATTTTTTTTGCTAGATTACATTTGACATATGTATAAATAATTCTCGCCAAAAAAAAATTGAAAAATTCGATATGCTGATTTTTGGTTGCACACTTGACTCTATATAAAAAATAATTCCTAAATAACGATGCTTACTCTTTCTTCTTCGGTTTTCAACGAGGCGCACGTTTCCAAATCTTCTAGGTAAGATTCGGGTCTGGGAGTATCACTTTCCGAATCGTAATGCGCTAATTCGTACTCTTTTCCGTTTTTTTCAATTTTTACCGTTCTCTTTTCCAACCAAAATTTCAATTCCTTGTCTAACGTTCCCACATTTTGTCTGATGAACTCGAAATCTTTGGAAAATTTAACGTAATCAGCTACCATAAGACTCAACAACGGCGGCTGCGATCTGTTCAAGTAATATATTCGTCCACCGTTTGGAATGAAACCAAATCTGAAAGTATATTTGGCAAAGTGTAAAAATATTTTTACGCATTATGGTCGACGGGTCCGCCCGAGGCGGTGTATCGTCCACACAAAGATGTATGAATCGTTTACGGCGGTATCAACGGCCCGACATTTATAGCCGCGGGCGGCAAGAATATTCGTGATAATGTCAGAAATCACGAAAAATAATTCCCTTTCTTTATTTAATAAGAGTCTATTGTATCACCACAAGAAAGATTAGAATAAATTGTTTAGTTTTTGTAACAATATTGATACGATTCCTAATTAAAAAATATTATTTTATGCCACGATTGAAATTTATGATAACCATCATGAACTATTGAGAATATGTGTTTAAAACAAGAGTAAACAAATGAAGTGTTAGCTTGTTAATAAAAGTTTTTCTGTGTGTCCAGGGGGTTCTGATTGGTCGCACCATACTAATGTTAAAGCATCGATGTTTTCTCGCTCAAAATTGATCAGCTTGTCAGCGGCTTGCTTCAGTCAACTGTCGCAAAGTTTATTGACTAAGTTTATTCAAAACACTACTTATTTTTAAAAAAAAACAATTTTTTATCAAAACTATGGAAAAACTTAAAAATCCATAAATAAAATTTAAATTAAAATTCAATTTTATTACAAAATTAATAAGTGGTGTTGCTCATGAATCAGAAATTATTCCCAACGAAATTGTCTTTATAAGAGGACACATAATTTCTCTAAAAGGAGAGAGATAAGCTACCTGGTTAAGGGGGAGGAATGACTGGGCAGGAAACAATGTTTATGGCTGAGGAATATGAGAGATTGAACTGGTCCAAGTTCTCAGTTATTTCTATGAATAGCACAAGGCAGAGAGCTATTTTCTGACATTGTAGCCATTCCTAAGCATTTTAAGAATAAGACTCTCTTTGGAAAAATTAAAAGATAAATATTTGCTATGGTATTGTTACTGATAGAGGAAGGGGCTTCATCAAGAGATAACTATTTACTGCGGTATTCTTCAGCATATCGGCAGCTAGTTGTTTTATTTCCACTGATGGGTGCTCCTGTTGTTATTACTGATTAAGGTAGGGGCTCCATTAGGAGGATATTGAGACCCAATGCCTTCCTGGTAGGTGTATCATTGCTCTAAGAAGCTAAATTAGCTTAAAAGAACCACGTAGACACTATGGAGTTGAAGAAAAACTTTCACAAAGAACGAGACGGGTGGTTTGGTGCTTATTTTGAAGAGGACTTTAGCCAACTAGTCTCCTGGCTAATTTTAATCGAGGTTAACCTTTTTACTTACTTGTAAAAGGCCTTGTTTATGTGTTTAGCCCGTGCCGCATCAGTATGACTTGTATCGTCTCCATACTGGCTACGCCTCCTAGTAAGAGTGTCACAGTCAAATATGACATGAGATGCTGTTTCCTCCCCACCCTCACATAGTCTGCATATTGGGTCCTCTAAAAAGATCACTGTGTTATGCAGATGTTTCATCAGGAAATAGTGCCTGAGGTTTTTCCTGTCCAGCTCTAAAACCTGATTAGTAAGTGCAAGGTTTGGTCATTATTCTCTTGCTGTGCCTTAGGCTATGGGTTTTAGCCAGCTTTATTTTTGCTGCCAGGTTAGCCAAGACTTGACCTTTTTCCTGATAGCAGATTTTGTTATGCCCACACCAGGTTCAGGGTCGAGCAGCGGGTCTGCAGAAACCAGCCTTGTGAGCTGGTTTGGCAACTTACAATTGCTTGGAGTAATTGGCTGTCTGAGAGAATCCGTATGTTCCTGTTTCTCAGGTCCATTCTGAGATTCTTTAGTGCGCAAGCCATGATTGCGGTAACTTCGGCTTGAAATATTGTGGTATGTTTTCACAATCGCATAGTTATGCTATATTGAGTCTCTCTCCCGTACATCCCAGCGCCAGAGTTTCAGCTCATCACTGAGCCATCCTTTAACAAGGTGAGTTCATTAGACGGTCTTTTTCCCCTTCTCTCGGTGGTTTTAAGCCCACCCTGAAGTTGGAGTTTTAATTGAAAGGACACGGGCTGCCAGTAACCGATTATCTCAAAGATGGGTTCAGAGATTCGGTCCGTGATCCTCGCGTGTCCATAGGGTCCAATGGATACGGCATATAATAGCACAATTGGTCAAAGTATTTGATTAATTTTAATTTTTTGCAGCAAAATGAGTTTGGTCCTACCATCGATGCTGATTCTGGTCCAAACCATTTCTGTACTTCCTCTATAAGAATGAACCTCCTGTGAATTCTGCAATCGTTCTTCATTATCCGTTACTCTCCACGTCTTGGGTTAGGATATATTCCAAATCTTAACTCATCTAAAAAATGATCAGTACTTCAATGGACATTTGGCCAAAACATGTGTTTCTCAGCCCAAGCTAAACGAGGAGCGCGACATACTGATATATCAGCGGTCTTCTCGATCTTAAATGAGCTTCGTACAAACGATATTTAATGGTCCTAGAAGCAACTTGTGTTCTATGTGTTTGCAACAGCTGCATTTGTAACTCAGGTCGCAATACCGTAGGATTCATTCTTGCAGTTAATTGTAAAAAACGATTTTCATTATGAGTTGCAGATCTCGTGAGTCTGTGTGACTTTCAGATACATCTTCAGTATCTACATATCTACATTTAAACGGGAAATTACGCTTTAATATATGCCAAATGTTGCGCTACATCTGTTTGTTGTGCGCCATTTTTAGCATGCTAGTCGCTACCAGCACGTTCGATTTTAAAATTCTCTTAAATTTTTTATACCGATAAATTAATACTCTCAGATTATTCCCACATGAGTGACTACGCGTTAAACGCTTGTCTTTGAATCCAAGATATGTGAGATAGAAGATACGGAAATTATGCTGTGATTTAAGTTAAGTTAAGAAAATTATTAAAAAAAAAATTATAATTTATAATCCTTGAATAAAAAAAATATTTATATATAAACTTATAATAATAAATTTTAAATTCTACATGCAGGCGATGGTTAATGTTATGCATGATGCCCTAAAAATCAAAGGGATAAAAATAAATGTAAGCAAAACGAAAGTAATGGTTTTTGAAAGAGAAAAAAGCATGACAAACTGTGAAGTTCTGATTAAGGGAGAAAGAGTGGAAAAAGTAATTGAATTTGTTTTACTTGGGTTCAAAGTTTACGGCAGATGGAAATTATGACAGTACATTGAGCGAAGGGTTTGGCAGAAGAAGCATGAAAATAGGATTTATGCTGCGGAGATGAGTAGTCTGAGAAATATAGTCGGAGTGACTTGGTTGGATAAAGTAAAGAATAGTGAGATAAGAGAACGCTGTGGTGTAAAAGAAGATATGGTTACAAAGATAGACAAAGGAATGCTTAGATGGCTTAAACACGTAGAAAGTATGAATGAAGGAAGATTGAAGAAACAAATTTATAAGACGAGTGTGAATGGACGGAAGTCGGTAGAGGTCGACCTCGGCGAACATATCCTGATCAGATCAACTTTGTTTTGAAGAGAGGCCAGCTGTCAAGAGTACCAACAACCGACGAGCATGTATGAGAGCACTGATGAAAGTAGAGGAAGCAAAAGATGTATGTAAGATTCGTTTCGCTACGGGAAAAAGGCGTGACTATATGTATGTATGTATGTAAATTCTATATGCCTTTATTCTGTACGTGAATCTTGAATGTTAATCATATTGATATTTTTGTAATGGAATAGGTAGAATCTAATGCAAAATGACCCAGTACTTTAATTTGTGCAGCTTCGTCGAAAACTCTGGGATTATTATTTTTTTTATTACAAACGGATCTAGTTTCTCCAAATTTCCGTACTAACTCTGTGATGGTCTGATGGCCCATATTTCTATCAGGATGCCTTTCATTGAAAACTCGAGCTGTTCCTCGAGCGCACTTGTTTTGATGACCGTAAATAAATATTATTTCTATTTGTTCTTGCAGAGAATTCACCATTTTAAAATAACTCAAGATGCTGCAGCTACAAATAATGGCTCATTTAACGTCAGAAATAACTAACTGTATACTGAAATTGGGCTAATTTACTTTTGATTAGTTCCATTCCAATCGAGGTCTTCCCCTTTTCCTTCTTTTACTTGGTTGTCATTGTAAGACTTGTTTGGGCAATCTTGTATCGGGCATTCGTTGGACGTGGCCGTACCAAGTGAGCTGTTTTGGCTAGATATCACTAGTAATGGTGTCTTCAATTCCTATTTGTTGTTTTATAGTGTCATTTCTTATTCTGTCCCAAGTACACATATTCCAAGCAGGTCAAAATCTTCTGAATGTCTTCAAGTTCTAGATGGGTGGGTTGATTCCCTATGCATAGATATTTTGTTTTATTTGTATTTACTGTTAAACCCCATTCTCAGTACTCCTCAATAAGTTTTCGCATCATATACTCCATGTCGTCCTTGTCGTTAGCTATAATAGCCTGATCGTCGGCAAATTGAAGAGTGTATATAGAGTTATTCATTTTGATGCCCATTCCATGAAATTTTCTTTTCCAGTTTTCAAGTGCTGTTGCAATGTAAATTTTAAAAAGAGTAGGTGAGACACAGCATCCTTGTCTCAGGCCCTTGTTCACTACAAATCCTTCTGTGAGACGGTTACCAATTTTTATTCGGATCGAGAATTTCTGTAAAGCTCCTTAAGGGCTGCAATATGTGTATGATCAATTGATGTTGGGTTGTTCCAATCCTTTCCATAGTCGTGTAACCGGAACGGTCTCATATGCTTTCTGAAGATCCACAAACGTGACGTACGTTTTTATTTTTTGGGCAATTTTTTTCTCTATAATTTTCTTAAGGCTAAATACGTTGTCCGTACATGACCTTCCTGCTCGGAACCCGCTCTTTTTTTCTTCTTCATTTTCCTTAACGTCTTCTTTAATCAGGTCGCGCAAGATTCTTCCATACAGTCTGCTTAATGTGCTAGTCATTAATATACCTCGATAATTATTGCAATCTTGTTTGTTTCCTGTTTTGTGGATCGAAGAGATGTACGCCAGGTTCCACTCTTCTGGGACTGGGTGGCCGTTGAGATGTTTGTTTATAATGAATGTTAATGTTTTGAAGAGTCATTGGGTCCCATATTTTAACATGTCTGCATATATTCCCCCTGGTCCATTAGATTTACCCGACTTTAGATTCATAATGGCCTTTTTCACCATATCCGTCGACACTGTAACTTTTTCGCCTTTAACATTTTCTTGAACAATTGTTTGTAGTGTTCTTGTCATTTATCAGAATTAATAGATTCGATATGAGCTTTATTCTTTCCTTGGCTTTGTACATTTGCTGTGAATCTTCAAACTTTTGAACACTTTCTTCTCCCTATGTGTTTGTTGATTTCACAATATTTTTTATTCCAAGTTTTTTTTTGCTCTGGTAATTTGGTTTCTCAGATGTCTTCTTGTTTTATTGTAGGTTTCCAGATCTTCTTGCTTGCTTCTATTGTGGAATCTTTTATACTTTGGATAATGTTATTATATACATCAGGTAAAGTTAGTCCTTGAAAATGTATTAGTTTTTGGTCCAGGCGCTGTTGATATAGGTGTATTGTACATTTATTAATAAAACTCTTAAAGTTATATCTTGGGTTTTCAATCGTGTTGATATTGGGGTTTGAGACGTTTTTTCTGTGTCGATGTATTGATAACTAACTAAATATACTATTATATTATTATATTTTTGAAACAATGAAACAAAATGTCAAAAAAGGTGATATGTATTCAGAAGTAAGTTAATTGATCCCTAGTTAGACATCTACCTATCCAACAGTGGCGAAGGTCGTTTTTCTTATGGTCTCATGTTCTTTCACAAAAAATTTTATCAGCAAAAAAATCGATAGAATAAGTTGTCGTTTATATGGCTGATTTGCATTTTTCTTGGGTTTTCATATGATGTAGAACAATGCAGGGGTTGCTTTTTGACATTTAAAAGAAGGGGTGGAGGATGTTAAAGGGGTGCCACTTGGATATGTTTTTGTTACATTTACGCAAAATTAAAAGTTGTGTGGACTGGCTGGTTTTAAAATGAAAGCACTCTATATACATACATACATACGTATAGTCACGCCTTTTTCCCGTAGGGATAGGCAGAGACCACTTCCTTCCACTTGCTACGGTTCTCACACACATCTTTTGCTTCCTCCACTTTCATCAGTGCTCTCATACATGCTCGTTGGTTGTTGGTACTCTTGACCTGGCCTTTTTTCAAAACAATATTGATCTGATCGAGATATGTTCTTCGAGGTCAACCTCTACCGATTTTTCCATTCACACTAGCCTTACAAATTTGTTTCGTCAATCTTTCTTCATCCATCCTCTTTACGTGTCCAAACTATCTAAGCATTCCTGTATCTATCTTTGTAATCACATCTTCTTTCACACCACAGATTTCCCATATCTCACTATTCTTCACTTTATCTAACCGAATCACTCCGGCTATACCTCTCACACTACTCATCTTCGCAGCATTAATCTTATTTTTATGCTTCTGCCAAACCCAACACTCATTACCATACATAAGTGTAGGAACCAACACACCTCTATGCACATCCAGACGTGCCTTATTTGACACTTTCTGGCTATTCATAAAGCTATGCAGTGCCCCATTCTTTTGTTTTTCTGCCAACACCCTTTGCTCAACGTCACTGTCATACTTCCCATCTCTCGCAAACTTTGAACCCAAGTACACAAAGTCATTTACTTGTTCCACTCTTTCTCATTCAATCAAAACATAGTTTGTCATGCTTTCTTCGCTTTCAAAAACCATTACTTTCGTTTTGCTTACATTTATTTTCATCCCTTTGGTTTTTATGGCATCATGCCTACCATTAACCATTGCCTGCAACTCCTCTTTAGATGACGCTAATATGACTTGATCATCGGCGTAAAGAAGGCATTTGACGATCAAATCATTCATTTTCAATCCAAACGCACTCTATTTAAAATCTTTTAAACAATAGAGATGTAAAAAAAAAATTAAATCTGACTTTAACTGTACAATCTTACCTTTCTACCATGGACAACAAATTTTGTACCAATCCCTTGGACGTTTCCATCATATCGCTGAGCAACAGTCCTTTCAATATCCAGTAAGAATCCCAATAGTAATATTCCTTGAACCTGCCTCCAGGAATGATAAAGGGGTGTTCTACAGGAATCAAGGAGTGTGTATCGGGATGATCGAAAACGTGATAAGAAACTTTTCTCGTCAGTGTTGGCCAAATTTCGATGATGTTTTGCGCGAAATTTCTTATCACAGGATCTTGAATCTCTTTTATTATCTTCGGTTCTTTTTTGTAATCGCGCGGAAAGTACTCTTCCAGTTCACCGATAGCTTTAAAATTTTTGTAAACGAATTCTTTGATTTGTTCTCTGGGAGGATTGTCATCGTATTCGGCCATTAGAGTTTGGAATTTTCGCAGGGTTTCGTTAACGGGATGCACCATTGCCATATCCACAAACGTTTTGGAGTCGTTGAAAATTTTCGACATTTGTATTACGTGGAGAAGATCTCCTTGACAATATATTGGACTGTAACATGATTGTTTGTGCTGACCGCAAGAAATGTGAACAATTATAAGAACAGTAAGCGCTGTTAACAACGGATGCATATTTCTGAAAATATAATATGATAATAATACGCTAGTAAGGTATCTTTGACGCGTAAGCTTTGCATAATTTTAAGTATTTTCTTTTTTACTCCAAACGTAAGTGTCGTATGTAATAAATGGATTGTAATAAAGATTTGTTATTAAATAAAATAAAGAAAAAAGACGAACACAACGGAAGTGTTGTGTTGATAATTGTGACAATACACCAACTAAAAATCCAGAATTACAATTTTACCGTTTTCCCGAATTTTCTTATGAATTTTCTTAGAGATTGTAGATTGTAGGGGGGGAGGTCGTGAAAGCTATGCTGCCTCTCAAGCACTTTGACCTATCAGATCTTTTGTGCATAACCCTTAATCTATTCGATACCCGGAATTCCAAGACTTCGTATCAAGTTTATCAGTTTCCTGGGAGCTAAGTTCTTGACATGAATCATCGTAAAGTGATTTCAGTGCTCGTATATAACTACCGCTCACCTCATACATAGACAATGTCGACCACAATTCGCTCCTCACCACTCTGTCATAGGCTTTTTCCAAATCTATAAAAGCGCAATAGACCTTCTGACTTGTAGCCAAGAATTTTTCGACTATACCTCTCCTAAATCTTGCTTACACATCCCACATAATCTTCTCAGTTTCATTCGTTACTCTTTTATTCAATATCTTTGCATACAGTTTGCCGACTATGCTGAGTAAAATAATACCTCGGTAGTTCTTACAGTCCTGCTGCGAACCTTTTCCCTTGTAAAGCGACACAATAACGGCCATGCACCAGTCGTCTGGTACGCACCACTCCTCCAACAAAGGTTAAAAAGTCGGTACAGCAGACTAGTTATCACTCTTTGTCCAGCATTTCAACACTTCCACAATTTCTGTGGTACTAATTTCACTTTCATTGCAACTTTCACTCATGTCTCCGAATGGGGCCTGTACTTGTGTATCTTTTTTTTTCAAATAAACTTTAGAAGTATTCCTTCCATCTTTTTAAAACGCAATCCTCTCCTTTTACCATACTACCATCTTGGTTTTTGATTTCTTATAGTTGCGATGTAGTATTTTTACCTCTGGCTGTTCTTATAGACATCCAGAAGAGTTTAATATTGCTTTGGAAATCGTCAGATAACCTTCTATCAAATTTATCTTTATTACTATTCTTCTTTATTGCCTTTTTTTCGCTTCTAGTGTCCTATTTATACCATAATTTATTTTTTCAGAGTTACAATTTTGTTATTAATTCTTAGGTAACATGTGAGTGGGGCGTAGGTTGCCCCTCCACTAAAGAATAATTTTAATTCCAATGTTATTGAGAAATATTGAAACTTTTAAAATATCCGAATACGTAATGTAACAAAAGTCCGTAACAAAATATTAAAATTAATTTATTACAGCAATTTTTATGACTTATTATGTTGTTGCGTTAATTTTTTTCAGGAGTTTATGTCTATTGTATCCACAATTTAATAATTGGAAACAAACTTTTTTAGTATAAACACAATTTTGGAAGTTCTCAAATTAATTTTTTTCAATTTTGAAAATTGTGGTGTAAGGAAAGTAAAAATTTTATGTTACCTTTTTTATGTTATTCTTCTGACCGTCGATTTATTATGTCTAATTTTTAAATTGGTTGCGTTGGAACATTTTAATTGAAAATTTTTGAGTATGAATTCATTGCGAATAGTTACACGTTCATTATTATGATTGTCTGAAAGCTGTTTTTGACAATGACATTTAAATCATAAACTGTTTTACTGTTTGTACCAGCATCTAAATTCAGTTTTTATACTAAATGGTACTCCATTAATAGGGAAGAATCACGGAGTGGGCGACATCTATTATTGACCATATGAACTTCTCGAGGTGTGAACAACAAACTAACCTTCAAAGTGAACTTTATATATTATTTTAAACATTGAAAGTGTTATATTTGAACGATATTTCTTGAAGAATTAATGTTAATAAACCATAAAAGGATTAAAAAAGGTGATATGGAGATAAAATCGCGAAAAATATGCTCTGGTCCACAATGCTCTACATATAGCAATTTAATTATATCTTTGCATACATTTTCTTCAAATCCTAAGGCAGCTCAGAAATGGAAGATGATCTTTAAGAAAGAAACACCAATCTCAAAGTTCATATTTGTTTGCAGCAAGCACTTTGTGAAAGATTTTTTTTTTGTGGTTAGTTTGGTATTAATCGAAGTAAATGATTCACAATGGATATTATTCGGAATAATATATATAACGGAATAATAATTTTATTAACTGAAAAATGTCATATATAAAAACTACTTGACAACTACTAAACTTTAAAATATCAACAACATGGATATACTTATAAAACCTGATATAAATATATTTGAACTTCCAAGTTTGATCTTTATTAATATTGTTGTCCAATGATCTATCATTTTATTTGTGATTATTAATTGTGACTACAACAACACAGAGAAAGCGTTTGAAAGGTAAATCTATTCCTAGCCAGAACCTTCCAGTGAAGTATCAACATTCCATAATTAAAAAAGATAAAAGTGACCGAAGTTAATTGGATTATAATATATAATCCTTAATTGGTCGACACGTTCACCCACTTAATACAATATGTCCGGAAATTGATATTTCTACTTTCATAGGCATTGCAATGATAATTCCAGGAACAACAGAACTGAAAAACTTCAAAAACAAACCAAAATTGATACCCGGACACACCTGGTCTTTACTGGCATTTAACAAGAATCCAGCGACAATAAAACTGAAACGTCGAAAACAAACCTTAAAGCCAGCTTCAACCCTGTTTAAGACCCTTGGTTACTGTGAATCCAGTTGTTAATCCTTTGTTGGTTTTGACTTTGGATGTGGAGCCCGCATATAAAGACTTCACAACTTTTATTACTTCCATGTTTATTTTGCTATGTTGAAGAGCCTCCCAAAGTTTTACTAAAGGTATACTGTCGTTGGTTTTTTTTAGATCTACGAACATTAGTTGTACTTCTTGATTTCGTGCTGCTTTCTTTTCTAAAAGCATGAACAGGTGGTCGACTGTCAATTTTCCTGCTAGTTCTTCTGCCTCCATATCAGCATATTCTTTTTTTATCCCGTTCTTTAAGATTTTCCCATAAACTCTACTTATAGCGCTTGTATCGGCTATTCCCCTATAGTTGTCGCAGTTAGCATCCCTTACCTTATTTAATATCAAGTATTTTTTCCTGATTAAGTGTTTCCCTGTTTGTTTAAAAACATTTCTTAATTTTAAAGTTTTTGCCCAGAGCTAATAGATTCTCTATTAGAGTATATTATGTAACAAGTGTTATAAACGTCCCTTTAGTAACGAGTATTTTAATCACGAGCGCAGCGTAGCTGAGCCAGTGTTTAATAAACGAGTGTCTAGAGGAGTTTATAAACGAGTAACATACTATACTTTTTCTACGAACTCTACAAAAACCACAAAACTGTATTTTTTATTGAATAACTATCAACTCATAATAAATGGTAATGAACAATTCTATTGGCACAGATAAACATTCATGGTTATATTAGAAATATTTTGGCAGTTACTAAATAATATCAGTCTCTTTTCCTCGAACTGACTTTTTCTTTATTTTCACTACTGGCTCCATCTTATTCTTCTAGGTGCCATGACCGTTAAACGATCGTTGGCGATCATTCTGGCTATCATGTTTGCAATTATTATTGTGTTGGTAGCCGCCCGGAAAAGTTGTATAGTGGTGAGACCAAACCACTGACTGATTTTTGAGCCAGGAAGTTCTTCGTCTGCCGGGGCGTCTCTTACTATTAATCTTACTCTGTATTATAAGATGTATAATGTCATACTTTTCTGGGTGTCTCATGATATGTCCGAAATATTAAAGTTTTCGTTGTTTTACAATATTGACCACTTCTGTATCTTTATGCATTCTTCTAAGCACCTCCTAGTTTGTGATCTTTTTCACCCAACTTATTCTTAGCATTCTCCTTTACAAACACATCTCGAAAGCTTGTAGACGTTTGAGCATGGCTTTTGTTAGTGTCCAGAGTCGACCCGTAAAAAAGAACTGGAAAGACATATGCTCTAATCATCCTCATTCGCAGGGCAATCGATAGATTGTGACTGGTAAAAAGTTTTTTCATGTGAATAAATGTTACCCGGGCACACTCAATACGTATTTTGATTTTAACTGATGGATCCCAGTCCTCGTTTATCCTGTAACCAAAGTAGTTCGCACTTGAGACTCTGTCTTATTTTGTTTCGTTGACGTAGACACTAGCAACTTGATTATGAACTCCTTTGCTTATTAGCATGTATTTGGTTTTTGCCGTGTTTATTTTCAAACCAAATACTTCGCAAGCTTCAGTCACCCTATTAATAAGTCTCTGTAAGTCATCGATGGAGTATTACGGTGTCATCCGCGTATCTTATGTTGTTGAGAATTTGTCCATTTATTACAACTCCCAAATCCGTGTCTCCTATAGCCTGCCAAATAACTCTTCAGAGTATAAATTAAAAAGTATATATATATATATATATATATCGCGTTAAAACGTGCGTCGGCGTCTTGCGATTCCTAATCTCCATTCCTCTCTATTCGTCCACATGTCCTCTCTCAGATCTCTCTCTTCCATCTCTTTTTGTATGCCTTCTCTCAAGCTCTTTCGTGGTCTTCCTCTTCTTCTTCTTCCTCTGGGGTTGCACTGTAATATTTTCTTTGGGATTCTGTCTGGTGGCATTCTTTGAACATGCCCGTACCATATCAACTGTTTAGTTCTTATTTCGTCTGTGATGTCGTGCTGTACTCCCTTTATTTGTTTTATCCTCTCATTTGTAACTCTTTCCAGTCTTGATTTCCCCGCTGCTCGTCTCCAGTAATCCATTTCTGTGGCTCTAATTTTTCTTTCGATCTTTTCTTTCAAAGGCCATACTTCGCAACCGTACATTATTATGCTCTTCACTATCGTGTCGTAAATTCTTTTTTTGTTGTTGTTGCTTATTGTTCTATCCCACAGTACTCCGTTTAACATTGATATTGCTCTTCTTCCTTTCATATTTCTGTCCAATATTGCTTCTTCGAGTGTCCCATCCTTTGATATTCTCATTCCTAAGTAATTGTAAGCTGACGTGTGTTTGATTTTTTGTCCATTTGATAATTGTAAGTCCTGTTGCACTCCCCCAATACACATATATTCCGTTTTTTCTACATTAACCTCTAGTCCCCAAATTTTATATTCTTCTATAAGTTTTCGTGTCATATACTCTGTGTCGTCTATGTCTTGGCCGACTATAATTTGATCGTCTGCGAATGAGAGTGTGTATAATGTTGTGTCCTCATCTAAAGGTATGCCCATGTTTTGGCATTTCCGTTTCCAATTCGCTAGTGCCCGTTCCAAATATATTTTAAATAATGTTGGTGACAAGCAACACCCTTGTTTCAGCCCTTTTGTGATATTAAACCCTGTTGTTAGGTTTTGTCCAACTTTAATTCTTGATTTGGTTTTATTGTATAATGACTTTACTCCTTTTATCAGTTCAATATTAATGTTGGAAGTTTCCAGAGTTTCCCAAAGTTTAATTAAGGGTACGCTGTCGTATGCTTTCTTTAGGTCAACGTACAGTATATGGATCTCTTGATTGAATGCTAGTTTTTTTTCTATAATTTGTGTTAGTGAGAACAGATGGTCAATCGTTGATCTTCCCGCTCTAAATCCGGCTTGCTCTTCTGCTTCCATTTCCGTGTATTCCCTTTCGATTCTGTTTTTTAAGATCTTGCCATATATTCTACTGATTGTGTTTGTTACGGCAATTCCTCGATAATTGTCGCATTTGCTTTTGTCCCCCTTTTTGTGTATTGTTGACATATGTGATATTTTCCATTCTTCTGGGACTTCGGACTGATTAATACACCTTTGAAATAGATCTTGCAGCATTTTATATAATTTATCTGTTCCGTATTTAAATAATTCTCCTACAATATTTCCTGGACCCGGGGCTTTGTTATTTTTTAAAGATTTACATACTTCCTTCACTTCTTTTGTATTAATTCTAATAGGGGATCCTTGCGTAAATTAAAAAGTAAGGGAGACAATATACATCTCTGTTTTACAACTTTCTTTACTTCAACATCTTCCGACAGGTGACCGTTAATTCTGACTTTGGCAGACTGGTGCCAATATAAATTACCTATCAGATATCTTTGTCATCAATACCAGTTGTTTTGAGTATCTCTATAAATTTGTCATGTCGCACTTTGTCAAAGGCTTTTTCAAAATCGACCAGGAACACGAACACGTCAGAGTCAACGTTCCGGCAGCGCTGTATTAGTACTTGAACTCCAAAGAGCGCTTCACGCGTTCCCAATCCTGATCAAGATCCAAACTGAGTTCTAACGATGCTCGCTTCTAATTTTTGATATATTCTCGAATGAATAATACGCAAGAATACTTTAATGAGGTGGCTCATCAAGATGATGGTACGGTAGTCACTACATTTTGTTGCTCTGTTTTTCTTAGGGATTGTAAGAAAAATTGACCTCAGCCAGTCGGTTGAAATAATGCCCGTATTGTATATTGTGTTGAAGAGTTTTATCGTTGTTATTCCCATATCGCCTATCAATTTTACTATCTCAATTCGCAGTCCATCAGGGCCCGGTGCTTTGCCATTCTTTGCCATTTTTAGGGCTTTTTCTACTTCCTTTTTGCTGTTAGGTGAACCAGTGGCTCCATACATAATATTATTAATATTGACATAAGTTTCATTTTTTTTCTGGAAGTTAGTTTCTATTATATCATCGTCAAAATTTGTAGCTGTGGCTGCACTGCTGCCTTGAACTGCATTACCAATCCTTAAGCAGTTTATATTTTATTATTTATTGAAGAATCTATGTAACCTTCTGCGACAGTAGTGGATCGCCACCCTCCATGGTGTTCAGAGCAGTTATAGCCGCACCGGAATATACAATAATTGTTGCTGAAGAGCGCCTCATACAGTGACCCGTATATAAGGTCGGATTTGGCAAATTCAAAAATGATGCTATTCGACTGGGAATATTGCCAAATTTATATATTCCGATTGGCTGTTTTGTACATTTTACTTGCTGGTAAATTAAGAAGAATCGATTATTCGTTCCTACATTTGGAGAGTAGAAGTTGCATATATTTTTTATATTTCTTATAGAAATTGTCACCAATAACAAATTGACGCTCAGTTTTGGTTTTTTGTGTCGAGAATGTGCACTAAAGTAGAGGAGACCGTGGAAGATTGACCTCCACCCATCTGATAACCTTATGAGATATTTTTTACCAAATATTATTAATTAAAAAACATGCCTATGATTACTTGCCTATCGAAAAATGTTCATGGCCATTTTTAATTAAATTAATTGTAATCAATTCACCTTCCCCCTATTTTGAATGAATTTCATCTCAACTGATAGATTTTTACACACAGAATATACCTCGGTAGGCTTGCCTACTTATTTTTGGTCATGGCTACCTGGCTAGTAGATATGAACAGGTAGGTTAGGTTAGGTTCTATGTGAGTGGGGCGTGGTCGCCCCTCCACCGCGACCCTTAGTAGGTCTATTATGGCTCACCCCTAGAGGCTACAGTTCACCGCACAATCCAGCCCTTCTTACAAAGTTCATGGTTGTATAGGGTGAGATTTTTTTAAAATCGGTAAGTTCTAGGTTCATCATCATCATCAGTGGCTTCACAACCCTGGGTGGGTTTTTGCCGACTCAACCACACGTTGAGGTACATATACTTGGTCTTGTCTTCGTTTATCTTGAGGCCTATCTTCTCTGCTTCCTTTTCAAACTTTATGAAGGTGTCTTTGAGGTCAATCCTGCTATTGCCAATCACATCGACATCGTCTGCGAAAGCCAGGAGCAGGTTGGGTCCTCCTTTGTGAAAGATGGCAGCTGGCTTCTCAATTTTGGAGGGTTAGTGTAACCAAATATGTTGAACCTTATTCTTCCCAGGCCGGGGCATGAACATAGTATATGTTCAGCAGTTTCGCCTTCCACGCAGCAGAACCGACAGTCCGTTTGTTGGTTCAGATCTATCTTTCTGAGGTGGTATCTCAGACGACTATGAACAGGTAAGTCAATATAGGTAACTACACCGATCTGATAACCAATCCAAATTGATAATATAAAAAAAATAATTTATTGACAAAACTAATCGTATAGGCTTGCCTGCAAAAAACCGTTGATGAAATGTTATCGCCAAGCTTTAAAGTTTTAAAATTGGAGCTATTTAATGGGTGCGAGAGAGAATGAAGAGAGTCTGAGGTTTGTGTGATAGAACAGATGATAGACCGTTGAATGTATTCAAGTGCGCATGCTCTTTTACATGTGAGTGTACTGTTGAACAGTGTTTATGTACAGTTTGGAAATCATTTAAAGTGACAACACGTGCTAAATAGTATTACAAAACAATATTGTAAAACATGAATAAAGTGTTTTTTGTGTGATGAAAAAAACAATTTTTGATTTTTATGACAATTCATTTAAAGGTTGTGCTTTTTAATCATTAATTGTACTAAAATTTTATAATTTAGCTTTAAAATAAAAAAATTGTGTTAAATTAATTTTTTTTATTCATTAATACATTAAATAATTTATTTTTGATTAATTTATAGCTGTAAGTATATATAATAGGAAATAATACAATAGCTATTTGTGCTCGAAATACACACAAGATTTTTTCTACAAATGCAGTTTTTAGACAGAAAAAAACAGTAAATACTTTCAAAAAAAAAGTAAGTACATAATATTACTTGTATTTTAATTATAACATTTTATAATATTCTTGAAAATAATTACTTCAGTTTATCATTCACTATATTGAAATTGAATGTGCAAATATGACAATCTTTAATATTTATTCCCGAACCTGATTGTCCATCAGGATATTTCTCCAACATAAATTCTTCCGAAGATTGGAAATCCATAGAACGTGATGTGGATACATGCGGTTTTGAAAATATATTTTTGGTGGTTTCAATCTTATTTTTGATTGATTCGTCTATATAACCTTCTGCGACATTACTACTTTTCCATCCACCATGTTTCTTTAGTTGTATTAGATCTCCTCCACCATTCACTTATAAAGTAGTAGATGTTCGTCGAAAACAGTGTCCTGTATATAAAGTATGCTCAGGTAATTTCAAATATTTAGCAATTTCACTGGGAATTTTCAATGTATTTTTTACAAATTAATAGATAATCAAATGAATTTTCTTCATTTTGACTAACAATCGTAAAAACACGGCTAATTCCCTTCTTCAAATCTGGAATTCGGACTATTTAAATAGAATCTTTATCTTCTATGTCACCGATCTCCATTTTCACCAATTCATCATGTCTGCAGGCACCAGCAATACCCATAATTAGAATTACCTACAAAAAAATTAACAGTCAATAGCTATCCAAAATGTATAAGCTATCCAAATTGCCATCAATCCAATAATTCATATTTCTAACGAAATAGGATAGAAAATAACTCGTAAATTAAAAAAAAGTGGCCCCGGCTGGAATTGCCTGCGCTTCAGATCCCTAGGCTAACATGACTGATCAAGTAATCAAGAGTTTCATGGTATTATTCAACTAAGAAACTATTCTAACTGCCCATGAAACTGCAGAGAGTGTAAGGTATAATTGAAATTTACCTTTTTCAGTAGATATTCTTTATCGGTAGCTTCTCTTGGAAATTTGTGAATATCTTCGGTGGTAAATGTTTTGGATTTTTTCGCTTTGTATCCAACGGATTGTTTTTTGAAAAATGCGATGAGTTTAGAATACTTATTGATTTCGATGTTATTTTTAACATTCAAGCATGTTCGTATCATCGAATATATGGACCAGAGAGTTGATGCCTTTGAAGTCTTTGATTTTTTTCCAAAATAGGCCAGTAACACATTTTCTGAATACTTGTTGACCTTCTTCGATTGACACCAGGTCATGAATCTATTTTATTGAAATTCATATTTTGCTCTTGGTTTCTCTGGTAGGAGATTTAAAGTTACATTTTTTGCATTTTCTGCTACATCAGGAGTTGTGTTCGATAATTTACTATCACTATTTTCCATGATTAAAGAATAAGTAAGAGATGCAAGCGTTTTTGAAATATTTCCGCACTAGAGCGGCAAAGCTGTCACAAAATGACGTTTGTCGGAAATTTGAAAACGTCAAAGGCTACTTTGCTAAGCAGTTGTAGAAAAAAATTATAATCGAATCTAGAGAAATGGTCAGAAGGTTCAAAATTACTGTCGATTGTAAACAAACGCTGTCTCTGTCACTCGCATGTAAAAGAGCATGCGCACTCAAATACATTCAATGGTCAGGTAGCGTGCAGCTGCTATGTTGTGTCCTGTTCAATCACACGAACCTCAGACGCTCTACTTTCTCTCTTGCGCCTATTTAATACCTCCAATTTTAAAACTTAAAGCTTGGAAATACTATCTCATGAAGGGTTTTTTGCGGGCAAGCCCATACGATTAGTTTTGTCATTAAATTATCTTTTTTATATTATCAATTTAGATTGATTATTAGATCGGTGTAGTTACCCCCACCGGCTCTTAGACTATTAGAAGTGCTGTATTCATGTCCTCAACGATTCGATTTTGATTTTCCACAATTCCTCTTTCCGACAAGCTCCCATAATTCCACAAATTAGGCCGACCTAAAAAATAATTTGAAGGGATTGAGAAATGTGATCATAATACTATTTCTCAAAATATCCTCATAATATGATCAAAATATTTTGGTATATTCTATGCGGAATGGTCTGTTTTGAATATTATAAAAATAGTCCCAGTACTTGCATTGAAAAGATATACAGGAATTTACTTTGACTGAAATGAAATTTAAAAAAAAAAGACATATCGGGGATTGTTCCCGAGACCTTCGGCATCCAGAGCGCGGACACCGTACATCGAGTTATTATACCCCGTACATATTATATGCTCGCCTTATAAATTGGTGACATCAATCATAAATAATCTCTCTCAAACTAAGTCTACTTTTTCGGAAATTGGAATTTGCGGAAAATATGAAGTGTATTTGAGCGATGTTAGGATATTTATAGAATATTGAGTACTGTCTGGGGTAGGCTATATATTTTTGGATATTAAAATATAGCTTACCTTTGTAAAAAAAAGGTTTTTTTCTGTCGCTGAAGGTAAGAACTCTTTGATTCGCTGAGGCGTCAATGTTTTAGATTTCTTAGATCAGTATCCGTCTGATTTACGTTTCAGGAATGCAGACAATTTCAGATATTTTTTACATTACATTACATTACAATCTTGCGGTTGGGCCATTGGTATAGGCAACCGCAGGATTTCTGTTGGCCCTGTCTCATTTAGGTCGCTTGAATCCATTATCATACAGCCACAGGTTTGATACCTGTACACCGCTAGCATCGGACAACAACACAGAATGTGTAGACACATAGTCGCATAGTCGGCAGTTTTTCTCAGTACTCTTTCTTAATACGTTAGGGCGTCGTTAATCCGGACTCCCGCTTGTTCGGTGATCGCTGTAATCCGGCCGAGCAATGGGGTTCGCGAGGGAGGTGGGTGTAGGTGCAGGGACTGCCATGAGCCAACCTGTCGTCAGTCTTTCATTTCCGCGGTCCATCGCCATATTTTGTCTGTTAATTTGCCTCCTCAGGCACTGTGTTATTGTTGGATAATTGTCCTGGGCATCCATCAGCAAATAAACTTATCTCTGAAGACGGCAACATTTTTACAACGTTCCTGCCGCCCAACACCACGGCGTGTATACAACCAATGAATTAGAACATTATACAAAATGTGAAGTTAAATTACCGTAAATCACTTTTGGTTAACTGTCTTGCATTATGTTCTGAGAACCTCATGGACTCATTAAAATCGATCGGGTTTTTTTGGCTAATTGCTGGACATCCTTAATTAACAAATCATGGAAGAATTTGCACCCTGGATTTCCCACTGATAATGACGAATCAGAAGATGATGTACAAACATGTACAAAATACCGAGTTTAGTAAAAGATATAAAAGCACAAAGGCTCAGATGGGCCAAACACGTACAGAGATCGTCGAATGAACGTCTTATCAAGAGGATATAGGAGGAAAACCCAGTAGGAAAGAGACCTTTAGGAAGACAAAGGAGGGAGAATATCGGAGATAATGTAAAAGTCTTGGGAGTACGGGACTGGAAGGAGGTTGCGTTGGACAGGGATAGGTGGAGACGAGTCGTAGATGCAGCTAAGACCCACGAAGGGTTGTGACAATACGAGAACAAGAAGAAGAAGGTTAAACATGTGTTTTATTACCATTAAATATGACATACTATAATCCGGACGCCTCGATAATCCGCAAAGGATCTTGTTTTTGCCTCTCCGGCTTAACGAGGCCCTACTGTATATACTCTTTGACTTAACTCAATGAAATGAATGAAAAAAGACGTTATATTTTAAAAAGGGATAGACATATAGTTTTGCCTTCCGTCCGATAAAGGCGCCATATTGCGATATACATTTTCAATGTGTTCAGTAAAATTAAAACGGGTTGCACTCTGGGAGTGCCGGCAGAAGTGAAAACAGCCGGCGCAGGCATACATTTTCGCCGCGCCGTAGAAAGAGAGGGGGATACTCCTTCTCCTACGCCACGCCAGCTGTCTACTCTCTATCCGTCTCACGAATTTTCGATCAGGTCACGTGTCCTGACGCGAGTTTAACATTTTTTACCCATTACAAAAAAAGTGTACAACTCCGCTAAAGAAGTTTTCACTTCAAAAACTATAGATGGCTCTAGCGATCGCTATTGAATGCTGTTAGCACAATATTTGATTGACCATCATTTTAGGCAATGGTAGAACTTTAAATCATATATAAATGAGCAGGTTGTTACAACATTTGTTTGTAAAACTATTCGTAATCTTATACAACACTTGAGGTTAGTAGTACCAACGAAAATAGACTCAAATAGAGGTGTATAAAGCTTATATAATATAAATGTGCATACAAGTCATAGAGCGAGTATGAGGTCACATTTGAACAACGTTGCCAGACTTTGACAGCAGTACGGATATTGAGGAAATAATAAGGTTATGTTGTTGATCATTTAATAAACAAAGTTTACCATTATTTAGTCTAGGACATTGCAATAGAACTTTGAGAATTTTACTAAACAAAAGGTTTTCTATAAAAACTATTTAAATTAGTTTATTAATGCTTTATTTACCTCAAATCAACATAGAGTTAATTAGAGGCAGTAACAAAAAAATAATAATACTGATCATAATTTTATTATTGGGTAGAATGCTGACATACTTACCAAATAGCGGCTTTTTCATTTCAAGCAAAATATTGATAAATTACAAAAAAAGTATTTCTAAGCTATATTTTTCTTCAAGTGCCGTCTTCTTTACGATGGTTGGCAATCATTAAGGCTTTTTTTATTTTCGAAACTGCTGCTATAAATAGATTGTTGTTATTGCAGTTGTACCAATCACGTAGATTCTTCATCCATAAATGTCATTTTCTTCCTACTGAACGCTTTCCAGCTATTCTTCCCATTTCAAGCAAAATATTGATAAATTACAAAAAAAGTATTTCTAAGCTATATTTTTCTTCAAGTGCCGTCTTCTTTACGATGGTTGGCAATCATTAAGGCTTTTTTTATTTTCGAAACTGCTGCTATAAATAGATTGTTGTTATTGCAGTTGTACCAATCACGTAGATTCTTCATCCATAAATGTCATTTTCTTCCTACTGAACGCTTTCCAGCTATTCTTCCTTGTATTATGTTTTGGATTAGCTGGTATTTCTTCCCTCTAATTATATGGCCCAAATATAATAATTTCCCCTTTTTAATGTTAAGGATCACTTCTTTGTTTTTTTTTCGTCTCAACACTAATATACTCCCTGAAAAACACAAGGAGAGTACACGTGTATGGAAAAGAAACGGTCAATGAACTACTAAGAGTTCACTTCCCCGGAGCCCAGATAGATCAGACACATGCTGTGGTAATCCTGCTAGAACTGGAGATTTTAAAAAGAGGCTTAAGATTAGGATGGGATGGCAAAGAAGGTCGTGACCTATAACAAAGTTCAATGGGCAATGGCACATTTGAACCATACAAATCACCGGGACCAGACGGGATCTACCCTGCTATGCTGCAGAAGGGACCCGAGGCACTGAAAACCAGACTCTGTAACATACTCAGAGGCAGTCTGGCACTCGGGCAAGTTAGGTCACCTTTTTACCGAAACCTGGGAAGGCAGGCTAGGACTCGGCAAAGTTCCTAAGACCGATAAGTCCTGTCATTTGTACTTAAGACCTTGGAGAAGCTAGTGGGCAGACATATTAAGGACGAAGTACTGGCGAAGAGACCTCTACACCGAAAACAATATGCCTTTAGGACTGGCTGTTCAACGGAGATAGCACTACACCAACTAGTAAAGAGGGTGAAGTATTCGCTGGAAAATAAAGAGGTACTCTAAGCGGCCTTTCTAGACATAGAAGTGGCTTTCGACAACACCTCTATAAACTTAATCACCAGAGCTCTTTGGCTCAGAGACGTCGAGGAACCATGTGTGGCCTGGATAGACTCAATGTTAAGGAACCAATTAATACACATCACTGTATTAGAGGAGACCGTAGTAGCCAGGGCGACAAGAAGATGCCCTCAGGGAAGAGTATTATCCCCGCTCCTGTGAAATCTAATCGCGGACTTGCTGCTGACGACTCTGAGCGATGCAGGACATCGAACCCTTGGCTATGCCGACGACATAGTAGTCCCAACACAGGAAAAATACAACACAACGGCTAGAGATCGCTTGCACTAGGCTCTTAACTTGGTTACAAGATGGACGGAATTGCAGGTACTGAACGTCAATCCTAACAAGACAACAATAGTAGCATTCATCCGAAGACGGAAAATAGAGGGCCTAGGACCCATACGACTTCGAGGGAAGGACATACAGGTAAAGGGGAAAGTCAAATATCTTGGAGTAACTCTTGACTCCAAGCTGACCAGGAACCAGCATCTAGAAATAAAAAAAGTGGTGACCTTACTAATGACAGCCAGACGCTCTTTTGCAAAAAAATGGGGACTTAAAACACGTATGCTGCACTGGCTGTATACCGTCCATTACACAGTCTCTATATTATGGTGGCCCAAAACACAACTAAGAGGGGCCATTACAAGATTGGGTAAGGTGCAAAGACTTGCCTGTATTGGAAACACAGGGGCATTCAAATTAACACCAACTGAAGCCATAAAGGTACTACTGGGGTTTCCTCCTCTTCATCTAGTGGTGCAGGGATAGGCGAGGCTTGATGCCTCCAGACGGCAGAACACACACAACAAACTGAACGTTGAAACAGGACACATCAGTATCGTCAGAATTGTGATCGGGAACGCGTTGGAAACGAGGACGGACCACATTACGAAAGGGTACTGTTTTAATGACCAATTCAAGAAGCTGATACCAGACAGAACTGAGTGGGACGGCTCCCAGTTCAAGGGCATATTCTACAGATAAAAATCTGGTACACAGATGGATCAAAGACTGAGAATGGGGCGGGCGCAGGAGTGTTCTCTAGGCACTGGCATCAGCTACTCTTTGGGCATCCACACCTCCCTATTTCAGGCATTGGTGTCCTCATTATTTGTAGAACCACCTCATTTCTTATTCGGTCCATCCAGCTTATTCGTAGGATCTTTCTGTTGACCCACATTTCAAAGGCCTCCAGCCTCTTCAATAATGAGTCGATCAGGGTGTCCAACTTTCTACTCCATAGAGCAATGTGGAGAATATATAGTAACGTGTTAATCTGATTTTTAATTTTTAAGTGATTCTTTTGTTGCAGAGAATTATTTTTAATTTAATGAAGGCGGTTCTGGCTTTTTCGATGCGGATCTTTATTTCTTTGCTCATGTCCCAGTTGTTATTGGTATTAGCGCCCAGGTATAAGATGTTGTTAACCTTTTCTAGCTTATCCCGTATGCCCTGATTTGTATTGGTGGTATTGGTGTTTTGCTGACAACCATAACTGGTATTTAAAGTATTGAGTCTTAGCCCATACTTGTTACATGATTCAGTCACTCTGTTTATAAGTATTTGCAGTTCTTCCTAACTAGCAGCAATTAGCACCGTGTCGTCCGCATATCTCAAATTATTGATGTTAATTCCGTTTACCTTAATACCAAGGTCCACTTCGTCCAAGGCTTCTCAAAAGATATATTCAGAGTGGATATTAAACATTAAAGGAGAAAGCTGGCAGACCGTTATCACGTAAAACTTATATGGGTTCCAGGTCACCAGGGAATTGCAGGTAATGCGAAAGCAAACGAACTTTCAAGAAGAGATTCGGAAACTCCCCCAAATCAAGGGCAGATGCTAGGGGTACCGAAGCGTACAGTAAGAGTGTCTGGAAAAGACTGGATTGGGGAAAAACATAAAAACTACTGGGAAAGCATCTCAGGAAATAAACACGGAAAAGAATACATCAAAGGACGGTAGAATTGTTAGCGATGAACAGAAATCAGCTAAGGATCACTACGGTTCTCCTGACCGGTCATGCATCTCAACAAAATGGGACTGTATAATAAAGACCTGACCTGCAGACTGTGTGGCAAGGATCCGGAAACAGTAAAACACATACTTTGCTGCTGCGAGGCACTAGACTGCAAAAGACAGGCAATTTTTGGGCAGCCTTCCGGTGACCCAGGACTATATTGTTCCCACCCAGTACAGAACTTGTCCAAACTTGTACAAGTTACGAAAGTACTGGATTGGGTACAATGGTATAAAACCACATATACAAGATACAATGGACCAATAGGCCTAAGTGTCACCGGAGGCAATAGCCAAACGGATCTACATAGGGGTGGAGTTTTTAGTGAGTAGACCTGATACTGTCAGTGGAGTCTCACAGTAGACTTTAAGCTTTCAGGCTCATAACTTCTCCATAAAGAATTTTCTCTACCTCTGCAAAAAAAAGGCTTTTGCCCATGCTTTTCTTTTATACATCTTCTCAAGTATACCAAAGGCATTTGTGTAGAATCATCTATGCATATTATTAGAAAGGGCATGAAAGAGTGTTTCTAGAGAAACATTTATTTATTTTTGTCTTTTTCATAGTAGTTTTTCAAAAGACGAAAAAGATATTCTATAGTAATTAAAAAAAAATTTTTTATTCATCATACAGAATTTAAATGGTACCAATCTCATTACGTGTTCGAAAAAGAGGGTGTACCTAAAGAGTACTATTAATAGTACTTACTGTACTGTACATATACCACAAAGCTATAACAGCATTACGATCCATCACCGAAAACATCGAAACTTATACTAAAGTTTTTTAGTAAGCACAAAACCGGAGCTAATAAAAATCTGATCGCGTCCGGATATTTTTATTTTAACTTCATAATCCTGTGCGGTTTAAAACCTGACCGGCGAACCTGTTGGTGTGAAAGAAGGCTTACTGTGTGTTGGAATTTTTTTAAAACACATTATATTAATTTATATCTACGGGGAATTTTGATGACTAAAAATATTTCACACATTTTTTGTTAGAACGTAGATTATAATGTTTTATTATGTTAAAGATTTTTGTTTTAAAAATGGCAGTTATCAAAGTAAATGTCAAGAATGTTAAAATTAATGATGAAATCATTAAGTTGAGTACTTGGGATTGCAACGACTGGTTAATTACACAAATGGTCAGTGGCGGTACAAGTAACATTTGCATCAAAAATTGATTTTATTTAGAAAAAATATGAGTTATTGATATCAATAATGAACTAATAATTGGTCAGTACGTCTCGATGGTATGTATTATTTTATGTATCAATTTTCTGTTGTAATCGATTAATATTTGATCAAATTTTAATTTATTACCTACATTGACAAACCTATTAAGATTGGAATCTTATCGAACCTTATCTGAAATGAAAACACATTTGTTTATTGGTAATGATTTCATCAAATTTTGTTTTCATAGTTGTAAAATTGTTTTAGCACAATAAGGTAAGAATGTATTTGTTTTTTAAGATTCTTCCATGGAAATAAAGTAATAAAATTTGACGCGATGTCAATTTGTCCCACCTACGCACAGATACAGCATCCATATGTTTTATTGGGCGGGGTTCTTGATAATTATTTTTTTAAAATATTTCTGAAAAAGTTAGTAACATTGAAAATTAATTGAAAAATACAATTTTGTTGATGGCAATTTGCTTCAAATATTTTTAATTTAAATACATATTCAGTTTCGGTTCTAGTTGTTTTTAAACTTAAAGATACTCGTAAATCAAGTATACACACATCAGCAATATCTATGGAACTTTTGGTTTTTTTGTCTTAAAATAATATTTACGGATCAATTATTCGCTGTTTATAAAAATACGCTTTTTCTTATCACCATTTTAGCCGAAAATAACAAGCCAACGAGAAGTGACAGCTTTGTCAGAACGTTTGATAATTGTGGGGTCGATTTTCGGAACACCTTAAAATACACTTGACAACATACATACATAAAAGGCCTGTTCGTTTATAATGCACACGCTGCTCAATTAATTACATAAATGTGCATATTGATATGATTTTAGTGAAACAAATCCAAGAAGAGCATTTACCGACTGCTGAGTTCAAAGAAACACAAAACCCACACCAAAACAATTTGATATTTGATCGCAACAAAAACAACCTTAAATTGTCCATCAAATTTTCATTTCGTTAAGTAAATAATTTACCAACTCAGAATTTGCATCAGTCACTTCACCATTAATTATATTGAATTTTCTATTCATTTTTAATTTTAGATTTTTGAAATTCTGCTAGATCTAACTGATTTGATTTTTTTGTTCTACCTAAATTGGTGGAGCAAATAAATCCTGCTTTATCTGGTATATAGCAACGTGCTCCTGTCAAACGAACGGTGTCTAAACAATTGCTTACAACAAACGATTAGTCGAATACTGCTCAAATCAGTTTTGAGCAGCGCGAGCATGACAAACGAACAGGCCTATAGTCACGCCTTTTTTCCGTAGGGGTAGGCAGAGACCACTTCCTTCCACTTCCGCTACGGTTCTTACACACATCTTTTGCTTTCCCTATTTTCATCAGTGCTCTCATACATGCTCGTCGGTTGTTGGTGCTCTTGACCTGGCCTTTCTTCAAAACAATGTTGATCTTATCGAGATAGGTTCGCCGAGGTCGACCTCTACCGACTTCCGTCCATTCACACTCGCCTTATAAATTTGTTTCGTCAATCTTCCTTCATCCATCCATTATACGTGTCCAAACCATCTAAGCACTCCTTTATCTATCTTTGTAACAACATCCTTTTTTACACCACAGCGTCCTCTTATCTCACTACCATACATAAGTGTAGGAACCAACACACCTCAATGCACAGCGAGACGTGCCTTTTTTGACACTTTCTGGCTGTTCACTTGACAAATGACAAAAAAAGTAGAAACCTGGTTGGAGTCTAACATGCTAATACACTGCTGACTTAGCAATACTTTATTAGTACGGGAACAGGGTCATATTTGTAGTCAATATTAGGTAATATGATTTTTGTATTTATTGAGTGTGGTGAATAAAAAGTAGCAATATTAATCGAATTTAATGTAAATAAACAGATGCTAATACTACACAGTTATTACTAAAGAAAGTGAAGTAAGGAAAATGTAAGTAGCAACTACTGGGTTATTTACTTCTCCGTGGTAGTTATATCTACTCTTCATGCTGGGACTAGTTATATTCAGTAAATGACCTTCTACGCGTCCAGTCGATTTTTATCAGTTTTTTTGTAGATGGATCAAATAAAGTCGTTGAGTTGTTTACAATAATAAAATAAACATCGTCGTCTAGCAAAGATAAGTTTGAAAAAAAAAATGTTGTGAGCGTGCGTTATCTGTTCGTTTGCGTGCAGAAAAATCTAGAATACCCAAAGTTGTTGTATCCAAAAAACACGCTTGGTAAACAATTAAACAGTATTCCCATGCAGTCGGTAAAGAAATGACATCGGCGCAATTAAACAAAGTGTTTAATAATGTGAAGACAAAATTAAAGAAAAAAACGGATGTGAAAGCTACGGGTAATAAGCCCGTCAAGCTTAAGCAGTGGGAGAAAGACTTTTTGTCTCTTCTGGGACAGGCAGCAAATCCGGTGTTTCAAAAAATTCCAGGAACTACAGCGAACAAGTAGAACAGCGTATGCATCAGTCGAATAACGAGACAGAAACTGCAGTGACTAGTGTTCCAATGCTAATACGAGGTTTAGCTATTCAATAACGATACTGATTATGAAAAAGAGGATTTGATTCAAGGGTATTTCCGGACATTGTGGTGGAATGATTTAAGGAATTAACTTTCTTGGAAAACTTGGCGCTTTGTGTTTTCTGGGAGTTAAACTGAACAAGATCGTTGGTTCCCCACTCGACGATGGCTTCAAGATCTCTATTGATGGAGCCAACCTGTTCCTGCCTATTAGTCTATTTGTATCATTCACCGAAAGTGATCGATAGGATGTGAAAGTTGAGACGAGTGTGCTGTCGTCTGCGAAACTGTAAATGGGGTTCGTGGTGGTTTTCAAGAGGTCGTTGATGTGTAAAAGAAATAAGGTGTGGGACAGGATGAAATCCTGGGGAATCCCGGCATTGGTTTTTAACGCATCAAAAGAAATACCTTCAACTGCCACATGTAAGGAGCGATCTTGCATGAAGCTCAAGAGCCATTGGCGCAGTTTGATTGGGAGACCGTAGGCAGATAATTTGCTTAACAATGCCCAGTGCCAAACGCGGTCAAAGGCTTTAGATATATCCAAGGCTATTGCACGGGATTTACAAAACTGTTAGTAGTTACTACTATTTTTAATCACTTACCATAGCATTACAACTCTAAATCCTTAATGTATAAGCATTAACTACGTTTTATTTACTTCACCCATAGTTTGTGTTAATATTATTTTATTTATATTTACCTCAGGTTTTATATATTGACTACAAATATATAGAAAATGGAGAATTGTTTGTTGTAATAATTCTGCTCCTAGCCAAGCTCTATCTACCCGTCAAAACCGCATTAAAATATGGTATTTTAGCAAAGGCTGTGTTTATTATTAATAAGTAAATTTAAATTAAAGTACTTTGAACTTTAAATTTTGTAATTGATTTTTTTTTTGTTAAGATCAAGCATAAATAAAACGGAAGTACAATAATCAAAATGTGGCTGGATTGTAGTGTTGTATACAGTTATTTTAGTTTCCGTCGAAAGAGATTGAGCAATTCTGGAAAAAAAATATAATTTTTTTGATATTTTTTTGGTCGACAAATTTAAAATGATTATCAAAAGAATGGGTATTATCCAACATAAAGCCCAATAATTGTTGAGACAATTTCTATTTGATCATGATTTACAAGTATACAAGTAATGTTGTAAAATGGGTCCCCCTTGAAATCAAGGTCGAAGTATTTCACCAATTTTTTAGAAAAATATTACCTCGGCAGTTATTTAGTGTGGGTACTTTTCGTCGGGACACCCTGTATTTTTAATGTCCACATTCGGTTGAAAATGAAATATAGTATCAAAAAAGAGTAGTTTTCCCCTTCCATTGACAATACGTAATTTTGTCAACCAAAAGAACTTATTAATTAACAAAGAAATTATGTGTTTATTTAATTTTTGGGATGGTTCCTAACATTCTAGCCACAAAAATACACGTAGAAAAGTCGTTTAAAGTCCTCTTTCCGAAGAGAGATGAATGGATGAGGAAAGAAATCTTCTTCCCGGAGACTAAATACGTAATGTACACTGATAGCTTAAAAACCCCAGATGGAGTTGCGGCCGGTGTTTTCAGCAGGAAAACAAATATTTAAATATCTACCAGTCTTGGCAGGTATGCTACAATCTTTCAGGCTAAAGTCTTCGCTATCGAATTGTGTGCAAGAGAGTTGACCAACAGACCTCTAGCAAACAAAAACATAAGTATAATATCAGACAGCCAGGTTGCTTTAAAAGCACTGAGCTCCAACAAGATACATTCTAAACTTGTATGGAATTGCATTGAATACCTTGGTGCGAACAGGCGACTCTGCTGTGGGTACCTGGTCACCGGGAGGTGGAGGGAAACGAAAAAGCCGACACTCTTGCACAACAGGGGGCCGAATCTGCATTCACTGGACCAGAACCGGTTTCTGGAGCCACTACAAGTGCTGCCAAAACAATTATTTCGCACTGGGCGGAGAGGAAAATACTCACGTACTGGTCTGATATACCAGGGTTGACTCACAATCGAAGGCGTTCTTACCTAAACCCTCGAGAAACACAACTAAGCAGATCCTAGAATGGAGTAGGACTGACCTACGAATTCTAACGGGACTGCTTACAGGACACTGTCGTCTAAGATACCACCTCGAAAAAAAAGGTCTGAATCAACAAACGGACTGTTGGTTTTGCTGCGTGGAAGATGAAATATATATTATTTTCATGCCCCGGTCTGGGAAAAATATGGTTCAACATATTTGGTTATACTAACCTAGAACCTACCGATTTTAAGAAAATCTCACCCCATCCAACCATGAACTTCATAAGAAGGGCTGGATTGTGCGGTAAACTGTAACCTCTAGGGGTGAGCCACAATAGATCTACTAAAGGTCGCAGTGGAGGGGCGACCCACGCCCCACTCACATGATACCTAACCTAACCTATGCGTTTATTTTAATTAAATGTCAATAAAATTGGTAAATGCTCACCAGAAAAACTGTTTAGTTTTTCACGTCAACGATGCATGAGACAGCTGATGTCATTTAAATTGTTGGTAATATGTTCGGTTAAAATAGGATACACGTATCAAAATATATTCCCGCCGTATAAGGATAGCTTTTAAAACCTAACCTAAAATATTCGTAAATTTTCTTTGTTTTATTCATTGTCATATTTTTAGTTTTAGATAAACATGGATACAGAAGAAATTAAAATAAACGTTAGAAAGCTAATATCGGCATTCGAAAACCGTACAAACAATTCGGATATCCCGAATTTCAGACCGAGAGCAAAATCTTTAGGAACAGTCTTACCGAAAGACGTAATCGTTAAAAGTAACAATTTTAAAACGTTAACAGATATCGAAGAAGTTTTATCGACGTTGGAAACCAGCCTTAACAATTACCAGATCTACAACAAAGCGAAGCATGTTGCCTTTCAAGAAGAATTATTTAACATCCTAACCAGCATAATTAATGTCGATAACGACGATCCAAACGAAGCCAATCGTTTAGTATCGAAAACTAAAAGTTTAGTTGCTTTGTTAAACAACAAACTACCTGCGAATAATGTCGTAGGCGATAATTACAAAAGCCACTCGATTCGTCAGCAAAAAACAAAACTCGAAGACATTAATATGGTTAGTACTTATCCAAAAACTGACCAAAATAAAAAAGACAACGTCAAATCGGTCGACGAAGGAGACTCGCCGTTACAAGAAATAATTCCTTCTGTTTCCGTGAGAAAATTAAAGGAAAAATTTCAGTCGGTAGAAGACATAACTAAAGTACAAACGAAAATAACCAGAACGCAGTCCCTTTACACCAAACAGCACTATCGCAAACCCGAAAGAAGCGATCTAAAATCCAGAAACCAGTTCAAAGAAATTGTAGAGGAACCGAAGATCGTGCAATCCATCATCTCGCAAGAAAAAACCGAACACCAAACGGTAACGCCCTCTCTCGAGGAATCCAAAATACAATTATCAGTCACAAATCTTCGTAATATGTTCGAGGTTAAGTCGAAGGAAAGCTCCATCGGTCTGCCGGTTATTTTTAAACAAGAAAGACCTCCAGTGACCAGGTTCAATTACAGAAACGACGCCGACGTTAATAAGGAACCTCAATTGGTAATACAAACCAAAGATACTTACCAAGGGTCAAGCAGATTACTTACAATTTTGGAACGAGATAAAGAAAATTACAATCAGAAAAACGACTATCGAACTAGAATGGACGAAATCACCGAAGAAGTTGTGTACAATAAAAATGTTAACGAACCTAATGAAGAAGAAAATAAGTCTTCGTCGTTCGCTGCGATTGGAACCGAAGATGCTTACAAAAAAATTGGTAGGGTGCCATTAATTTTGAAGAAGGATAACGAAGATTTTAATACAAAATTAAATAAGGAATCGAGCGTAAATGAAGAACACGAAGATGGGTACAAAGTTGATGGATTGGACGAGAAAAATGGCGAAGAAAAATTTCAGTTTAAACTAAATATTAGCAAAGAAGATGAGTTGGGGAATGTGATCTCGGTAAATTCAAAATATGATTTACGAGATGAAATAGCTGTAGACGAATTAAATGAAGAAGAAACCGAGTCTTCTATTTTCACTGCGATTAGGACTAAAGAGACGCACGAAGAAACTGGTAAGGTCTCGTTAATTTCGAAAAAAGAAAATGAAGATTTTGACACAAAATTGGACGTAAACGAAGAACGTAAAGATGAGTACATAGTTGATGAATTCGACGAGGAAAATGGAGAAGAAAAATTTCAGTTCGAACTAAATATTAGCAAAGAAGATGATTTGGGGAATGTGGTTTCGGTAAATTCAAAATATGATTTAAGAGATTCGAAATTCGATAAGATGGCCAGTTTGGAGTTTATCGAAGAAGACGGAAGTAATTCCTTGTTCGAAGAAGATTCCCTTTCTGAAAGTAGCGTGGAGAGTGTTCGATTCATACAAGCAGTAAAATTGGATGAAGTAGAAAAAGTTAATGGAAAATCAAATTTCGATGGTAAATATAAAGTTGGTGCAGGAGATACTGGATCAGAATAATTGATCACACAAGCTCGCAATGTGACGCTCAAAGTAGATACGAAGAATGACAAAGATCAGAAGAAAGGCGATGTTTTAAATTATTTTATTTTAAATTACCAAAAATTATTCGTTTAAAAAGTACATTAGTTATTTAAACACGTTTAAACACTTCTGTTTAAATAATAAATGTGATTGTTGTTAAAAAATAATATCAAACTGGACAGTACTAAAAGTTATGGAGTTGTTTTTTATTTTGAACTTTTTAACATTCATTTTGGAAAAATTAATAAACAGTGTTTCCCATTAAAGTCCCGGTAAAGTTCTTGTATTTCGTTATTATAATAGATATGAAAAAATTTTAGTACAAAAATTTGTAAGCATCTTAAAGAGCAAAATCCAAAATTGTACATAAATGTAACTTTAAACTTATCCAGACATACCTTTTTTTTAAAAACGTCACCTATTTTTTATTTAAACTCGGCTTGTTTTTACGAGTCTCTTGAGTTTTAAAAGTTATGGTCACTTAAAATGGTCATTACTTCAGGACCCTGTATCTTTTTAGATGCAATCAATTAATAATATTTTTTACAAGTGAGCAAAGATACCCACCAAGTTATTTACGCGAATATTTTGTTTTCTCACTTAACTTAAATATAACCTATATTTTCTGTGGAAAGCAACTTAATACACACATATAGTCGCGCCTTTTTCCCGTTGCAATTTATACATTTGTTTCGTCAATCTTTCTTCATCCATCCTTCCTACGTGTCCAAACTATCTAAGCATTCCATTATCTATATTTGTAACCACATCTTCTTTTACACCACAGCGTTCTCTTATCTCACTATTTTTTACTTTATTCAACCGAGTCACTCCGGCTTTACTTCTCAAACTACTCACCTTCGCAGCATTAATCCTATTTTCTTGCTTCTTCTACCGAAACCAACATTCACTACCATACATAAGTGTAGGAACCAACACACCTCTATGTACAGCCAGACGGGCCTTTTTTGACACTTTCTGGCTGTTCATAAAGCTATGCAATGCCGCATTCATTTGTTTTTTTCCTTCGCTCAATGTCACTGTCATACATTCCATCTCTCGTAAACTTTGAACCCAAGTACACAAATTCATTTACTTGTTCCACTCTTTCTCCCTTAATCAGAAATTTACAATTTGTCATGCTTTCTTCTCTTTTAAAAACCATTACTTTTGTTTTGCTTATATTTTTTTTATCCCTTTGATTTTCAGGCCATTATGCATAACATTAACCATCGCCTGCAACTCCTCTTCAGATGACGCTAATATGACTTGATCATTGGCATAAAGAAGGCATTTGACGATCAAATCATTCATTTTCAATCCATACGCACTCTCTTTCAAATCTTTTATACAATCGTCTATGTATAAGTTAAACAGCCAAGGCGAAGCCACACATCCCTGTCTCACACCTTTTTCGATGTTAAACCAGTCCATGCAAGCTCCGTTTATCCTGACAAAAGCAGTAGAATCCTCGTAAAGTGATTTCAGTGCTCGTATTAAACTATGAAAGAAATGATAATTAAATTAGAAAAAATGGTCTGCTAATGATTCAGAATTAATGTTTGATTTTTTTATTAGATTGAAATATGAGGTTTGTAAATTTTCAATATCCGACCTTTTGTTAACACATTTTGTTTCATGTTTTGTTATTTTAATCATTTCGTTCAAGAGTCTTTTTTTCAATACTGTGTCTGTTGTCCTAAAATACTGACTGAATTAAAGTCGAAAGTATGAAGTAACGATTTGCAATGTTCTGCAAGGCTAGTGGGAATTTTCATTTTTTTTCAGCGGATTGTGTATATTTTTACAATCTCTGCTGTGTTCAGTCATTCTTTGCTTTAGATACCTGCCTGTTTGCCTATATACACCTTCTCACACTCAGCACATGGTATTTTTGTAGATGATGTTGGATTTCAGGTCTTTTGGTGTTTTTGTTTTGAGGCTTGTGAAAAAATGATTTTTAACTGTGTCTTCACATTTCATGCTAATTTTAAGATTTTCATTTTCTAAAACCTTGCTTAGTTGCGGTGTTAGACCTGCTACATGCGGTAATTTGAAATATTTGATATTTAACAGTGCTTTTTATTTTTTTTTTGTTGAGAATTTGTTCTGTCGGAATATACTAATTTATTGATCAAAGATTTAGGGTAGCAGTTCTTAAGTGGCATCGTTTCAGTGGGTTTTAGGTTTTGGTTTTTAAAATTATCATGTGCCAAGTGTGTAGCTCTGTGTTTAAGATTATTGATGTTATTTATTTTTTGTGTCATTGGATGAACAGAGTGGTAGTTTATAAATCTTGCAGAGTATGTTGGTTTATGGTATCAGTCATTTATAATTGTGTTGTTCAACCTAATTAGTAAAACACCCAAAAAAGCAATCCTATCTTTTTTTTCTATTTCTACTGTGAACTGAAATCTGGAATGATAATTGTTAAATATTGTTAATATTCTGTCTAGGTACGTTTTCTTTTTGTGTGCATAAAACTATACAGGGTGTTTCAAAAATAGGTGACCCCGTCTCTAAGATGGGTAGAACCCTAAAAAACAATTGGGGTTTGCTTGGTAAAAAAATTTTCGTAACGCCATCCATATTCAAGATAAAGGGCGTTGAAGAAAAAAATGTTTACACATTTATTACGATTTTGCCGAAACTACTGGAAACATTGTAATGAATTTTTATACGAATATGTTTTAGAAGCTGATACATCCCATAAATTTTTTATATCTGACTCTCATAGAGGGCGCTAGTTACATGGTTCGTACCAAGTAGTATTGACCATAACTTTTTTAAGGTTAGATTTAATAATCAAAATTTCAAGTGAATTTAAACATCATTCAATTTTACACCAAAAAGATACTCTTGGTGAAACTCGATAATGTGTACTGTTTTCGGAATATTTTGATTTGAAAATTATGAAGTAATAACCGATGCTGGTATAATATAATGATGTTTCAAAAAAAGGTGACCCCGTCTTTAGTATAGGCAGAAAACAAAAAAATAATTGGGGTTTGCTTGGTAAAAAATTTTTGTAACGAAGTAGTTAAACAACAGCGATTCAAGCGCAAAGGAGTGGGGGGAGGAGTGGGGGAAGTGGAGGGGGTAGGAGTGGTGGAGTGGGGGTAGGAGTGGGGGGTGAGAGTGGTGGAGTGGGGGCAGTGGTGGAGTGGGGAGGAGTGGGGGGTGAAGTGGGGGAAGTGACAGGTGAAGGAGTGGGGAAATGACATTGTTGACATATGACATTGTTGACATATGACATTGTTGACATATGACATTGTTGACATATGACATTGTTGACATGTGACATTGTTGCCATTGTTTACATACGGCATGTTGCCATTGTTGCCATTGTTGACATATAACATCATTGTTTACATTGTCCCCATCGACTCGATTAAGAGGGTTACGTAAGCACGTTGAAAAGTGGTGTGACGTAAGCGTTGAAAAAAACTTGGCTTCTCGGAGGTTCGAACCTTAATCCTTTGCCTTACTAAACGGATAGCTATACCATGTAGCTACTACGCATATTAATTTTATCGTGCAAGATTGGATATAAAAATATATATTTGTGACATCATTATGTTAAAAATAACCTTGAACTACCAGATAATAAAAATGAATGAAAATATGTCGATTTAACGTGAGTTACATGCGTCATTTCCGCAGACTTCTATTAGAACCATTTTTGCGACTCAGTAGTTCTAGAAGCTTCCAGAAATTGCTTATCTAAAAAAATGTCACACTCGTAATTTTCTTTGTTATAAAATAAGCATTATGTATTAAAATATAAAAAGGAGAAAGCCATACGGTTTAGTACCATTTGACTATTTACATTAAACGGTGATAGATTTGTGCGTTCAAGTGCTACAAGAAGAAAAAGGTAAGTTTCAATTATTGTTGTGTTTTGTCTCACAAAATATTCTTATTTGTAAAAATTTTATTAGATGAATTTGGAAAATTTAAACGAAGTTTCCTCCATTACAGCACGGAAACCTATAGTAAAGCTGCAGGAGCTACCAATAGGAGTTCCTCAAGCAATTTATGCTGCGAAAATAACCAAAACAACATTTGGTACAAGCGTTCTTCTTGACTTGGGTGATAAAGTTACCTTCCTACCCAACAGAGTGACTGCTACTTATAAGCCGTATATTAGCCATTTCGAGAAAGGGAAATACAGCTTAACATACGATTGTGGTCCATTTGGCTGCGGCATTTGAAATTAAAGAAATTTAATCCGAAACATCCATAGAAAATTAGTAAGCAAATTTTTTTTTTCTTTTTTAATTATAAAAGTGGTTTATAATGTCGTCCAAAGTTACCGAAACTATTAAAAAGTTACATCAAAATTATTCCGATGATCTTGCTAATGTCTCTTTAAAATTAATTGCCAAACATATTAGAAAATGTGCGCTAGCTTTTAAAAAAATTAAATTTTCTGTTGGAGAAAAACGTAAAATTCATACGAAAATCGCTGAATTAAAACGGATGAGATGTTTAATTAAAGCGATGTCCAACAAGGTAGGTTTAGGGTTAAAACGAGGTAGTAGAGTTAAGTGGGAAGATGTGATTGCTATTTTCGACAGTAGAATTAGAACGGGAGTTATAATAAATTTACAACATAAAGAAATTAAAGATTTTTTAAAAGACGCGTTTCATTTATTTAAAAGTAGAGTTAATAATATTTTAAAAACAATGCCTATGCTAAAAATAAATACAACATTTTGGGGGGATTTTATAAAGCAGCAGTCAAGTGACGAATTATTAGATCGAAAGTTTTTCATTACTCCAAATGCTGTTGTAGATGCAGGATCGGATTTAGCACAGTGGTTTAATGATAATGTAGTCGATGTTATCTTAAATAAATTATCAGAATTTTCTGAAAAAAATAGTGGTTGGGCACTTAGTAAAATCGTTTTATTAGAAGTAGCTATAAATAAATATGAGGTCGGCAACGGTTCATCTTTCATTAAATTACCAGATCAAATTTTAAAGAAACATGCTTGCGTAAACGTTCAAAATGCAGACCAAGCATGTTTCTTTTGGAGCATCGTAAGCGCTTTATATCCAGTCACAAAACACCCACAACGATTAAGTAAGTATCCGCATTATGACACCGTTCTAAATATAAAGGGGTTGGAAATTCCAATTAAATTAAATCAAATTTCAAAGTTCGAGAAACTAAACGAAATTTCAGTTAACGTCTATGCTTTAGAATTGATCGAAACAGAGAAGAGATCATTTTACATGGTTATACCTGCGTTTTTAACCAAAAATAAAATGAAACGTCACGTTAATTTGTTACTAATACAAGATCAGTATTTTCGGAAACTAAATGATTATGAAGCGCCACCTATCGACAATGAAAATGTTGAAATCAAATATCATTATGTTTGGATAAAACATTTGTCTAGATTAATTTCAAGTCAACTTAATAAATGTCATGATAAAAAATTCTTGTGCGACAGATGTTTAAATTATTTTTCAAGCTGTGATAAATTAAACGAACATGAAAAGGTTTGTCAAAATTTTAATGACTGTAAAATTTCATTTCCTAAATATGATTATGTAGAGTTTAGAAATTTCGTTTATAAACAAAAGTGTCCTTTTTTAATTTATGCAGACTTTGAATCGCAGTTGGTAGATTGTAATGATAAGGTTTCCGAAAAAACTGTCAAATATCAAAAGCATCGGGCTTTTAATGCAGGTTACTATTTTAAATGTTCTTACGATGATAGTCTTTCCTATTTCAATGGCTATCGGGGAGATGATTGCATGCAATGGTTCGCCGACCAATTGTCAAATTTAGCCAGTTTTATTCAATCAAAAATCAAAAATATAATCCCAATGGTGGAAAAGCCTGATGTCATTAATGCCAAGGTATGTCACATATGTGAAAAGCCTTTTGGTATTAAAGATATTATTGTTCGTGATCATGATCACTTTACGGCAGCTTTTCGGGGTTGGGCACATCAAGTATGCAATTTACAATTTAAAAAATTATTTATTGTGCCAATTGCATTTCACAATCTTTCGGGCTACGATAGTCATTTCATTATAAAAGACATTGCCAAGCGTGGACAAGTGAGTGTACTTCCCGTTAATATGGAAAAATATATATCATTTACTCAATACGACTCGGAGACTAACATCAAATTTAGATTTATAGATTCTTGTAGATTTATGGGGGCCAGTCTTGACGAATTGGTGAGCACTCTAAAAGTCGAAAACTTGCAAAATTTAAAAAAAGAATTCAGCTATTTAAATGAAGAAAATTTTAAATTAATAACAAAAAAAGGTGTTTTCCCCTATGATTATATAAACAACTTGGATAAATTAAATGACATTCAATTACCATCTAAAAAACAATTTTACAATAAACTAAATGACGAGCATATTAGCGAAGAGAAGTATGGTCATGCGCAAAACGTTTGGCAATCGTTCGGGATTAAAAACTTGGGGGAATATAGCGACTTATACCTTCGCACAGATATCCTTCTTTTGGCAGACGTTATGGAAAATTTTAGAGAGACTGCTTTGAAAGTTTATGGTTTAGATCCGGCATGGTATTATACTATGCCTGGGTATACGTGGGACTGCATGTTAAAGTATACTAAATGTAAACTCAAACTTATAAAGGATGTGGATATGATATTGTTCATTGAAGCGGGTATTAGAGGAGGAATATCGGTTTGCAGTAATCGATATACGGAGGCAAACAATGAGTATATGGAAACATACGATTCCACCAAGCCGACAAGTTATCTATTTTACCTTGATGTTAATAATTTGTATGGGTGGGCTATGTCTCAACCTCTGCCATACGATGACTTTCAATGGGTGGAAACAAATATTGACATCTCTCAGATACCTGACGATGCAGAAGAAGGATACATCCTGCAGGTTGATTTAGAATATCCTAAAGAGTTGCACGATTTGCATAAGGACTTTCCCTTTTGTGCTGAACACCGCGTACCACCCGGATCAAAATTACCGAAATTAATGACTACACTACATAATAAAGAAAAATATGTTATACATTACCGAAATTTAAAACAGGCTTTGGCGCATGGTTTAATACTTAAAAAGATACATCGCGTTTTAAAATTTAAACAATCTGCATGGTTGAAGCCCTATATCGAGCTAAACACTCGTTTAAGGACTACAGCTACCAGTTCATTTGCAAAGAATCAGTTTAAACTCGCGAACAACGCGGTGTTTGGCAAAACAATGGAAAATAAACGCTTACATAGGGTAGTAAAGTTAGTAAGTTCATACGAGGGTCGTTACGGGGCAAAAAATTTAATTTCTAGCGCGAGATTTCACAATAGATCAATTTTTGATGAAAATCTAATGGCTATCGAACTAAAAAAGTCTGAATTACTTTTCGATAAACCCCTATATATTGGAATGTCCATTCTCGACATTTCAAAAACGTGTATGTATGATTTCCACTATAATTTTATGCTCCCCACCCTAGGGGTGAACAATTGTATCATAAACTACACGGACACCGATAGTTTCTTCTACAAAATAATGAATATCAACGTTTACAAAGACATAATCGGTAGGTATATCGAAAAATTTGATACCTCCGATTATAGTGGAAATAATATATACAATATCCCGTTACTTAACAAAAAAATACCGGGTCTTATGAAAGATGAAGCCAACGGCAAAATCATTACGCATTTTGTTGGGTTACGATCAAAAATGTACGCGTTTAAAATTCAGGGAGATAAAAACGTCACTAAAAAGTCTAAGGGGGTAAAATATAATGTTGTCAAAAATAAATTGACATTTGAAGATTACGTAGATTGTCTTAAAACATTTAAACATAAAAATATTACACAGTGCACAATTCGATCCTATAAACATGACGTATTTAGCATAGAACAATCGAAAATTGCTTTAAGCCCTGAGGATGATAAAAGATATTTAATTTTGGGATCATTTAACACGCTACCATGGGGTCATTACAGTATAGAATAATTAGATTTAGAACCGTTTGCGTAGAGATATAAAAAATAATAACTTTACATATTCCTCATTCCTGACATCATTATTTTTATAATTTCATTCTGTTCCACTTTTATAATTAAAAAAAAATAAAAAAAAAAAAAAAAATTTATGTAATCTACTGTGTAAACTAAAATTATGTAATCATATGTGTAATTTAATAAAAAAAAATTGTTTTATTTTTGAGTTTTATTTAAGTGTAAAGAGAGATCGATATTAAAAAAACACATGCATAAATCAACAATTTTATTAAAAAAAAAATACAAATTATTCGTAAAATGAAATTAGCTTTGATAGTAGAGATTTTAATTGTTCCTTCAAACTTTGACTTGTGTCAATGTCACTTGATATTCCATATCAGCAATGACATCAGTTATTGAAAGACCAATTGTAATTTTTGCTCAAACATTTCCAACAGCTCGTCTCCATCAGATGCTGAATGATGCTGGTGGTGATGGTGTTATCTCGACGTCACTTACATCTAGCATACTAGCACTATCTTGACTCGACATAGCTAGATACAAACTTGAATGAGACTGAAATTAACTTCATGCATATATTTATATCCCTCTCCTTCTTTCCCAGACTTATCCGAACTGTGATTTTTGATGATGGAGATGAAAAGGCCCCCCTGACTGCAGAACTTTGTTCGTGTTTTCCATTCTATACTAAATCGACGTCTTCTATCCAACTGTTATGTTTTTTGTCGAGTCCTAACCACTTGACGTACATTTTCTTTCCCTTTCTTCTCAATACTTTTTCTATGAGGTAAATGTCGGGATTCTTGGTTTTCTGCAATTCCTCCTCATAGAAAGCACCGCTGATTGGCTGACCATGCATGTCTTCGAGTAAGTATGTTACAGGATTGGTTATTTTAACTTTAATGATTTTGAATAACTCTGTCGTCCAATTTGGCGTGTACCCTTTTTCGAAAATATGTTTGGACTTGGATATCCGCACGATATCATCAACTTTGAGCTTACGTGGACCAGCAATTTTTAAATGACTATATCTCTGACGTAAAATCTCTTTCTCGTTAGACTTGTTCACTTCAGTAGGTTTCAATCTAGTCCTACTGTGCTTGGTGTCATTATATTGTTTGGTAATTTTTGACAATACATCAATCCATCTGTATTTTCCATTCAGACTAAAATACTTGTAGAGTTTATTTTTGAGTGTTCTTATCACCCGTTCAGCAATGGCAGCCTTTTTCACAGTGAATGTATTATAGTGGTTTATATTATATTTTTTCATCAAGTTCTGAAATTTAATATTGAAAAATTCTGTTCCTTGATCTGATTGCAGATTTTTTGGTATACGATTAGCTTGGTGCAGTATATCCGCAAAAGATTTAGTGATCTCTTCACCCGTCTTAGTTTTAAGTGGGCGTGTCCATAGGTATTTAGAAAAACAGTCGATAACTACCAAAATCATTTTGAAACCTTTATTTTGATGTGCATAAGGTCTCATTTCGGCCAAGTCAATTTGCCATAAATCATCTAAGCCCTTGATGATAGTTCGTCGTCTAGGGTAAGTCTTGCGGGCTGATGCATGAAGCTCATCAACGAGTTGAATCTTGTCTGTTGAAGCCATACTATCAAAGGGTATTTTTACTATTAAGTCTATTTATTGATCCTTCGATATTTTTCAAGGTATTGATCATTTGATTTTGTAGTGCATCAATGCGGTTTGTAGAACTGTTTGCGTGACTACTGATTTTTTCATTAAGTCTCGTATTAAGCTTATCAATTTCAACTTTACTCACTTTTTCATCGAGTACCCCTCGCACTTTTTTAGTATATTTATCAATGGCCAACTTGAAATCAAATTTAATTTGTGAAATCACATCATCTACATACTTTTTCGTTGACATATGTTCACTGGCCGTTGGAGGGTTCCTCGAAATGAATTCTTCAAATTTATTTATTTTGTTGTCAATCAAATTCAATGCATCAGTTAAATTCTTTATCAAAATATCATGTGATACAAATTGTTTTCTCAAATGAGTCAATTCAATACTGTTATTGCTAGCTTCATGTGGAGCATATCTGTGTCCGAACTTGTTCAGACTCATTGTTCAAATGACTCATCATTGTCAGTGTTATTAGTATATATAGCCAGCTTCCCGAAGTTCATTGATTATGGCAACTATTTCATTATCGAGTGAGGTGTTTCCAGCTGCTTTGGAAGCTATCAACAGCTTCAAACGATCAACGAGTTCATTTGGATCATCCCAATAAATATACTCCACCGGTTTTTCATTGTACGTTAATGTCAAACCATTACCAGTCGTTGAACGTCTTCTACCTTTTCGCAACTCCATTATGAGCGGTTTTATGATTTCTGTGTATTTCCATCTCGTAGAACCTTTGAGTCTTCCATCTTTATTAATATAGCGATCACTCAATTTCAATAGCGCCCTGTAAGCTTGCACATCTTCTTCGTTAAAATCCGTAGGATCATCATAGAAGATGAGCTTATACAGTCCTGGGGTTCCTCGTATCTGTTTACCTTCAATCTTGATAAATCCAGTCCTTTTATCAAAGTCAATTAATTGTGTTCCTAGATACCATTTTGATGTTTGGGGATCATAAGTTGGTCCATACATTGTATCTATTTTTTCACTATATGACCAATGATCTTTGATATATGGATGTGACATGACTGGATATTGATCTAGATATTCATCCATAACATTATCTGAAATATTTTGTTCAGGTATATTTTCGTGAAAAACTTCATCATCATTATCTTGTCCACTTGTGCTCGCACTTATTCTGCCTACTTCTTCCATTGGGAGAAATTGTGTTTGTTCTTGTCCTACTCTTTCCTTTTCTTCTACCTCTTCTTTCTTTAGTTCAGGTGATTCTTCTTTTTTTATACTTCTCAATGCATTATTGATCTTTGAGGATTTAACAATCTCATGTAGTGGCTCCGAAATGGGTTTGAACATTCTGATGAGCGATTCATCTTTTTCCGATCTACCTAGTTTCAATGCCAAGTACTTTTTCCTAATGGAACGGGTGAGCTCTGCAATTTTGCGTTTGCGTGCAGCTATTTGATCGTCTTTGTTTAAATCAGGATCAGAGGGGGAGGCAGCACGTTTAATCAGTTTGCTGCGCTTTTTGTATTTGTGTGTGCCAACACGACTTAACGACATCATGATGGGGAATGATCTTATGGTATATGGTACTTATATTTTTATATATTTATCAAACCCTTGACGATATCTACCATCATTTATATCGAAATCTTTGACAATCACAAAAGTACCATATGCAACATTCCAACATTTCGAACACAAGCGTTTAAAGTCTTCGAAACTCATGTCTGGTGATACGTGTTCATCAAATACGTGCTTCAAATTGATTTCATCTTGTTTGAATAGTACAATCAGGTTACAGTTGTCTCGTATGAGCTGTTTAGGAATTTTCGAGTAGGTCTGACAAAGGTAGGCAGCATCAATATCCTTGTGTCTACACATTGAAAAATATTCCCGGATTTTCTGTTGGGAATCACACGCTACATCATCGAATAGGAATATAGAGTTGGGTTTTGCATCTGATGGACTTATAATATCATCATTATCCTTGAAGGGGAAGTAGCCAACCTCTTTAACTCCATTCAATACCTCTTGGAGTAGTTGATATTTCGGTTGATACAATGACTTGGAGTACACGTAAACATTTTCAAATTTTGCACCATTTGGATTGAAAATTACTGACAACATGACGTTCGTCTTACCACAACCACTTGGTCCACATACTATTGCTCGAAATGAATTGGGCAATAATTTACCATGTTTAGAAAGGGTCGTTGATGATGTATGAAAATCTAAATTTTCAATAGGTAACGACTGTTCTTGTTGAATAACCTTCATCTTGTGACATGATTGACGTTTATGTTATTCTATAAATATAGGTGTTACAGTTCCACTTTTATCATTTTCGATGTCTTCGTACGAGGGAGAAGGTGTTTTGAATTCCCTGATAAACAAGTTACCTTTTGAGCTCCATCTACCCGGAGGCTATCAGTATTGTGGACGTAAGTCGTGTTACTGGACGATGCAAACGATTACTAATATTTCATTTATTTTGCAGCTGGAACTAAACTACAAAAACGATTGGCTCGTGGAGATACTGGCATTAATCCTCTAGACGCTGCTTGCAAACAACACGACATTGCATACTCGCAGCACAAGTCTCTGGAAGATCGTCACAGAGCCGATTCAGTATTGGAAAACGCTGCTTGGCAACGAGTGAAATCAACAGATGCCAAGTTTGGTGAGAGAGCTGCAGCCTTATTAGTTACTTCCGGAATGAAAGCGAAACGTAAGCTTGGTATGGGATGCTCATTCCAAAGACATATCGTGGGTAAAATTGGAAAATCTCTGAAGAAGAATCCCCCGACCAATCTAAAGAAGACTGCTTCGATTGCTCTGAAAGCTGCTAGACTCGCCATCAAGCAAGCTGGTGGAAAAAATAAAATCAGAATACCACGCATCATACCTTTCAATGCAAAATCTGGAGGTATTCTACCACTGTTGCCAATTTTTGCAGCCCTTGGTGCTCTCGGTAGCATTGCTGGGGGAAGTGGTGCGATAGCGAAGACAATTATCGATGCGAGGAATGCGAAAAAGAAATTGGAAGAAGATCATCGACACAATAAAGCCATGGAAGCTATTGGTAAAGGACTGTACTTGCGTAAAAACGCCAAAGGAGGTTTTGGTTTATATTTAAAAAAACAAAAAAACTCCCAATGAAGCTACCCAATAGACCGTTGTATGATACCGAGTTGTTAGAGTATGTAAAGTTCTTGAAGATACCACATTTTCGAGGCGTTTTCATGCGAGACAATTTGCCAAGCAGTGGTCCTCGTAAACGTGAAACTGCAATTCTAAATTTAGATGTGTCGAAGAATCAAGGCACTCATTGGGTAGCTTATAGAAATATAAATGATGTCGTTGAGTATTTTGATTCATTTGGATGTCTGAAGCCACCGAAAGAACTTGTCCGATATCTGGGTAAAATCAAACTATACTACAACAACGATCAGTTTCAAAACTATAATCAAATCAACTGTGGACATCTCTGCTTGAAGTTTTTGTATAATAATGGAAGCCGTTTTAGCATTCCTACATGGTGAGAAGAGGTTGCAAGACTTTTCCGAAGATGAATTGAAGGAATTTCCAATCAAATATTTAATACAACATGCTAGACCATGGGAATTGTTGAATGTTTGGCATAAATTACCAAACGATTATCAGTGTTATTTCGATTTGAGAATTCGTTTACCATGTTTCATTCATTATAATAGGCCAGATGCCCAAACACATGTGGATGGACCTGTCAGTTCACAGTACGATTGTCACGGTTGTAATTATTTTTTGAAATGTAGAGGGGCCGTAATCTATTAATAAATAATATGATGTCGATAATGGTTTTATTATAAATATTTCTGTACCACTCGTAATGTCATCAGTCATGTCTCAGCTGCTCACGCTGACTAGTACTACCAACGAGTTCTCTTTCACCCCTTCCACACCGATCATACTACATCCCAGGAAGAGTTATTACATAGCTGTACTAGGATTTCACACTTACCATTCCATACCAAACATCGACGGTGAAAAATTTTACTACTACGAAAATAATAATCGTTCAGTATTGAAGAAAATCAAGCTGCCAACAGGTTGTTATGAGATTGAAAACATTGAGAGTCATATTCAGATGCATTTGAATAATACAGATTTCTCATTGAAACCAAACAACAACACCTTAGAGTGTGAAATCTATAGTCGATTGCACGCCATCAGTTTCGAAAACGATAATAGTTTTGGAGAATTATTAGGGTTTTCTAAAAGGATCTTGGAGCCTGGTATAGTGCACTCTTCAGATCGACCAGTAAATATTCTTAAAGTATCTAGCTTACATTTCGATTGCAACATTACCGAAGGAGCCTTCTACGGGGACAGACCGGCCCATACTATATTGAGCTTTCCCATTACAGTCGATCCTGGATTCGCAATCAACGAACGTCCCAATACCCCCATCTATTTGCCTGTGAGAAGTAACTTAGCAGAGATCACCAACATCAGTGTTAGAGTGTTGGATCAAGATCTCAGACCTGTGAATTTCCGAGGAGAGAAAAGTACTTTGCATTTGGACTTGAAAGAACGTTAAATGGGTTTGGTAATTCAGCATAAAAGGGGACCACCCACTTCAAACCTATCAGTATCATCGAGGTCTTCCAAGGGACGTGACCAGCTCTCTCCAGAAAATATTATTTTTCTCCAATCTGTTGGATTGAAAGTAAGAGATGTTAAAACGCAAGTACGTTCATTCTGAGCAATCACCGACAACATCTGCAGCATCGTTCAATCAAATAAGGATGAACCCAATTTTCGATATTTACCGTCGACCTCAATATGATGAAACTATCCGGAAGGAAGAGTATCGATCCTACATCCCGTACGTGAAATCATTCGATAATAATGATATGGTGGAGATTAATGTGAATCAAGCAGATGCATTTTTCGCGATGCATGAATCTTTGTTGGAAATTAAAGGAAAATTAGATATTGAAGGAGATGGTAACGTGTCATTGGCTCCCAATTGTGGAGCGTTTCTTTTCGATTCGTGCACTTATGTGCAAAGTGCCAGAGAGATAGAAGTGATCAGAGATCCTGGAATTGTTAGTACTGTACGAGGATTCCTTTGCTGTAAACCTGAGGACTCCAAACATTTGGCGACGGCTGGATGGACGTACCCCGAAAAACCGTTCCTGAATGCTGTGGATAAGTCATTCAGTTTGTTGATACCCCTCAAGCACATTTTCAACGTATTCAATGACTACAGTTCGATTGTCTACGGAAGACAAACAATTCGTCTAGTTCGAGCACGTGACGATAAAGATAGCGTAATTGTCAAGGAACTTAACAATACTGGTGTAACGACTACTACTAAAGTCAAAGTTTTGATAGATAGTATGGTACTGAAGGTCAAGCATATATTTCCCAACGATGAAATCAAACTACAATTGATGCAACCCATCAAGAATGATACACCAATAATGATTCCATTCAGAAAATGGAGTCTCAGCGAATTACCTGCGCTCACAAAAAGTGCAAAGAATGAAATTTGGGCAGTTAAAACCAGCGCCGCAGTGGAACGTCCACGTTACGTTATCGTTTGTTTCCAGAAGAATATACGCAATAAACTCGACAGTGATGTCACTACCTTTGATAACATCAACATATCTAGCATCAGACTATCATTGAATGGAGAATATTGGCCAAACGAAAGAATGCAGTTGGATTTCGATAGAAACGATTATGTCACTGCCTACTACAACTATACCAGTTTCTACTCGAGCTATACACATTCCACACAAGTTCATCCAATTTTGGACTACTCAGCATTCAAAGATCATGCATTATTCGTGATAGATTGCTCGAAGCAGGAAGATAGCATGAAATCATCGACAGTGGATATAAAGCTGGAGATTGAGTCTGCTAAAGGATTTCCTGCTGATACTAAGGCCTATTGCATCATCGTGCATGATTGTCTGCTAGAGTACTTCCCTCTGACGGAGGTTGTGAAAAGCATAATATAAGTGGTCGACTACCGTTCGTGCTCGCCATTTCAACGCTGGTCATCATGAGAATCGCATTCGTTGACATTCAAGGTTTCACGCTCGATGGCGTCTTCCATCCAAAAGAATTGACAATTCAGATTGGTCGTCAAAGATCCAACTTTTTGTTCAAGCCTCCAACACCTTATGCTGATGTGAGCGGAAAAGATAAAAAAACTACACAATACTTGGAAAAATTTGTTCATGGAATATCATATCAGTCTGGAGATATTGACTATAGTGAAATGAATGCCATTTTGGAGAAATATCTACTACATTCAGTTGAGTGCATTTATGTAAGAGGAAATCAGAAAGCTGACTTTTTAAAAACAAAGTGTGCTGAGCTTGCAGTGTATCCAACCATTTACGATGTGACGCTATATGATGACTCATCATTGAATACGGAAAACTTCCAGCCCACCATTACGTATTGTCCTAACCACGCCAATGGAAAATTCATGTGCACCCAACGAAATGTTGATCAATTACATCAATGGTTTACATATGTTGTATTACCCAAGTAGAAAAATATTGTAAATTTTTGTTTCTTCAATAAATATATTATTATTCTTATTATTTAGTTTTATTAAAACACCTCGTATATCTGTTGAATTGTTTATTTTCTCATGTACTACAAGATGATCTATACTTTTTCATAGTTTTTATGAAAAAATTAATTATTGAAATGATTAAAGTTGCTAATATCAAATATAGTATTGAAAACATTTTATCATTTTTTATGTTGACATCTGTTGTCTCCTTGAAAGGTGTAGCTTGCCATTCTCTTTCCTCTTGAGTTCCATTATTAAATAGGAATTTTATTTTGTAGAATGAGTTATTTTCTTTTGGTATCTCCTTGTAAAACACCGGTAAACGTCCATCATTTACTACTTCATGTTTCATTATTGCCCATGACGATTGACTGCAGTTTTTTCTTGCATCATCGAAGCATATCTTTAGAATTTTGATATCAGTGGGCACGTTTGTATAGAATACATCATTCAAAACGGCTGTCAGAATGATTAATGATAGTCGTGACATTTTTAGAGTTGTTATCTATTTTTGACACAGGTACTTCTGGTGAAGGTCTTCTACTCTGGCAACTGAAAACTTTATCCCACAAACTCAGATTCTCCAAATGCTTCAATACTCTAGTTTTTTCTTTGTAGAAAGTTATATCTCTGCTCAACTGACGGACATGCTCACCGAATTCTTCTAGTTTCCTTCTGTACTCGTCTGAAGTCATTGTGATACTGATGATTAAATCACCAAAGTTCACGTTCTTATAGCTTTGTTAATACGTCATTTGTCATTATCATTCTATCATACTTCATAATATGACAGAATAAACATTTTTAATGCACCCTGTATATTTTACTCGTATACATTGTTCGAAAACTCAGATATCTACCAATGATATTCCTTCACGGCCTCAGAAACTCTGATTGACAGCGCTGAAAATGTTCATGCGCCCCCGTATGTATACCTATCTATATTATATCGCAGCGGCCAGCAAGCGCGACCTGAACTAATAACGCATGTCACGTTAAATCGACATATTTTCATTCATTTTTATTATCTGGTAGTTCAAGGTTTTTTTTAACATAATGATGTCACAAATATATATTTTTATATCCAATCTTGCACGATAAAATTAATATGCGAGTTATCTGAATGGTATAGCTAACTGTTTAGTAAGTCAAAGGATTAAGGTTCGAATCACCGAAAAATCAAGTTTTTTTTCAACGCTTACGTCACACCACTTTTCAACGTGCTTACGTAACCCTCTTAATCGAGTCGATGGGGACAATACCGTATGTAAACAATGATTTTATATGTCAACAATGCAACAATGGCAACATGCCGTATGTAAACAATGGCAACAATGTCACATGTCAACAATGTCATATGTCAACAATGTCATATGTCAACAATGTCATATGTCAACAATGTCATATGTCAACAATGTCATTTCCCCACTCCTTCACCTGTCACTTCCCCCACTTCACCCCCACTCCACCACTGCTCCCACTCCTCACCACCCCACCACTGCCCCCACTCCTACCCCCGCTCCTACCCCCACCCCTACCCCGTCACTTCCCCCCACTCCTACCCCACCACTTCCCCCACTCCACCACTCCTTCCCCCACTCCCACCCCCACCACTTCCCCCACTCCTCCCCCCACTCCAAGTGGGCTTGAATTCCTGTTGTTTAACTACTTAACGACATCTGTATTCAAAATAAAGGGCGTTGAAGAAAAAAATGTATACACATTTATTACGATTTTGTCGAAACTACTGGAGACATTGTAATGAAATTTTATGCTAATGTGTTTTACAAGCTAATACATCCCATGAATTTGTTTATATATCTGACTCTCATAGAGGGCCTGCATTGTGGGCAGGTGCATTGTCCCGAAAAAGAAGAAAGAATTCAAGTTTTCTCCCATCACAAATCTGGTTAGGCGAACCTGTTCTCGCAATGTTTCCAAAATTTTCAAATAGTAATTTTAATTGACACATTAGTGAATTATGCGACTCATTGCCTTTATTTTTGAATTACTCGTTTCGGCTTTTTTCATTACCATCATCTGGCTGATAAGCATCCTTGTATTTTGTCTCCAAAAATTTTTAACGAAAGACGTCGCTCTATTGATTTCATTTCAGAAGAACAGAGATAAAGAATTAAAGCGTATAGTATATTAGCATAATAACTAACAGCGCGGATAGTGAAACTGAAGTGAAATCAAGAATTGAGCAGGCTCGAGCAGCATTTAAAAACATGAGTAGGGTCTTGTGCTGAAGAGATCTGAAGTTAACTCTTAGAATCTGACTTTTCAGATTATGCGACTCATTGCTTTTATTTTTAAATTGCTCGTTTCGGCTTTTTTCATTACCATCATCTGGCTGATAAGCATCCATGTATTTTGTCTCCAAAAATTTTTAACGAAAGACGTCGCTCTATTGATTTCATTTCAGAAGAACAGAGATAAAGAATTAAAGCGTATAGTATATTAGCATAATAACTAACAGCGCGGATAGTTAAACTGAAGTGAAGTCAAGAATTGAGCAGGCTCGAGCAGCATTTAAAAACATGAGTAGGGTCTTGTGCTGAAGAGATCTGAAGTTAACTCTTAGAATCTGACTTTTCAGATGTTATGTCTTCTCCACCCTCCTGTACGGTATGGAAGCCTAGAATATAAACAAGTACGAAGACAGACGACTTGAAGCCTCTTTGATATGTGGGCTTGCAGGAAAATATTAAAAGTTTCATGGACGGGAAAAGTATCCAACTTGGTAATCCTCCAACGTCTGAATAAATCTACCGAAATTCTTACCACCATCGAAAGAAGGAAACTGCAATATTTCGGGCATGCTATGAGTGGCGAAAAATACCGATTACTGCAGAACATCATGCAGGGAAAAATTTATGCTAAAAGAAAGTTGGGCCGCAGAAAAGCATCACGGCTTAAGAATTTACGTGAATGGTATAAACTCAACTCAAGCTCTCTGTTCAGACTTGCCGTCGACAGAGTAAGGATAGCCTTGTTGGTGACCAATGTTCTAGGGCATGGTACATAAGAAGAAGAAGCCACCGCCTGTTTTTTTCAGTGATGAATAACAGGCTGAATCTTCGTGAGCTCGTTCGGTTCGACGAGACACCCAAGTTTTTCCTCTGTGAAAATTCTAGAAGAGGTAGCTAATAAAGTGCTCAGGTGTAAAACATGTCGATTTGGTAAGGTGTCAAAATTGTCTGACTAACAGAATTTTTTTTATTGAAATGTTAAAATAATAGGATAATAAACTCGGAAGAACAATTGTCCTACAAAATTATATAATTGGATTTTTTTTTATGAAATTAGTCGCAAAAAGGGTAGACCTATCGTGTGGGCCGCGGACGGCCCGCACTGCGACTATTAGAAGGGGAAGGGATTAAAGAAAGGAGATGATTGTGGACACGCTTTTTAAAAAGTTGCAGGTCATAGTTCTCTGGAAAAACTGATTTTGGAAGCTTATTCCATTCCGTAGCAGCCCTGTAAAAGAAGGATTCTTGATGAAGATTGGTCCTTGTAGTGTCAATCTTGAGAGTAAATGGGTGAGACTGATCAGCGTGCCGAGTTCTTCGGCCGAATGTGGCCAATGGTGGTACAAGAGTTTTTATTTCTCTGGAGCATCTGCCATGGAAATATCTGTAGAGCAATGACTGGTCTCCAACTCTTCTTCTATGTTCTAGAGGGTGAAGGGTATCTGTGAGAGTTGAGCTGTTTATCAAGCGAATGGCTCTTTTCTGAATGGAATCTAGAAGACGAAGAGAATGCCTTGGTGTTGAACCCCAAATGTGCAAGCAATACTCCAGTAGAGGTCGGATTTGAGCCTTGTACGTCGTCAACAGTTGATCAGGAGTAAAAAACTTTCTGGCTTTTCACAGAAAACCTAGCCTCTGGCTTGCCGACTTTGCGATGTTAGCAACATGGTCATGCCAAGACATATTATTGGACACCGTGACTCCCAAAATCGAGATGGAGGGACTTGGTTCAAGGGTATTTCCGGACATTGTGATGGGATGATTTGAAGAATTCACTTTCTTGGAAAACGTGGCACTTTGTGTTTTTTGGGCGTTGAACTGACCAAGATTGTTGGTTCCCCACTCGACGATTGCTTTAAGATCTCTATTGATGGAATCAACTTGTTCCTGCCTTAGTCTATTTGTATCATTCACCGAAAGTGATCGATAGGATGTGAAAGTTGAGACAAGTGTGCTATCGTCTGCGAAACTGTAAATGGGGTTTGTGGTGGTTTTCAAGAGGTCGTTAATGTGTAAAAGAAATAAGGTGGGGGACAGGATGGAACCCTGGGGACCCCGGCATTAGTTTTAAACGCATCAGAAGAAATACCGTCAACTGCCACATGTAAGGAGCGATCTTGCATGAAGCTCAAAAGCCATTGGCGCAGTTTGGTTGGGAGACCGTAGGCAGATAATTTACTTAACAATGCCTGGTGCCAAAGGCTATTGCACGGGATTCACCAAACTTTTCAATAGTGTTTGTCCAGAGCTGAGTGACATAAGCCAGCAAATCTCCAGTAGACCGAAGTTGTCGAAATCCATATTGTCTGTCATGGATTCTCTCAAATTTCTCCAGATATTTGATAAGTTCTGTGTTAATCGCTTTTTCCATAACTTTGGATATGACTGAGAGCAATGCAATAGGGCGATAATTTGCAGGAATAGTCTTCTTTCCTTTTTTCGGAATCGGTTGGACTTAAGCGGTTTTCCACATGGACGGAAATACTCCTTTGCTGTATGATAACTTGAAAAGTCTACAGAGAACTGGGGTGAGCTCTTGAGCACAGGTCTTCAGGACAATTGTCGGAATTCCATCTGGTCCTACTGCCTTATTAGAGTCAAGATTTCGTAGGATTTTCCTGATAGTGCGATGGCGGATAGTGACCTCAGGTATTGATGCGTTTATTCTAGGTATCGTTGGGGGTTGTTTTCCATTGGTATCGAGTGTTTAGTTAGAGCTGAACATTTCGGCCAGCAGATCCGCTTTTTCTTTGGAAGATACGGCTGTCGTGCCGTCGGACCTCTCGAGTGGTGGTAAAGAAGAAGTTGTGAAATTCTTATTTATGGCTTTAGCCAAAGACCAGAAGGTCTTTGATCCAGGAGGGGCATTGACAAGCTTGTTGCATATTCTCGTGTCGTAGGATTCTTTGGCAATATCGATCGTTCTTTTGCAGGCGTTCCTTGCGTGGACAAAGGCTTCTCGGTTGGCAATTGTCGGGACTTCGCACCAGAGTCGATGTGCTTTATTTTTATCACGCACCGCACGGTTGCATTCTTGGTTGTATAATTAAATGGCCACAGATTCCTACAAATTTAGTGGTACGTTTTTCCAGTCTTACGCTTGGATGTTGTCGATTCCACGATAACACTTTTTTCATTAATAACAATCTAGGTTTGATTTTGTCCTATCGGGAATAAAGTGTAGAACACAATTTTACCACTGTCTTACACAAAAAGTGGTATGTTTTTTTAGGAATGGATATATTTTGTTCACATATTTTATTTTACATTTCGATATAGAGTTAAATGCGTAAATAATCCCGACCAATTCACATTGTCGTTACACATTGAAATAGAAACATAAACACAATTCTCTACTCCGAAAAACTGTAATGTATGTTAAGCGGCCCTGATAAGCGTTATCAAAAAATACCGTTTCAAAATAACGTTCCACGAGTAACGACCCATCCCTACTTTTATCGCACGCGCACGATATTATTTCCAATACATCGAAATAAATCGATAAATGTAATGGTATAATTGCTCGTAAAGGAAATAATTTTATCGAATCCCATGGCCGGAATTGTAGGGCTTGCTGAGGAACTCGAATTTTGCAAAAATCTTTATTACAACAATAGAAAATTGAACAAACATTCATATCTCGGGCGGTAATAAAAAAATTGCAAATTTTTTATAAAAAATATCATGTTATCTTTTATATTTACCTAAACATATACTCAACGAAGGTTTAAGAAAGCAATTTAGAAATATTAGAAATGGGCTTAGGGGATGACAGACCAATCGACCCGCTGTAATGATAAGACAGGGTGTGCCGCCTATACGGCGACATACGAGTGCAAAGGGTTAAAATAAGTTCTGTTACGTCGACTGTAACCTTAGATGTAACCTTAAATTAAAATTGAAACGTCTCGTCATATTTTTGTACCATTATATTTTTCGCCATATAAATTTATATAAGTATTATTTATAAATTACAGTTCGTTTGTAAATTGATACCCATTAACACTATCAGATTGAGTTAAAAACGCTAGCGAGGCCCTCAAGAATATCTCCGATTTTAATCGTTTAATTATACGATTTATTTTGGGGAAAAAAAAGACATTCGTGTTTATTATTCAACGCCAAGCTACGGATAAGACTATTGTCGTTCGAAACATAAATAATTATGAGATGATAGTCAGTATTAACTTTAAGAAGTAAACTATAAAAATCCGGTAAGAGACGTAATTTATGTAAGTTCGAGATCAAAACGTATTATCTACATCGCATCGAAAAGAGTCTCGTTTATTTTAAATACACTGCTCGTCAGAGAAAACGGGCCACCCCAAAAATTTGGGAAATTAGCAATTTTTACTTATTTCTTATTTTTTTAGTTAAGTGAAATGGGTTAGTATGTATACTGAGAAGGCATACCGACCCTGTACAAAGAATGACCAAATTTTCGGAACTTTGGAAACGATACGACAGTTAATTACTTGTCGAGCACCGATCGCCTGATTGAAAATTTTGACAACTGAATGTACGTTTATAGTGATTTAAAAAGGTAACATTTTTGGTGGTTTAAAGTTTGAACGGACCTTTGGGTGTCTAAATACGCCTAGTTAGCAGGCTAGAGTCTCGTTTGTTATCGGATTTAACCAGACAAATCGCTCCACCAACTAAGAACGTCCATGCACTACCACCCACCGAATCAAGAAGAAGCTCTCAATCTGTCAATCCTTCCGGTGTCCGGGCCTGGTGAGGTTTCCCGTGTTGAGTCAAATTAAGCCGCAGGCTCCCTCCACTCCTGGTGGTGTCCTACCGTCAATTCCTTTAAGCTTCAGCTTTGCAACCATCTTCCTCCGCAACCAAAAAGCTTTGGTTTCCCGGAAACTGCCCGCCGAGTCATCGAAATAACTTCGGCGGATCGCTAGCTGGCATCGTTTATAGTTAATCATTACCTCGGGGTTCCGAAAACCAAAAAAATAGAACCGAGGTCCTATTCAATTATTTCATGCACACAGTATTCAGGCAAAATTTTGGCCTGCTTTAAGCACCCTTATTTGTTCAAAGTAAACGTGCCGGCCCACCTCGACACTCAATGAAGAGCACCGCGGCGGGATTAAGTTGGGCCACCCTTGCGAGTTAAGCCCACCGGCAGGACGTCCCGCGACACGCCAGTTGACACCGCGTACGATGAACTGGCGGCGTGGGACACAGATTCGACTACGAGCTTTTTAACCGCAACAACTTTAATAACTATTGGAGATGAAATTACCGCGTCTGTTGGCACCAGACTTGCCCTCCAATTGATCCTCGTTAATGGGTTTAGAGTGTACTCATTCCGATTACGGGGCCTCGGATGAGTCCTGTATCGTTATTTTTCGTCAGTACCTCCCCGTGTCGAGAGTGGGTAATTTGCGCGCCTGCTGCCTTTCTTGGATGAGGTAGCCGTTTCTCAGGCCCTGTACAAAATATGAACAAATTGTCGGAACCTTGGAAACGATACAACAATCAATGACTTGTCAAGCACCGATCGCCCGATTGAAAATTTCGACAACTGCATGTACGTTTATAGTGATTTAAAAAGTTTACTTCGTAACATTTATGGTGGTTTCAAGTTTGAGACGTATCTTTGTAATAAAGCAGCCTTTACAGAGTTAAGTTTAAATCTTAACAATGGATGAAAATTATCGAAAAGCTGTTGAGATCGTAACATTGCTGGCAATTGGAACAATTCAACGGGATATAGCGAGACGTTTGAATGTTAGTCGTTCAACAGTACAAAGAACACACCAGCGGTTTTTGGAGACCGGCTCTTACCAACGGCGGCTCGTTACGGGTGTGAAACGAAAAACAACAGCTCGGGTGGATCGCTTTCTCAAGATTGCTGCACTGCAAGACCGAAAGCAAACCACTAGAATGCTCCAAAGCGGCCTTCAGAAAGCTCATAGAACAGCAGTCAGCATAACTACCGTTCGACGACGGTTAAAAGAAAGTGGTTTGACAGCTTGCAGTCCAGCTAAAGGACCCTTGTTTACTGCAGCTCATAGAAGACGCATATGTACTTGAGTTTGCCCGTGAACACATGAATTGGACAATCGATGACTAGATATTGTTCACGGATGAGTCTAGAATGTGTCTTTATGGTAAATATGGAAGAAATAAGGTGTACATAAGAGCCAAATAATGGTATGCTGACTGTACTCGGTTACCAAGGGTTGCTTATGGGGGTGGCTCAGTAATGTTTTCGGCAGGTATTTCTTTTGAGGCGCACACGGATCTTGTCGTGTTTGACAGAGGAGCGCTAACAGCACAACGATATATTGCAGAGATCTTGGAAGACTATGTGCTACCATATGCTGGGTTTGTTGGTAATGGTTTTCTGCTAATGCAAGATAACGCGCGACCTCACACGTCTTGAATGGTAATGGAATACCTTGAAGAGATCGGTATTGCAAAAATGAACTGGCCCAGTTTTAAATCCTATTAAGCATATTTGGGACCAGCTCAAAAGGCGTGTAAGACGTCGTATACCTGCTCCAGTAGCACTTAAAAAGCTCCGATTGGCCCTTATTGGGAAATGGACCGATTTTCTTCAAACAAACATTCAGAATGTGTTGCGTTCTATGCCTACTCGCATGAGATGTGTCATCCAGAATCGAGGTGGTAATACGCCTTATTGAAGAGTGAATGTGTTATTTTTACTAAATTAATAAATTTTCAAATTTTTGCTTACTTTCTGTTTGCAACCCGTATAAACATCATATGACATGCTAAATGCATTATTGAATAAATACACAATACATTTATTACAACAAAAATAAGCTAAATTTAAAAAATTGGATAATTCCGAAATATTTTGCGGTGGCCCGGTTTCTCTGACGCACAGTGTATAAAGACACTTGTGTATATCGCTTGATAAATAGTCCAAGCAATACGACATGAAATGAGTGATTTTTTGACGTTAATTCTACCTGAAAACCGACTGTGCCATTATGTTCAGGTAAGTGGAGACATTAATTGTATCATGTTTTCGACTCTCAAATGTGGTTACCCTATTTATTATGAACATTTTAAAAAAAAAAAGGCATTTTTAGTTTTTTGTTAATAACTCAACAAATAATAAAGTAATCGAAATGGTATACCAAAACAAAATATAGGTAATTGAATTACTAACAAAACAAGCTTTCGAGCGACTAGATCGGATACTTGGAAGCCGAGAAAACTACGGAAAAGTGGGAAATTCGACCTTTATTTTTAAAAATTCATATTTTCGTTGCTTATTATTTTGTAAAATAGAATCTTTGCAAAAATGTTCTAGTGCTTATGCACTTCACGTGTGCAAAAAACTGTCGCTGTGAATCAATTAGTTTGGCTGTAATTGTAATTCAAAGTTTTTTAAGCGATATTTTGCAAAATCGCTGGATGCGTCTGAGATGATCCGATTTTAAATTTTGAAACGGTTTTGAAAAATATAAGATCCGTACAACAAAACGTATATTCTCGTTATCAATTCAAATGATGGGAAGTGCCTTAAAAACGCTGGGAAAATCGGTTCAAAACGGCGGATCGCGCGGAAATCCAGTGGACCTAATACCAAAACAAAAATTTATTGTAGAGAACTTATTATTCCAGCTAGTTTTTTGATCATTTATTAATTATTAATAAAAAATCAATTGTTGCTTCGTTTTTGAGATGTTATAATGCAAACATTCGAATTAAATGTAAACATCACTTTTGTACATTCATACAACCCTTTATTCACACATCATCAAAATAAAGTTAAAACAATTTTTAATTTCACGAATATACGCCTAACCATTGCTTATTTATTAAATATAAATAAAAAATCAATTTCCTGGAATTCATTAGCACCAAATTAAAAAAAAATTATAAAGATAGCTGGCGTCATTGTTAAGATATTATAATGCAAAAATTTGAAGCCAGGCGCAGCGCGTCTCTATATCTATATATGTTTGCCTCTCCTTCGCTCCCTCTCCCCCCACTACTCGAGCGTTTCCGCGCGATCCACCGTTTCGAACCGACTTTCCTAGCGTTTTTAAGGCACTTCCCATCATTTGAATTGATAACAAGAATATACGTTTTGTTGTACGGATCTTATATTTTTCAAAACCGTTTCAAAATTTAAAATCGGATTATCTCAGACGCATCCAGCGATTTTGCAAAATATCGCTTAAAAAACTTTGAATTACAATTACACCCAAACTAATTAATTCACAGCGACAGTTTTTTGAACACGTAAAGTACATAAATACTAGAACATTTTCGCAAAGATTCGATTCTACAAAATAATTAACAACGGAGATATGAATTTTTTTAAAAAAACGTCGAATTTTCCGCTTTTCTGTAGTTTTCTCGGCTTCTAAGTATCCGATCTAGTTGCTTTGAAGCTTATTTTGTTCGTAATTCAATTACCTACATTTTTATACCATTTCGATTACTTTATTATTTGTTGAGTTATTAATAAAAAACTAAAAAAAGTGCCTTTTTTTGTTTAAAATGTTTACAATAAATAGGGTGACCACATTTAAGGTTTTCAGGTAGTATTACTGTCACGATTAAACCCCTTTTGCTTGGCCTAAAAACTTTTAGATGTTCCGAGATACTGGTACTTGTAAATTAATATTGCTGAGTCGCGTTGGTTCGTAATCAAGATAAGATTTGTTCGGTAAAGTGTCTTATCTTGGTTAGGACTGTTACGAGATATTATTGACAGCATCACCTCTCGGCAAAAATGCCTGATAAATGGGGAAACAAATAAACATTAAATCTATCATAATTTTTTATTAAAATTTTGCAAACTAGGTTACTTCAAAAAATTATCCAGGAGAAGAAACATCTTATGGCGCATCGAAATTTACAATGTTATCGAAAAACAAAATTGCTAATCGTTTTTTATTTCGATCTAGTTTCAAGGCTGTACTTTCGTCGAACTCTGGTTAAATGTGTTTGCAAATCGGATCGAGTCATATTTTTTGACGAAGGTGCAGCGCTTGCGTTAATATAAAAAAAATCCGTAAGATTTTCTTACGACTAAATTTACATATTCGTATAAGAACCAAGTCACTGTCATAATTTTATATCGAACGGTAATGAAAAAAGTCGTTCGGATATTTCTCCTGCAAACTCACGAATGCCAAGTTACTAAAAGCTTAATTATACATAAAAAGTCGACGAGTTAATAATTAAGAAAGCAAGCCAAATTATTTATACAGCGTGTCTATTTAAGTTGGCGGTGTATGAAAATTTTTACGATTTTAGTTTTGGGAAAAAAATTAAACCTGTAAAGAAACAATCGAACATTAAAATTTATCATTTATGCACTGAATTCTCACCCAAATGATCATTTTAATTCTAATAATATACTAAATATTTGTTACAGCATATTTCACGAATAAACGGTGGTTTCGGATTATCGTTAGAAACTCGATAACAAGCATTCAACTGTACAATTAAGAAGTACGAAAGTAAATTCCCCTAATATTTTTAAACGAATTTGGTAGGTAACGAATTTTATTTTATAAGGGACTTCTTATTTGGAAATTAAGAGTCAATATTTCTATTTGTTAGCACGGTTAATTTTGCAACCAAATCTATTAGTTAATGACTTTATTTATTGTACATAATAAGACAGGTAGGTAAGTAATCCGAACAAACTTCACTAATTAACTAAGCTATTTAGCTTTAATTTGGCTTGTTGATTCATTTTTGTTAGATTTTTTGTTAGATTTCTAGAAAAGTTATCATGGGCTATCATTGTAGTGGGCACCGACATTAAAATCGTATAGTACCGATTGTAATTTCAAGTAGTGTATGCATACCTAATAGACCGCGAAAATGCCGCGACGTGTTTTAGATGTAGATGCATTAATATTGAATGTACACGCTTATTTTACTGCGGAAAAAAAAATGGAGGTGTGTGATGCGATGGGTAAAATTGAAATTGGTGAAAAAAAATTAACCTAAGTTTTACAAAGTGCGAAAGATGGAAATAGTAAACGAAAAGTTAAAAATGAGGACAACCAAAAGGCTTTGTGTGAAAAAGCTAGAGTCATGCACAAAAGAATTGAATTTTTAAGAAATTATACTCACTGTAAACAAGAATGCTTTTCATTTCTTTATCTGGACGAAACTTGGATTTTTGCTAAAGGTGAAACAAAAAGAATTTGGCAGGACGATAACATAAAGTATATAAAACACACCGACGGTGAAGGAAAAAGACACATTATTGTGCATGTCAAAAGCATGGAATAGATAAATTGGTCACTGGTCCACCTATCAGCAAAAAAGAAGTAGAAAAAGCACTAAAAATGGCAAAGAATGGCAAAGCACCGAGCCCTGATGGACTGCGAAGTGGGATAATAAAATTGCTAGGCGATATGGTAATAACAACGATAACAAATCTCTTCAACACAATATACAATACGAGCCAAACCGACTGGCTAAGGTCGACTTTTGTTACAATCTCTAAGAAAAACAGAGCTACAAAATGTAGTGACTACCGTACCATCAGCTTTCGAGATGTGGTTGTAAAGGAGAATGCTAAGAATAAGTTGGGTGAAAAAGATCACAAACTAGGAGGTGCTTAGAAGAATGCATAAAGATACAGAAGTGGTCAATATTGTAAAACAACGAAAACTTTAATATTTCGGACATATCATGAGACACCCAGAAAAGTATGACATTATACATCTTATAATACAGGGTAAGATTAATAATAAGAGACGCCCCGGCAGACGAAGAACTTCCTGGCTCAAAAATCTCAGACAGTGGTTTGGTCTCACCACTATACAACATTTTCGAGCGGCTACCAACAAAATAATGATTGCAAACATGATAGCCAGAATGATCGCCAGCGATCGTTAAACGGTCATGGCACCTAGAAGAAGAAGATTGTGTATGCAGGTGGAAAGCATGGTTTTGTTGATGGGGCGGATCTTTTATTTTCGTCAAAATCAAAATCGGCCGATTATCATGATAATATGAATACAGAGATGTTTGTGAAATGGTGTGCTAAGACTTCCGCCTTATCAATATCAATTTAATCCCACTGAGTATATTTGAGGAATATGCAAAACTTATTACGACAATTACATTGGATCTAATGGTTACAGTGATTGGGCTTTTTAGGAAACCTGGCAACGAGCACTTAATACTGTCACTCCTGAAATTTGGGAAAAATATGTCACAAAATGTAAAAATTTAATAAAGGAATGGTGGGTTCGTGAAAACCGCATCGAAGAAGTTAATCCTGTTATCATTTACAATCCGAATGAGGATCGCGACGACAGTGATTCCGATTATGATGACTATAAATCTGATGCTTTATAATACCGTAAGTACTACATATTTATTAAATTTGTACCGGTAATATATTTTTGTTGAATTCCCTTTTAACATATTTAAATATGTACATATTTTTAACCAAAAAACTCATCGATTTCTGTTCACAATAAAGCAAAAAATAAAAATAAAACCTCTCAACAAAAGAATAATAATAAACAAGAAATTTTTGGGTTTAAATCTTAGGGGAATTTACTAATGTACCTCTCAACACAGTGCGCCCGCTAAGTCGATGTCTCGGTGATTAATCCGATACCGTCGTATATTGGTGAAATGATCTGTACGTTCAATATTTAATAGTTTTTACGCAAATCATTCGAAGTTATCACTTCTGTCGGGCGTCCCGAGACGCACACCCTTTTTTTAAATTTCCTGATAAGTTATCTGCTTTGGCAAATTGTTTTTACAGCACTTTATAATTCGATTAAAATTGAAAAAATTACTTAATTTAAACCGTGATTAAAATAATGATTTAAATCAATTGATCGCAACCCTGCCCTGTGATAACGAGTAAATTCTAGCTCTAGCTGGCTAGAGTACAAAATCGTTTAAACGCAATTTTCTTCCACATCTGTGTATCGAGCAACTTCGTGTATTTTATAAGTCTTAGTGTTCGAGTGTTTCATTGTAGATTTTAAACCACGCAAAATCGAAAGTTTTTCAGATGTCTCCAACTTATGCAGTAGACGCACCATATATGACAACTATCGCCATCATAAACGACTGACAGCATTTTAATTTCTTGGAAAAGATGTTGTTATAGTGAACAAACAGCGACTTGATGCTTTAGTGTATGGAACCCAATAAAACGGTGGCCACATTTTGGCACAATCGTGGCACGTACACATTTACACCCTTTTTCTTTTTTTTACAAACTTATCTTATACTCCCTCATTACTTTTGCACAAATTTCCCGGCGAATCGTGGCATCTGCAACTTATTTTTTATTAAAAATTTTGTTTTTTTATATTATTATACCCAAAGGAAATCTTTCTCAGTTTTAAAATTAACGGCATGATGTCTAAACCAGTGTAACTGTCCTAAAATTGTCAGTACAAGTCAGTCGGCGCGAGCTTAAACTAACCGTCATTTTCATTGCCATCAGATGACGCTGCGATGACCTGATAAGGAAATATATTGTTTTAAACTCTTTTATTTGATACTATAATCGTTTTGAAAATCGCCCAATTTTGGTTATCATTACTTGATATCATAAAATTCATCGATAACAGATTTAGTAATAGTAATTAACAGAAATCAATTGGCGAGTTAGATTGGGTTGGGCAGCATTTGGCAAATTAAGCTACATCCTAAAAAATAAAAAATATTCATAGTATGGATCACCTATGGATCCCAAACATGGACACTTACACAGAAAAACATGAATAAAATAACAAAAGCACAAAGATCAATGGAAAAACAAATGTTACATGTAGATAGAAAGAGAAACGAGTGGATAAAAAATAAAACGAAAGTAAGAGATGTTAGAAAAGAGGTAGCAAAACTAAAATTCGCCGGTCACAATATCAGACAAAAACGATGGAACAAATGTATTCTAAATTGAAGACTCTGGGAAAATAAAAAAAGTAGAGAAAGACCCTAAATGAGGTGAGAGAAATAAATGGGTAAGGGGAGAAATCCTTTTTTCAGAGACTAAATACGTAATGTACACAGATGGCTCAAAAGTCCCAGATGGATTTGGGGCCGGTGTTTTCAGCAAGTAACCAAAGATTGAAATATCTACCACCAGTCTTGGCAGGTACGCTACAGTCTTTCAGGCTGAAGTCTTTGCTATTGAATTGTGTGCAAGAGAGTTGACCAACAGACCTCTAGCAAACAAAAACATAAGTATAATATCAGACAGCCAGGTTGCTTTAAAAGCACTGAGCTCCAAAAAGATACATTCTAAACTTGTATGGAATTGCATCGAATCTCTAGAGTACCTTGGTGCGAACAACAGGATGACCCTGTTGTGGGTACCTGGGCACCAGGGGGTGGAGGGAAACGAAAAAGCCGACACTCTTACAAAACAGGCGGCCGAATCTGCGTTCACTGGACCAGAACCGATTTTTGGAGTCACAAAAAGTGCCGCCAAAACAATTATTTCGGACTGGGCGGAGAGGAAAATACTCACGTACTGGTCCAATATACCAGGGTCGACTCACTCGAAGGCCTTCTTACCTAAACCCTCGAGAAACACAACTAAGCAGATCCTAGAATGGAGCAGAAATGACCTGCGAATTCTAACTGGACTGCGTACAGGACACTGACGTCTAAGATACCACCTCGAAAGGATAGGTCTGAATCAACAAACGGACTGTCAGTTTTGCTGCGTGGAAGACGAAACTGCTGTACATATACTATTAACTGTAACCTCCAGGGGTGAGCAACAATAGACCTACTATAGATCGCAGTGGATACCTAACTAACCTATACCTACACGCGCGAGGTGTCACAACTTCAGATGGTAGTAAACTGACTGACAGCAAGTTGCAGTTCGTGTGAGTACGTTTAAAAACCGACTGCATTTTCGTGCATGGTGGAGGTGAGTTAGCTACACATGTTAACTGCACGTTATAGAGGTGATATAAATAATCGAGGTCGAACACGTTCACTCACACAATACAATATGTCCGAATTTGATATTTCGACTATCATAGGCATTGCAACAAGAATTTCAGGGACAACAGAACTAAAAAACTTCGAAAACAAACTAAAATTGATAACTGGACACGCCTGGTCTTTACTGCCATTTAACAAGAATCCAGCGACAATAAAACTGAAATGTCGAAAACAAACCTTAAATCCAGCAGTTAAATTCAACAGTTTAACACGAAAAATTAACTCAAATCTCTGAGATAACTTATATTCCCTTTAATAAAAACTTTGGTTTTACAAGTAATCAAATGACAGAATATTTGTTGTTCACACCTCGATCCAAAATTTTGTCATTGACAGTGCAATCTCGCGTTACGTGATTTTTTTCCTATTGTTTTGATATAATTGACTTTAAACCATTAAACACCACTTTTTTAGGAAAAAAATGAATTTAAAATTGAGTTTTATTATATAGTTTCAAATATTTTTCTTGTGGAAAAAAATAGGTGCGGTTATTCGAATAAACTCTGTCACATTTACATTATTTTAATTTATTCATTGCAAAAGCTTAATTTGCTTGATCAGCTCATAAAAGAAAACCTCAAATTATTTCCATAAATGTAAATATTTTTTATACTTATATACTTTTATACTTTTTATACTTTATACTTATACTTCAATCATAAATAAAACGTATTACTTATTGTTACAATTGTATGTAAAAGACAATAAACAAATTCATGAATAATTTTCAAACGTATATTTGTTTGCCATTTGTCTATTTTTATTTGTGCCTTCTGATTTGTTTGTTCACCTCCTGAATTTGTAAGATGTTGTTTCTTTTTTATAAATTGTTTCGTTGAATTTTGAAATCGAAATAAAAAAATATGCCTGTAAGTCTCCAAAAAACCACCCGTATTAAAATTAATGTCAATTTTAGTTTATTAATGAAAGTTTTAGATCAGCCTATCATTTGCGCCAGTATTTTATGATCATTGGGTTAAAAAACTAGGTTCTGATATGGGGGGCACCTTGTGTATAGTATTTCCAATCTCAGTTTAAAACATTAGCGCGCGCTGGTTCTCAATAATTGCTCAGGAGATTTTTATTGTTTGCCTTTTATTTTTTTTGTGATATTTGTGAAATGGCTTTTTGGAGACCGTTTGAGGTAAATGATGAATCTAACGAATTGCTTAATATTGACGATATTCACATTAATAATGAACTTCCTGATTATAATGTAATTTAAAGTTATGATAATATCCAAATTAATATTGAAATACATCTTAGTAATGCAATTCTAATTAATAATTATGAAAATAAGACAAAATTTTGGAAATTTAAAAATCGAGATTTGCAAATTCAAGTTCAACAAGTAATTTTATATATATATATATATATATATATATATATATATATATATATATATATATATATATATAAAAAGCTGAAAATGTCAATTCAACTCGAGGTGAAATAATTAAAAGGATATGCAACTTAACGAAAATTACTTATTTCACAATTTATTTAGTAATTAAACGAGGCGGCGTTGTGATTGAACACGATAAAAAACGATACGTATCGTCTGCCATCGGATAGATGATGCATCTAAGCAAGCCCGGACCAACAAAAGACAAAAGACATCGGCGGCTATCTTCCCACGGCGCGTGGGTACGCGAGGTGCGGGGTTTGGGAAGACTTCAGTCGTTCAGTGGTTCAGTGGTATCACGGGCCATGATAGCCAGCTTCAGATTGGAAATATTATACAGCAAGTAAAAAGCATTTAAAAAAATACGCAGTTAGTTTAAGCTCGTCATAACGTACCCAAATGTTTTCTGTTTGTTTATATTACAACTTGTTGTAGTAAGTAGGTGATACTAATTTTTTTCTATTTGAGATCTTTTAATTTTAGTAATTCCGATCGTTTAAAAAACATACTTTATTTTTAATAAATAACAGTTTAAAACGTTACATTCGCCTTCTTACATAATTCATATTTCGTATTTAGAATTTTTTTATTGAAAACCTCGCTAATAGGTGTGTATAATAATATATATTTATATATATATATATATATATATATATATATATATATATATATATATATACAAAGAGACAGTTGCCACATACATTAATAATTTTTGGCACAAACATTTTAGGCAACTGTTTGTCATTTCTAATTATTAAAATCTGTAACAAAACATACGGATCCTTATATCGAAAGTTTACAAAAACCGTATTGTATACTTCCGAGGATAATATTACGTAGTTGCTTTGGGTCAAGCACAACATTATTTTTTCTACTTAAAAAATATATACACCGTATGTCCCACAACACGCAAGACACTCGGTATAACAGTTTGTTTAGGTTGTCTATTTCGTGTAAATGACCTAGCCCCCGCATTAGACACCCTTCAAAAAACTCCTTCGACCGAGTGTTGTGTTTATTAATGTAATTTTCGCGATTAAGGGCGGGTTAACCTCCTAACAAAATTCGAGTTATTTCTGGTAAAAAATTTAAGATTGGGTAAAAGTCGTGCAAACCACCATTTTGTATTGGTAATTTTGAAAGTGTCTCAAGATCAGCATAGTGTGTGTCAAGTGTCATAAAATAAATGTATTTAAGTTAATAGTGAAAACATAACGTTTCTTCAATGATTACTGCATTAACTCTAAAAGACGTAATTTTAAATATTACATACTCATATCTAATGCATACATGTAAAAATAGACGAAGATCTAAAAACTGACAAGATCCCAATCAAAAGAGGAGTCAGACAAGGAGATACAATCTCACCGAAGCTATTTACACTAGCGTTGGAGGATGTATTTAAAAAAATAAACTGGCAAGATAAGGTGATCAATATCGACGGATTGCGATCGAGTCATTTACGTTTTGCCGATGATATTGGCTTAACGAGAAGTGTCACGAAATCGAAGATCTGGATGCTAAATATTATGACACTTTTAATATATATATATATATATAGTTATATATATATATATATATATATATATATATATAAATATACAATCCTCGACAATATGGTATTCTTTTGGACAATAAAGATAAAATAATTTTTGACGTTAACGACAAAGTAGAACAGTGTAGCTATAACGAAAACCTTTTTCAAGATGAGAGATCGGACATTCCCGAACAATATACAAGAGAAGGCCTTGATATAACTAAAGCAGTCCAGCATGCAGTCTCGCAAGCAAAAAATAGAAAAGCTGCAGGTCCAGATGAAATCTATTCGGAAGTCATTAAAATCTTAACGGATGAGGAGTCATTAAACGTGATAGTGAGGCTGTGGTCTACCAATCGGGCGTCATTAAGTCCCAGTGTTTATTTTCACAAATAAGTTGGAACATCTGATTGTTTACTATAATTTCTACCAGTGGTGTAGCGATGACGATTTCAATATCAAAATAAAAAGGTATTATTTTGAGGCGTAAAACACGAATCTGAAAACCAAACGATGCTGTTATTCAATGGTATTATCCTTCTTTCGTTGTTATTTAAAGAACTATACACCTTCCTGGTCTATTTTATAGTAGTATTTTCATAAGAAATCTATACATCAACTCAAATTTAATCCAATCAAGAAATCAAGGAGTCACGGAACCCTGAGTATAATATTTTAATCTTTTCTTTTAGGTTACTTGGCTGTTATTAAATAGTTTGAACATTAAAATTAAAATTTAAAATACATTACATTTTATTTGTCCAATTAATATTAATGATAATTATTTAAGTTTTTTTTTCATTTCAGACGGTTAGGTAAAATTATTCAAAATTCTTTTTCAGTAACTTTAACGTAACACAAAATTGTCGCCCAACATTTGGGGAATTAGTTAGTTTTTTAAAATTGGCATCCCACTTTTGTAGCTTTAGAAAAACAGTTTAGTTAGGGTAACACAATTTGGCGCCCAACTTTTGGGGTTTAGAAAAATACTTTTAGTAGGCTACAACACTTCAATATGATAAAAAACTGAGTGACACCTATTCATAAATATATTCTCATAAAAAACTAAACATTACCCGACAGATATATTCTTATTATAAACAAACAGCACGTCAATGATTACAAGCGTGGTAGTAACTCCATAATAATGTTACAGCGTTGCCAGCACGAGGACGGGACAAAGGTTGGTATTCTTTGTCATACTCATGGCCACTCTCGTGCAATCATTGCGACAAAACAAACAGAGTTTTACAAATGGAATGTTGCGTCTCCTCTGGATAATAGGTCTATGGATATTCTACTAACTTTTGAAGAAGATGCGCACTTTACTATTCGTAAGGTTAGTTGGTACATAAATTAATAAAACTTGAAATCACACTTGCACAGGAATTAAACGGGGATGATCCAGATAAAAGAATACAATTTTGCGAAGCAATGTTGGATAACTGCCGCCGAGATCCTCTTTTGGTACAAAACATTATTTTTTCTGATGAGGCTACTTTCACATTAAATGGCGAGCTCAACCGTCGGAATAATAGATACTGGACAAAATAAAACCCCTTTCTGGATGCGTAAGCATCATACACAATACCCGCAAAAGGTAAATTTATGGGCTGGCAAGTAAGAAATAGAATCATCGGACCCTATTTTTTCGAAGGTAATCTAAACGGGCCAACACACCCTTAGTTTTTAAGAGGGTATCTCGTACCTACTTTACTTAATTTATTACCCAGTAGAATTAAAACCTGGAGGTTTTGATAAAAGGCTATGGTTTCAACGGGATGGTGCGCCTCCGCATTATGCTGTAGATATTCAAAGATACCTAATCGAAATTTTTCCGAACAGTTGGATTGGTATACATGGACATATTGAATGGCCAGCGAGGTCACCAGACTTTAATCCTTAGGATCATTTTATGTGCGGGCATCTGAAAAATGTTGTTTATAAAACGAATCTAGCAAATATTAAAGAATTAAAAGAGATAATTTAAACAAAAATAAACAATATTTCTAAAAAAACCATAAAATAGGTTCAACAGGAATTTGTACAACGTTTGGGTTACCAATAGCATATTTCACGAATATACGGTGGTTTCGGATTATAGTTATAAACTCGATAACCAGTATTCAACTGTACATTTAAGAAGTACGAAAGTAAATTTCCCTCATATTTTTAAGCAAATATCGTAGGTAACGAATTTTATTTTATAAGGGACTTCTTGTTTGGAAATTAAGGGTCAATAGAGTTTAACCTTAAAAATGAGGACCACCGAAAGGCTTTGTGTGAAAAAGATTATTGTGCATGCAGGTGGAAAGCATGGTTTTGTTAATGGGGCGGATCTTTTATTTTTGTCAAAATCAAAATCGGCCGATTATCATGACAATATAGATACAGAGATGTTTGTGAAATGGTTAAAAGAGAAATTATTACCATCGTTACATAAACATTTGTCATTGTATTAGATGATGCTTCATACCATTCGTAAATTTTAAATAAGCTACCAACAAACTCCTGGACGGTACATAAAATAAAAAAATGGTTAACGAACGAAAATATTTTACTTCCACAGTATTGCTTCAAGTCGAAATTATTATCGATAGATAAAAGGCACGAAAGAGAAAAAAATTTTGAGAAAAATGTGTCACAAAATGTGAAAATTTAATAGAGAAATGGTGGGTTAGTGAAAACCGCATCGAAACAGTTAATCCTGTTATCATTTACTCAGTTGGACAGCTTACAAGTTTTTTTTTATGAAAATAGTCGCAAAAAGGGTAGACCTATCGTGTGGGCCGCGGACGACCCGCACTGCGACTATTAGAAGAGGAAGGGATTATAGAAAGGAAATGATTGTGGACACGCTTTTTAAAAAGTTGCAGGTCATAGTTCTCTGGAAAAACTGATTTTGGAAGCTTATTCCATTCCGTAGCAGCCCTGTAAAAGAAGGATTCTTGATGAAGATTGGTCCTTGTAGTGTCAAGCTTGAGAGTAAATGTGTGAGACTGATCAGCGTGCCGAGTTCTTTGGCCGAATGTGGCCAATGGTGGTACAAGAGTTTTTATTTCTCTGGAGCATCTGCCATGGAAATATCTGTAGAGCAATGACTGGTCTGCAACTCTTCTTCTATGTTCTAGGGGGTGAAGGGTATATGTGAGAGTTGAGCTTTTTATCAAGCGAATGGCTCTTTTCTAAATGGAATCTAGAAGACGAAGAGAATGCCTTGGTGCTGAACCCCAAATAAGCGAGCAATACTCCAGTAGAGGTCGGATTTGAGCCTTGTACGTCATCAACAGTTGATCAGGAGTAAAAAACTTTCTGGCTTTCCACAGAAAACCTAGACTCTGGCTTGCCGACTTTGCGATGTTAGCAACATGGTCATGCCAAGATATATTATTGGATACCATGACTCCCAAAATCGAGATGGAGGGACTTGGTTCAAGGGTATTTCCGGACATTGTGATGAGATGATTTGAGGAATTCATTTTCTTAGAAAACGTGGCACTTTGTGTTTTTTGAGCGTTGAACTGAACAAGATTGTTGGTTCCCCACTCGACGATTGCTTTAAGATCTCTATTAATGGAATCAACCTGTTCCTGCTTGAGTCTATTTGTATCATTCACCGAAAGTGATCGATAGGATGTGACGGCATAGTGCTGAATCTTATTATTTTATGCTCTTATATCGTCCTATTTACGTCACCTAGTGGTTCATATGACCCATCTCCATTTTGTGGACATGGGCCTGTAGTCTATTAGTTCGCAGCCATTGTTGATCAAAACAGTACGACACATTTTGAATTACCGCTATCTCAACATGGCGGCTGCGCTTGCGCTTGTCACATGATGAAAAGGCCTATAACTTAAATATTTATCGATTCCCTACCTTTTTTTTAAACACAATATTTCTTACATATTTTTAGAGTTGGGCGATACAGTGATTTTGTAGTAACCGGCGAGACGGTGAAAGTGATTTATAAATCACAGTGATTTTAAACAGGGTTTTTAGTCACTGGTGACTGGAAATTTCTATGATAATAATATTAATTTTGACCAACTTTTTACACTCAGACAACTACTAAAGAAAGGATGGGAGTTTAACCGTACCATCCATAATCTATTCATAGATTTTCGGCAAGCATACGACTGCATTGAGAGATCTCAAGTGTGGAATGCAATGGCCGAATTCGCAATCCCAAGAAAACACATCCAGATGACGAAAGCATGTATGGAATACGGAAAACCTAGAGTGCGAATAAATAATAGGCTCTCGGATAGTTTTGAGATACGTAGCGGATCAAGACAGGGAGTTGCCATGTCACCTCTACCCTTTAATATCGCCCTAGAAAAAACTACCAGGTCGGCAGGAATTCAAACAGAGCTCATGAATGCCCGAGGCCCGAAACTATTGTTAGCATATGCAATCAAGAAAAGACCAAATATATGTGCATAAACAGATAGTGGCGCAGAGATAAAAAAGGGCAGAACGTGTCAATATACATCCACAATTTTGAACAATTGGAACGTTTCAAATATCTGGGAGCTACAATTACAGCCGATAACGACGTCACAGAGGGAATAAAAGGCAGAATACAAGCCGCAAATCGATGTCTGTTCTCTCTAAACAACTTTTTTAAATCCAAAAACGTCCCAAGAATCTCAAAGGTGAAAGTCTGTAAAAGCATTATAAGGCCAATAATCACTTACGATTGCGAGACATGGATAATGACTAAGGCCAATGAAGGAAAACTTAGGAGTCTCGAGAGAAAAATTCTATGAAAAATATTTGGTCCCCACCACGACCCTAACAGCAACCAGTATCGCATCAGGACAAACGCCGAGATTAGTCAGTTTTATGGCGACGGGTTTATTGTCAAAGAAATCAAGTCCCAGCGCCTAAGATGGTACGGACATGACAATAGACTACGAGATGACATACTGACGAAACTGATATGGGAGGAGAGACCGTCGGAAAAAAGGCCACTTGGAAGACCACGCCAGAGATGGAAAGACTACATCAAAGCAGATCTCACAGAAATGAATATCCCTCTGGACATGAATTTGATGGAGGAATGGGAGGCCTGGAGGAGTATAGTGCAGTCAGCCAAGACCCACCCTGGATTGTAGGAGCTACCTTGTATGTATGTACACTGATTCTTATCATATTAATGTGATATTATTTGATTAAAGAGTTTTATTTTAATGTAATCTATTAGCTGAATAAGTTGCGAAACTAGAAATAGTGTATATTTTTTTATTAAAAAAATATAAAGAGGAAACAAATAGAAATTTATATAAAAATACAAAGTAACAAAAAAATATTTAAGACACACCAAAAGTAAAGAGCGTAAAAAGAACGATCATCTTAATGCCCTTCTTAAAGAAAATTACCCAATAATGTTTATTGTTTATAAAAGCTTGACTGTAGACAAAATAAAAAGTTCATATGTTTACATTCCTCAACCGCAATCATAATATTAAATCAAAAGTATTATTTCTTAGCTCAACAATTAACTTCAGAAGAAAGCAGAAGCCTTGAAAAATAAAGGGTGAGCACGGTAACACTGAAAAAGATATTCGATATCATAATTTTCAGTTGCAGCATATCGGCAAAACGCCATATATTTTGGATTACTGGAAAAATTAGATAACCGGCTGCTCCAATGATTTGTCAATCACCGGTGAAAAATCATGGTCGATATGTCGCCCTTCTCTACATATTTTAAGCTCTTTTTTAATTACGAGAAGACTTTGTGGATATATTTTTTACTATGCGAATGTTTAAAATAATTAATAAAAAATAAACTATTATGTTTGTTCTTTATACCCGAAAAATTACTTTCGGGGGCTAGATCCTTTAGTAATTCATGTCTTCATTTGTCAAATACCGTTATTACGAAATAAAATGTAAGATATATTTGGATCCACCCTGTATGCAATGAGAGCTTATAGTGTACACGAGCACGGTCTGGAGATCAGGTACCTAAAGAAAAGGACGAAAAGGGGTGTGGGATATGGCGGGTGGTGGCAGTCTTCATGAAGGGACGACAGTAATCGATAGATAGTTTGAATACGCTTTACGATAAATATAGTTTTTGAGTATAATAAGATATTATTATTTCTTACAAGCAGCGGTGGGATTGTAAACATTTTATTTTTTTTATTACTTTGAAAGAAAGAAAAAGAGTATAAAAGTTGGAAAACGGAAAAGTTGTAATCGTGGACGTGAGGAAAGACGTCGCCGCCGACAAAGTAGTAGTAGTTCAAGTACTACCTCAAGTTCTTCAAATTCGGACAGTAGTGGATCATCGTCGATAAACTTAAAACGTAAGGTAAAACGTTTGAAAAAAAGAACTAAGTGACATTAAAAACAGAACTGTTCTTAAAGGGCGCGTTGGTGATGAGTGTTTGGTGCCAATTTTTGACCCTTCGCGTGATGATATTACGGCCGAAGAGTGGGTCCAGAAGGTTTAAACTTTGGCTAGTCGATACAAATGGAATGATCACTCTTTTGTTCGACTGATTGCAAACCGTCTTGGAAAAATGCATGACGTTTGCATTCAGGTAAAAACCAATTGGACATAAATCAGGAATAGTGTGCTGGACCAGTTTCGTAAGTGTGTTCCATTTGCTAATTTATTAAAAGACGCAGCTAATTACGAAACAAGGGTAGGTCAGGAATTGGGTGATTACTGCTTTAAACAAAAAACATTTTATTGTAACGTTATTGTATTTTTCAGAATGGGTTGTTGCGCTCGCACTCGATTTCTTATGGACAGATATTGTCACAATGGAGTTGTTACGCTCACACTCGATTTCTAACGGACAAGTACTGTCATATAAAGTAATTGTTATTTAAGACTGTAATGCAAAAGGGAGTTGGTACGCTCACATTCAATTTCTTACATACATACATAAAGTCACGCCTTTTTCCCATAGGGGTAGGCAGAGACCACTTCCTTCCACTTGCTACGGTTCGTACACACATCTTTTGCTTCCTCTACTTTCATCAGTGCTCTCATACATGCTCTTCGATTGTTGGTACTCCTGACCTGGCCTTTCTTCAAAACAATGTTGATCTGATCGAGATATGTTCGCCGAGGTCGACCTCTACCGATTTGCCCATTCACACTCGCCTTATAAATTTGTTTTGTCAATCTTCCTTCATCCATCCTTTCTACGTGTCCAAACCATCTAAGCATTCCTCTATCTATCTTTGTGACCACATCTTCTTTTACACCACAGCGTTTTCTTATCTCACTATTCTTAACTTTATCCAACCGAGTCATTCCGGCTATACTTCTCAGACTACTCATCTCCGCAGCATTAATCCTATTTTCATGCTTCTTTTGCCAAACCCAACATTCACTACCATATATAAGTGTAGGAACCAACACACCTCTATGCACCGCCAAACGTGCCTTTTTTGACACTTTCTGGCTATTCATAAAGCTAGTGCCCCATTCATTTGTTTTCCTGCCAACACCCTTCGCTCAATGTCACTGTCATACTTTCCATCTCTAGTAAATTTTGAACCCAAGTACACAAATTCATTAACTTGTTCCACTCTTTCTCCCTCAATCGAAACCCCACAGTTTGTCATGCTTTCTTCTCTTTCAAAAACCATTACTTTCGTTTTGCTCACATTTATTTTCATCCCTTTGATTTTCAGGGAATCATGCATAACATTAACCATCGCCTGCAACTCCTCTTCAGATAACGCTAATATGACTTGATCATCGGCGTAAAGAAGGCATTTGACAGATATTGTCATGTGTAAATTTTTTGTAGGTATAATATATTCCTTTAGAAGCAGATAATGCTATTTTCAACAGCGATAGGTCTGAGGACAGACCTCTATTGCAGGATGGCTAAGTGTAAGATATATTTGTAGGTATAATAAATTTCTTTAGGAGCAGATAATGCTATTTTCAACAGCGATAGGTCTAAGGACAGACCTCTATTGCAGGACGGCCGAGTGTAAGATATATTTGGATCCACCCTGTATGCAAGGAGAGCTTATAGTGTACACGAGCACGGTCTGGAGATCAGGTACGTAAAGAAAAGGATAAGAAGGGGTGCGTTTTTGTAATCGATAGATAATTTGAATACGCTTTACGATAAATATAATTGTTTAGTAGAATAAGATATTTTTATTTCTTGCAAAAAATTATGTCATTTCTTTATTAGTTGCAACCACCCAATTTTTTTTAAAATACTAATTTGTTTTTTTGAAAATTTAGGCAAATTTAACAGTCAGATTTGCCAAAGTTTATAAACATCTTTATCGCCCGGTATTAACATATCAACCATTTGCTCCGATAAGCAGCTGCAAATGAACGATATGTGGGAAAAAACTTATCGACTGCAATAGTGCCAAAAAGGTTAGTCCGCAATTTATTTGCGTAGAGTCATAGAAGGGACAGTAAGTTTGACAAAAAAAAGAGTGCTTGTGTTTGGGGAAATAATTGTTCGCGCTTGACCCAAAGAAGGGTAAAATTGCCCCTCCCAGTGGCATCGGCGTCGGCGTCGGATGTAGATCAGTGTGCCAGAATGTCGTCGACCCCGAACTGGAATTCGCAGTGCAGTTCGAATGCAAACGCAATCCGGCCGACGACTGATACACGTAGTACAACTGATGTCTTCGCCCTCTCTCTTAAAACTGGGTCACTGGGCCTGGCAGTGCTCCGCTTTACCTGATGACGGATGTATCGAAACGCACCCAATTTTTTCGCAGCGCGTACCGTCTACACTCGATTTTAGGACGAACTTACAACAAAACGTCTCCTTAAATCCAACGTAGAGAGATTCGGTCGGTATTTTGTTTGCTTAAAATTCATTTTACTTTTTTTTACGATTTTGTATTTTATAAATTTTCTAATATTAGATTGTGAGGCTAAACGATTATTCCTTCCAGATATTTTGCATATATGATCGTTCCAATTAACGAAATAACTTAAAAGTCATGCGGCTTTTCTAAATCTTCTATTTTCCGATATCATGTACCTAATATCTATTTTTAAACTTTTTACCAAAATCTTCGACAAACGTTTATACTTAGAACATTATTTTGCCGACCAATGCGATTCAACCTCTATAAAAGGAGTAACGATGAATGTCTGCACACATTAAGGGAACAAATTATCTACTCTACTTTTGTGTAAACATTACGTCCGATCAATTCAGAAATATGAGGAGAAATCTATAAAACAGATTTAGCTGCTGTTTTATACAATAGGGTGGATTATTTACCCCCTAATTGTTACGTTACGAGTGTTTTAGATTTGCGTTAGTCGCTATCTTTCTTCCTCTATACTTACTGCCAGAGGGAAAGAGAATCCGACTACTCGCGCAGCACATTTATTGTGTTATTTTATTCGCGAGAAATTGCCTATACAAATTTTCGCAAAATACTCGCGAAAAACTCCCTTAATAAAATTTAGGTTAGCTTGACGTCCTTCAAAAACGTATACACTTTTTCGCAAACGAAATTTACACTGCCTCTTTGACGAATAAAATTCCCGAAAATATACAAATATAATAACAATAAAAACAATAATGCGTTAGTCGCTAACTCTCTTCCTCTATACTTACTGCCTGCAGAGAGAGGTAAAGAAAATCCGACTACTCACGCAGCACATTTATTATTTTATTTTATTCGCGAGAAATTGCCTACACAAATTACTCACGAAAAACTCCCTCAATAAAATTTAGGTTAGCTTGACGTCCTTCAAAAACGTGTACACTTTTTCGCAAACAAAATTTACATTGCCTCTTTGACAAATAAAATTCCCGAAAATATACAAATATAATAACAATAAAAACAATAATGCGTTTTTTGCTAACTCTCTTACTTTATACTTACTGCCTGCAGAGGGAGGGGAAGAGAATCCGACTTAGTCGCTAAGTAAGTAAAACACATTTTTATTATACCTACCTGAAAACACTATATTTACATGCCTATTTAGCGCACCGAAAGTGGGCTTTTTCCGTGCTTGCACGACTTTCCGTGTTCGGCTGCGCCTTCTACGGAAATTTATCGCGCACGCACGAAAAAAAGGCTATTTTCTCGCCTATATTCACGTAGAAAGTATTGAAAAATCGAAAAATTGTGATAAATTGCAATTCCACCAGTGGCGTAGAATTTGGGAGGGATCAACCAATCACTTGCCCCTGTTGTAAGCCTCTGGTAGTAGCCTTAATGGTTCATTTAACATAATTTAGTAGGGTGTATTACACTCCCCACCAAATATGACAATATGATAATACTTTGAATAGTTTTAAAATACCGGGCACAAACAATTTTTAAATTTTCAAATAAAACACCCTGTAACTCAGACAGCAGACACATTTTATCTAGGTGATTTGGGTTAATTCTATAGTTAAAATATTTCCAATTAGTAATGAGACACCCTGTATATTTCAACTGCGACTAGTCACTATCTGTAGGGACTAAAAAAGGTATTACCAAATCGCTATGGTCAGTAAAATTATGTCGTACTCTATATTTAATTCGCGACACTTTCTGTACATTATAATTACGTATTATACACAGTGTCCAAAAACGAAGAAACTGCAAAATTTAGAGCTTATTTTAAGAGAGCTAGAACTCTTTAAAGATGGCGTTTAATCCAAATAACTTTAAAATAATATATCACTAGGTACATTCTTTTAATTAAAGTCAAGACACGTCAAAACTTTAAATCGATTTTTCTTAGAAGCTGCTCGTCACAGAGACTTCAAATAATGGTATCATTTTTTGTAAATATGTCAAAATTCGTCAAATATCATATCGAAATGGCGACATTTTGAGAGCCAAAAATTTACGAATAAAAACATAGAACACCCCACCCGAACGAGCCGCTTATGACTACAATTAAAATATCGTAATTACGCAGTTTGATTCGGCACATTCCAAAATATAAATGTACAAAATGCGTTTAATAGGAATCCATTTTAAAGTTGTCTGAATGAAACGACATTTTCAAAAAGCTTTAGCTTAAAAATTTTTAGATAATGTGATTTAGTACGTAAAATCGGCATTATAATGATCTCTTGCAGTTTTTTTCCCCTAAAAGAGCTTTTGTAGACAACCTGTATAAACGAAAAATAATTAAAATTAATAAATATGTGATGTGTTTTCGTGCGTAGCCGTTTGTGCAAAATATTCTGGAAAAAATCATCCATTAACCTCGAGTCTATACAGACCTACACTGTTTTTTTTTCATTTGCATGAAAAATATATAATCGTATTGATTATTATTTCGATTTTTTTTTAAATATATCTATCATATCACAACATACCGTTAAAAGTGAGATATAAAAAACAAAATCAAATTGAATTGAGCAATAAATATAAAAAACAACTTTTTCTCAATTCGCATCTACGAACTTGCTATCATTTTTCTTAAAAATACGAATTCGTCCACAATTAAAAACAATCCCGGAAATATCATTTTTTTTTTTTGCTACGGTAGCAGTTAAGATGAGGAAGTTATCTGATAGGCTGAAGATACTGTGAACAATGTTATCATCCGGTAACAATAACAAAGGTCTACAAGGTTCTGTTGTTGGGCAGCTGGGAGTCATTTTCAAAATAATTTGCTGCGTAGAATTCGAATCCATGATCAGAATTAAATTTTAAGATATTTGAGGTTATGCACTTAAAAATGAATCAGGCATTCCAATGACCTGTCAAAACAAATTCAATGTGGCGGCTGAAGGCAAACAATACTTTGGTGTTATATTGATTATATTGATCTAAAAGTTGGGGAATTTTTTTTTTTGCGTTTGCATCTAATAATTTTTATATTTTTTAGGGTTTATTAGTGATATCCTTATGAAAAATTGACTTACGTGCCTTGTAGTTGGTTGTAGAAGACGTTACAACAGGAATGATGTAAAATTCTTCTTCTAATTTAGTCACCACGTACCAAATGCTTTCTTATGACACTTCAGACAGCTTTTTGCCCTTAGACGCCATATTGGGTGACGTGATTTAAAATGCCTTATTGTTTGGCTACTTTTTACAAGTTGCATTATTTAATACAACTCTTACCCTTTAAAATAAACCATTAAGTGATCATCTACGATTTTTTGTTGTCAAGTTATAACAATTTTAAGTTTGAAATATATCCGATCAACGTCTTGAGTAATAACATTGACCCCCAAAGCCCCAGGGTACAGATTTTCATAGACCAAGTGATGTTTTTTAGATACCAACATCGTTTTTTGTACATTTTGCAACGAAGCTCTCTGACTATATCCATTCTCATCGACCCCAAACATCTCCCATTACTACTACTACTAGTTCATGGCTCTACAACCCGGGGTGGGTCTTGGCTAACTGTACTATTCGCCTTCATTGTTGCCGATCTTCTATCTATCCCAATTGTCGACTGACTTTAATTCATTTGTTTCCACTTTGAATCCGGACTTTAATTTCTTCTGTCAGATTGTTATAATAATAATTGTGGCTCCTAAATACTTAAAGGTTGTGATCCTCTTAAAATTGTATTCCCCCGCATTGACATTTTGGCCCACTCTATCTCTACGTCCTCTTCTGGTGGTGTGCATATACTTGTTTTTGTCATTGTTTATTCTGAGTCAGCTTGCGTTCTACCCTTGAAAAAAGGTCTTTTACAGTAAGTACCGAGTTACCCACTTCGTCAATATCATCGGCAAAAGCCAGCAATAATCTTGGGCCAAATTTAGAGAAATTACCCAGTAAAAAATGTACGCTTCAATGGGTTATTGTAAAAAATGCTAATGACTTTGTTTGGATATATTTCATGACTTACAAGAAAAACTCGTATGTAACCACTTAATAGCCTATTTTGAGGGGCAGCTAGAAAAAAAGAGCAAAAAATTTTGTACATCCTTTACATAACCTCTAAAGTAGCTAAACGACGCTTTTGAGTACTTAACCACAAATACCTCAAAATCCTGACGTCATGGCCCAATTGTAACCTCGGATTCGAATTCTATTCAGCAAATTACTTACCCTCATCTGTCCAACAAAAAACAATACCCCATTTCTTGTAGACCTGTGTAAATTTGCACAAAAACATTTCAAACGCTGCGCTTAATTGTATGAAAGATCCTCATACTCTCTTTATAGGAAATATCTCTGAAGCTACACTTTAAGCTAATTAGTTTTACTAAATATTAATGGTAAGGAATGTATTTTTGAAATTTTTTTAAAAAATTTGCTAATGCATATTAATTTATGTAACAAGTCTGGAACAAACTATCTTTTTGGACGAGTAGACAAAAAAAAACAGTTTACTGGCGAGTTGCGCACACTATTTTTTGGAGAATTTATAGAATAACAAATCAACGAAGCATGTTTCTTTATATTTATACGTAGAACAAATTTAGGAAAATTTTATTTCTTGTTCATATTGAGATTCGAAATGCTTGGTGTATTTAAATGGCTGTTGTTGAATTTATTGCAATTATAGTAATCAAAAAGCACGCAAACTTTTAAAGAGCAAAATGTCTTGATGTAAAATTGCTAAGTCGTCATTTCGTTGCTATGATAATTACAGCAGCTTTCGGCCTAGTCAGTGAAATACGTACTTTTTGAACAAGGCTGGAAAAGTGCTACTTCTTCAACAAAAAATTGTACGGGAAGTGGAAAGCACCCGGACAATTTCGGAAGAAATTAGTTACATCTAGACATGTCGCTCCCGAAATCGATTATTCAAAGTGAAATAATAGATTTGGAACACTACATCGATTCAATGAATCGATCTATAAACTTTTCGAATCGGAACGATTCAGGAACTAGCGATGAAGTTCCTAAACTGACTGTGGTATCTTGGTTTTTTAATTTTTTTCCGTTGTCGGACTCAAAAACAACCGACTGATAATTTTAACGCATAAAATCATAAACCTATTATCAGAGGAGACGGAACTATTTACTTTTAAGCACGAACATACATCCCCACTTTCTGGGCAATTGTATGATCTTGATACGGCCGACTGGAATGTGTTGTGCTGTGATTTTGCCTGCTTTCCAGTTATAGCAAGAGATTTTTGATTGTTATTGAATCGTCCATAGCATTTGTTGATTATTTTTGCAACAATTTTGTGACCACAATGCTATCTCTTATTAATATTTCATGAGTTATAACAACCTGAATAATACAACCCATTTTATGGAATGTTGAACCATTGAACTATTTCGAACCGTTAGATCATAGAAATGTGTTGCTTAATAAGCGACAACGCCGCACAGCTTGTCTGAATCGTTCCACGTGCAAAAATGTGTGTTTACTACGAAATCGGCTATTATAAGTAGCGCTGTTGCCAAAGGTGTTGCAACAATATTTTGGAGTATTATCGGTAATTTTTAGCATAAAATTCAGTGAAATTTAGTGGAAGAAATGATTCGTCATTGCCAAGTGTGTAAAAAACCGGACAATTTAAGCCCCAGTGTTTATTTTCACAAGTAAATTGGAACATCTCATTGTTTACTATATTTTCATCCAGTGGTGTAGCGATGACGATTTCAATATCAAAATAAACAGGTATTATTTTGAGGCGTAAAACACGAATCTGAAAACCAAACGATGTGGAAATCAATTCTTTTCGAGATATTCTCAAAAACCTATTTCCCTGTTATTCAGCAACACTTATTCATTGGTATTATCCTTCTTTCGTTGTTATTTGAAGAAATATATACCTTCCTGATCCATTTTATAGTAGTATTTCATAAGAAATCTATACATCACCTCAAATTTAATCCAATCGAGAAATCAAGGAGTCACGAAACCCTGAGTATAATATTTTAATCTTTTTCTTTAGGTTACTTAGCTACTATTAAATTTTTTGAACATTAAAATTAAAATTTAAAATACAATACATTTTACTTGTCCGATTAATATTAATGATAATTTTTTCTTCATTTCAGACGGTTAGGTGAAATTATTAAAAATTCTTTTTCAGAGTTTTTTAAAATTACACAAAATTGGCACCCCACTTTTGTAACTTAAAAAAAACAGTTTAGTTGGGGTAACACAATTTGGCGTCCAACTTTTGGGGTTTAGAAAAATATTTTTAGTAGGCTACAATACTTAAATTTGATAAAAAACTGAGTATCGCCTATCCATAAATATATTCTCATAAAAAACTTAATATTACCCGATAAATATATTCTCATTTTAAACAAACAGCACGTCACTGATTACAAGCGTAGCCGTAACTCCAATATAATGTTACAGCGTTGCCAGCACGAGGACGGGACAAAGAGAATCGATTGGTATTCTTTGTCATACTCATGGCCACTCTCGTGTAATCATTGCGAGAACACAAACAGAGTTTTATGAATGGAATGTTGCGTCTCCTCTGGATAATAGGTCTATGCATAAAATATTTATGAACGCATCCAAAGATGGCTTTGCTTACAAATAATAAAAAAGTTGTCATTGTCATATTTGTCATTTCCAATTTCTAATCTAACCTGTGGATACTAGAAATTAATTTGATTTATCGAGAAATTTACGTTTCAATTTGCACTTTAGTTATTCTTTTTAGCCTAAAATGTCAACTAAAAGTGATACATGGAATCACTTTGTAAATAAGTGATCGAGTGGCGAATGCATTGCATGATAATGATGAATGATATTTCCATCCAATTACTTGCATTTATGGTATTATCATCAATAATATTACGTGTCCATATTAGGCATTAAACGAAAATCGATTTTTTAATGCTTGATTTAAACGAGAATCGATTCTAGTGCGTTCGATTTAAATCTATTCGGAGATCGATTTTTTTTAGTGAATCGACATGACTAGTTACAAAAAAATCTCATAAAAACGACAAAAGACTACACTTGACGCGCACTCGTAGCAAAAAAGAAATTTAAATGTTTAGAAATTAAATTCGTCGAAGTGAGACACTGTGTTTTTAATTGTGAACGTTGTGTTTGTATCCTTAAATTCGGCTATTTACCGATTACATTACACATAATAATTAATATAAAAAGTATAAAGCAATTTTAACCTAATACCACTCTGGTAAACGCAGTGGGGTAATTTTTTTAAACAATGTCCTATCACACCTTACTCTTCAGTTCCACAAAATGGCCAGCACTTCTATGTCAAAATTTTTATACATTTTTGTGTGTACATTTATAATCACCAAAGCGCAATATCTTCTTCGGTAGTCGGTAGTCTTTCGAACATTAATAAAGAATACATTGATCTTATTTTTAAATCTTTTTTAAAAATAAACACACCGAAATAATCGAAAGATTTTAATTTATGCCTAAATACAATTTGTAAAGAATGAAATTAGAAGAGTGATTCTCGGAAATTTGAACAGATTTGACCAATAGGGCAACAGCGCATCACCAAGAGCGAAACCTAGCTGAGAATTTATGCATCGATTCAATTAAATTAATATTAGAGATGTGGTAGAGCAGGATTTTCAAAAAGCTGTGACAACTGTTACTGTTCCACCAGAAAAACTGACAAGTCACTGTTTTTTTTTTTTTGGGGCAGCTTCTTAATGAGAGATTGCATGAATCTGCACGTGTTGTTTCGCCCTAGTAACTTATTTACTCGATAACAGTTTTTTCAGTTCACATTGTTAAAATAAACAAAAGAATTCTTCTTCTTCTTCCTTTTTTCTTCTTCTTAAAGTGCCATGCAGTCAATACTACGTAGGCGTCCTCCATATTCTATATAAATATATATATATATATATATATATATATATATATATATATATATATATATATATATATAAATTTGTTATTTGCAGCGTCTCGAAGTGATGCAAAGTCTTTAATTCCCGTCCAATGTCGGATGTTGCGCAACCAAGATAACTTCTTACGACCGATACCTCTTTTTCCTTCAATTTTTGCTTCTTTATTATGTGTCCAAAATATACGATTTTCCTTTTTTTTATTGTCTTGAAGGGTTCTCTGTCTTCCATTTTTGCTCTTCTAATGACTTCTTCGTTTCTGACTCTCTCAACCCATGATATGACGAAGCCTTAAGAGTCCACGCTTCCATGCCATATTGAAGAACAGGTCACACATAACATTTGGTCATCTTGAGTCTTAATTTAATGTCTAGTAGGTGGTCAACTAAAAACTTACGTAGACCAAAGAATGCAGCTCTCGCTTGTTCTTTACGGCACCTAATCTCCACCTCCGGGTTTCACTTATCATTCAAGTAGCAGCCTAGGTATTTAAATTTCCGTACTTGTTCTATGTGTTTAATACCAATGATGGTTAATCTAAAATTTGCATTTCTTGCATCAATAGCGACTGTAAATCATCTGCTATGTCAGCTAAGATCACAGTATCATCAGCGTATCTCTGATATTGTTGATAGCGATGCCGTTAACTTTAATTCTCAAAGTGCTTGTTGCAAGTGCTTTCTGAAAGGCTTTTTCCACTTACAGATTGAACAGCATTGGTGATAAAATGCATCCTTGTCCTACACCTTTTTTAATTGGAAATTCTTCTGTTTCACTTCCACATGGCAGACGTACTTCGGCGGTTTGGTTCCAGTAGGGGTTGCGAATTATTCTAACGTATTTGTCGTCCACGCCTAAGTCCTCCAAATATCGCAATAATAAATCGTGCCTTCTTTAATGTAAGCAAATTGTTTTTTTTCTTCGTATCCTCTACTATTCAATTATTAGAAAGGTTGCTTGCGGGGTCTTCCAACGCTTCGGCGATCAGTCTGTCGTCATTAATCCGATCTATATTTTCGTTCCACACTCTTTTCCTAGTATAGGTACATTCATTTACGTTATCTATTTTACATGCTCTTTTAATGTCCTCGCTTCTCTCCCTGTCAAAAGGTGTTTTGCCAGCGATCCTGCGCACTATCGGTGGTTTCTAATATTCTCTTTGTGTTCGATGTATCTGGTCTAGTTTCCGCTGTGTATGTTAATATATGTCGGATGACCGCCTTGTAGATTCGGAATTTGATCTCGATTCCGATATATTTGTTTCGGAGGATTGTATCGTTCAGGTAAGCTGAGGTTCGTGCTGCTTTTGCCACTTGGTTTCTTACCTCCGCCTCGATGTCACCGTATCCTGATTTTTCTATGCCTAGGTATTTAAATTTCATCTGCTGTTGTATAATTTTATCATCCACAACCAGTTCGCATCTGATAGGTGTCAAAACAAAAGAATAACAAAGGTAAATAACAGTAAAATCACTTAATTCTACTTTAAACTTTAAATGAAATTATATATACACAATAGTATCAAATAACATGTTTCTCAAAATAACATCTTTTTTTAGGATTTTGATCTATCAATAATTTAGTTGGTAAAAAATCGCAGCTTTTTTATAAGGACTGGGACAAAAAGACAAAAAGCAGTGACAAAACCTGTTACTGTGAAATCGCAACACATCTCTACTAGGGCGTAAGAACCAGAGGCGGTGTAAGGCGTAGGCGGTGCAAAGGGCCTCGCGCCTCACCGCGGGAAATAAATTTGAAAAAATATGGAAAATCCAAAAGTATACGCCACAAGATTTTTCTCATAAAAATTACATTAGAATTAATTCTCAAGTTACAAGATATTCCACTCTTCTGCGCACGAAATGAATGTGAATGAACTGGATTCGAAAAATGCTTCTCTGACTCTCGTCAGTTTATTGAGAAAAGCAGTTATGATTTGCCAAAAGATTTTAAAAATAAAAGAGTATCCAAAAAGAAAAGGATGTTTGATTATAAAGGCAGCGATCAACCTACAAAGTCTGCTAAAAGCCAGTATGAAACAGATTTTATCAATACCATGATTGATTCTATTACAAGTAACATGGAATCGAGATTTATGTCTTTAAATCAATATTTTGAAAATTCCAAAAGAGCAAATGCTGAAAAACTGTCAGATTTACACACAGTCCTGCAAGTAGGTGAGAACAGTGACTTCCAACCTTATTAGTTGTATGAGAAGTTACAAAATATTATTCCAAATTTACCCAACTCTATTAAAGACGTGAAACATCTTCTCCAATATATCATAGAGAACGATTTTAAAGAAATTTACCTACCCAAATGTTTACATTGTCATTTGAATTTTGTTAACAATACCTGTAAGTACTGCTTCCGCTGAAAGGAGCTTTTCAAAATTAAAACTAATTAAAAATTATTCAAGAAATACTATGGATCAAGAAATACTTTCAGCTTTGGCAGTTTTATCTATTGAAGCAGATATAGCATCTAAAATAAATTACGAACCAATCATTAAGGAGTTCAGTAAAACCAAAAGTAGAAAATTTCTGTTTCTTTAATTTTTTATTTTTGTTTAATGTTCCAAAGAAGTATAAGTAAAAATTTAGGTTTATTATTATTTCTTAATGAATAGAAAACTGTTTAATTTTAAGTGATTTTTTATTTTATATTCCCTTCTTCTTGTACCATCAGAGGGCCTCGCGAAATATACCTTGCCCATATTAAGTTAGGTCTTGCGCCGCCACTGGTAAGAACAGGAGCAGATTCATACAATATCTTAATAAAAAGCTGCTCCAAAGAAATATCATTCATTTGTCACAGATTTTTTGGTGGAACAGTAACAATTGTCACAGCTTGAACATCCGGCTCCAACACATCTCTAGTCGTTGTCTCGTTTGTGAGGAAGTAAGCGCTGTTACAACAAAATGTGTATTTCCCCTCTTGTCTAATTTTAGACCTTACAAACATATTAATTTGGTTCATATTCGTTGTATTTTTAACCCACATTATATTATCTAAATTATTGTTCTTTATTTCATCCGTTACAAAAACTAAACAAAATGTGTTAGTATTGATTTGAAATCAAAATACATCACATGAATTTCCCATTGGCATGCTATAAAATGGCGCTCGACAAACAAATGTAGCAGATCTCATAGCGTTTGAATGCCTGTTATAGAGACTAAGGGTGTATCTGAAATTCACACATGACGCACGATATATACAATCCATAATAAATAACGTTTTTTTGCAATTGGGTGCAAGTATGAACCCTACGGTAACGGCACCTGAGTTACTAATACAGCTGTTGTAAATACATACACCACAAGTTTATTTCAGGACCATCATAAATCGTTTGCAATCGTTTGTCAATCTTAAACTAGAGGCCCGTTTAGCTGGTACTAATGAACACGTGTTATGGAAAAATGTCCAATGGAGTCCTATTTGTTTTTCAGGCGAGTCAAGATTTGGAATACATTCTGACTCAAGACGCGATTGCAGAATGTTTTATACAGCAGGTTCATTCTTACACAATGAAGACCCTCATCGGCCTATTTATGCCTTATAAGTGGTTCGTATGCCCTCAGAAACTGTAATGTTGACAAACTCGCAGCATTTAATGCAATCTACAAGTGGTAGTAAATATGAAGGAGGAACACCAGTTCCACAGTTGTTTCTTAAAATGAGCTCAGCGATTTAATACGAAAACTTAATTTATCAAAACAAGCATCAGAATTTCTTTCATCAAGACTAAAAGAAAGAAAGTAACACAGCATACAGAACAAGGAAAGTGAAATATTACCATTTTTTAGCAAAAATTAAGAACTTGTCTTCTGTAATAAAATCGCAAAATTTAATTTTAGACATGGGTTTAAAAAAAAACAAATTTACTGATTGACGACTATTCATTGAAAGTTGCAAAAATTGTTTAATAATTTGGGTATGGGGAAGTTAACAGCTGGAATATTTGATGCCTCTTAAATTCGGACATTAATGAAAGATACAAACTTCATAAAAATTATGACTAATACTGAAATTGAAGCTTGGAGATAATTTTTGTTGGTTATAGAACATTTCCAAGGTAACTATAAAGCACCAAATTATAAAGAAATTGTGCAACAGATGTTGGAAACCTTTAAGATTTTAGGCGAATATGAGCGCACTTAAACAGTCACCTGAGTATATTTCCTGATAATTTGGAATTTGGTAGTTTAATACGAGCACTAAAATCACTTTACGAGGATTCCACTGCTTGTGTCAGGATAAACGAGCATCGAAAAAGGTGTGAGGCAGGGATGTGTGGCTTCGCCATGGCTGTTTAATTATACATAGACAATTGTTTAAAAGATCTGAAAGAGAGATTGTTTTGAAGAAAGGCCAGGTCAAGAGTACCAACAACCGACGAGCATGTATGAGAGCACTGATGAAAGTAGTGGAAGCAAAAGATGTGTGTAAGAACCGTAGCAAGTGGAAGGAAGTGGTCTCTGCCTACCCCTATGGTAAAAAGGCGTGACTTTATGTATGTATGTATTGGAAAATCATAGTGAGAAGCAGGAAGAACGCTCCCACCAAGATCTAGAAGTGATGGAGGACAGTTATAAGGGTAGATGGAACCGTCACATGATGGCAGATTACTGCTGGTCTTTCAAAGAGATTCTCCCAAAAAAAATTACAAAAGAAAAGATTATAAAAGGTATTTCTCTGATTTGTAACATTGTTTTTGCTAATTTTTCTCTCTTTTTACATTCAAGTAAATTTAACTATTAAAACAAAACAATATTTTTTAATAAAAAAGATTTTATACCTGTTTTTTTTCTTATACCTACTGCCTTTTTATAGTGTAATATGAAAATTAAAGAGGGCACACCACATTTTTAATTAAAATTTTATTTTTTTTTACCATAAGATAGGTTGTGGTTTAAATTAACTTTGTCAAAATTAACTTGCTTTGTTTTATCAACCGCAAAACCTTAATTTAATTTTAATTTAATTTCCAGCTCAGAATAGAACCTTAGATTATTTCCGTGTGTGTATTGGTTGCAAATATAAAGGAAATAATTCACTCCCCAAAATTATAGGTAACTCATTTTTGCCCTTATATTATTTAAAAACTATTTAATCTCATTACTTTTTTTTAATTTTATATATCCTGTCGATCAAGTATCAAAAAAATCGTGCTATACGATAGAAAATATTGCACTTTTAGCGATAAAAACACTATTCGAATTCCAAATTAGAAATACCGGTCTAAAATGTCACACAACAAACAACTAGAAAGCGTGTATTTGTGTATTTATTTTTATTATTCATATACATGCTTTTAACAAGATCATCATTACCTATACATTTTTTCTGCCCAACAGTACATTTAAACTTAACACATACATACCACGTAACTCCGTAATATCGACAAACCCTGTATGGCCCTTTAAAAAAAAGATTTTTTCAAATTTTACATATTTTTCCAAAATATAGACCTTTAAATAAAAGAAAAGAGCAAAACTTTATTTATATTTTAAACAATTCATCCCATTACTGGCTTTTATTGAAAAAAGACAAAAATAATACGTATTTGTACGTTTCTGTAGAACGCAGATTAAACATTGTACGTATAACGTAAGAGGTTAGTTAAAATCAGTATGGATTAAAAAAAACTGCCGTTTTCTTTTAGCCAACGTTTATTAAATTTATCCTCAGGGCTCTGTAACAATGGATTCTCATTTAAAAATAAAAATGGATTGTACTTGTCACGATATATCTGATTGTGAAAGAAAATCCAAAACAAAACGAACAAACTGATAAAAAAAAATTTGAAATATTATATAGATGATAAATGTTCAAAATACCCCAAAACTGTAAGTTAAGTTTTTTCAAAAATTTTTTTTTTTCCAAAAATAGGAAAAGACAATAAAATTTTTTTTGAATTTTGTGTTGAATTGAAAAATTTTAATTTTGTTGGTGTATTTTACAAACAAATATTTGGTTTAGGGATGGGAAATTGTTTATCACCTACTTGTGTTGACCTTGTCGAGTCAGATTTACAGCAATGATGTTTAAAAAAACCACCCTTTAAAAGATTGTTGATGATTTAATCACCACTATTCCTAAAGACCAAACATTTAAAATTTTAAATTTATTACAAAATTTTCACTTAAAATTAAGAATTATCTGCAAGGATCACGTTCCTATGGGAAAACACTGCAATACAGTGAGGGTACAAAATACCTCGGGGTATTTCTGGACAAGAAATTGTCATGGAAAACCCACATGCAGCATATCTCAAACAAAAGCAAGATGATGCTAATGGCCACAAAAAGAGTCATCGGAACGTCTTGGGGACTAAAACCGAAAATAGCTCATTGGCTGTGATAAGACCCAAGATAACATATAGCCGTAAATACACTCAGCAGTATACAAAGGCTGGCTTGCCTATGTATTACGGGGGCTATGAGAACAACTGCTGCTATGAAAGCAATGCTAAACCTCCCACCTTTAGATATTTATATACGGGGCGAAGCAAGACAATGCGCATATAGACTGGAACAACACAATTGTTGGCATACAACCATAAAAAATATAATCAGACACCCATTTCTGTAAATGGCAACTGATTTTATGAGTGAAGAAATATCCATTAAGACAAACTATGAGGTTCACGCAAAACTCAGGGATAACATAGGAAATGATAATCAACCTGGTGAACTCACCTGGTACACAGATGGATCAAAAACCAGCGAAGAACTGGCTCAGGCGTCTACTCTTCAAAACCAAAATATGAGCAAACAAACTCATTGGGAAGACATGCCTCGGTCTTCCAAGCTGAAGTACATGACATAAATGCTTGTGCTGTTAAAAATCTTAGACGAGGATATAAAAAGAAAACAATCCTCATTAGATCAGATAGTCAAGCGCCACTTAAAGCTTTGTCATCACGGAGAATAGACTCAAAAATTGTGCGGGAATGTGCCGAAAACCCCATAACAAGGTCACCTTGTCGTGGGTGCCAGGGCACTGGTAACAAAGAAGTGGACAAACTAGCTAGGCGGGGCTCTGGAACACCATTTATTGGGCCAGAAGCAAGAATAGGAATACCCAAGGCCAGCGTTAAAGCAGCGATTAATGGCTGTGTCCAATCTCAGCATTAGCTGAAGTGGGCACAGCCAGAGGTAGCTAGGAACAGCAAATTAATGCTAGAAGAACCCCCACCTAAGCAAGCAGGAAAGCTGCTCTCGCTAAGTAGGGAAAAACTTAGAACAGATGTAGGGCTTTGTATCGGACACTGATCTTTGAGGAAACATCTGCACAATATAGGCGTGTTTGACACATAACCTATATGCAGATTATGTAATGAGGAGGAGGAAACAACCAATCATATTATCTTCGAATGTGAAGCCACCGCCCAATGGAGACACTATCTGGGTTGTATACAAGACCAAGAGAGTGGTTCTAGATACAGCTATGCGGAATATGTCAAGCTATGAGCAGCCAAACCATCTTCAGATGTCCTTCAGCCAAGAATTTTGGCGCCTGCCGACAGACCTCTTGCCTTGGAACTTGCCTTCTATAATCAGTCGCAAAAGTTCATACTTTTCTCCTCTTATGATGTAACCTATATAGCGCGTTTTTCTCTCCTTGATGGTAAGCATGAGCTCTCTTTGTTTTCTCATTCGATTAAGAACTTCCATATTATTTGTTATTCTTTGGACCCATGATATTCTTAGTATAAGGCGGTAAATGTATATTTCAAAGGCATCTATTTTCTTTTCCAATGATGTATCAAGAGTGCAACTCTCACATCCGTACAGGGGAACCGAGAAAATTTAGTATCTGACCATGCGTACCCGGAGCTCCAGACTCAGATCGGACCTTACAAAAAGTCGACTCATGCTTATAAATGTCTTTTTGACTTGTTTAATGCGGCTTCTGGCTTCTTTTCTCGAGTCACATTGGTCATTCACTCCCCAGATATCTGTATGATGACACTTGGTCAACCACAGCATCGACGAAAACCAGATGGACCCGCACAGGTGTCTTGGTAAATGCAATGACCTTAGTTTTTAACATATTTATAAGGAGGCCAGAGTTTTTACTATGCCCAACTACATGATCCATTAGCCTTTGCAAGTCCTGCACATTTTCGGAAAGAACAACAGTGTCGTCGGCGTATCTGATGGTATTGATTATTTTTCCCACATATGGTATTTTCTAGCGCTTTTTTGAAGATAAACTCTGAATATAAATTGAATAAGAGCGGTGATAACACGCAGCCCTGTCTTACACCTTTTTTAATTACGACTGCTTCTGATGTTGATTCCTTAGTTTTCACTACTGCGTCCTGCTTTCAATAGATATTTGTGATTAGTCGGATTTCCTCTTTATCTATTCCGGTTTTTCTGAGAATTTCTACGAGCCTGTGGTGTTTGACGCAGTCAAAGGCTTTCTTATAATGTTTAAAATAAGCAATTATATTGACACTCATGTCTCTTCAACGCTGAGTAAGAACGTTTAAGGCGAATAGCGCCTCACGAGTACCTAGACCACTGTGAAATCCAAATTGAGTTTCATTGAGTTGGTTTTCGCATTTATTATAAATTTTGGTGTGAATTATAGAAATATAGAAAATAATAACACCCGTCATTTCTAAATACCATGATTATTAATACATCAGAAAATATTTTGAAGGAAGATAGGTATCAAAAACCGAGAGCGGTTTTTAAACATATTTTTCTCACCACAATTTCGAACCTAACATTAACATTATAAAAAATTTAAAAACAAGAGCACTTACAATTTCTTATCCGGAATACCACAAATAAAACAAACATCAAGTAAAGAATAATTATCCGATATCAACAAAATTATTCTGGAAAATAAACCGTCCATCAGAACGGATAATATGTACGTTAACACCAAAAATATCTATATATATCAAACTGTGTGCATACAACAGCTTACTACCTTACAACACCCCCAGCACCCCTACTATAGGGGGTGGGAAGGGGATGAAATATAAAAACTATCAAAAACGGCCGATATTAGTGTCTAATTCATAGTCTTCGGAATCAATGAGTTTAATGCATTCCCAATTATATCCGATGTCGACGCCGGCATTCCAGAATGTTCCACCAGCGTTTGAGAATTGCAATAATTTTCAATGGGATTAATTTAAAATTGTGTTCACAAATGATAACAAAGAGACAACTGTTTTTCTCACGACAAAAGACAAAAACTTCTTTAGAGTCACAATCTAATGTTCTCTTTAATATTAACTGTAGCAGCTATGGACAATAAATGCTTTGTGGGACAAACAGGAAGATATTTATAGATAAAGATATCAGAACATGAGAAAGGCACATTAAATGGCTCTAGTTGAACATGCTGAACATAATTACGACTTCACAAATCCCGTTGCTCCTGATGTACAGTCGTATCTTTCCACAAGACTTTGAGAGAAATGTTCAAAATTCTCATATATAATAGCTTCACCAAAATAAGGGACATTGATGCGTTAAATACTACCTTTTTTTAATTGATTGGTCAAATGTTGCAATAATTAATTAATTATTCATTTTTAGTATCACTGTTAATCACCAGTTTTTTTATCACTACTGATAATAATTATAATAATGAATTATTTTCTTTTACATTAACTTGACAAAATCTAACTTCTATTAATGACAGTTAACTAGATCACAATATTCCATGATAAGCAAAAGATGAAAAGAACACCACAATACCTTAACTGAAATAATTCACAAGTTGAACTAATTTCCGTATTCTCGTAGCTACTCTGTCTCAAAGCCTGAATGAACATCCTTCTCAGCCTCCGACGATACCTCCTTTACCTCTTCATTTCACTAAATCTCATGACTTTGTTTTGCAAATGAGGTGTTTTCATTCTTCATTGACTCCTCAATGATTTTAGAATCACCTACCTCCTTATTTTCAATATCAGGTGGATCAAAAATATCAGATAAACAATAATCTTATTTTGGGTCAGTTATACAATTTTGTATGCCCGTTCTAGTTATTTGATTCACATGTGGTCTCCGTTCTTGTCCATAAACATTTGTTTTGTGATGTAGCAACCCGTCTTTTCGAATGATTTTTCCAATCTATCACCTTCCATTTTTGTTTACATAAGAACGGACATACGCCGGTTCATTAACAGAAAAAGATTTTATTTTGTTTTCTGGAACATTTACCGTATGAGGATGGTCGCCACTTTCTATCATCTTGTAATTGGGATGTAGACGAAATCATTCTCCGATTAAACTGGAATGGTGGTCGCAACTGGTTTTGACAATAATTGGAAGTATTTTGAAGAAGTTGTATTTGTCTTAATTCTTTCTGAGCTAAACTCTCTAAACTTATTTTTTTTGAACCACTAAGAAATTGTTGTCGATGGTTGTTGTGGTGGACTGCTTGTGGAGGAGTTGAAATCACAAACTTTATAGTTTTTTTTTAGATCAGCAGCAACATTTCCTTTTTTCGTGGGTTCTTTTTGAAAGGGCCATAACACTGGGAGATGGATGCAGAAGTTCCTTTATAATAATAACCAAATGATCATAGAATTTGTTTTTGAGTCATCCAGACTAGTTGGCAATTATGTCCAGAGAAAGTGACCTTATGGATTGTATTCCTTTAGACGAGTTTATTAAAGATTTTGCCGAAAAAAAGGAAAGAAAAGAGTGCTTCCAGTAAGTTATTTTTTTCTGTTATGTAACATTTTTATTGTTTTGTCAATTTTGTTATTGCTTTGCTTTTTTTACATTCTTCGTTAATCCTTATGTCTAAGACCAGTTAAGATCTTCTAAATGTCAGGTATCATGCTGATTAAAATCAGTACCCTTTTTTTTAATTCGAGCTTTCGGAAATACTTATTTTCTTTATTTGCAAACATCAAATGATAATGATGATTTAAAATTATTTTCTTCTTCTTCTTTGCCCTTTAATTCGTCCAGTTTTGAACCTAGGCCTCTCCTAGTATTTTCCAATCATTTTTGTTTTGTGCTTTTCGTTTCCAATGTTTTCTTCCTATCTTTTTGATGTCGTCTCCCCATCTCATCTGGGGTCTTCCTCTTGTTCTTTTTCCCATCCATGGTCTCCATTGTCGTATAGCGGTATTCCATCTGTAGTCATTTTTTCTGGCGTTATGACCAGCGAAGCTCCATTCTAGCCTGCGTCTTTAACTTTTGTTTTGTTTCCTATCCAGTTGATTTGTTTTTTATCTTTTAATTTTACTTCTAGCATTGACCTTTCCATAGCTCTTTGTGTCTTCACTATTTTATCCATGTTTGCTTTAGTCAAGGTCCACGTTTGGCATGCTTGTGTAAGAATCGGGAGTATGCATTGATCGAATACTCTTGTTTTCAAGTATTGTTGGATTTTCTGGATTTTTAGGACCCATTTTAGTTTTCCAAATCCTGCCCAGGCCAATCTGACCCTTCTTTTTATCTCCGCTGTTTGATTTTTCTTGTTTATTTTTATTATCTGTCCCAAGTATACGTACTCGTTGACCGCTTCTATTTTCGTGCCGTCTACCGATCTATTATCTTGTGTGTTTGTCATCGTTTTTGTTTTCGTGTAATTCATTTTTAAACCTACTTTTTCGGATTCTCTTGCTAGTTCGGCGAGCATAGTTTGTCATTGTTGTAATTGTTGCGTGGGGTTGCTAGTCCCTCATCGGGCGCCTCCCCAGGTGGCGGATAGGGGATTGCCTCCTAGATATAGGTGGTACCGGGAAAATGAAATACTTGGGGCGGACCAAAACTAGCAGCAATGACTGACTCAGAGTGGGCGGCTGCAAACAGCGTCGGATAGGACAAAACCAAAATCCCACATCGGACAACCGATCAGCCTCACGGATTCTGGGGGAGGCAAAAGCTCGTCAAAGACCAATCAGATTTAAAATTATAGATTATACATTATACGGTATATAAATTAACATGTAACACATATTTCATTTCAAAATTAAATAAATAATAGTGATTATTTCAATTTTGTGTGTACCCCCTTATCTGATGTATCAGTATCAAAATTAAATATAGATATTAGAATGTATTTTAATTTTATTTATGTGTACTCACCCTATACATTTGTACTAAAAAAAGGGGTAATAGGTGTAAAATTATATTTTGCACACAGGCGGCCGCATGACTTGGCGCGCCCTATTTTTATTTTTATTAGAGATTCCATTGTTACAGAGCGCTATGGATGAATTTCCTTAAATTCAAAACATAAATGAGTACTTGGACCTTAATGCGTTGTATCTGTAAGAAAGAGTTTTTAGACATTGCCAAATACTTTTACTTGCCTCCCAAGCCGAAAGTACGGTCTTTCCGAACAACTTTTGTAACCCGCTTACTTTTGCGGACAGCTTGAAGTTCTCCTCAGAGTGGGCTATTTTGCTTGGTTGGGTACGAGACGTACGTCTCACAGCTACATTGTTAGTAAAAAATTAAATGATATAATAAAGATTAATGGATTAAAAAGATTAATTGATTAAAAATGGAGTGCGCTACACTTGGCGATATGGCCAGGTGGTGTCCTTAAAGCAACTGAGATGTCATACGCTATTTAATAATAATTATTTAACTTTACTTTCGGCTTGGGGAGCAAGAAAAATAGTTTACAACCCACGGCAAGAATGTTAGATGTCCTGACGGATGTGACGGATGTCCTTTGCAGAAGTTAGTTAAGGGAGTTAATTAATGACTTGGTTAATCTTTTATACTTAATTGTTCAGGTCTTAACGATAATGACAAAACTTTTTTCTGCATAACTGGCATGATTACCGTTAGAATTTAATGAGCATTAATAGATTTTTATATAAATGTATGTAACATTATCGATTTCGTAGCTATAAAAATATTTGATGTAACCAGAACTTCATCGGTCCTTCTAAATATGACAACGCGGCATGACATAATGTTATCGTTATCTTCAACTTCGCGCAACTCGCGGCTTCAGATATTCCTGTGAAAGATGTATTAGTCCGGTCAATTTGGACATAAAAATAGTGGTTAAATAACAAAATTTCTCAGAGAACCAAATATTCGTGGACAGCTGGGGTTTACCATTACAAATAAAGTTTTAAAAATCCCCATCGAGCCTATGTGTGGTACAAAAGTTATTCGGGGTCAAAATTTGAGGTTTTTTTGGATTTTTCTCGAAAACGGTAGGTTTTATCAAAAAAAATTTTAAAAAAAGTTGTGGATCTTAAAATTCTCTACAAAAATGGTCCAAATAATTTTTTTTCTAAGAGTTACCATTCCTGAGATATCGCGATTCTAAGAGTCACATTATACATGATATGCCACGTATATCCAAAATCGGTATTTTTTGATAAATATGTTCAGTATCTACATTATGGGCTTACAGTGACGGTAGTATTTGACGGCTACAGTGACTCGACAAAGAATATTAAAGCTCAGAACAACGTCGTCGTACTACAAAAACATCATCGGGTTCTGAGATTATCTTTGATGAATTTATGACAGTTCCAGCGAATCAAAGAAAAATTTAATGCAACAAACGGAACAATTGTAGTTGGTAAAGATGTTGATTTGTTATTACTACTTACTGCAAGGACTCCAATGGATAAAATTATTTATTTACTGAAACCTGAAAGGGCTCAACAGCGAACAGAAATATATTCTTCAAAAAGTTTATCTGCTTATCCCAAATGCCAAAACTATGATCTATCTTTACATGTGATAACTGGCTGCGACACTTCGTCAGCAATGTACAGCCAAGGTCAGTCTTGCTCAAATGTCCAGTTGAGTACAATAGAGAAAGATTCCTGTGATTTTAATGAAGATACCAATGACTCGGCCATATTTGAACAAATTATGAACATCCAGCAAGAGGAACAAGAAGAAATCGAAGAAGACATGACTGTTGAAGTAGACTTTCAAGAGTATGAATCTGATTTAAATATCTAAAGAAATCTAAACAATAGTTTACCCAATAATCAATAGCAATATCAATAATAAGGTAATATCTAGAACTTAACGGGTATTGTTCCCTTAAATTATCCTTAAATTGTTATAACAGCTAGTGGAGTAGGCCTACAGGGGAAACGCGCCAAGTACACTACCTCACAGGGGGCGAGGAAATGTGTGCATATCATATATAATGTGATTCTTAGAATGGCGATATCTCAGGAATGGTAACTTTAAGAAAAAAAATTATAAAAACCATTTTTGTAGAAAATTTTAAGATCTACAACTTTGGTTTAAGGTTTTTTTTATAAAACTTACCGTTTTCGAGAAAAACCCAAAAAACAAATTTTTACTTTTGACCCCGAATAACTTTTTAGCACACATAGGATCGATGGGGATTTTTAAAACTTTATTTGTAATGGTAAACCTCAGCTCTCGACCAATATTTGGCTCTCCGGGAATTTTTGTTATTTTAAATGTCTATATTGACCGGGCTATATGTATACTTCGAATAAAGTAAAGTTCCTATAAAGCTAGTCGATATTACGGCGTGACGGGTTGATGATTCGTGTTTAAAAACGCATTTAAATGTACTAGTAAATTCAACGACAAAGGGGAAATCGTATCTGTTGCGATTTGGATTGTTTTTCACCTCTTTCGGCTTCCAAAATGGAATTTTAAAAGTTTATTATTTTGTTTTTCGAGTTTTAAGTCGTTAGGGAGGGGGGTGGTTGGTATATATTATTATTAGGGGTAGTATTATTATTATTATTATATTATTAGTATTATTATTTATTATTATAACGCGAACGCGCTGCATTCACCACCATTTTTACGTGTAGGATCTTCATCAGATACGAACATGTCACATAGGATATGTTGTGTGTATGCGGCATAAAATATTTGCGTTAGTTACTTTTTTTTTGTTAGTTATTACTATAGTATTTCTGCATGTTTGTGCTTTTTGACAAATGGCAGTCAGTAGCTTTAAACGTTTTTTCACAGCCGATCTTCTTCCTCCTCTTCCTCTTCCTCGGCCTCTTCGATCACCCCTTCGTTCTCTTCCTTATAACCGGGATGTTCGGAGATGGCGTAATAATTCCCATTGTATATGACGCCCAACTCCCTGAGGACGTCTCCTCGTATGGTGGCTTTAATCGTCCAATTGTAACAATCTTCGCTCTCGCTGTCTCTGTCCAATCGTTCGACGTCTAAAATCTTCGAGCTGAGCCGCTCCAAGATGATGCCGATATCTTTGATGGTCAAATGGCGTTTCTGATCGACGCTCAGCTGATCGATGAGCAGCAGGAACTTTTCTGAGGTGACGGCCTCGTCCTCCATCACGGTGTTCTCTGTTTCGCTTTCAGAGCTCTCGTGTTCGTTGGACTGCCCGCTACGGCCGCCACCTTCAACGTCTAAAAAACGCACGTGTCTCGACGGTGGTTGTGGCGAACTTTGCGACGTGTCCTGGATGGGCGACGTCGCCACGGATTTGTGTACCGCAATCTTGCGACCCTCTTCGTGCAGGGCGCAACAATGGAAGTCGCACTCGATGGCCCCGTTGCTTTGGGGACTACCCGCGCGAGGCATGTGAGCGTGGTGCGCACACTCCGGCGTGTGGATGTGAACGGTGCCGCTCTCTAAGGAGCTGCCTTGCTTCGACAGCCTGTGAACTGGTTTGACATCGTCGTGGTTTATCACAGTGATCTGGGGGCTGGCGTATCTCGGTTGCGGTTGGGCTACGGCGCCTGCTTGGTACACGTCGTTAATGACGGATTCTTTTTTCACGCCCGTTCCGGCTTGGATCACCAAAGAGGATCGTTTGCTAGGAGAAAACTTACCGGGCGCAGGTGAGGGGGCATCCGGCATGGCTCGAGAGGAACCCGGACGATGGTCCCAATGCAGCACGACCGTCACCCGCCCCTTGTTGTCCATGATCTTCCACGATGGGGGCTCATCGTGCAAGTCAAGAGCATGGATTGTTTCGCAGACTATCTTTGGTATCGCAGAGAATGCTACTAACAGAAAAATATACAATCAAAATATACGTATTTTTACAAGAACCATTATCACCATTCTCACTAGCATACATTAAAGCCCACAATTATATATAATTTGGCGATTTAACCTTTTTTTGTGCTACAAACATCAGTATTAATTCTTATTAATTTGTGGAGCAAACGTGGCGAAGTAAGTTATATCTTATAGGAATGAAATGTTTTTTAACCTCACATTTATTTGGTTTGGTTGCAACGAAGAATTTAGCAGAATATCGACTAAAAATCGACACATTAAAAATGTAACATGTTAAAAAGGAGATATCATTTCAAATTAAACGTCCGTTATGACCCGAGGAACACAAATTAACGTTTATGAGGATTTAATGAGAGTTCATCAAATATTTTAAAATAAATTAATAAAAAAAACGAATTGGTTTTTTTGGTAATTTTTTTTTTTAAATTTAAAATTGATGCAAAAGGAAGAGAATAATAAAAGTTTAAAAATTTTTATTGAAAAGTAAATAAAACATGAATATAGCAAAAGTATGTAATTTAAAATTTTGTTATGGAATCTTTTTATATTATAAAATGTATTGAAATGTAACGTAATAATAACTTATTGTTAGTAAAATAGTGTCTCTCAACCCTTACTCTCTTGATTATTAATATTTTATATCGTCACTGCCCAGCGAAGACCACGTGGAGGTAAGAGCTTATCCTTCGCCAAGGTAATGGGATAAGTAATGTTAGATTAGGAATTTAAGTTAGAAATGTTAGTTAACCGTTGCACCTAAAATAAACGATTCAAAACCTGAAAGAGAAAAAATTAATTAAAATATTTGCAAAAAAAAGAGAAAAAAAAAAGAACCAAAATGTTTTTTTTTTTGTAAACAAACCTGGGCAATTTTATTTGTTGTTTGGAAAATATAACTGTCTTTCTACTTTCTTCTTTAACATGCATTGGTGTCATTTTTATTTTTATTTCCTTACCATATCCTCGAATGTGTTCCTCGAGACATAATGGACACTTAATATGAATTGATCTCTTCTTTTCAACAGTTGCATGATGTACATTTTTAATACGTTGATTTTTACTCGATACACAGCTAAATTATTTGTTGCAAGCATGACAAACCAAATTATCGCTGGAAATAAATTTGAGGTTAAGAAAACATTTCATTCTAAAAAGATATAACTTACTTTACCATGTTTGCTTCACTAATTATTAATAATTAATACTGATGTTTGTAGCACAAAAAAAGTTTAAATCGCCAAATTATAATGATCGCAATTCAAAAAAGTAAAAAGTAATTGACATTAACACAGCATGACAATAACAGGAGCCAAACCAAGCGTAAAGTATGCGCAGATCGTGTCGCATCATGGAGCATACGCAGATTGTGTCGCACTGGATTTGTCGGAGTGATCGGTATAGATGTGGGCTTTAATGTATGCTATTCTCACTCCACATTCCAAACCCGATTATCGTTGTAATCTTTCGAATTACTTTCGTGCATTACTTATTAAAAAAAAACACAGTAAGCGGTAAAAAGTATTTACCTGCTCTGATAACGTCGACACCGGCAGGCAGCCATCTTTCTCCTGGTCGGAGCAACAAGAGGATGGTGTTGGCAGGAAGTGTCCTGAAATATTCGGCGTCCTCTACTTGCGTGCCATCGCTTTCGAGTACGAGTCTGACGGGCTCGCCGTGCGACAGGCCCAATTTGTCTCTTCCTCGAAGAATTAACTCGTCGAGGCTGCCGACCACCAACCCCTTACGCACGTTACGTTGTCCGTCCCATAGCTTGAACGGCCTCTTTCCGCGCGATTCCTGCAACAACAACAACCACCTGTTAATGCACCAAAAAGTCGTTTAAAAAATTACTTCCCTCGTGATATTAAGGTGGCGTAAAATTGAAAGTTTTTTTGGAAAATAATATCGCAGGAGCCTTGCAAGGTAGAAATTACCTATACTGTGAAAATCACTCGGAAACATACAGTGTAGAACAGCCAAATAAAGTAAAATCATTATTTTTATTTTTTTTTATGAAAATAGTCGCAAAAAGGGTAGACCTATCGTGTGTGCCGCGGACGGCCCGCACTGCGACTATTAGAAGGGGAAGGGATTATAGAAAGAAAATGATTGTGGACACGCTTTTTAAAAAGTTGCAGGTCATAGTTCTCTGGAAAAACTGATTTTGGAAGCTTATTCCATTCCGTAGCAGCCCTGTAAAAGAAGGATTCTTGATGAAGATTGGTCCTTGTAGTGTCAAGCTTAAGAGTAAATGTGTGAGACTGATCAGCGTGCCGAGTTCTTCGGCCGAATGTAGCCAATGGTGTGCCACGTCTTTTTCGTTCTCTATAGAGTACTCTGCCAGCGGTCTCTCTACTGGCAAATTATGCCCGAGCTCAGCCGTAGAGGGTAGAAGAAAAAAAAAGAAAATAAAAGTGAGCCGCGCCACCGACTTAGACGGTTCAAGCCGGAAACCACTAGGTCTTATGGGCACTAGCAGAGCCACACGATTAACAACCGAGATTATGGTGAACCAAATAAATGAAATTATAGCAAAAATATATTGGATACTTTACTCCTACAATAAATCAAAGTACACAGTTCAATAATAAAATTATAACAAATATAGTCAAAATTAACAGCCAACAATAAATCAAAGTACACAGTTCAATAGAAAAATTATAACAAATATAGTCAAAATTAACAGCCAACAATAAATCAAAGTACACATTTCAATAGCAAAATTATAACAAATATAGTCAAAATCAACAGCTAACAATAAATCAAAAATCCAAAGTTTACGATTCCATAAAATAACCAAAACAAAAGTAAAAGTAACAAACTTTACCAAGTTACCAAAAAAAAACGTATACAAGTCAACTTTTTAATAATACTTAATCAAACGTTCACTTAAGGCTGCTAATTTACTCATGTTTTTACTATCTACATAAAGATCTACACTGTTAAAACAATCGAGTTTATTTAAAAATATTTCTTTTTACAATGGCTGTCCTTCAAAATATCAATATTGTAGGATATTTACAAATAAGTATGAAGAAAACATTTTTACTTGGACATAACGAACTATTGAGAAGATTACTTTAATCAAAGTTCAGCCTTGGCATATTATTATAATATTAATGATATTTACAATTACAATAAGTCATGGATGTCTTCATTACAACATAAAAGACAATCAGATCAAACTAAAATCATGCTAGGAACCTACCTCATTAAAAGCCGTTGAAAGCAATTTTGAAAGATTGAATTCTAAAAAAATGGCTATTAAAGGAATTGTCTACGTTCGATGAGAAGGGAGAAGTAGGCATCGTGCAATAGAGAAAAATCACGGAGAGAGCGATATCTATTATTGATCGTATGAACTTCTCGAGGTGTGAACAACAAACTAACCTCCATTTGTTTATATGAGTGAAAAGTGAGCTTTGTATATTATTTTAAGCAATTTAAGCACTGAAAGTGTTATATTTGAACGATATTTTGCGAAGAAATGTCTAGTTGAATTTGGACATTTCTTTAAGCAAATTAATGTAGATTCTGCAAAATGTAAACAGTGGTGTGGTAAAAACTTTTCACGGAAAGGAGATGTCACTACTTCGCTGAAACTTCATCTTAAATGCTTTTTGTTAAGTATAATGTTACGGATTGAGAATAACGGGTCCGCCCATGTCCCATTATTTGGCCTTAGGCAATGGTACGGTTTTTGGGTGGCACCAAATTAGCGGATGATTTATTATCGCCACTGGCGATATTAAAATATTTGGAGAACTCCGGAGTAGACGTCCCTTTTCTCGAATAATTGATTTGCACCTATTTAAAAAGATCGCGGGTCGCAACTTTAGATTAATGAGAAATTGATATATAGTAGAACAAATTGACCTTTACAAACCTCGCGAAATGAATCAATGAGTCAAAAATGGCTACTGTTACTTTGTCGTGTGCCTAAATATTTACACTTTTTGTTTATCTTGTCAGTATTTTTTTGCGTTATAAATAACTAAATATTGCTGTTGGTTGATATTGTTTAATTTTTTTACAAGCATAACCAATTGTCAATCTGTAAGAATTCAGTTCACAGAATTAAGAAAGATGAATGTATGTAGACACCACTACATTTATAAACCTTTTTATAGGCTATAAGTGTTTACATTCATGTATCTTTCTTACTTCTTGGTTGTTAATGTAATTCTTACTTTAATTGACTTTATAAATCTACCATAAATAATGTTCCCGTTTCACGAAAGTTTAGCCACCGTCTAAAAAATAAGGTAAAGTAAAGTTTCATTACGATGTATAGTCGAAAAATTCTTGGCTAGAAGTCAGAAGGTCTATTGTGCTTTTATAGACTTGGAAAAGGCCTATGACAGAATGGTGAGGAGTGAATTGTAGTCGACATTGTCTATGTATGGGGTGAACGGTAGTTTAATACGAGCACTGAAATCATTTTACAAGGATTCTACTGCTTGTGTCAGGATAAACGGAGCTTGCACGTAGTGGTCTAACATTGAAAAGGGTGTGAGACGGGGATTGTGGCTTCGCCATGGCTGTTTAACTTATACATAGACGATTGTTTAAAAGATTTGAAAAAGAGTGCATATGGATTGAAAATCAATGATTTGATCGTCAAATGCCTTCTTTACGCCGATGATCAAGTCATATTAGCGTCATTTGATGAGGAATTGCAGGCGATGGTTAATGTCATACATGATGCACTTTAAATCAAAGGAATAAAAATAAATGTAAGCAAAACGAAAGTAATGGTTTTTGAAAGAGAAGAAAACATAACAAACTGTGCAGTTCTGATTAAGGGAGAAAGAGTGGAACAAGTAAATGAATTTGTGTACTTAGGTTCAAAGTTTACGAGAGATGAAAAGTATGACAGTTATATTAAGCGAAGGGTGTTGGCAGGAAAACAAATGAATGTGGCACTATAGCCTTATGACCAGCCAGAAAGTGTAAAAAAAGGCACGTGTGGCTGTGCATAGAGGTGTGTTGGTTTCTACACTTATGTATGGTAGTAAATGATGGGTTTGGCAGAAAAATCATAAAAATAGGATTAATGCTGCGGAGATAAGTAGTCTGAAAAGTATAGCCGAAGTGACTCGGTTAAATAAAGTAAAGAATAGTGAGATAAAAGAACGCTGTGGTGTTAAATAAGATGTGGTTACAAAGATAAATAAAGGAATGCTTAGATGGTTTGGACACGTAGAAAGGATGGATGAAGGAAGATTGACGAAACAAATTTATAAGGCGAGTGTGAATGGACTAAAGTCGGTAGAGGTCGACCTTGGCGAACATATCTCGATCAGATCAACATTATTTTGAAGAAAGGTCAGGTCAAGAGTACCAACAACCGACGAGCATATATGAACTAATGAAAGTAGAGGAAGCAAAAGATGTGTGTAAGAATCGTAGCAAGTGGTTTCTGCCTACCCCTACGGGAAAAAAGCCTGACTATATGTATGATAGACAGAACTTATACTGCTCTTAAGTTTTGTTAACAACTTCCTACACCTAAATTAAACCGTTATTGAGATATTCAACTATTTAAAATAAGCAAGTTATAGTCAACTTTCGGTATAACCGGAAGTAGTTGGAGTCTCTAAAGATTTTAGATCAATTCGGCATATCCGAAAACCTAACACCTCAAACTTTTAGATTTAAATTATGTCAAGTTATTATAAAACGTCTAATTGGAACTCCCAAAAAATCACCCTGAATATCTCAATGACGGTTTAATTTTTGGGTATAGGAAGTTGTTAACGAAGCTTAAAGAGCAGTAAAAGTTCTGTCTATCAACGTTATAAAATATATGGTGATACATTTAAGAAAGTTGAGAAATCTTTAAATATGCGTTTTGAATCACCCTGTACAATAATAAGCATTTTAATAACAAAATGACCAAGTAAAAATACACAATACTAGAAAAACAATGCAAAAAAAGTGTTTAAATTTACATTAATTATAATGATAAAGGGTGTCAAATCGAACACTTTTTCGTGATAAAAATGGTCATATCTCGTAAAACACTCAGTGTAAGTTAGTAAAACCCTATATTGGGAGAATCCCAAGAGTAGCTTTATCGTTATACGTAATAATATGCAGGGTGTTCTATTTAAAATAAGCAAGTTACAGTCAACTTCCGCTATAATCGAAATTAGTTGGAGGCTCTAAATAATTTAGATCAATTTGGCATATTCGAAAACCTCAAATTTTCAGATTTTAATTATGTCAAGTTTCTCTTAAACGTCTAATCGGAAGTCCAAAAGAATCGGCCTGCATATTATGTTAAACAAAAGCGCAGAAACATTTAAAAATATTTGTATTTCATGTCAACGGCCACAGAACCGTACCCATGTTTTGCACCGAAAATTACTTCTAGATTTTCATCGATCAAATCGAAGAGTAAATAAAATTTCGTTTCGAAGAGACTCATTAATTACAAATTTGTAGGTACCTACTATTTATCTAATTTATTAAAATTGTGTTACAATTTAATGGTGAACTTAATAAAATAAAATGTCAGAGAAAAGCCGCTTGAACCGGGGTGAATGACCTACTTGAAAAAGACACAAATATGTTTATTCTGGTATTTATTTGAGTGTGATATCACCAATGCCATATAATAATATAAAAGTATGCATTTAATTTAAGTCCACTTTCAATTTTTTTTTGTTATTAATGAAATGAAATGCCAACGATTTTAATAAAAATTTAACGTTGTACGCGGGCGAGCGAATTGTCGCAAAAAAAGAGAAAGTTTAGGTACATTGTTGCTACCTTAGACATCAAATTATCCTGCAACACGCCCATCCTGATCCTGAGCCTTATCTATCTCTCCTGCCGTCGACACACTCTGGGGGCCTTACGCGTTCCACGACATCTCGCACAGACCTGACCTACCCCAAAGTTTCCTCCCCTTATCACGGCCGTATAGCGCCGGCGTTGCCGCTTTCGCGAATGATTCCGAGAGTTTACGACATTTCTATCTGGAGCACGCACCTATGTTTGGAAATCAAAAACTGTCGAGGGCTTATATGTAGGTCAGATAGCCCTGCTTACCTCTAATTTTTATCACCCCCACAATCAAACGTGTTTCATCAGCCCGTGTGGCAGCGTCAACATCCTCTTCAAAAAAATTACGTTAAGCTGCGATCTTTTTCACGTAGTGTTTTAAAACCACTGTTTTGTTTTAAATAACCACAAATAATACCGAGAAGTTTTAAATCTTTTTATTTTTAACCTTTTTGAAAACACTTAAAGTCGTCTAACTTTCGATTATCACATGTTCGTAACAACGTTTAAATATTTTCGTGGCTCACCCTGTACATCAAAGATTTTATAAACGATTAAAATTAATAGTCTCGGATGTTTCAAAAAAGGAAAAAATCGTGTTTCTAAATTTTACAAAGCAATAGTTAAGTAGATCTCGACAATAATATCGATAAAATAGCTATTTTTATTACTAGGGAGGAAAAGATACTTTACTCCCGTGTAATACATATGATTTTTCCTCCAACCCATTTATTAAACCTTTTTCATTGGACTAAAAAATATGCCTGTAAAACATTTACTGAATAATTATTGAGCCTATTGTTCTCAGCCCATTGCTTACATTGGGTATATTGTTTTTTATACCTGTCTTTAGATTTTCGTGGTAGTAATGTTAATGACGCCTTTTCCCCGTAGGGGTAGGCAGAGACCACTTCCTTTCCCTTGCTACGGTTCTTACACACATCTTTTGCTTCCTCTTCTTTCATCAGTGCTCTCATACATGCTCGTCGGTTGTTGGTACTTTTGACCTGACCTGGTCGACCTCTACCGACTTGTCCATTCTCACTCGCTTTATAAATTTGTTTCGTCAATCTTCCTTCATCAATCCTTTCTACGTGTCCAAACCATCTAAGCATTACTTTATCTATCTTTGCAACCACATCTTCTTCTTCACCACAGCGTTCACTTATCTCACTATTTTTTACTCTATCCAACCGAGTTACTCCGGCTATACTTCTCAGATTCCTCATCTCCGCACTATTTTTATGCTTTTTTTGCCAAACCCAATATTCACTACCGTACATAAGTGTAGGAACCAACACTCCTCTACGCACATCCAGACGTGCCTTTTTTACACTTTCTGGCTGCTCATAAAGCTATGCAGTGCCCCATTCATTTGTTTTGCTGCCAACACCCTTCGTTCAATGTCACTGTCATACTTTCCATCTCTCGTAAATTTTGAACCCAAGTACACAAATTCATGTACTTATTTTACTTTTTCTCCCTTAATCATAACTGCACAGTTTGTCATGTTTTCTCTTTCTTTTTCAAAAAAAATAACTTTCGTTTTGCTTACATTAATTTTCATTCCTTTGATTTTTAGGGCATCATGCATAACACTAACCATCGCCTGCAACTCCTCTTCAAATGACACTAATATGACTTGATCATCGGCGTAAAGAAGGCATTTTACGATCAAATCATTGATTTTAAATCCATACGCACTCTCTTTCAAACTTTAAACAATCGTCTATGTATTAGATAAACAGCCATGGCGAAGCCACACATCCCTGTCTCACACCTTTTTTGATGGTAAACCAGTCCGTGTAAGCTCCGTTTATCCTGACACAAGCAGTGGAATCCTCGTAAAGTGATTTCAGTGCTCGTATTAAACTATCGCTTACCCCGCACATAGACAAAGTCGACCACTATTCACTTCTTATTATTAGGAGGCAAATTTGAAAATTTAAAATCACTTGAATCGCTTTCCATTTTTTAAAAATTTAATTATGTTTAGTAAACATAACGCGATTTTACACCCTAAAGTCAATCGCAGTGTTTGCTGTCAGTGATCCACATCATACTATGATATTTTTACTCTTAGGTAAAAAAATACAGGGTAGTGATCCCAGTTTTTTAAAGAAAACAAAATCATGTTTGAATTCCTCGATAAATTTGTGATAAAAAATCTATCTTGCCTTTTTTTCGTATAGCGCACCGTTTTTATGCAAAAAAATAAAACATCTTAACGCGTATTTTTCATTTCTTTTATACATTACTCATCTAAGTAGCGACGCTAATAGGTTACTGTCAACGTTCTGTTAAATAGGAATCTTTTAACGAAATGTCAAATTAGCGTTTCTTTATTTTTTAAGCTTTTAGTTTGGTATATCATTAATGTTAACAGTATATCCAAATCGTTGGATAGGTAGGGGAGGTACGGAACATAGGCCTGCTCGAACGCCGAATTTAAATCCTCTAGATTTTTGCATTTGGAGTTTTCTTAAGTCATTAGTTTATTCCATTACCGTCGAAAATAATGAAGACCTGAGGAATCGAATTATAGCCGGCTGTGAGACAATAAGAAATAGACCAGGAATATTTGGAGGAATTTAAACATAATTTTTAATTTGAAATATCTCAGTAGCGTACCATATTTTTCTAAAAACTGGGATCATTATCTGTATGCGCGCCAATGATAAACATAAAATTCTTAATTGCATACCAAAAAATGCGTAATAACTACCTCTTAAAACCCACCAAATTTCATTTGCATAGATTCAGAGCAATAAACAAATCGTCAGTTTTTAAGTAAAACTTTAACACCCCGTATCTCTGAAAACGAAGCATTTGCTGACATACGTTTATATAGCAAACCGTCATTATTTTTTTGTGCAGAATCACCCCTGAAGTTTGTCGCACTTATTTCCTATCACCCTGTATACCTAAGAATCCTGAAGTTGAAATTTGTATTTAAAACTAACCTAGCGTTAAAGTAACATTCATGTTTAATTTTTACCAGAATACAGGATAAAGAAGATGTTCTAGAAATTACGAGAACAATTTTAATATAATAGATTCACAAGTTTTATCATTTACAGCATGCTCGAACTGAGGGGGAGGAAAAGTACTCTTCCCCTAGCGTGGGAAATATGAGTTTCCTCCCTGATATGAAGGAGGAGGATGTTTCGAAAATGAAAAAAACACAAGTTTTATCATTTACGTTTATATTTACTTTTCCTCCCTAGGATGGGAAATATGAGTTTCCTCCCTGATGTGAAGGAGAAAAGTGTGTACTTTCTATAGGGGTAGGGGGAAAACAATATTTTCCGTAAATTTTGCAGCATGTTTACATGTTCATAAAAAAGTTCAAAACATTATTTCTCATAAATTTTGTAGCAGCAAACATTTTTTTTTTAATAAAATATGTTAAAAAATATCTCAGTTTTAAATCCAAGAGTCTGTTTATTTGCATGAAGTAGATAGGTATCTACTAAAAAATTTAGCATACGCATGTATGGGTAAGCAAATGTTAGGTTAGGTTTAATTTGAATGAAAACTATGAGTAAATTAATGTACCAAAAGGATTACTTTCAACATCTAACGAAATAAAATTCATTGAAATAAATTAGGAAAAGCTTGACAAGTTTTAACAAAATGGGTAGATAGCAAAAGAAAACAAGCTACAAAAAAATTAACCAAAGCTTATTTTATTACACAATATTCTCTACATTATCCACGTTTTATTTCAAAAAATCAATTTTAAAATTTCATAAGGATAGGATTATCTTAAATATGTAGGTATTTGAATTTGTATTTTCATTTATTACATGGTAAATTCCGGAGTAAATGATTTAAAGTAACAGAATAAATACTAATTTAAAATTATTCGTTATTTAATTCATTAACTTTTCTACTTTGTATACACCATTATCGAACTTTTTAGTTTGATATTATAATATACAATAATTTAAGTAAACAATATTAAATTTAGTCTAAACGATTTTTATTTTAAAATTATGATTAATTGAAGATACTATAATTTAATAAATTATAATTAATATATTATGTATTTTTATGAAGATAAAATTATTTTAAATTCACCATTAATTTTTCTTAAATAAATTGCGAGTTATATTTTGATAAAAAGAAATCTTTGTAGCGTAATTTGAAATTGTTCTGCGACTGAGAAAAAATTGATGTGTTAATAAATTAAAGGCGTAGTCGAAAGTTTCGGAGTGTAACCTTTTCCCAGGACCTGAGATATCGCCCACTCAAAAATTTCCTTCAAAAACGAAAAATCCATAAAGCTCCTTACAAATCTCAAACGACGGCAACGTAGCTTCAATATCTTTCCGCAATTGATCCGTGAAACAACATTATCAAACTATTTTCCAAAACAACCATTCGAAAATTTATAAGGGAGACCGTTCATGATGTTAGTACGAATCAACGTGTGTAAAAATGAAGTTTGATAAGTAGTTGAAAAATGAGTTGTGCCTCTTACCTCTCTTGCCATCACGGCATTTCTTATGTTCGGCCGCCTTTTTGCCGGCCCTGGCCCGAATCACAATCACAAAATCACTAAACCTTGTCAGTCTGTGTGTCTCCATCGTTCGCCAAACAGTTTTTCTCCATTCTCTGGCCAAATATCTTTTCCGATACTAATCTGAGACACTTACAAGCAGCAACCCTGCGATCTGCCCCCGTCTACAGCGCCATCTAGGGCCCGATCGATTGCTTTGCAGAGTTGTACGCATGAATTCCTTGCGCGTGGTTTTCCTTCGAACTCCCGGAATTTTTGAAATCCTCCGCTCGCAGACGGATTTTAATGAGCTTTTAATCCACTTTTTTTTCGTGTCTACGACGTCTACTTACATCAAACTATATCTTTATTCTTTTAGTATGCAACGAACAACAAAAGATGATTAAGAAAAGTTCAAAAAAACTAAATTGTCCATTTCAAGAGGTTAGATGCTATAGAAAACTTCAAAAACATAAATAGTCTATTGCAAAACGATCATAAGTAAATAGTAAAGGTTAAAAAATGTAAAAAGTTAGTTGAAAAATCTCCAAAATAAATGAAACTTGAATAAAATATATCAAAACTTAAATTTACTATTAGAAAACGTTAAAACTGTACAGCTAAAAGACGTTAAAAAACTATAAAATTTGTAAACTAGTTAATAAAATATACAAATAATTAAATTAAAAAGGTCTGGAGAATATATTAAATACATAAAAATCTAACAATTTTTTATCTATTGATTGAAAACAGCTCTTTTTTTATTGAATTAATACTGTATCATTGATGGATCTATTTATATATTCTCACTTCCATTAAATCATTAGTTCACTTTAAATAATCAATATCGAAAACATGTTCCACCTTAAAAAAAATAATACTTTTATGTCATTTAATTAAGATTAAAATTAATTAAAGTGTTATACATTTAAGGCAATCATTACATAAAAATTTAAGTGACATATTTTTAAAATTATAATATATTTTTTTTCTGCATTAAATATATAATTACTCCAGCACTACTTCTATGAGTACTTTTACTTTAAACAGTTGTTACTTCTTTATTTAAATTTTTAGTTGAAACGAGCAGTTCTACCAACTGAAACGTTTGTGTTTTACTTTAAACAGTTGTTACTTCTTTATTTAAATTTTTAGTTGAAACGAGCAGTTCTACCAACTGAAACGTTTGTGTGTAGTAGATGTATGGAGTAGATGTGAACTGTGAACGTTGTCAACATAACCTATAAAGTCAGCCACATGGGATTTAAGATAAACTATTTTTAAAATTATTTTAACGATATCAAATGGGTAGAAAAGCACAATTTAACAAAGATGGTGTCGTCGTTAAAAAGGGACCCGGTAGGAAGGCGAAGAAACAAAAAGAACCAACTTTTTTGAAAGCATTAACAGGTAAAACAATAATTGTTAATATCTCTCAGCTATTTTGAAAAAATACTCTTTTTTAGATAATGATGACAAAAATGATAAACCATTAAGTCGTAGACAAAAAGTACGAGCCAGAAAGAGACTTCAAAAAACACAAATCCGAAAAGAAAAGCAAAAGTTAAAACGAGGTCCAGAAATTTTAACTAATGAGGACGATAATCTTGAGAATTCATCAGAGAAATCTGATGAGGAAATAACACTTAGGCCAAGCACATCTGGTTACTCTGATGATAATAAACTGTGGCTTAAACCTAAAATTCTTAAATCAACTTCTAATAACATAAATGTAAGTTCTTTTTTAATTTACTTATTTAATGTTACAAACTTGTCATTAGTTCAAACAATATTATAAAACCAGGATAATAATAAGTGCAGTTATGCATAAGGGTTTTAAAAAGAAAAGGGTAGAGATAACACCTTTCCTAACCTAAAACAAAAATTGTGTTAAGTGGAACAAATTTATGAATTAAATTTAACAATTCATTAAAAGTAACTTTTTGGACTTTATAAGATTATTTCCCACAAAAATTCCAGAAGGTTAATAGTGATTTCTTAGAAACATTGTGTTTTGTAAGGTGTTAAAAGTAATTCTTATATTTTTACATGGAGCATCTTTTCTATTTTGATCTTAATTTTACTGTTTGACTGTATATAAATCCTTTTGTCATCTACACAAATAAGTAAAATTTCCTTTTTGTTATTGCTTCTGCACTTGATAAAAGAATTTATCTTTTTATTAATTAGACTTTCTCCCTAAATTCCAAATAAACTATTTTTTAGGTATTGATGGCATCTACTGGGATTAATTCCCTGCATCCATGTGAACACTTGATTACAATTAAACTATTTTCTCCTATATGTCTGTCTAAATCCATTTTATTCATAAAATAACCACAAGGTTGTGTTTTAGTTTTCAAAAATTTGGAAAATTTCTTTAGACCTATTTGCTCAAAACCAAGAGTTGTAAACATTTTCTTTTCTGTTTTTTGGGGTGCTCTGTGTTCACAGTTCACAAAAAATTTTAAAAGCGGAAGCCATAAAATATAAATTTTGCAATAATGCTTTTGAAATAATCTACTCGATTATTGCTCAAAGGCTTCTACTATTATAAATTAGGCAATTTATATTAGACGTTATATCATATGTATAAACCATTTTTTTGTTTGGAATCGTGTTACCTTTTGACAAAGAGAACTGTTTTTCACTATCTAACAGCTTCCCTGTTTTTTAATCGATGATACATAGTGCCCCAGATTTTCCTATTAAATTAAAATGTACAAAACTTTAGAGTTTCATGTAATTTTACCCTTTGATAATGTTTGCCTATTTTACTGATCTGAAAAATACCTATAATATGATCAATTTTCGGTAGAAAAATAGTGCCTTATTTGTTTTTTACATTAAAATTAAATCTTTTGCTTCCTCTACTTTCATCAGTGCTCTCATACATGCTCGTTGGTTGTTGGTACTCTTGACCTGGCCTTTCTTCGAAAAAAATTTGATCTGGTTGAGATATGTTTGCCGAGGTTGACCTTTACCGACTTGTCCATTTACACTCGCCTTAAATAAATTTGTTTCCATCCTTTCTACATGTTTAAACAAAATGACTATCCGCAGTCCACATTTCGCCCTTACGGGAAGCAAGACATAACTATCACTCATAGCTTCCCATGACAAATAAAATCTATACTAAAAATAAATACATATTACCAAATTAAAATTTAATTTAAATATATGGCACTTGTAGAAAAAAATTAAAAGTACTTACAGAAATTCCAATACAAAATGTCAAAATCGGACTCTTCGTATTCAAAAACCAAACCAAAAAATAAATACAAATTCTTAACGAATGTACCACAATTAAACACAAAATAATATAATAACACAGCAACTAATAGCTATTAACCAAATTAATAATGTTTTAACAATTTTCTTGAAAATTTGCCTTTTTTACTAGAGCTATATAAAATGTGACTTCTCTTGACAGATCATTTCAATCCTTTATAAATCCAATAAATTGTTTATTTAATTTGTATAATCCTAAGTTTCAGAAACTTCAAAGTCGAATCAACATATCACTTTATTTTTATTATATTACAAAATGCAAACAAAATAGAGCCCCAATGTTTTTAAATTTGTGCGTTTTTTTACCAACTTGACAATTTTCTTAAAGGGATTCTATTGTTCTTCTTGATAAAAATTACTTTAAGGTATATTTAAATGTCTTTTCTACAGCAAAATTTTTCAATAATTTTGGATTTCTAAATCTGCTGCTATTCACTTTTGAAAATATTCCAAAATCGACCGAATTTCTAGTGTAAGAATCTTCCAATAACTAGACAATCAAAATCTGTTAATTTGTTTAGGTTTCTCCCTAGCATTTTCTTTATTGTTTATACAAAACTGTATCTCAAATAATCCATTATTAAAATATTCCCTTTGATGTTTTAGAATGAAGATGAATCATCTGATGAACAAAATGAATCAGATGATCAAAACTTCAAAATTCAAAATTTAAATGATGTTTCTGACAGCGATTCTGAAGAACAAGATGAATTTTCGGCTGATTCTGATATGGAATTATCAGAAGAGAAACAAAGTAAAAGAAAAATTAATAAAAAAAAAACAAAAACTGATCAGGAACAATTTTCTGATGATTCCAGTGAAGAATTAGTACCAGTTGAAAAACAAGGCAAACGCACTAGGAAGGTTAAAAAACAAAACAGAAAAAAGGGAAAGTCACAAGAAAATGAAGACTCTGGAGAAAATAATGAGTCTTCTGATGATTCTAGTGATGAAGATATGCTACCTATTGAAAAAGAAAGCAAAAAATTGAGGAAGCAACAACAAAAAGATGACAAATTAGCTGAAGAAGAGTTACAAATGAATATAGCAGATCAAGAAAAGTTTGTGTTTCCAACAAAAGATTCTGAATCTGAAATTAAGAGTTTGCAAGAAGTGCAACAGAGGATCAGAGAAATTCTTGCAGTTCTTACTGATTTTAAAACACTCAGAGATGACGAACATTCCCGTTCAGAATATGTGGACATTCTAAAAAACGATTTGTGCACTTATTACAGTTACAATGAATTTCTGATGGACAAATTAATGCAGATTTTCCCATTTTCGGAACTACTGGAGTTCCTGGAATCCAGCGAGGTACAGAGACCTTTGACTATAAGAACTAACAGCTTAAAAACTAGGAGAAGAGATCTGGCACAAGCATTAATTAATAGGGGTGTCAATTTGGATCCGGTGGGGAAGTGGAGTAAAGTGGGGATTGTAGTTTATTCATCGCAGGTACCGATGGGGGCCACCCCGGAATATTTGGCTGGACATTACATTATTCAGGTTAGTAGTGGTGATACATTTTAGAAAATAATATTTTGCGTTAAAATCGGTATTTGTAGGGTGCATCAAGTATGTTGCCCGTAATGGCGCTGGCTCCCCAAGAAAATGAACGTGTCCTTGACATGTCTGCTGCTCCGGGGGGCAAAGCCTCTCATATAGCGGCCATCATGAAGAATACTGGAGTGCTTTTCGCCAATGACCTCAACAAAGATAGAATAAAAGCTGTTGTCGGAAATTTTCACAGAATGGGTGTAGTTAATTCTGTCATAACTTGCATGGATGGCCGAACTTATCCCAAATACATGAAAGGATTCGATAGAGTCCTTTTGGACGCACCCTGTACAGGTAAATAAACTGATTTTAAGGTGTAAGTAAGCAGGTCTAAACTTAACAATTCCTTGTTCTAGGTACAGGAGTTGTGGCGAAGGACCAGAGCGTCAAAACTAACAAAGACGAAATTGATATCCAGCGATGTTACAATCTACAAAGGCAATTACTGTTAGCAGCCATAGATTGCGTCAATTCCAAATCTCCTACTGGCGGTTACATCGTATATTCGACATGTTCCATCTTACCGGAAGAAAACGAATGGGTGATAGATTTTGCTTTAAAAAAACGTAACGTGAAACTCGTTGAAACTGGTTTGGATTTCGGTACCGACGGTTTTGTCAATTACAGGCATCATAGATTTCATCCTACTATGAAATTAACTAAAAGATTCTATCCGCATACTCACAATATGGACGGATTTTTTGTAGCTAAACTTAAAAAATTCTCTGATGTTATACCCAAATCTGAAAACATCGATAAAAATGAAGAACTTCTAGATATTCAAGCAGATGCGCCAATCGATGTACCCGTCGATGTTCTCGATGTACCCGTCGATGTTCCTGTCAATGTCGCTGTTGAAATTCCTGTCGAAGTTAAATCAAAATTGAAACAAAAAGTAAACAAAAATAAGAAAAATAAAAAATCATTTGGAGAACTAAAAAAATTTAAAAATGGCATTAAACATAACAAAAAAATGAAAAATAGATGAAATTTCCAATCTGTGTTATTTAAGTATCAGAATAAATATTAAATTTTTAACTGTGGTTTTATTTTTCTCTTTAACAAATATTTAGTCGATATTTTGTCAAAAAAAATTACTTTGAAAATATTTGTAGGCCTTAAGTATGCTGGTGAAATTCGATACAAATATATAGAACGTTACCAACGCCTTTTAATGGGTTTTTGTAATAACTCACATCTTTTTATGTTCATGATGTTAAGATAATCTTTAGCTGGTCATTCAAAACCAATGTTGAAAATTGAAGAAGGGACAATCTACCATCATTTGGATGCCCTCTACCAATGTTTGCAGACAAAAGTCACCTCCCGGAGAACGATCTATAAGTCGGTGACAAGGAAAGATGGGATCATTTGTAATGTGTATTGCCCAGGTGAGCCCAAGGAGACAAAGTTCTGTTAAATTAAAAGCTTTATTTCCAAAAAATAATACCTATGTACAATAAATAAAAAAATGACCGAGCCTTACAGTAGTCGCATATGATGTGTAACATTTGACATCTCACTTAGTAATAAGCAATTTTAAAATTATATTCTAAAAAAAATGGGTCACTTATTATTTGAAATGATTTTTCATAACAAACAATAATTCTTTTTAATGCAAATTGTATTTTATTTAATTGACACGGACAGTGACAGAAATCAGCCTCAAAATTTAAAAAAGCTAAATACTGAAATATTTTATTCAAATAATTAATTATTACTTACTGCAAAGCTTTATGAATAGCCAGAAAGTGTCAAAAAAGGAACGTCAGGTGGTGCATAGAGGTGTGTTGGTTCCTACACTTATGTACGGTAGTGAATGTTGGTTTTGGCAGAAGAAGCATGAAAATAGGATTAATGCTGCAAAAATGAGTAGTCTAAGAAGTATAGCCGGAGTGACTCGGTTGGATAAAGTAAAGAATAGTTAGATAAGAAAATGCTGTGGTGTAAAAGAAGAATCTCAAACGTATGCAAGTCTGAGCAGGTTCATAAGCCGCAATGATAATTCAGTATCCAGGATACTGTCGCCGTCAGACTGGTAGAAATTTAGTATTGCTCGCTTGCCGAATGCAGTGTGAATAACTTGATTTAAACGCATGTTTTTCTATCACTTTTTTGTATAAAATATGCCACAGCATAACGCACTCTTCAATGTCCATTTTATAATAATAGCACTATACTGCACTGATATTGTCTCCGAACTGAGAAAATTTATTAACAAAACTATGTACTGACAAATGTATCTAGGCTGCATCTGGCCTCAATTATGTACCTCGGAAACAGTATCCTAGTCTGAAAGAGCCATAACAAAAACAAACCAAGGAAAATTTACAGCACATGTTCGAATTGTTCTCCGTTGACTACTAAACAATGACTTAACCTGATGGTATCAAATTCGTCTTTTGTAGCATAGCGGATGTTACGTTCTACATTTCCTGCCTAATTCAGTCTCTTTTAGGTCACGAATATTGTCGGTTCTGTTCTGTTCTGTCGATCTGAAAATGTTAAGAAAATCTGTTAAATTTTCATCAAAAAAATATGGACCAATAATTGTATTTCTTACAATACCAGCCCATACGATGATTTTTTGTGGTTCTATCTTTCTGATCCTCAGGTATTTGCAATCATTTATTCCGAAACTGAAACAAACTATTCAGTACGAAAAATTCAAATGTAGAATACTTACCTGTAGATGAAAATGATGAGAGGTGCTGTAGACAAGTGCCAGAGAGCATGACGGCATGACGATGAAATCATTGATTTTCAATCCATTCGCCCTCTTTTTCAAATTTTTTAAACAATCGTCTATGTATAAGTTAAACATCCTGACACAAGCAGTGTAACGAAAAAAACAATTATTACCATTATGCAAATTGATTGCAGATCCGGTCAGTTCATTTAAAGGGCCATGATGAATGTTGATTTAATTCAGAAGAGCAGTTGTTTATGTGGCTTGATGAAGATTGATTTAACGCAGAAAGGCAGTAGTTGTTCTCTACCAATGTGATATAATTTTACTTTTCCGCAAGGTGTGCGGAAAATTGTAACTTTAAGCACGCTCGTAAGAAAAATATTAATGTGAATTACTTTCATGATCTTATATTTTTTAAAACATACAAAAAGCTACGTTTTTTCCCTTGGGGATAGACAGAGACCACTTCTTTCCACTTGCTACGGTTCTTATACACGTCGTTTGCTTCTTCTACTTTCATCAGCGCTTTCATACAAGCTCGTCGGTTGCTGGTTCTTTTGACCTGGCATTTTTTCAAAATAATTTCGATCTTGTATGTTCGCCTATGTCGACCTCTACTGACTTGCCCATTCACACTCGCCTTATAAATATGTATTGTCAAACTTCTTTTATTCATAAACTTACAGGAAAAAATCATAAATACAGTTATTACTCATTTTGCTTTAAATATAGTCCTTTTTTACCTAGACACATTGTAATTCAAGAATTTCTTGGTGAGGAATGTCACGAAATTCTGATTATTCGTAAAATAATTTCTATATATTTAAAGTTCCTAATGTATCACCATAGCAAACTATTAAATTTAGAATTTCATGAAAAAAGTGCCGCAATAGAATAAAAAATGACAAAAACTTGTTTTATTCAATAATTGTTAGATTTATAGTTTTAGCAATGTACAATCTAATGTGAAGTAAAAAAAAAATTGCAATTCTAATTTTGTTTTATTTATCAACCCCGTGGAAGAACAGTCAAAATTTTACTTGAACGTTGTTTTGTTTGTATTATTACTTTCTTTCCTAAATAACTATTAAGAAAAAAAAATTGTGCGGTCGTGGGACCGCCGTGTCCCTTAAGTTCTTTCTTCAACTCCGAATGTAATTCGAAATAAAATATGTATATTTTAATTTCTATTTTAAATTATTCTTCAAGGCAAATAATCTACATGAACGAATTACATCGGAAAGTTTCATTCAATATTGCATTTTTTGGGAGTGATTTCGTGAAATTGGACGGAAGTGTGTAACAGATGTGTAACATCTTTCCTTTCGCTTTCTTAAATTTTGTGGAAGTGATTTCGTGAAATGTAACAGGAACTCGCGGAAGCAGGCGATATCTGATTTGACGAATGAGCGCGCGGTGGTAAAGTTGGCCTTCAGATAGCTGTCAATTAATTTTCCGAGAGGTCGGTACTGTCAGCCATAAGCTGTGCACTTAAGTTACAGTGTTGTGTATAAAGTTTGCTGTTATATACGAAAACTATATAAATAAATATTAACTGCTGATAATAAGTCTCAATAAAGTGCAGATCATTGGTAAAAAATTCAAGTAAGTAGTAATAAATAATTATTTGAATAAAATATTTCAGTATTTAGCTTTTTTAAATTTTAAGGTTGCTGATTTCTGTCACTCCTAGTGTTAATTAAATAAAATACAATCTTAATTAAAAAGAGTTATTGTTTGTTATGAAAAATCATTTCAAATAATACCTGACCCATTTTTTTTAGAATATAATTTTAAAATACTTAATTACCAAGGTGAGATGTCAAATGTTACGCATCATATGCGATTACAGTAAGGCTCGCTCGTTTTATTTTGATTCTGCCGGAATTGTTGTTGGTGTGAGCATTGATTTTCGGTATTTATTTGCACTCTGAAGTTTGCGCTTTCTATACTCTTTTGGATTTTGAACACATGTTTTCACTATTATCTCCCTATAATTTAAATAGTAAAATAAATAGTAAACACTCAAATCACATGTACAATAAACGAATATAAACAGTAAATACTTGTATCAAGCTACAATTTTATCAACCTATTCTAAATCTGTATTACACACATTTTTCTGCATTTTCCATTTTTCAAATCTTAGTTTCAATAATAAACAATATTCACGTATGATCTAACACAATAAATTATAGTTTAAAAAAACTAAAAAACTCTTTTAGAGTTAATCAAACTAAAAAGTAAAAAATAATTCTTAACATGGGAATAAAATTACTGACGAGAAAATTAGTCACTGTTCTATAAGCGTGGAGTGCTTTCATTTCGTTACGCAGAGTTAGTTTAAAAATGTATGGAGGGTAGAGATAAGGAGAATCATCTGTGTACATAAAAAAGTGTCCGTCCAAACGCATTAAATTAGGGTGGCGCCACATTAGCATCAGGGTAAATTTTAAAGGAAGTGCCAAATATTATTAGAGTAGGATTGTAGTAAAAAAATAATAAACGTACTGTTCACAGTTCACGAAAAAAAATCACTCTAGCTACACTTTTTCTTACAATAATTCTTTAAGGTTATATTTACTACATTTCTTTGTACTTTGCAAGTAGTAAAATTTTCAAAAAGTAATTACTTTAGTCGACAATAATATTAAATTTTTTAACCCGACATACTTCAATTCGTTTACAATTGCTACATTCATACCATACCCCTTGTCTACACCAGCGCTATTCTGGAAGGTTTTTGAACTGTTATTTATAGCTTACAGCTGGACACTTTTTTAGGTTTTCTACCATATGATATGAATCTCCTTACCTCTACCAAAGATTAGTGGTTAGACAACTAACCTATTCTCTGTGCCTCTACCCTCCATATAAAAATGACAGTGACATTAATTTTTTAGTTTTTTTAGACTATAATTTATTTTTCGCATTTTAGTTCGATTTGTTTAACTCACTAAAAAAATTACCTATGTATTAAATTGTAAAAGCACAAAAAAATTGCATCGGCCGGGAATCGAACCCGGGCTGCCCGCGTGGCAGGCGAGCATTCTACTACTGAACCACCGATGCATTTTGTTACGTGACGATTGCTACTAAATCGCACTACCTGTTAGCCGCGTTAAGGAACTTCGTTCCAAAAATCACATTTTTTCATAAATAAATCTAAAAAAATAAAATATTTAAAATAATGTGCGGTGGTGGTGGTTCCATTAACCGACATAAGATAGAAAGAGATAGGTATCCCTAACAGATGCGGGTTGCCTATGCAGTGGTATTGCCTCTCTTTTCGCCCAAGACAGGACCGCTCCAGTTACGTAAAATAAAGTTAACTGGTGTAAAAACGTGTAATTTGACAATCGAAGTAGTGTAATTGGAGAGTTTGGTGTTGGCAACACTGGACCATGGTCCAAAACCGGACTTCAGCTCAAAAAATTCGTTGGTGTCTGGTTGGTAAAACAAATACTCATGTTTACTTAATCATTGACAGGTGACACATAAATAACAGAGGTCAGGAATTGTCTCTGCATTTGCAAATCTGCATCAACGAATGACAAGGGAAGTGGATGGATTGTTAAAAAATTAGGAGTTTCTAATAGTTGCAATCAATATTAAATAATTTCAGTTAAATAAAAACTATGTAAATGAATCTTGTTGACAAGAAACCTGGATATACCAGGAGTGGGGTAAACGTTATAACCGCAGAGAACAATGTATTGTAATAAACTAAAATTTTGTTTTATAGGATCCGCCACTATTTTTTATTATGATGCGATTTAACATTAAAGTTGCTTTACTTTTTCTGATATTCATTGGAATTTTAACTATTTTAACTTTATACTCGTTTTGTGGAAATCCCAATAAAGAATGGAATAGGTACAATCTTAATTCCAAAACCTTTGATCTCCAAGTAACTGAAGAAATAGATTGTGAAATCAATGGAGAGTATATCGTCGGGTGTCGCAAAGAAGGAGACGATGTTTATATACCATTTTCATTCTTACACAGGTGAAAAACCAAACTCCTACATTTAGAATTTATATATTTAACAAAATAAGTTTTGTATTGTAGGTATTTTGAGGTGTATGGAAAATTAGCTACCTATGATGGAACAGAGAGGTTCGAGTGGTCTCACAGTTACAGTAAAGTGTATCGTCCAAAAGCAAAATATGATCCTAGGGGAGTTTTCTTGTACTTTGAGAATTACAATGTGGAAGTAAGGGAAAGAGTTAAATGTGTTAGTGCAATTGAGGGAGTTCCTGTCTCTACACAATGGGAGAGCCAAGGTAAGTGTCGGTTTTTTTTCGAATACAGATTATTTATTTATTTTTAATGCAGGTTACTACTATCCAACTCAGATAGCACAGTTTGGACTGTCTCACTTTAGTAAAAATTTAACCGAGCCAGAACCTAGAAGGAAAATGATAGAAAACTGCGAGAAAGATTTGGCCAAATGGTTAGTGCCCCCAACGGCAAAACTAGAAAGAGTGTCTGGTAAATATACCTCTAATAGGATTTTAAAATTCATGACTAGTGAGAATTATGCAGAAGGGATTAGATTAAAGATGGATCATGTCTTGTACTTTGTTATGAGTTTAGATTTAATTTTAAATGGAAACAGCAGTATTATGATTACTATGCAAAACAGAGAGACCAAAGAGATTTATTTTTTACATTATATCACCTCTGATATTTGGATTACTTCTCAGGTAATGATTATTTCATTTGTGCTAAATACTTTAACTAAAAAATAGCTTTGTGTCAATTTTTTAATAATTATTCTCCATTAGGAAAATAACATATACCATGGCATCGGAGCAATGAAATCTTGGAAAAAAATGACAAGAGATTTAATAATTGATCTTCATAAAGGTCTAACATTATCAGAGAAAGACAAATCGAAGCCGAAATTGTCAAGATCAAAAATGAAGGTTGTTGATATTGTTCTGAGAGGTTCTGGATTCATCGATAATCTCACATTATCTTCTTCAGAGCATATTCAGCAATTTTACGATGCAGCTGAGTGGTTTGTTAGGCATCAAGATGCTGAAACTGGGGGATGGGCAATTCCAGTTAAGAGAAAATTGGCAGCGGGATTTCAAGATTTGGAACCTGGTAATGTTTTGTTAATTTGTTTACCATTTTGATCTGTAACTGTCGTGAATCCAAAAGATAAGTTTTCATAATTGATTATCTGTTTTAATAATTTTAAAATATGGGAAAATAAAAATCACGTTTAATTTATTCTATATTAAGTAAGTTACTAAATTTTATTTTAACTATTGTATTATATATATATATATATATATATATATATATATATATATACTTATGTACTATATATATACAAAAGAAATTTTGTAATAAATTTGAATTAAATAGTTGTTCAGAAGATTTTTATAAATGATAACTGTTGTGCAGAATAGACAAAATAAAACTGTTACTTTAGAAATTACACAGGTCCACAAGGTTCTATTAGGGGTCATTTCCAAAGTATTTTGCCCCATAGAATCTGAATTTGATGTCAGAATTGAGCTATTATGTCATGATTTTACAGAGTTGTCAGGTTAGCTAACCAAAAATTCACCAATTGTTATGGAAAAACACCCGAATTGCAACAAAAATACTACAATTTGTTCTAAATCTTATTATTGACCATACCAAGGTTTATTTAATGTTATTTTTGTAAGTAATTTGGACTTAACAGTCTTCCCCTAAAATTAACATTTTTGAATAAAGTACACTAATATAAGTATAAAAAAGTAATGAACATTCCTTATTTAATTGATGATTCCTGTTCTATTTGTTGGCAAATTTTCACAATTAATCGGCGAAAAAATATTTCAGTTATAATTTTAAAATGTTCCAACATTAAATGGAGAGCATGGAAATAAGTTTTGAATAGAAATTTAATAACCCTAAAAATTATCTTAGCTGTGTTATATCTGTAGGGTTAGGTGCATCAATTATGGCATCTACCTTAGATTTTTGCGGATGTATTCCATCTTTAGAAATTTCGTAATTTAGAAATTCAACAGTTTTTTTAAAGAATTTACATTTATCTTTATTAATTTTGATATTATGATCATTAAGTCTCTGTAACACTTCTTTAGTGACTTTATTAAAACATTCAGAATAATCTTTCCCAGAAATTATTAGGTCATCCCGGTATATTCCTACTTCAAGACCTATAAAAACCTTTTCCATAGTTGACTGGAAAATAGCTACTGCGCTAGACACTCCATTTGGCAATCGGGTATACTGCATTAATCCTAAATGATTATGTATCGTTAATAATTATTGAGATTTCTGGTCTACCCTTAGTTACAAATAAGCATTACTTAAATCTAGTATAGTAAAAATACTCCCACCTTTAAACATACAAAACACTCCCAATTGACTGCTGGACAGGACCTAAAAAAAATCGTGCCATCTTCCACATCTATTGCATGTTTTATTATATTTATTAGCAAAACCTTTATCATGAAAACTTGACTTTGTACTAGAATTCAAGGTATCACTTCCACTAGACTTTTGGCTTCGGCTTTTTACTAATTTGTTCAAATTTTCATTGTTAATAGACCTAGCCTGACCTGCAAGTTCCATGCTTAATGCTGATTTACGTGCCTTAGTATAAGTAAGCTCATCTACAATTAACAGTTTTAGTTTTATTTTGTCTGATTGGAGTCCTCAGACAAATTTATCCCGTAAGGGCTCATCCAGGAACTGAGCAAATTGGCAATGTTAAGATACATTTTTTAGTTTTTCTGTGAATTCTGTAATATTTTCATTAGATTCCTGTCGACATTTATAAAATTTGTAACGCTCTGCAATCACTAACCTTTTTGGACTATAGTGGCTAGTTAACAAGTTTATTAATTGAACAAATGTTAAGAGTACTGGGTAGTTCTGAGGATACCAAATCTTTAAGGATCGTAAAAGCTTTGCCTCCTATTAGGGTTAAGAAGGTAGGCACCTTTTTGGCTTCATTGTACAGAAACAGTTGTTCCATACGTTCTATATAAATTGTTATATCTGTCTCCCTTGGTTTAAAGTGTTTGATTGAGCCTATGAACGACATTATTTTTGTCTTATTCTGGTACAGGACACTAGTACAGATTTACTTTACTCTGACAATAAATACCAAAATAATTGTACTTGTCGCCAAACTGTTATTTTAGTCCCGATATCTCCATTAATAACGAAGCTAGTGACGTGAAATTGTAACCAATAAACAACAAGCGCTTGCCCGTTAACTCATTAATATTTCATACAGGGTGTTTTAAACTTAGCCGCCAACATGCACAATTTAAATCATTTATAAGTAGCTTACTTTAAATAGAATACCCTCTATTTTATTACATTTTCCGCTGTATTTTTTTAAGCCAACTCCGAAAATTAACCAATAGCATGAAAGGATTATTAATTGTAGATATCATTAAAAACGTTGACTAGGTATTTTGTATTAATTTAATTAAATAACTTACAACCAAAAATAACTAAATGTAATATTAAACAAATAAAGTTTTATAATAAGTGTTCAAAATTAGCACCATGTACTTCTAAACATTTATTAATCCTTTTCATTAAGTTGTCTTGTAATTCTGAAAATATGGTCGGGTGTTAGAGAATTAAAAGCAAGTAAGACTTTCTGCATCATATCTTCCTTTGTCGTAACAGGTTTGGAAAATACCTGATTATTAATGTTACCCCAAATACCAAAATCTAAAGGAGCCAAGTCAGGAGAGCGAGCTGGCCAATGAAACGAACCCTGAATCCATCTATCATCAAACATGTCGTAAAGATGCTGAGCAACAGGCCCAAAGTTATGAGGAGGTGCTCCTTCTTGCTGATACCAAGCTGAACCCGCCTCTCCATTTCTTAAAGTATGTAACGCCGGTCGTATGGCTTCTTCTAAAATGTGGCAATATCTTTCACCATTTAAATTTTCATCATAAAATTCTAAAATTTTATCGTCTATTAATGCACAAAAAACATTAAAACTCCCAACTATCTTGAAAGTAATGTTCTCTACTAACATGTGGATTTTCATTAGACCAAAAATGGGAATTATTTTGATTAAATAATCCATTTTTGCTAAACTTTGCTGCATCACACCATATAACTTTTTTTATGAAGTTTTCATTCTCTTGGTTCTTCATTAAAAACCATTCACAGAATTCTACCCTTCAAGGAAGATCACCCAATTGTAAGTGTTGCACCAGATGATATAAAAATGGTTTCCATTTGTGTTTTTTTAAAATGCGATGAATTGTTATCGTCGACAAAGTAAGATCTCTCTCACAATCTCTAATGGAGGCATATGGAGAGGCCGTAAAATAACCCAAAATATTAATTTCGTTTATGTCACTGCCCACTAGTGGTTTATTTTTATTAATTTTTGTCTTAAATTGACCAAACTGACGGCAGTTTTTAAGCAATCTTACAATATCAGCAGTTGTATTTGGTCGATTTGGATATCTTTCTGCAAAAACACGAACATCATTCTTGTTACAGAAAACATTGAAAAAGTACGTGAGCAACCTATTCTGTATGATTTATCTCACACTGAATATATAAAAATGTAAAAAAGAAAGATAAAATATGTGACGATTTTGTAATGTCCATTGGTGGAGTAACAGATAAGTAAAAATACCTATTTAAAAAAAATACCTATGTACTTTTTAATAAAAATTAATCATCATTCATCTTCGATCACTAATAAGGAGCTGCTTTTTTTTTCATAAAAAGAAACTAATATTTGTAAGCGGTAACTGACACTAAACGCGTTGGCGTGCGGCCGTGTTTGTTCGCCTTGTTATCGCTCTGGTTTGCGCGCCGCTTCACTTCTTTAAAATCACCCAAACTTGGGGGAAAATTCTGTTTTGGTTATGTGTAAGATATCTTTTTTGACACAGTGTTGCCAACAGTACGTATTTTTAGGTACAATTTATCAAAATTATCGACCCCAAAAACCACCAAATAAATTCTTAAGAGAAATTAACTAGTAAAAATAGTATGTCTCAATGGGTTAATCTGAATGTTCATGACTTTGTTGGGATATATTTTATAACTTAAATGGTCGTTACTTTATAAGAAAATATCAGTGGTCTGGGTGCCACCCGAGAGGTCCACACGAATAACTTCTCAGTGGAAAGAATGAAAAAAATACCATGTTTTGTTGTTATATTTATTATTATTAAAATTATTATAAAAAACAATTTCAAATTGTTTATAACAAATTATAATTGTCATTAACAATATTCTATTTATGTCAACCGTATTCTTTCAAACTTTTTCTTATCATTTCATAAGCGGGAGCTATTTTCAATTGTTCATAACAATTGAATTTTTTTTAATTATGATCAATTATCATTTGTAGTAACAATATTCAATTGTTATAAACAATACTTAATTATTACTAACAATAATTTTTCACTGTTATAGCGTCTTCAATGCTATTCTCTCAATACTGACAAGTTTCAAATTCTCCAATTCCTATTTTTGTTTTCTAAAACTATCTCTTTTTATGAAATATTGTTATCATATTTTTCATACAAATATTCGTAACATGCAATAATCATATTATTCAAAAGATCTTAAAATTTTGTATTAAAAATAGTATAATTTATAAATTGCAAAATTCAGGTAGTTTACCATTTTTTTCAGTTTTTTTATTCTCCATAAAAAACAGCTCGACCGATTTTGCTGGAAACCTAATCAGTTTTAAGTTGTGTAATTATGCGTCGAATGCAATTGGTCCCACGTCGATATCATTTTTTGTTCTCGAGATAATCGAGACGAAAAATTATTCCGAACGCACATACGAACATACGTACATACACACACAGACGTCTACTTAAAAACTACTGTATTCGACATGCTCTTGTCCGAGAGTATAGAAAAATCAACTCTGATCCCATGCTACGCTCCCACGTTTTAGTTACCGGCAGAGACATAAATAGGCTGCGCTCAAGAAAACCCCCCCCTAAAAACTGCAAAAATGCTTATAGAAAATAACTTCGACATAACTGAACGCTAGAAAGAGGACTGGGAGAATAATGTACCGCCTGCCAAACTGAACATGCCGTGCGTTACAAGCAGACCAGAGGGTTTCGACCAACCAAGACGAATCTGGGCCACACTTAATAGAATAAGAACAAACTGTGGCAGATGCTCCGATTCGCTTTACAGGTGGGGAAAAATACCCTCCCCAAATTGCGACTGTGGCGCAGGAAGACAAACCGTTAAACACCTGGTCGAGGAATGCCCGATTAGATCCTACAGTGGTAACCCATCTGATTTCTTAGTTGCGACAAAGGAGTCAATTAAGTATATTTGTAACCTCGATGTTTGTTTGTAGAATTAAGTGATATTGTTACCTAGTGTAAATGTTCGTAATGTATTTTTATCTATTTTCTTGTATTATTTATTGTGTTTATTTATAACTTGCCTGTGATGTAGCCATACGCTAAATAAATAAAATAACTGTATTCGACTCTGGGGACCTTGAAATGTGGAGAGATGTCAAAATTCGGGATTCGCAAAATCGGACCCATTACTATAACTTCCCGCTGGGAAGTTAAAAAATCGTAATTGACCGCCTAATATCTTATTTTGAAGAGTGAGAGAAGTTTTAAATGATGCAACTAAAAATAAAGACCGAAAAAATTGTGTACAACCATTAGACCAATTTTTTGAGTATATAACCTTAAATATCTAAAAAAATCGTGGCTCCAAGCTGCCTAATAACAAATAATACCCCATTTTTTGTAGACTTGCGATTATTAATTTTAATAGTAAAATCCATTTAATTTCAGGTTGGTACTCTTCGATGGGTCAAGGTCACGCTATTTCCGTTCTCTCACGAGCCTATTATCATTCCGGAGGTGACATTCGTTATCTGACAGCTGCTCTTCGAGCTTTAAAACCTTTCCTGGTGGCAAGCGACGACGGAGGCGTCCGGGCTACTTTTCTCAATAACTACCATTGGTACGAGGAGTATCCCACGAAACCTGCCTCTTTCGTACTTAACGGTTTCATTTATTCTCTTTTGGGTTTGTATGATTTAATTAGTATTTCACAGCACGGAGAGGCCCAACAGGCGGAATTTCTCTACGACGATGGAATGAGGTCTCTCAAAAAAATGTTGACGTTGTTCGATATGGGCAGCGTGACCTCCTACGATTTGAGACACTTTACTGTCGGTACGGCGCCGAATTTAGCGAGGTGGGATTATCACGCTACACACGTTAATCAACTCTTGTTGTTGAGTACTATCGAAAGCGATCCATTGTTTAAGATCACCGCCGAAAGGTGGATCGGTTATATGAATGGTAAAAGGGCAGATCATAATTAATCGTACGAAAGTCGTCGTTTACTGAAAATTGTGAGATGCGGCCACCGATTACCGATAAAAGAGCACTCGTTAAAATTAACAATGGGTGCTTTCCATTTAGACGACACAGTGTCGAGGTGATGAATGGAAAACAATTTAATTCCTTAAATAAGCGCTAGAGTACTGGGTGATGTGCAGCACGCGGCCACTTCTTGACATTGGTAGAAAGGGTGACTTACACGTGACGTTACTGTTTGAGATGGGTTATGTGCACATGATACAACAAATGACACATATTTCATAATGTTATGTTTGTTTGTTTAACGATTGATATTAAGTTTATAGTGAGCTTTTTGACAATTATTTAGGTTTAAGGAACAATTTTGTGGTGTAATTAGTGATTTTTAAACACTAAACATTAATATTTAAGTGTTAAAAAATAAGATTTAGGTTAGTTTTTGACAGATAGAATCTCAAGATGTGTCGTCACATGTACGTCATTCTTTCTACCGTTGTCAAGGTGAAACGTCACGTGCACGTTACTCGTAGTAAAGTTAGTTCTATACGCACACGCTCATATTTATTGATGTTGACAGTTTAAAATGATAGCGAAATAATATCGTTAATCGGTTCATAGCTGAATTTTCGGTAATACTTATACAGTTCTATAATAAATAATGTATAAACTTACCTGTTTAAATAGAGTACCACACGTAAAAAATTCATTTCTCGGTATTGTTGGCAACAGAGATGCATCTGCACGCTTAAACTAAGGTTTTTTCTGTGCCTGGTTATATGACAATGTACCGTTAATGAAACGCTCGAACAGTCTGTGTCATGTAAAGTACTCTTAAGGTTTATTTACACATGCCAATGTACTCGGCCAAAAAAATTGCGCGCGCATCACTAGCAGGAGATTTTTTATCTACACATGCTAATTTACTGACACGCTTTTTTGTATGTGAGTTCAATTTTCAATGTAGCTGCCTCCTAAATCGATCTCAGAAGCCGCCAATACATAGGCTAAGGATTATTTAATAAGTGGTACACACTCAAAAATAACAGTTTTTATGTAATAATCACAAATTACAATTAACATGACTAATATTAATAATCTTATTAAATCTCATTACTGAAAAGCACTATTCACTTCACATAATAAGACTTATTAACCTCTGAACTGAACTAACTCGTGAGCCGATATGCGTTCCTATATGTTGCAATGGAGCATCCTCCAAATTTCGCGCCCCTTTACCATAACATCGGATCATATAACATAAGAGTTCAATAATATTTTATAGTTTATCACACTTTGTTAAATGTAAATTGGCTTTGCCGTTAAATAAATAAATAAATAAATATTCGTTGAACAGGTCTGCCCTTTAAGTTGTTGGTCGCAATTCGTAACACTTTTAAGTTTCCAGTAGCGTTCCTCGTTTATGTAATATGTTCTATAAAATTGTTTTTTTTTACTCCACTTATTTTATCCACTCTTATTCTACTCACGAAACTGCAGCAAGTAACATGCTATAGTTAATGTTTACAATTGCCCATGCATTGGTGTTTTCGGACCCCCACTCTTTACTAGCATGAAAAAGTAAAGCAACGAAGACCAGAATACACATGCCATTAAAATAGCATGCCAGTGGCCACTAACTTGTATGCTAACTACTTGTCCTTTAACTTTCCAAAATACACATGCTAGTAAAATAGCATGGTACAGTTGCCAGTAACTTGTATGCTAATTACAAGTGTGTAGTCTTGTTTTTTTGCGTTCTGTGTGTGTAGTTTAGTTAAAAATGGAAGTTTCTCATTTGAGAAATGTATTTTAATGTTATTAGCCACACAGTGTGTATGTTTCATGTGAGTGGGACGTGGTCGCCCCTCCACCGCGACCCTTAGTAGGTCTATTGTGGCTACACACACACAGTGTGTAATTAAACTAATATGTTTAAGAAGTATGAAACGAAAAAGAAACGAAGAAAGATGATGAATTCCACAAACATTCATGCTCCCTATACTCCATAAAAAATAATAAAGTTTTTTCATCACCCCATCATTCTACGTAGCACCTCTTCGTTGGTTATATGATCCACCCATGAAATTCTCAGCACACGACGATAGAGCCAGATTTCAAAGGCTTCTAATTTCTTGCAAGATGTTTCAGATAATGCACTCGCCATTAACAATCCCCCCGTCGGAGGTATTTTCCAGGGCTTCTCGAAATATGTATTCTGAATATATGTTAAACAGTAATGGCGAAAGTACACACCCCTGTCGAACTCCTCTCTTTATCAGAACTTCATTGAATTCCTCACTTTCTATTCTGACTGCAGAGGTCTGATACCAATAAAGATTTGATATTATTCTTAGATCTTTTTTCTCCAGTCCAGTTGATTAAGAACTTCCATCATCTTATGCTGAAAATTATCGAATGCTTTTTAATAATAAATAAAGCATGCAAAAATGTCATGATTAACATCTTGAGCTCTTTGAAATAAGACTTGAATGCTAAAGAGTGCCTTCCTAGTACCTAGGGCATTCCTAAACCCAAACTGGGTTTGCAGATCCCATATATTCTTTGATGGGTTAATTTCAAAAAGAGTTTAAGAGAGTGACTTATGAGACTAATCGTACGAAAGTCTTCACAGTTCTTTGCACTTGATTTCTTGGGTAGCGTTATAAATGTAAAATGTAAATATATCTGTAAGCCATCTGATATCTTCCTCATTCAATAGTTTTGAAAATTCGTTTCGGATATTATCTGGCACTGGCGCTTTCCCATTCTTCAGCCTTATTATTATTATTCAAGTAACTTCATCAACTGTAATTGGTAAGAAATTTGGTGTTTGATAAGTGGGAGGATTTTCCGATCTGTTTGAGTCTTCAAACAACTTGTTTATGTATTCTTTCCAGATTTTTATTTTCCCCAATCGGTCTACAATGATGTTACCTTTGCTATCTTGAATTTTTCCGCTTACATTGAAATTATTTAGACCAGTTGTCTCTTTTATTTTCTTGTGCATGTTGAACGTATCGTATTTCTTCTCAAGTTCTTCGATCCCTGCACATTGTCTTTCTAACCATTCTTGCTTTGCACATCTTATCTTGCGTTGAATTGTTCTTTGCAAATTTCGATATTCTGTTTTAGCCCCGTTTAACAATCTCCTCTCATTCATTAACTTTATTATCCCGTCTGTCATCCATTTAACAAGCATGTGTATTCACGCCTTTATTATTTGAATGCTAGTGGCTTGCTAGTAGAATACTCGACAGAGTACACTGGCATGTGTAAATGAGCCTTTAAAAACAGTTTTTTGCTGTGTCTTGTAATTTGCCGCTGTGACAACAGTGAAAAGCACCGTTAAGCTCAGGTTTTTTCTGTGTCTCGTACTGTGACAGTGTCGTTAATAGAACACTGTCTAAATGGAAAGCTTCCAATGTTGATAAATAAGCAAATCACGATTATAAATAAATTCAAAATAAAGTCAGGAGCTGAAAGAAAATGAAAATAAATCGCGAAACTAATTACATTTTTAACTTTTTAACATTTTAATTTAATAATAAAATATCGCAGTTGCTACATACCACAATTTTTGACTAAATTTGATGGGTTTTAAAAACAATGTGCCATCCTAGTTAAATTATTGGGTTGTTGATATACGTTTTAACGTATAAATTCATTTACGCTTCCCCATTTTCATTTAATGTACCTTAAGTGTGTTAACATGCAGATCTTTGGTGCCGTGCATGGCCTATTTATGTTTGAGCAGATAAGAAATGTTATAGGTTTGTTTTCAGTAGTAATAACCCAAGGACATTGATAAATGTTCGAACAACAGATTTCGAAAGCTCGTTACTTGGACGCCGTAGGCGGAGGTCTGTTGCCTACGAGCAACAAGCTTGAAAGGTTGTCATAAAAATTTTGAGCATTTATCAATGTTCGAGGGTTATTCGGATAGAAATATTTTTGCTGATTATGGAAAAAAATACAAAGCAAGAACAATTTATTTAAATGTGCAATTAACAAAAGAACAATTATAAAAATTAAATGAAGACCTAGACGTATTAGTTTCTATAACGGATGAAGATGCATTTCCAGACTATTCCACCTGTTTCTCGAAAGTCCGGAACAATCCTTCTACCATTCTACCAGTCTCTAGACGCGGCGAGAATTTACTAAACGGAGGCGGAAGCCGACAAAGGGCTCATTAATATGCACCCTAGTTGTGGTCGATTCTCGGACGCCGACAAATAAACAGGGCCGGCTTGTAACAATATTTACACTTACAATATTACCGTGGTCATTTGAAGTTTGTAATGAACATTTTTTTAAATTACTCATTTCCTATTTGTTATTGAAAGGAAGAACTGATTTTTACTTATTTTACTCACTGGCTGATCTTCTTAAGCAATGGAGTGAGAGATCTTTTTAATACAAACTTATCCATATTTATGCGCTGTAACAAACACAAAAGCATGCATAACAATAAACGAAAATCACACTGAACAGATACCACAAGAAAAAAACCAACATTTTGTCATGACTTAACAGTTTTTTTGTTGTTGTAAGTTTTTATGATACTAAAACAAACAGGTATCTTGTGTGTTTACAAAGACATTTTATGTACATTGTAAAATAAAATTGTACAGTTCAAAATTATCATGTCATATGCTTCGTTTCAAATTTAATTTATTAATATTTATTTATCCGAAAAAAAAGAATTTGCGTATTTATGTTGCTTGTAGTATCATAATTTTTATAAATTAATTGTAAATATCTCACCTATATATTATATAAATAATAACATATTAACGAATTGAACCGCTTAGTTTCAAACGCAAGTGGCACAAGCTTAAAATATTCACCTTTACTTTTACTGATTATCCCAACGAATACTACCCTAGAGGGCGCTATTTTCGATTGGAGTTAACTTAAAAAGAACGTCTGCTTGCTACGTTCTATCTCTCGATATATTTTATTAAGCATTAAACTTACGGGAGGAATACAATCTCATAGCGATGTTATAATTCTCACAAACTTTAATTTAAATTTAAGTTTTTATTTTTGTATCCAATTCTACGCGGCAATCCGCTCCACAAACTGGATAAAAAAGACACCAATGGTTCGATAAAAGAGGACAGTATCAGTTTATTGTTTAAAAAAAGTAATTTATCACGATCGAACTTCGGACAAATTAAGGTAATTGTCGTGGTGTAGGCATAGCGTCAGAATATTCTAATTTTTGTATCCTTACTAAGGTCATAATAACACAATTCTCCTTGAAATTTGAAGTCAATTGTCCTCCACTAACCCGAGGAAAACTCAATTAAAAATTGAATGATTAACATGGAAAGTATGCGCTCGCTGTAGTTCTGTACCAGTTGATTAGTTCTAGAGAAAACTGTCAGAAACTTTTAAAAAAACTAACAGCCTATGAATGTTTTTGTTCTAAGTTAAAAAAAATTATTGACCAGTTAGTTATATAATACACTTATACCGCGATTTACGGCCTAGATAAGTTCCACGAAACTTGGCCGCAAAGCGAAAAGCCGTATAAGGCATCAATTATTCTAATACAAATGCATACAAATTCAATGAGATCGGTTCCAAATTTGTTAAATATGTAACATGGTTTATTATTCAAAATGCATTTTATCTTTTTATTTCATTTAAATCAAAAATACATACCTAACAATTACATACATTTGTACATAAAATAATAACAGACTCCTAAAACCAACAATAATCTATAAACAAAAATACATAAAGTATGTGTATGTATATAACAGCTAATGGCTGAGTTAATTCCTCGAGAAACTTTAGCGCTACGTTCGACGTCAGGATCGTTTTCAAGGAGGATGATAGAAAAGAGTGTGCATCGAGATTGCGCTTGCGGAAGATTGGCAACATGTAGATATATCGACATAGAAAAAAAGTTTTTTTTCTCGTTATAGCGAAACATTTTAGGCCGTAAATAAAAAACATGCCTTAATTGAAGAGGGCCGTTATAGCGAAATGTCGTATAAAGAGCAGCCGTATAGCGAGGTATGAGTGTATAATAAATAACCGTGTAAAGTTCGACAATTTATAAAAAAGTATACATACTAGTGAGTTGGACAACTTGGCAACGCTGTACGCGAGTATAGATATTACTTGCGCGGTAAATTCAAACGGACTAATGGAGAAATAAATATTTAAAATTATATTTAGTAGAGAACATATACACTCCGTCCAAAAAGTCTCCATACACTACATGTTTGTATTTTTGTTATTATTTTATCATATTATAATTATATTATTTTTATTTGTTATTATATGCATAGCTTTATGAGCAGCCAGAAAGTGTCAAAAAAGGCACGTCTGGCTGTGCATAGAGGTGTGTTGGTTCCTACACTTATGTATGGTAGTGAATGTTGGGTTTGGCAGAAGAAGCATGAAAATAGGATTAATGCTGCGGAGATGAGTAGTCTGAGAACTATAGCCGGAGTGACTCGGTTGGATGAAGTAAAGAATAGTGAGATAAGAGAACGCTGTGGTGTAAAAGAAGATGTGGTTACAAAGATAGATAAAGGAATGCTTAGGTGGTTTGGACACGTAGAAAGGATGGATGAAAGAAGATTGACGGAACAAATTCATAAGACGAGTGTGAATGGACAAGTCGGTAGAAGTCGACCTCGGCGAACATATCTCGAGATCAGATCAACATTGTTTTGAAGAAAGGCCAAGTCAAGAGTACCAACAACCGACGAGCATGTATGAGAGCACTGATGAAAGTAGAAGAAGCAAAAGATGTGTGTAAGAACCGTAGCAAGTGGAAGGAAGTGGTCTCTGCCTACCCCTACTGGAAAAAGAAGTGACTATATGTATGTATATATAACATTTCAATAAAATATTTTGCAGCTATTTTTTATTGGTTAGGCCTGAAATAATAATGCAAATTTTATTTTCATAGTTTCAGTTAGCTGGTTAAGACTAATAAAAAATATGTAGTGTATGGAGACTTTTTGGACTGAGTGTATATTTATTACGGGTAAAAAATTTCAAATTTTGAGTAATACAAAAAATAATAGTATATTCTTTTTTATAAAATATAAAGTGAACACAGCATAAAGCTTTACAGAATTATCTGAAATGTAGACTTATAACTTTTAAATATTAATAGTAAACAATATAAATTTAACGTGACAAATATTTCCTTTAATCACGTCATTTATTTTCGTATTTTAAGAAGTGTAGGTATGCGCGCATCCATACGCTTAATTCTACTGACTTCTTATAAACAAAAAAAAAAAATATGCAATAGAACTTTACGTAAAACTAAATATGCAGTCATTACAGATAGAATATATTGCATTTTTGGTAACATAAAAAATAATATTAAACTTTATATTAAATATAAATTAAACAAAACATATAATAAAATTTCCTCTGTGAATTCACGTATCGATCTATACTTAACATATATTCTAGTGAGGGATAAGTGACATTGCCGGGTTAGAACTTTTAAAAGTATGTGGAATTATTAGTGTATGCATACATATGAAAACTGTATGGGTAACGCGTCTCCACGGGTGCAGTCTTGCATAAAAATTATGACTCACTTCGCTACAAGTTTGTATACTTTTACCGTGCGTATTTTCTGACTCACCTTTGACGTCTGTATGTCTTATACCCTGATGCTCGTCGTGGGGTTAGGGAAATATTGAAACGAAAGTGCTGGTGGGATAGAAGCCTCTCACCTTGATGTTGATTCCTAATACTGCGAAGTGCCGAGACAGATTCATCTGTCTTCGTGTTGATGGTTAGAATGAGTTTAACTGATACTTAAAAATATTCGATAATTCGAATTAGAATAATTTGGCTATACACGCGACGATTTCGATAACGCTGAAAATGAATTGCCACGACTAGGCTGACATATTACTATTACGTAGCTGAATATGTTACTTCGACGAAGCTTACTTTTACAACTTAAATATCCAATTATAAGATCTTACAGCGCTGTCCGTGATAGTCCGAATTGTGCGCAGTATATTCAGAGTAACTCTTTTTAATATACTGCGCACAATCTGGACTGTTTCTGACTGCTGTGGGAACGAGCCAAATAGCAAACATGCACAGGCAACAATTTTAAATCTCTCTGATCAAATCCACTACAAAATAACTCTTTTGCCACTACTGTGACAGTGGCGTAAAATGTTGAGAAACATATATTTGCCCATGCACGGCACAAAAGTTTGAGATCTGTATAAGAATGAACAAAGAGTAGTTTTCGCATTATACTGTGTGTTCCATACGAAAATAAATTGGTGCTAAACGCGCGCAATTCTCTCAGGTCGTATCCTTAATGCTTTTTAAGATTTAAATTTAACGAAATGACTTAAAGAAACGCATAGTACTAATTTTTCGGTTAATTTATTTGAACTACTCTTTGTATTTAGGTCATATATTTAATACTCCCATATTGCTAGTGCCCGTAAGTGGAAGTGTTGCCCACCAAGAGAGACAGCAACTGCATTCTTATATCTCACTTATTCATACTCGATCCGTTGTGCGCAAGCGTTGCGACTGTAGTGGGAAAGCTAATAATGTAGTTATAGTAAATATTTTCTTGTATGCTTCATAGCTTCATAGCGGCAAAGCTCCATTCTCGGGCATGCGCATAGCATTTTAGGTCTAAATTACAGAGACAGATGTATGTATGTCTGCACCGTTGGGTTGTCATCCTTTTCCGGACCCCTACTAGCACTATAGGAGTATTAAATATATGACTTAGGTTTGAACCCGCAGTCTGTGATAGTCCGGATTTTGCGCAGTACATTCAGAAACGTTCCTTTGAATATACCGGACTATCGTAGCCTGCCTTGTGAAAAGTTGTGTGTAAAAGTTAATTTTGTTATAAAAAATATTTATGTTTGTTCTGAACCTGTTTTTCGCCAAAAAAAAAAGAAACAGAAACTGAAAATGGACCAATTTCCAAATAGGACGAAACGATTCGTAGAATTTACAATAATTGAATAGTCAATAAGGACGAGATTGAAACAAGGAACTCTCGTCCTCGAATATTATAAATGCTGGTGAAAACAATGTACAATGCAACAGAAGTAGCTTGGCGGGCGACTAGCCTCTAAAATAACAAATATTCGGCTGAATATACTTCATATTCGTAAACTTCTTCCTCCGATTGTACTTGAGACTCACGATTACTGAAAATTTCGTCGTCGCCGATCGGATCGTTATTCGAATGTTTTCGTTGTGTGCAGATTTTGTGATCTCTCGCCCGCCAAGCTACTTCTGTTGCACTGTAATTTCTATCTACACCGTTCAGCAATGTTTTAAAATATTGTTGATATGCAGTTTTTTTTTTTCAATAAATATATATACAGTAGGTAGTAGTTGTTTGACCGCCGGACGGTAATTTTAGTTTTTTTTTTAATGACTGATCTCTAATTAAAAAACGATATTGAAAGTATCGGTAAAGTAACGATTTCATTGTAACATAAATCCTGCTGACAGCCTGATTACATCCATTTTGTGCAATAATTTTTTTCATGTTTTTGTTTTTATGTAATAGTTATGTAAAATGTACATATTTTATATTATATACAGACACAACCAAACTTAAATGGAATCACCTAATATCTCCTGTTCGAACACGAACAAAAAAAAAACGAGTGAGCCTTACAGTAGTCGCATATGATGTGTGTAACTTTTGACATCTCGCCTTAGTAATAAGCAATTTTTAAATTATATTTTTTTTGATCAAAATTAAAAATGTCAATGGAAAAGATTCCTAAATATTAGAATCAATTTTTTCTTTTTTAAAACGTCAGAGCATGTATGAGAGCACTGATGAAAGTAGAGGAAGCAAGCAACCGTAGCAAGTGGAAGGAAGTGGTCTCTGCCTATCCCTATGGGAAAAAAGCGTGACTTTATGTGTGTATGTAAACGTCAGATCATACAAAAAGATCAAATTTGATAAAAGAATTTTTTAATACCTTGAAAAATGATAAAGTTACTTATGAAAATATTTCAAAAAAACGATACTTAGTACGATTTTCTAATGTTAAAAAAAATACGGAAACTTTTCCATTAAGTAGTGACAGAACAGAAATCAACCTCAAAATTAAAAAAAAACTAAATACTGAAATATTTTAATCGAATAATTATTTATTATTACTTACTTGAATTTTTTATCAATGATCTGCACTTTATTGAGACTTATTATCAACAATAAATATTTATTTATATAACAGCAAACTTTATACGCAACACTATAATTTAAGTGCACAGCTGATGGCTGACAGTACCGACCTCTCGGAAAATTGGTTGACGGCTATCTGACGGCCAACTCTACCACCGCGCGCTCATTCGTCAAATCAAATAGCGCGTGCTATTTCACGAAACACATCTGTTACAACCTTCCGTCCCATTTTACGAAATCACTCCTACAAATTGGAAGAAAGCGAGAGGAAAGATGTTACATATCAATAAAATTACATAAAAAAAAATCGAAAATATTAACAAAATTTTCAATTGCAAACAGATGCATGATTGTCTTTTTCTTAAACAAATGCTGAAAATTAATTTTACTTCTATGGGTTCTTTAAAAAGTGGTACACACTCAATAATAATAGTTTTTATTTAATGATCACAAATTACAATTCGCTATACTAATACACAAATTACTGTCAACTATTCACAATTCCAAATTAGATTTACTAGCTCAACTGAACTGAACTGACTGGCTGACTGCGCGAGCCGATAGACGTTCTTATATGGTGTCACGGAGCATTCACCAAATTTCCAGAAAATTCGTTGAATAATCCAGTGAAATCTCGACTCCTTCACTATAACATCGGATGTTTCAGATGATTCATTGTCGTTCTGAACGATGTTGGTTGCGATTCGTAGCAATAAGCTGCAATTTAAGAAAGAAAAATCACTTTTTAATTTTATATTCAGTATTGCTACCTGTAGCTTCAATGCAGCAAGCACGAATTTGACGGGGATGCTTTCTATTTAGTTACTAATTTCTGCTTGAGGTCAATTCTGTCATTCCTCCAAAACTGCTTGAACTACCTAATCTGCTTATTTTGACGGGCTCTAATCTTTCTCGCTATGGGGCATTCCATAGGTGTTTTATTAGATTCAGTTTAGGTGAACAATTGGACCGCTCTAAAACAAGCGTTCCGTTTCTAAAAAATTAGGGGAATTAGGCATTATCATGTATAAATAAAAAATTTCCATTGAAAGCTCCTCTCCAGGTTCTAACCACGGGTTCTATTACTAAATCAACATATCGTACACCGGTCAGTGTTGGATTAATACGAATTATAGAAATTTTTTCACCAATCATTATACCACCCCAGTACATTACAGTTTAAACTTTAGCTTTCGAGTCTAGTTTGTCGCCTACGTTCTCTCAGAACTCGAATTTGCGGATTGTCTGATGGAAGACCCAACTTTAATTTCATCTGAAAATAATACCTTTTGTCAATCTTTCATTGTCCAGTCTTGATAATTCAAACTGTCAGTTTTATTATGTCTTGATAGTTTAGGAACTGTTCATTGTCTTCTGCAATACAGTCTGGCCAACCGAAAACGAAACGGAGCCATTTGCAGGAACCTCGTCAAAATTTTAGAAAAACGCTCAGACCCGTCGATTTTTGATTAAAGGAGGACACTCTTTTCCGGTATTTTTGACTCCACTACTTTCAACCCCAAGCGGGGGTAAGAATTACCCCAACATTTTTAATTGGGGGTCGAATAAAATGTTTTTTGAAAGCTCTGACAATTCTCTTTACAATAGTCTTTAAATTTTACATTTCCTCCCAATACTTGAAAAATTGAAAAAAAATAACATGTTAAAATTCCAATTATTTTAGTTGCTTACTTACTACTTAATTGATTAAATGTTCAAACTGATGACCGCCCGCTTCCATAAAATAATAAAGATTTTGTTCAAAACGTTTACGCACATTCCGAAGAATTTCCGGAGTAATTCGACGGCACTCGTCAAAAATTCTTTGACGCAAATCTTGCAACGACGCTGGTTATGTTTTATGGATTTTACTTTTCAAATGTCCCCACAAAAAGAAATCGAGGGGCGATTAATCTGGCGATCGTAGAGACCATTCAATGCTGCCTCTTTTCCCAATCCATTACCGTGGAAAACTGACTAACAATCGCTGCATAATGCGGAGGAGCACCGTCCTGTTGAAAATCAAAATGATCTTCATCATACTGTAGATTAATTTTAAATATATCAGTCAAGGCAGGGTCAATAACGTCTTCCAGTAATTGCAAATACATTTAGAAAAAAAGAACCCACTAGTCGGTCACTGCAAATGCCAGCCCATACATTTAATTTCTCCGGTTGCTGTGTATGCACCTCGTGAAAAACTCTTGGGTTTGAATCGGACCAATAGCGGCAATTTTGGCGATTTACCGTCCCGTACAAGAAAAAACTGCATTCATCGAAAAAACAGATATTAAAAAGGAACTTTGGATCGTTCCCTGCTCCTGCACTCATTTTTTCGCAAAACTGCAAACGGCGGTCATAATCATCATTAAGTTCATGGATTAAACGTATTTTATATGGATGGAATTTTTTTCTTCTTCAAAATGGTTTGGATGCTAGTTAGATTGATCCCAGACACAGATTCCAGATGCCTCGTACTCAATTTATACCATTGGCGTACTTAACTTGAATGAATGACATTTTTACTGTTCGCGATTTTTTGCAGATAAGTTTCACATTTAAATTCCAATTTTTCAATAAGTAATAGGCGGAATTTTTAAATTTAAATACTATTGTATAGAGAAGTGTAAGAGCTTTTGAAAGACATCTTATTCGACCCCCAATGCCATTTAAAAATTTTGGGGTAATTCTTACTCTCGCTTGGGGCTGAAAGTAGTAGAGTCAAAAATACCGGAAAACAGTGTCCCCCTTTGATTAAAAATCGATTGGTCTGAGTGTTTTTCCAAAATGCTAACGAAGTTCCTGCAAATGGCTCTGTTTCGTTTTCGGTTGGCCACCCTGTATAACTTGAACGTGAAGTCTCTTTTAGATAGTTTCGAAGAAAACATTAATACCTGTAGCTTGCAAAAGATGCTTCAGAAGCTCTGGATGCTATTTGAGCTGAAAATCCGTCCTAAAGTGCTGTGGTAACTTTTCTGCGTCTCGTTCTTGACCCATTTTGTGTGCCCAACTATAACAATCTTGGTATTTGAAACAACTTCTTGTCGAACTCCCACGAACCTCTCCTTGTGACATTCCCTGCTCTGCCAAAGTAATAATTCTACCCGTCTGCACTACTAATAACCCAAGATAAGGCGTAATGTCAAATATCGCACATAATTAATTTATCAGCTTAAATATAATTTTAAAACTGAATAGAAATATCAAGGATACGGCAAAAACTCTTACTAACTATTTGTGAATGTAACTGTTTTTATTAGTAGTAGTTTTTATTAGGTTTAAAAAAATATTTCTCATAAATACTGGTCGATTCCATATAAGTTTGGTCGTGTGTATACTGTTAACAATCATAGCGTAGTTAGAATGTCTAGTAGCAAACGTATTTTTATGGTGAGCGGTAAAACTAATCTAAAATTACTATAAAAGATAGCAGCTTTATCGAGATTTAAATATATAAGTGTTTCCTACATATTTATTAATAATCTTGCCATTTGAGCTCAAATCTTTCGATTATTTACTCGGTCAAACTCTCTGGTCATCTTCTTTTTACTTAAACCAAGGTGTTCTCCTTTCAATTTATCTAAAATATATCTAATGCGGATTAATTTATAGTTTTACATACTTCATCCAACCATAAGGTTTGTTCCAACTACTCGAAAAACCATACTGTCACGGTCATCCGCAACTGTTAAAACGAGTTCTAACCGTGCATGGACGATTTATGGGACGATCTGTTCCAACCAAATTGTTCGTGAACCAGTTTGTGAACAGTAATTTCGGTGCACGTACCTAGAAACTGTTTAGACTGACATGCGCGTTGGGTTTTTCATCAGCTGTCGCTGTAACCTATTTTCTATTTACCATTGAGCAGTTAGGTTGTGTCCATTGCATTAAAAAGGTCACAAAACCGTTCCAACATTCAGATTTTTTAGTTTTACTCGAGTGAATACAAAGTTGACGCATAAATTGGATCCAAACGATTCCAAATACCGTTTCAAGACTGTCCAAATGTTGCGGGTTGGAACAAACGTATATTGTTGGTTTTTTCTAGTATTTCTAAAATGTATCTGTCCTACTTTCATTGTCGATGGATGAGTACAATCATTGAAGCAATTTCATAATTTCGCCAAACGATATAAGTTACGGTTCTAATAATTTTTGTTTTAATTCCAGTGTCAGTATAAAAATCCCCTGCGTAATTATATATTTAAATGTACCACTTGACTGTAGGTGATGCATTATTTTCTGGTACATATTGATTTTAGATGAAGTTTTAGGGAGAATATCACAATAACATATCACAAAGATAGTTTTTAAAATTGCGCGGTTAGTTTTACTGCTTGCAAATGTATAATCAGTAGAGAGAATGCGAATCTATCCATTTCAAGAGCTTACTAGAGTAAGAGACGAAAAACTTATACCTACTTCTTCCGAGAATATTTTTGATCTGATGATTGGTGTATCCTTTAAAAAAGACATTTTTTAAAAAAGTTCGGACTGATTTAAGTTTCAATTATATTGAAATTTTATTTGGCACTTTTATATTCTAAAACAAACCGGTAGCTTACGTAAGGTAGTTGTTTCACGACAGTCGTAGCAAAAAGTTTATGCTGGAGTATATAGTACAGTCAGTTAGTAGTCGTAATTCATAATGTCAAAACTTTTTGCTGTTTCTGCACTATTGCTAGCCAATCCCGTACGAGTAACTACTCGTTTAAAAAATCTTGCAAAGCTGTCCTAGTTTGTACCTATATATTGTATAATATGTTGCCTATACTGTATGTTAACAAATTAGTATCAACAAATTAATTAATAAATTGTTTGCGATTGTATTAATAGACATTATATGATCGTTGCATATACTATTTTATCTACGACCAATAAAAAAAAATAAAAACAAGGATACATTTTAAACTAGTTATATTGAACTATTTTTACAAAAATATTTATTTAGATATATAAATTATTAATGGTGCAATTTGGGAGATGGATTTGTGGAATTTCTTCAGTTTGGAGAATTGCTGAGCTTGGACGGAATATTGATGTTAGTTGCGTTGTTTCTGTTTTCAATCGAATTAAGTATCCGTAGCTTATGTCCATCCACTCCTGAATGTAGGCCTCTGTAGGCACTACAAGTGCCGCCCAAACAATTATTTCGAACTGGGCGGAGAGAAAGACTCCGATATACCAGGTTTGACTCACTCAAAGGCGTTCTTACCTAAACCCTCGAGAAACAACTAAGCAGATCCTAAAATGGAGCAGGAACGACCTGCGAATTCTAACGGGACTGCTTAAAGGACACTGTCGTCTAAGATACCACCTCAGAAAGATAGATCTAAATCAACAAACGGACTGTCGGTTTTGCTGCGTGATAGACGAAACTGCTAAACATCTTCTATGTTCATGCCCCTGTCTACGAAACTGCTAAACATCTTCTATGTTCATGGTTGGTTGGTTATACCAACCTAGAATCTACCGATTTTAAGAAAATTTCACCCGATACAACCATGAACTTGTAAGGTGAAGTGTAACCTCTAAGGATAAGCCACAATAGACCTGCTTAAGGTCGCAGTGGAGGGGCGACCTATGCCCCAATCACATGATACCTAACCTAACCTAGCAGGAATAAACTAAGAACTTTCTCGAAAGAATTGAAAAATAAAAATTTGCTCACCTTTGTCATTAGGTAATCGTCATCTGAAGCTTCATCTATGAATTTACTAAGCTCCTTTGATTGGAATGTTTTGGACTTCTTTTCAATGTATCCTTCAGATTTCTGCTTCAAAAAAGCTTGCAGCTTTGCGTATCTTGAAATGTCACTTTGGTGATTTATATTTAACATCAGTTTTAATATGGAATAATGTGTCCATAAACTTAAAGATTTGAGTTTCTTTGGAAGTTCTTCAAAATAAACTAACAATACATTTTCAGAAAAAAGATCACAATTTTCGAATCCATGAATTGTGTATAATATTTGGTATACATTTTTTTTTTTATTTCATTGGCACCAAATTTTGATAGACAGTTTTCGCTTTTTGAGAAATTTGTGGTGGTGTACAAGATAATTCTTCTTCACTACTTGACATGTTTACACTTTAATACTTTGACGCGTTGTGAGTGAATGTCGATATAAATTTAATGTCAAATATGTGGAATCATCCTACCTACTTGATTAGTCCCAAGTGCAAGTTTCTATAAACCAAAAATTCGTTTCATAATGAAAAGTACGTGTTTTTATTGGCCAAAATTTGTAACATAATAAAAATTCGTATTAAGTGGACCTCATTAATGAATCGGTGACAGTTATTTAATTCGCATATTATAATTCGGGAGTAGATAATAGTATATTCTTCAATGAGCGTAGAATAATAGCCATAATACGCGACTAAAAGACTATACTTTCTCTACGACCATCGCAGACCATCACTATCACTCGTTAAATTCTTCATCCTATTGTCGTGATCAAATAGTCGAGATGACAGTTCATCAGAATGACATTCACGATATCGAGTTAGAGGAGCAGAGCCCACTTATGAAAAAGCTGTTCTATTGCAGCTTACTCATTGGTTTCAGCCAGTTGGATCTTGAATATTGAAATTGGTGATTGGTTGTCAGCTGTTGAATAATGTATCAGGATCCAACATATCCAAGGATTCATATCCATTCATCAATAGATAACGCATATGTAATTGTTGTAGAATCCAATGGTCGTAGAAAAAGGAGATTTATAAAACAAAAATTGCTAAATACACGATTGAAAGCTGTTACAGCAATGGCCGAAGTGGCTTAAATACATGCGGTGTTGTCAGCTCGTTATTACTTTATCCCTTCTACTACTTGGACACGATACATTTTTCATTATTTATTAATTAATATCTCCGAACCTTTTTTTAAATAATTTATTAGTTATTGTTCAATGTTGCTTCAGTTTTTTAAAACAATCGTAAAAAGAGTCATATATGTTGGTATAATTTTCGGTATACCGTATAGCGCAATGTATAAGAGTCTAAAAAACTCTAACTTTGAAATTCACTATCTCCGAAACTGTGTTGTAAAAAAAATTTTGTCCAAATTTAAAAAAAAAATCACAAGTGCATTTGGTGAAACAACTACCTTAACATCGACAGTTTTTGTGATAATTGACTTTAAATAACCACTCTCTGTTTTGCTGTCTCTTATTTTATTTTATTATTAACAGCCAGAAAGTGTCAAAAAAGTCACGTCTAGCTGTGCATAGAGGAGTGCTGGTTTCTACACTTACGTATGGTAGTGAATGTTTGGTTTGGCAGAAGAAGCATGAAAATAGGATTAATGCTGCGGAGATGAGTAGTCTGAGAAGTATAGCCGAAGTGACTAGGTTGAATTAAGTAAAGAACGCTATTGTGTAAAAGAATATGTGGTTACAAAGATAGATAAAGGAATGCTTGTTTGTTTGAACACGTAGAAAGGATGGATGAAGGAAGATTGACGAAACAAATTTATAAGGCGAGTGTGAATGGACGGAAGTCGGTAGAGGTCGATCTCGGCGAACATATCTCGATCAGATCAACATTGTTTTGAAGAAAGGCCAGGTTAAGAGTACCAAAAACCGACGAGCATGTATGAGAGCACTGATAAAAGTAGAAGAAGCAAAAGATGTGTGTAAGAACCGTAGCGGAAGTGGAAGGAAGTGGTCTCTGCCTACCCCTACGGAAAAAAGGCGTGACTGTATGTATGTTATTTTGTAATATACGGATGTTAAACTTTTGCGCTGTACAAAGCCCTTATGGATAAGAAATGTAGCAACATCGGCAATAGCAAAAATTAACTACGAGCGAAAAAATATCGCCAAATTTTTTAAAAAAGTATCAGAATATGAAAGAATAGAATATGTAAGGGGTCACAAGTGTGTGCAATACGAGCATTATCTATTACCAGAACAGAGTCCCTTGGAACTTTGTGTAAAAATTATGCAGGGTTATTCGAGAACCGTTACGTTTCGCCCGACTCCGATTAATTTAGACGGAAGTGGTCCCTTTCAATAGTAATTCGTTTCTACATCACATCCACTATATAAATCACCAGGCGAATCGCCTGTTTATTCTTCGTCAACTTGCCCATTGCTCTGCATTCAGGTTGGCGCTCCATCTCTTTCGAGGACTCCCTACGCTTCTGCGCCCCCGTGGTGATTTATTTATGTGTTCATTCCACTCTTTTTTTCTGTTTGATACCCAGCCATTAATGTCTTCTAATCTACATATATTTCTTATACTTTCACTTCTTTTCTTGTTTAAAAGTGTTTTACCAGTATTTCTGCGAAGTACTTTCATTTCGGTTGTTTCTAATAGTCGTTTAGTTTTTGATGTGTCTGATCTAGTTTCTGCCGTATATGCTGATAGGTCTTACTGTTGTTTTCCAAATTCTCAGGATGGTTCCTGACATGCTAGCCACAAAAATGCACGTAGAAAATTCGTTCAAAGTCCTCTTTCCGAAGAGAGACGAATGGGTGAGGGGAGAAATCCTTAAAAACCCCAGATGTAGTTGGGGCCGGTGTTTTCAGCAGGAAACCAAAGATTGAAATATCTACCAGTCTTGGCAGGTATACTATAATCTTTTGGGCTAAAGTCTTCGCTATCTAATTGTGTGAAAGTGAGTTAACCAACAGAACTTTAGCAAACAAAAACATAAGTATAATATCAGACAGTCAGGCTGCTTTAAAAGCACTGAGCTCCAACAAGATGAATTCTAAACTTGTATGGAATTGCATCGAATCCTTAGACTACCTTGGTGCGAACAGGGTGACCCTAATGTGGGTACCTGAACACCAGGGAGTGGAGCGAAACGAAAAAGCCGACACCCTTGCAAAACAGGGGGCCGAATCTGCATTCACTAGACCGGAACCGGTTTTTGGAGTCACCACAAGTGCCGACAAAACGATAATTTCGGACTGGGCGGAGAGGAAAATACTCACGTACTAGTCCGATATTCCAGAGTTGACTCACTCGAAGGCGTTTCTACCTAAACCCTCGAGAAACACAACTAAGCAGATCCTAGAATGGAGCAGAAATAACCTGCGAATTCTAACGGGACTTCTTACAGGACACTGTCGTCTAAGATACCACCACGGAAGGATAGGTCTAAACCAACAAATAGACTGTCGGTTCTGCTGCGTGGAAGACGAAACTGCTGAACATAGACTATGTTCATACCTCGGCCTGGGAAGAATAAGGTTCACATATTTGGTTACAACAACCTAGAACCTACCGATTTCAAAAAATCTCACTCTTTACAACCATGAACTTCGTGAGAAGGGCTAGATTGTGCGGTGAACTGTAACCTCTAATGGTGAGCCACAATAGACCTACTAAAGGTCGCAGTGGAGGGGCGACCACGCCCCACTCACATGTAACCTAACCTAACCTACTGTTGTTTTATAGATTCTAGTCTTGGCCTCAATTTCTATGTTTTTATTGTACCATATTGTACTATCCAAATACTCTGTTATTCTTGTTGCTTTCGTTATTTGATTCATTACTTCTGCATCAACATTGCCAAAGCCCGAGAGTTCCACGCCGAGATAGTTAAATTTCCCTTCCTGCTGAATAACTTCTCCATCTACCTACAGTTTACATCTCAATGGTGTTTTTGATGTCATACACTTTGTTTTTGTGGGAGATATTATCATGTTAAGAGATTTAGCTGTACGGTTGAATGAGTGTAGGAGTCTCCGTAAGTCGACTTCGTTCTCTGCTATCAGCACGGCGTTGTCGGCATAGCACAAAATGCTTACCTGTTCATCTCCCATTTTATATTTTCTCAATAAGCGAACCTTCTGTATAAACTCGACCATGATGATGTTGAAGAGAAATGGACTTAATGAATCCCCTTGGTGAATACCGCTATCAACTGGTATTGGTTTGGTGAGTTCTCCGTCTAACTTTGCCTGTGTTGGGTTTGCTTGCATATATGTTCTCTATAGTTTTTATTACAATTGTGTGGGATTTGTCTGTTGTAAAGAAGATGTGAAACATCTTTCAGTTGAACGCGGTCGAAGGCTTTGGTAAGGTCGATAAAACATGTAGGCTGGCTTATTTTATTCGATCGACTTTTCTGTTACTTGTCTTATGACAAAAACGGCGTCCGTGCAAGACGTTTAAGATCTGCATAAATTTATTTTTCACTTCTAAGAATTCTCATTCATCGTCTTTTTGGAAGTGAACATTTCTGTTGTATCTTGAATGTTTGGAATTATTTTGTCGATTTTTACAGGGTTGTGTTGGCAAACTTGAATTTTTTAATTTTGTGTTTATAGTTTTAAGAAAGTGCGTACGTACATCGAGTAACAAAAAAGCTATCACGTGAATATTTCAGCGATTTTTACGTTTTGCAAAGTTGTTTTGTCAAGGCAAATATTTAATTTGCATTTTGATTACCTACCTACGAAAAATAAAAGAATTGTATTTTTTTACTTTGCGGAAAGTTTTATGATTTTAGTTGTAGCAATTAAGCTATTTTATTTATTTAATTGAAATAATTTATTTTTGTACACGTATGCAGAATATGCCGCTGCAAAAATTCTTCCGTTAGTTTATTTAATAAAATAACAATGAGGGTTTTCTGTAATAATATCCAAGAGGTGGCAGCTCTGTAGCGTAAGGTCTAGTCATCTGTCAAAATACCTGAGCGATTATTTTTTTCATCTAATTATCCTATAAATCATAAATAGAAATATTCTTTCATAAAATACCACAGTTTTGTGCATTGCCTATGTGTGCAAATAAAACAGAAGGGCATAAGTTCCCCTTAAGAGATTACACCCGATTAAAACAGTGTCTTCACAGATCCAAATTTACTTCAACGAAAAATAGCCACTTCACGGCGGATGATTATAAGTTACCGAAAGATTCCGTATTAGAAAAACGTAAGAATATTTTTGTATTTTATGTGTACATCATGATAAATTTTAGAGTTACATCACAATAACGATTGTTTCAGTGCTAGACTAACCTTTAATATAATTCAAGTGCAAACCATTTTTAGTAAATGCATCATCATAAATTATTTGTAAATGACTTCATATACTACTACTTAATTTACCTACACCTATTTATTTATTTATTAGGAAAAATTCGGGAATATAGAAGCCAAAGGAATGTTCATAAAATTGTAACAGGTCATTAAAAAACTCGATAAAATGACTATCCTGATAAAAAATTTTAGCGCGGAAACGTTTGGAAAATACTTTTTTTAACAAAAATTTGTGGTAAAACTAAAGAATTTAATATGGTTGCCACTTTAAGAGTATTTTGTATAACAAGTCTTTACCTCGATCAAACACTTAAAATTCCTGAAATTAATCATTATTTGATAGACATAAACTATCAACTTGTTTAACAAACTCAAAGTTGGAATTGCGATGTTGCCAAAGTGCGCGTACATCTTCCTTTACCACTTAAGAAATGATGGATTCGACTGTTAATCGATGATGAACATAAAAAAATTTATCTAACCTAACACCAACAGTACCTTTTTGAACCAATTGAAATATTTATTTATTTGAGGCAGTAAGAGTAAAAAAATTAGCCTAACCTAACTTTTGTACGCGCACTTGTTCTCTACTTACTTGCTCATTAACCTAAAAAACAGTTCGATGGAAATTTATAAAGTAATCTATAAGATATAACATCTTTTTCATTAACTGAGCCATAAAAATATTTTATTTAATATACCATTATTTCTGGTTTGAATTGGCAATGTCGACATTTCAACTTTTAGTTTGGAAGGCTGTCATTTGTCAAACAAATTGTTACTTTATGTCTATCAAATAATGATAAATTATTGACGTTTATCCCGTTAAATAGTTGCAAAAAATGTATGAAATAGGTGAATTACAATGTGTAAATTGTGCTGCAAAAATCTAACCAGGAATTTTAAGTATTTAATCGAGGTAAAAACTTATACAAAATACTCTAAAAGTGGTCACCATATTAAATTCTTTAGTTTTACCACACTTCTTCTTCTTCTTCCTTTTATAGACTAGGACTTAGTCCTGTTGCCTGTTCTAATCTTCCATGGAGGACGATTTCCAACTTTCAAACCACCTTTTTGGTGGTCTCCCTCGTGGTCGCTTTCCGGCTGGTCTTTCATTCTTACATATTTTGGCTAGCCTATTCTCGTCCATTCGTTGAACATGGTCATGCCATCCTTTCTTTCTCTTCTTCATCCATTTTACTAAGTCTTCGATCTTACATTTTTTTCTGATTTCTGCGTTTCTCTTTCTGTCTCGTACTGTTACTCCTGCAATTGACCGCAATATTCTCATCTCTGTTACTCGCATTTTGTGTTTGGTGGCTTTGGTTTCAGTTTGCGTTTCATTTGCATAGGTTAATATCGGTCTTATCATTGTCTTATAAATTCTTGTTTTATTTTCGATGTTCATGAATCTGTTTCTCCAGACCATTGTTCTCAATGCTCCCGCCACCTGTAGTGCTTTTGTGGTCTGTGTTTGTGTTTCCATTTTTAGATCCCGGTTACTAGATATGTTTACCACACATTTTTGCTAAAAAAAGTATTGTAATTATGGTAATTTTATCGTGTTTTTTAATGACCTGTTAAAATTTTATAATCATTCCTTTGGCTACTACATTCCCGGATTTTACCATTTATTATTTCAGCCACACTTGTTTTGAACAAAAATACAGTGCTAAGTAAATTGTGGTAGATAGCATAAGTTACCTTTTAATAAGTTTTTCCTTGGTACCAGTGAATTTTGCACATCTGCGTTTGAGCTTAATCTTTCGTTGTCTGTAATCCGTATTTATATCGTATTAAAGTGCAAATACGATAAATTTTCGGTAAAAAGTTTTACTGGCATGAAACTCAGTATAATTTGACAGTTGTTTAGACCAGATGCCTACGGAACGACATATACCGAGCCCACCCCAGCCCGCAAATTTTATTCAAATGAAATTCGCGACAGCTATTGTTTAACAATTATTTCATTTTTACATGCACCTTTCGATAATCTGACCAAGGAGCAGTTTAGATTGGATCGGGAGCAATTCGAAAATCAAGTACATGAAAATTAAATTTTTTAATGTTTTCGGAAAATTTACAAGGGAGCTGATTTATTTGCTGACGCCACAGTGGGCAAAATCACTGATTTAGGTGGACAAAAGTCAAGTCAAAAGTTTGGAATTTCCAAGTGCCTGACCTTAATATTATTATTAGTTGGTAAGACGCTTAATACTAATATTTCCCGCCATACCATGTTTACAAACAAATAGTAAATGAGTGAATGAATTCTGTTTATAAAGGTGCCTAATAACCGGCAGTGGGATTATTTTTATTCAATTGTCATTTATTATGTTCAAGGTGTCTGTAGTGAAAAGTCTTTTTGCTTTTATTTCACAATATACATTGCTGAGACAGGTAAGACATTATATTTTCACACTCGTTATTGAATATACATTGCAATTTACCTGTAAAGTTAACTAAGCAATTTGTAAATATATGCCTTTATTCAATAACGAAAAACTATATAACCCCCAAGTTACCCCAAGGATTTGTTTGCAGGATTTTTTTCATCAATCCTTCTAGTCTTAAAATGTTGCAAAGAATTTTTGCGTTTTGGGTGATACATAATTTTTTTCGGACACAAATTTTTTAAAGAGTGGTTTAAGTTTACTAACAAAACCGCCAAGACCACTTGCTGAAATTTATTCTTACTTCTGCTCATATTAATAATGAAGATGTGGAGATTGGACCTTTGAAAATTAGAATTTCCCGTCTTTCCGACAAAATTTCGGCAAGGTGGGACAAATGTCACAGAAAACTGGAAGATTGTTTCAATAAATACTCTAGCTGGCTTGATTCAGATGACTTGGATTTTAGTACTTCAGTTATCCAACTTACTTGTCAACGCTCAGGACGCCCTGAAAAAAGTTTCGGATGTTCTAGTGAGAAAACAAAAAAAGAAAAGTCAGCGAGTTATTGAAGGTAGACTGCGAAAAGTTGACTTTCGCTTTATGTTTCTGGTAAGCGTAGTGCTTCCAAAGTTGTGAAAGAGGCATCAACCTCTCAACAGCCATCTTCTTCTACAAGAAAGTCGACCTCTACCAACATTCGACGTTTTTCCCATGAAGAAGCTTTGGTTCTCTTTTTCGACTGCAATTCAACAAAATTTTCCTAAATGATTTAAAATACATCTATCAGCAAGTTTACGCCACTCACAGCCGATAATTAGACTTGTATTATTTTTCCCGTATTCTGGGACTTCAATCGTTAAATGTAGGGAGCTAATTGAAACTCGTTAAACTAGCTGTCGCGAATTGCATTTGAATAAACTTTGCGTGCTGGGGTGGGCTCGGTACGACATCTGGTGTCAGAAAAAATATCGAAAACCCTCATTAATTAACAATCCCGTCCTAAAAACGCCTGTTTCAGTATAATTTTTGCATTGGGTAATTGTTAAACTAGTGGTGGGCAAAATCGAAGGATTGTAAGAATCGGAATATCATTCCGAAATATTCAAACAGAAAGTAGGAGTGAGATTGACAATATTTGTAAATAAATTTGCTTTTGACTGTTATTATGTTTCTCTTCCTCGTCTATTTCATTTCTTCTTTCTGTTTTGAGAAAACGCGACAGAAAAAATACAGTCACCGTATATTTTTCGTATCTTCTGATCCATAGATCTTGGAATCAAAAGGTTTTTTCCAACTACTAATCGTTCGTATACCAATATCTGAACGGTAATTTCGGTACGAAGTCTAATGTGGAAACTGTTTGAAATGACTTGTATATACAATACATTTTTTTTATTGGTCAACTAGCTGGCTTCGCACGGGTAAAAAATTTAAATGAAACTGTTACTGTTACTGTTAAAACATGCACGCTTACCACATTCAATTGAACCAAGAATTAACTAATAATGATTTTGAGAAGAGAATAAATAGTATTTTGCGAAATTACCATAAATTGCGATGGGTCCAAAAATAAAAATGATTCAGGATATGCCTTTTATGTTGCAAAAAAAGAGTGCTCGCTGAATTCCGCCTCCCTGATCATTCGTCAATTTTTAGCGCAGAATCATATGCCATATATGAAGCTCTCAAATGGATTAAGTATAGTGGAGGAGACAACTCAGTCATTCTCTCGAATTCGAAATCGTTTCTGACTGCCATTTATAATGATGCCTCAGTGGCAAACTATGACCCTATTATTAACGAAATCATTCAAACACTGCTCTCTCTCCAAACCAGCAACATTAAAATAATTTTTAGCTGGGTTAAAGGACACTCAGGCATAGTTGGAAATAAGAAAGTCGATGAAGCAGCAAAATATGCCATCTCTTTCCAACAAATAAATAACATATTCACACCCCAAGACACAATTAGTGAGACCAAACAATCAGTGCGAATAAAATGGGAGAAACTTTGAGAAGATTTTGTTTCTATTTCCAAAAACCCTTACGTGTCTATCCACCCTCTACTTCCTAAAAACATTAACACTTTCAAGTTATCTAGGCTTTACTCTTCTACCATAACAAGAATGAAATTAAACCATGGAGGTTATCCCTCACACTTAGCCAAAATTGGAGTTAACATATCACCTATCTTCCCTTGCAACAACTCCTCAGAAGCAGACATCAACCACTTAATATTCTCATGTAACCTCCATAACACACATCGGTCGGAATTTTTAAATAAATTAATCCTACAAGGTGTCCAATTAATATTGTTATTCTGTTGAGTACATTCAAAAAAGATAAATATGTACATAATAATTATGGAATTTCTGATCAAAGAAAAAATCACAATTTAATTTCAATCTAATGTCACGATAATATATAGATAATAATGATATAAAAGTCTGTGGCAAAAAAACCACGGTTTAATGCCAACCCAAAAAAAAGTATTTTGCGAATGGGCTTTACAAAAAGTTAATTAACAAAGTTATTTTTTTGACTTTTTACTATTCGGAGATGAAGTTACATTTAATAAAAATGGTGTTGTTAACAGGCATAACTAACAATTGATACGTTTAGATACCTAATTAATAGAAAAATAAAAATATCTCAAAAACTAATAACTGTAGGTATATGAAATGGTTAATAAAAATAGAAGCATGGTAACAGTAGTCTTCGACAGTGATAACATACAGTATGATCCATTTGAAATTGCTAGGAAAATACTGTTTTCAAGTTTCGACTTACCGTGTATTCAATTTAACAAATATTCGCAAATTCGTTCATGTTTATAAACTTTGACAATCATTTGAAAACTTTTGCTGTAATAGGTCAACAAAAATTTTTTTGCGCATTAAAAAATTTCCGATTCTTACACTCGGAATCGCTCATTACTATGGGTTACTAGTTTTTTAAAATTTGACATTACAAAAGCAGCAATATTTTAATTTATTTACGTCTTAGTTTTTGCAGTCAAAAATAAACTAATTTTTAGCGATTAAACGTAAAAATAAAATTGTACTGAAAGCAAGTGAATTGTGTCGTTTACCTGCATATTTTTTATTTTGTGATAATATATTTTTGAATTGTAATTTAATTAGTCACTAGAGAATGATGAAAAGTGTACTTAGAGTATTTAAAGAATGTTATTTATGTCTATGTGTTGTTATGTTTTAATTTTAACGATTATTCCTATTACCTTAGAAGCCTAACTTCAGTTGAAAATTCTAAAAGATTTTTAATGAAAAGTGACTGTGACAATAATATTAGGAAAATATATTCTACCTTAACTATTTTAAGACCTTTTTTTCACACCAAATATATAACCAAATATTTCTGGGCATGGTAGAAACTGACAGAGACAATCCAATATTGGGTATGCCAAGCGATGACATGTCACCTCGCTTTAGAAAATTTCATATCTTCTTTCCTGAAAGAGGCATGGAAAAACCGGACTTCAGTGTTAGCTCACTTATCTGGTACTCAGACGGCTCCAAAATTGCTTGTGGCACTGGAGCAGGTGTGTACGAAAAATCAAAGTAAATAAGGATGGCGATCAGTCTGGGTCGACACTCAACGGTGTTTCAAGCCAAGACGGCCGCCGTTGAACACTGATAGGAAAATCAGAAGGCTAAACTTTGTAAATAAAAAAACGAGTATGCTTAATACCCCACGATAAAACTTCTTTAACTGCATCTACATGTATGTACATACATATATATTTATATATATATATATATATATATATATATATATATGTTTATATATGTATAATATATACATGTATATCTTCTTCCAGTGCCTGTCCGTTACCGGACGTTGGTGATCATTCTGGCAATAATTATTTTATCAACTGCGGCTCTGAATAGACCCGTGGTGGAGGTTGCAAACCAAGTTCTCAAGTTTTTAAGCCATCAGCCCCTCCTTCTGCCTGGTCACCTCTTTTCAAGCAGCTTTTTCTTTAGTATCAGCTGCAACAGACCATATCTTTCGCTGTTTTTCATGATGTGTCCTAAGTATTCCAATTTCCGACTTTTGACTGTGCTCATGATCTCCATTTCCTTGTTTAAAATGTCAAGTACTCTTTTGTTTGTAACATGGGCTGTCCAAGGGATTCTTAGTATACGTCGATACAGCTACATCTCAAATGCGTCCAACCTTTTACTGGCTCATCTGTTACAGTCCATGACTCAACCCCATATAGGAGCACAGGAAACAAATAGCATCGGAAAAGTCGTATTTTAGTTGTTAAGTTCAGAAAGTGGCATTTAAACAATTTCGACATTTTAAGTAATGCAGTACGAGCTCTCTTTATTCGACAACGTATTTCGAGAGAATAATCCCAAGTGTCGTTGATTGTAGTTCCCAAATATGTTGTAGTCTCCACCTTTTCAATAACTGTATTATTTATTAAAAGCTGCCTGGTGGGGGATTTTTGCTTATCACTATGTATTTGGTTTTATATATATTTATATCTATTCCATATTCGTGACTAAGCATTGAAAGCTGGCTCATCATATTTTGTAGGTCCTCTAGTTTGTCAGCGAATATTACTGTATCATTCGCGAATCGGATTTTGTTGATTCATATACCATTTTAAGAATTCCTGCTGTTGAATCACACAGCGCATTATAATATTTTTTCTGAATATATGTTAAATAAAAGTGGTGACAACACACACCCTTGTCGCACGCCCCGTTTAATTTTTATTTCATCAGTCATCTGACCTTTGTTTTTAACTTGTGCTGTTTGATTCCAGTAGAGATTTTTTATTATCCGAAGGTTATTGTTGTCAATACGTATCTTCTTTAACACTTCTATTAACTTGTTATGTTTTATTCTATCAAAAGCTTTCTGATAGTCCACAAAGAATGCATGTATGTCACAGGCCTAAAATAGAACTTGTATGCAAAAAAATGTCTCTCTTGTTCCTGTTGCCTTTTAGAATCCAAATTGAGTGATACCCGTATACTCTTCACATTTCGAGTATATTCTCATATGTAGAATGTTTAAGGTTTTAAGAACATGACTCATTAGGCTTAGTCATTGCTTCGTCTTGAAGTGGTTTTCTCTGGTATAGCAATGAAGGTAGATTTGAGAAATTCTCTGGGAATCTTTTCAGTAATATATATTTTATTGAATATTTTAGTCAATTTATCATTACCTTTGTCGTCTAGGAGTTTAAGAGGTTCTCCTTGTATTTCATCAGGACCAGGAGTTTTCCCGTCTTTAATTAGAAAGATGGATTTACGAACTTCTTCTGTTGTTAAGGAAGGTCCTTTTTTGCAGAGGTAAAGAAAATCCTTTATGGAGAGGTTATAAGACTGAAAGCTCAAGGTCTGCTGTGAGACTCCACTGACTGTCAGGACTACTCACTAAAAACTCCACCCCTATTTAGGTCCGTCTGGCTATTGCCTCTGGTGACACTTGGACCTGTTGGCCCATTGTATCTTGCCTATGTGTTTTTGTATCATTGTACAAAGGAGACCCGACCAGCAGACCGCCTGGCAAGGACCCAAAAACAGCAAAACACACACTGCGCCGCCGCGAGGCACTGGTCCGAAAAAGACAGGCAGGTCCCGGGACCTAGAACCACGCTGCACCCAATCCAGTGCCTTCGTACCATGTACAAGTTCTGTACTGGGTAGGAACAGTGTAGTCACCCAAGAACCGCCGATTCCCCCCAGCGCACCGCAGCAGCACAGAAAGCGCTCCACCGCCCCCAGATCCCCGCCGCACAACCTGCAGGCCAGGCCTCTGTTATACAGTCTTAGCTGATTCCTGTTCATCGATAACAGTTCTGCCGTCCTTTTATGGCACGGTCCTTTGATGTATTATTTACCGTGTTTTTTTTCCTGGTATACGTTTCCAGTAGTTTTTGTGTTTTTCCGAACCTCTTCTTGCAAGTTCGTCTACTTCCTCATTACCTGCAACTTCCTGGCGTCCTGGAACCCGTATCAGTTTGACGTGATTACGGTCTACCAGCGTTCTCAGTTCTTCTTTGCAGTCAACGAGTATGGGGGAAGGGGTGGTCCGGTCTTGAGGTGCCCCCTGCACAGGACTAAGGCTGTCTACTACAGGATTTCGCTCGGGTTCCTGTGGGGATACAGGAAAGGTCCTGTGGTGTCTTTAGATATTTCCACTTCTGGCCGTTCATCTTCCGAAAAGTTTTTTTATGTAATATAATGTATATAGTATACATTTTTTTATACATATATTTATTTTCTACAAATATTTAAATTTATTATGGGTTTTCATTGATAAATTAATATTTTTGAATATATTTTTTATTTTTATTCATTATTTTCATTATCGGAACATCAGTAATTGCAAATTATAGAAATGAAATTACGAAAAAAAAAGATTCGCCCTCGGGTGGGCTCGAACCACCAACCTTTCGGTTAATAGCCGAGCGCGCTAGCCAATTGCACCACGGGGGCTTGGACACAATATACGAAACGTAACCCTCTCTCTTTCTATCTTTACTAACTTATATCTCGTTCGCCTCGCCCGATCACCGATCACACTTTTTCTAACGCTCTCGTCACGCATTCACCAGCTTACTACCCCAGTCAAGCGCACGTAAAGAAGTTTTAATTCAATAATAGCAGACTGCTCCGATAGCCAAGCCGTGCTAAAGGCATTGACCCCTCCGGTTATCACCTCAGGAAACGTGTTGAATTGCAAGAATGCCCTGGAGGACATATCAGACATGACACACTGGTGTGGATTCCAGAGCATTCGGAGTTAAAAGGGAATAAGGAGGCAGATACACTGGCCAAAACGGTTAAATGGACTTGATTCACAGGTCAAAGGCACGCGAAAAATTCATAAAAGAACCCTCACATGCGACTATGGCAGACCTGCTTAACCTTAGCCATACTAGACTGAGAGTAACAGAAGACCTGCTGATAGGACATTGTCGACTCCGCAAACACCTTTGTAGAGTAGTGAATGCAGTTTCTGTCTAGAAGAAGAGGCGGCGGAATGCCACTGCAAGGGATTGGCAAGGTCTCGGTTCCTGTGCTTAGGCAAAGAAAAACCTGAGCCAGAGAGCTACGTGGGACCCCCAACAGCATATGTAAGTTGATAAAACAACTGGGGCTGGAGGAGTAGCTTTAACCACAGGGAAGGCACAAAAGACCTCATCGGGTCTGAGTGCATACTTAAAAAATTCCTCACATTAGAATCTAATCTACTCCAAATACGTAACGGACAAAAATATATTGTTACGATTTTATTGAATCCGTCTCTGACAATTGCCGACGACGCCGACCGAATCTAGGGTGAATATTTAATGAGCATAGAAGACAATGGATAATTCGAGAAATTACTGGACCCTTCTCGTGGTTATTCGTTCAGGTATAAAAAGGGACAGCGGGCGGACAGAGACAGTATTGGTTTTAAAAGTGTTTATGAATTAAGAAATGTAAATATTTATAAAAAGTTGTATATCTAAGTGATTAATAAAAGTAGAATTTATTGTATTGGAATAAACATTGTTTTGTTACTGTATCGAGAGTTTTAATCGCCGAACCCTCGGAAGAACTAAAAATCTTAACAATATGTAAATATTGCAAAAATTTCAAATTTAGTTGAGTAACAAAACACAATTGTTTTTAATTTTATTAACAAAACATACAAATGGCACATTAGAATAAAAATGTATCTAAACATTCCTATTTTTATTACAATGCTGAAATCTGATTCAAATAATAAAATTAAATAAATAGAACAGACAATCAACGACTCACAAGACCTCTCATCACAAACAAGTAAACACTTAATATAAAAAAATTACGCTACAAATTTACACAGACTTGGTTGTTCATTTATAAAATGAAATTGCTTTAAGATTTGAATTCGAAATTCTATATTTGCATTTTTTTTCCTTACTACGCTTGCTTAGTCCTCAAGGACCTTTTTTAGGAAATTCTATCTTTTTGTTCCTCAGGTATTTGCAATCATCTATTCCAAAACTAAAACAAACTATTCAGTACGAAAAATTTAAATGTAGAATACTTACCTGTAGATGAAAATGATGAGAGGTGCTGTAGACAAGTGCCAGAGAGCATGACAGTCAAAAATGTAAAATAATGGAGGCATATCAATTAATTCCAGCATTAAAACAATACCGGTTGTCGCTACATACATGGCACATTTCCAGACATATATTTGAGTGGATCGCCTGTAGAAACACCAAGCAAACCAACAAAGTGCAGTAAAAGTACCTAAAATAAATTTTTTCATGTTGACTGAATTTACATGCATACAAACATGTAGTCACGTCTTTTTCCCGTAGGAGTAGGCAAAGACCACTTGCTACGATTCTAACTTAAATCTTTTGCTTCCTCTACTTTCATCAGTGCTCTCATACATGCTCGTCGGTTGTTGGTACTCTTGACCTAGCCTTTTTTCAAAACAATGTTGATCTGATCGAGATATGTTCGCCGATGTCAACCTCTACCGACTTGTCCATTCACACTCGCCTTATAAATTTGTTTCGTCAATCTTCCTTCATCCATTCTTTTTACGTGTCCAAACCATCTAAGCATTCCTTTATCTATCTTTGTAACCACATCTTCTTTTACACCACAGCATTCTCTTATCTCACTATTCTTTACTTTATCCTACCGAGTCTCTCCAGCTATACTTCTTAGAATACTCATCTCCGCAGCATTAATCCTATTTTCATGCTTCTTCTGCCAAACCCAACATTCACTACCATACATAAGTGTAGGAACCACCACACCCCTATATACAGCCAGGCGTGCCCCATTCATTTGTTTTCCTGCCAACACCCTTCACTCAATGTCACTGTCATACTTTCCATCTCTTGTAAACTTTGAACCCAATTAATTTACTTGTTCCACTCTTTCTCCCTCAATCAAAACTTCACAGTTTGTCATGCTTTCTTCTCATTCTTCTCTTTCAAAAACTATTACTTTCGTTTTGCATACATTTATTTTCATCCCTTTGATTTTCAGGGCATCATGCATAACATTAACCATCGCCTGCAACTCCTCTTCAGATGACGCTAATATGACTTGATCATCTGCGTAAAGAAGGCATTTGACAATCAAATTATTCATTTTCAATTGATACGCACTCTCTTTCAAAACTTAACAAAAGTCTATGTATAAGTTAAACAGCCATGGCGAAGCCACACATCCCTGTCTCACATAGACGATGTCGACCACAATTCACTCCTCACCACTGTCATAGGCCTTTTCCAAGTCTATAAAAGCGCAATAGACCTTTTGACTTCTAGTCAAGAATTTTTCGACTATACCTCGTAATGAAAAGACCTGATTCATACATCTCCTTCCTCTTCTAAATCCTGCTTGCACATCCCATATCATCTTCTCAGTTTCATTAGTTAATCTTAATCAATATCTTTGCATACAGTTTGCCGACTATGCTGAGTAAACTAATAAGGTTAAAAAGGCGGTACAGCAGTCTAGTTACCACGCTTTGTCCAGCCTTCAGCATTTCAACTGTTATCCTGCTGTACCCAGCAGCTAAACCCAATTTCATACTGTTCAATGCTTCCACAATCTCTGTTGTACTAATTTCTCTTTCATTACAACTTTTACTCATGATCTCCAAATGGGGCCTGTACTTGTGTATCCTCTTTCTCAAATAAACTTTCGAAGTATTCCTTCTATCTCTTTAATATACATTCCTCTTCTTTTACCATACTACCATCTTGGTTTCTGATTCTTTCCCTGTTGCGAGGTAGTATTTTTACCTCTGCAGTTACCTCTGGCTGTTCTTATGGAAGAGTTTAATATTGTTTTGGAAATCATCAGATAACCCATCAAATTCATCACTCTACTTCTTTCTTGCCACAACCTCTTTTGCCACACCTTTTAACCTTTTATACTCATTCTTTGCCTTGTTTACTGAATTTCTTAGCTTATTAAAAGATTATTAGGATACTTACCAACTGCAATGTTAAGTTCAATGTTATAACCATAATCAATATTTCCCAAAATTAAATAACCAACATGACTCATTAGAAATGTAATGAATAATAATGTCACGCCAACCAAAGCATAATTTGGAAGGTTACCATACAGTAACCTAGAATGTCACAAAATATTGTTATCATAATAAAAACATTAATGAATACAGGCATAAAAATATTGAGATAATGGTTGACTCACCTCACGGCCATAATATAACAATTCATAAGTATCATTGAAAATGCACAAGCATAATCTAAAATTTCTGTTAACAGAAAATCCCTATAATGAAATATTGCAGACCAAATCCAAGCATTGAGGCAAACCTAAAAACTTATTCCTTTTACAACTTAATAGCATGATTTTATTAAATTCTTACAATAAAAAATGCGTGCCACAGCCATACAAGTGGACTATCGGGCCTGACTTCTCTACGAAATTTTCTTATCATTTTAATGTGTATATATCCATTTAGTAGAGAAAAAAGGACAGAAGCAGGTTCTTGCATTCCCAAAACTCTTATAAAAGGCCACTATAAGAAATTAATTTGATGTAGTAACTATATTATTAGTTGTTTATTTATAACAGTTAAACTAAACTCACTTTTCCATAAAATTGCGGCGTTCGCCAATTTTGCTCATGAAAAGCATCCACGGTTTTCCACATACATTCATGTTCACACTCGTGTTTGCAGTTCCAAAACGTAATCTTTAAGATAAGGGGCTGGATGTCTTTTTTAAATTCTTTTCCATCTATGTAATTTAAAAAATACATGTATCATAAGAATAACCTCAAAAATAATAATTACCATTTGTACAATTAACCACTCCACATTTCTCAACGCATTTTTTATAAAACGGTGATAGATCTCCTATAGATGATTGAGAACATTTAATTGAAATCACCAAAATTACTGTTCGAAAAAGAATGTTCATTTTGTTATTTTATTTCTTCAAAATTTGAAGTTAATTATGTCAAAACCATTTCATATATACATAACAGAAGAAGAAAATTAGTAAACAATGAAAACAAGTATTATAACCTTATAGTGTATCATCGTTGCATTTAACCAACATAATTTATAGTGTTTGACAATTAACTGGTATATAAATAAATTATATTGTACGTCCCAGATTGCAAAAGTAAGTAAAACTAAAATAACACGTATATTATAATTTTTATTCGCTTATTAGTTGACATCTTTTTTTATTTTAGTTTTATTTAGTTCGATCTCTCAACACATGTGTACTGCTTCATAACTTTGAATTTTCATTTTTAATTTTACACTTTGTTTGTGCAATTCTTCATTTAAATTTGTTTTGGTGTGGAAAAAAGTTATTGGAATAAATAAGCATACAAAAATTGAAGTTTTAAAAGAATAGGACTACATAATAAAAGTAATAGAGGCTAGAGATCAATTCTTAAAAGAAGATTTACTGGCCTTTAAAGTCACAAACTTTGTTTTTACAAGTGATTAAATCACAGAATATTTATTGTTCACACCTCGATCCGATATTTTGTCATTGACAGCGCCATTTCGCGTTAAGTGATTTTTCTCTATATTTACTATTTTCAGAGCAAGTTCATTACAAATTGCACAAACTTCTTTTTCTATCTCTATACATAGAACTTAATCATACATTTACTGTATTGGGTTATTTACTTAATTCAATGTAATTTTTATTGACCCTCCACCAGAAAATGTCACTAAGCTCCGCCTATCTGAATTGATGTTTTAGGTTATATTTTATGATTTGTTTCAAACAATGAGCGGCGTTATTAAAATAATATTAAAATGGAATGGAAAAGAATTCGATTTGGAAACTTCGGAAGATGATACTATATCTGATTTAAAGAAAATCATAGAAAATGTAACTTTAGTCAAATGTGAACGGCAAAAATTATTAAACTTAAAGTACAAAGGTATAGCAGCTAACATTTAATTTAAAATTCATTTATATAATTATATTGATATTATCAATTAAGTATGTATGTAAAATACAAAGGAAATGTATGTGTAGTAATTATATTTTTAATAGGGAAGATTCCAGAAGATGATTGCACTATAGGTCAGCTAAAGCTTAAACCTAATTTTAAGCTTATGATGATGGGTTCTTTAGAAGAAGATATAGCTGAAGCAAATACGGCTCCAACAAACCTTCCCGATGTAATAAACGATTTGGATATAGAAGAGGAAGAAGTAGCTATACAAAACCAAGATGTTTACCTAGCAAAAGTTGAAAAACGCATAAATGACTATAAAGTAAACATATTAAATGAGCTCAGACCTGAAAAAAAGTTGTTAGTTTTAGATATAGATTATACACTTTTTGATCATCGATCCACTGCTCAAAGTGGAGTAGAACTTATGAGGCCTTATTTACATGAGTTTTTAAGTAGTGCTTATGAGTATTACGATATTGTAATTTGGTCTGCTACTGGAATGAAGTGGATCGAAGAAAAGATGAAATTATTAGGGGTTTCCACCAATCCAAACTATAAAATAGCTTTTTATTTGGACTCTCTAGCTATGATTTCAGTACATATACCTAAATATGGAGTTGTTGATGTAAGTTATAATAGGATTGTTTATGATTTGGTATTTAATTAAATGTCTTTTTCTTTAGGTAAAACCTCTGGGAGTAATTTGGGGAAAATTTCCACAATTTTCACCCAAGAATACAATAATGTTTGATGACATTAGAAGAAATTTTATAATGAATCCTAAAAATGGCCTTAGAATTAGACCCTTTAGAGAAGCTCATTTAAACAGGGAAAAAGACAGGGAGTTAATGCATCTTTCAAAATATCTTAAAGATTTGGCAGAAAGTTGTAATGATTTTGCTAGTGTGAATCACAGACATTGGGAAAGGTATAAGCCTAGACAAAGAAGATAATTTTCCATTTCATAGATTCAAATTGAACTGTTGTAAAGCAATTTTTATAACAATTTTTTTACTAAATTTGCAAGTATGGTACATAAAAGTGTCAAAAATTGTTAAAAAGTTTATTTTTAAAATAGATACAGTATTAAATAAAGGTTTCGTTTATAATGGGATACACATATTTTTCTTCTAAGGTAAAACAAATTTTAACAAAAAAAATGCTACAATTAATATTGCATTTGAAACATTACTATTGCAAGACTAGGCTTAAAATACAAAACTTAAGTTTAAAAATAAATAGAAAATTTGACTTGATTACCATGTATGGCAGTTTTTTGTTTTGTCAAATATCCAGGAATCACATAGCTTGCAATTAACTAATAAAGCTTTCTAAAAGCTCAATGCTCATGTTCGAGTACATAAAAAGCAGTTTAATCACTTCAATTCCTTGATTGTAAGTTAATTTGTTCAATTCATAAGTGTTTAGTCCAATGGGTGACGTGCAGCACGTGGCCACTTTTTGACATCAGTAGAACGGGTGACGTCACAGTTTGAGATTGATGCATAGGCATAGGAGACTAGACTGCGGGTCTAGATGCGAGAGTTGGCTCCCGACGAGAAAGAGACAGTCGCTCGAGAGGTTGTTTCGCGCTCTCTCCAATGGGCGGGGCTTACGTCCGAGTCTCGAGCCCGACCCCTCCACTCACCTCGCCCCGTGCCCCTCGGGCGTAAACTCCGCCCATTAGAGAGAGCGCAAAACAACTTCTCGAGCGACTGTCACCTTCTCATCGGGAGCCAACTCTCAGCACGGGGACCTGCAGTCTAGTCTCCTATGTCTATGGATTGATGGTACAACAAATAACACCTGTTTGGTTAACGATTTTGGTTTTATGAATTTTTATCTTTAGATTAGAGTGAGATTTTTGACAACTATTTAGGTTTAAGGAACAATATTGCGGTGTTGGTGATTTTTAAAGACTAAAAATTAATATTCAAATGTTAAACAAAAGTAAGACGTCGCGGGACGCCTGGCTAATGTGAAACATCAAAACTATTTTGTATAGACAATATGCATGAAAAGATGCTTTATTAATGGAAATAAATTGGGCATAAGAAAAAAATACTCAGATTTTATCAATTACATACTCTAAAAATATAAAAAAGTCAATGAAAATTAAGATAAATATTAGCATATCCTGATATCAGATGAATGAAAATAATAAAAATATAACTGGTACATACATAACATTAATGGCATGTCTTGTGATTAACAGATCTCGGTTATGTCCAGTTTCAACAAGAATATTTTGTGACCATTGTGGTGACTGTTGGGTACTGAAATATTGTTAATTATATAGAAAAAAAATTAAAGGCGTCTTTGGTATACTAGTAAACTCAAGGACCTTTATTATAAGCAATGAAAAATGTCTGAAGTTTATCAATTTTCATAAATTTTTGGTATTATTTTATAAATAACCAAAGTCTATAAATCAAGTACGAGCATTTGGTAAGAAAGTAGATTTCACATTTACCTACGCTTAGTACAATGTACACACATAAATGCACACCTTAATTTTAAAAATGTAATCAACTTACTCTTGACTTGAATCATGTTTTAAATTATAACTGCCACTCATATTTTATTTTAGTTATTACTATCAAATAAATTTTCTTTTTTGAAATAAACTCCGTTATTCAAAATTAAAAAAAAAACATCGAATAAACGAACCGATACATATTCAAATCGAAATATATTAAAATAAATAATAGTTTAAAAAAAACAACACGCTTTATAAGAAAACCGAATTAAAAAATAATAATTAATAAAAAATAATTTTACAATCAAAAGCGTGGGGTGTTTTTTATGATGTTTACGTTTTCTTCTTGGAGACTTTACCTTTACAAATATCTGTTTATTATCAAATATATTAATTGATATAGCGCACCACACGCTTTTGATGGTAAAATTATTTTTTACTAATTATTTTTTAGTTCGATTTTATTATAAAGCGTGTTGTCTTAGTCTTTTTAAACTATTATTTATTTTTCATTTTTTAGTTCGGGTTTTTTTTTTATCCTAATGACCCTGACCAGGATCTTTGAAAAAATTTATGAAATGATTGTATTGTCATCGGTCCTTTAGAAGTATACAAAGTTTTAAGTCGATCCTATGTTTTTATGTGGGTGAAAATCGTGTCCAAAGATTCCGTTAGATAGATAGATAGATACAAGTCAAGCTAATATAAAGCGTGTAAAAACTAAATATTACTGCTGAATATCACTTAATATAAATATGCTACATTTGCTTCATACTTTTTTTTTAAATTTTCAATGTGAGAGCCAAAGTATTGTAAATTTGTGACTAACAATTTCAAACAATAACTAAAAAGGTATATATAACTAAGAACATGTAACTCGAGTGGTGGGTGTGGCACGGGAGAGACGGCCGCTATCTCAGTTAAAGCTTCGAGCAAATCAAAACGACAAAAATTATAAATATTTCCAGTAAATATGTAATTAATGTAAGCATTGGATCCACATAAAAAATCGAACTACTGGACCAATTTTTCATTTTTTTTAATCGACGTGAAATATACACCGATAAATATACTGTAGTAGGGCTATTTATAAAATATGGACTGTTTTCGAGTTAAAAGCGAGAAACTGGAAAAAGACCGAAAATTTCGAGGTTTTTCGGCCACCAACAGTTATCGCTCCCACTTTCGAGGTCGTAAACTTAGATTTGGCATACCTACGCCATACCAAACGATCCTAGAAAAAACATCTTTTGCCGCAACTAATCTAAGCTGAACCCCTTATATACTGGACGACTATATCATGTTCTAGACATTTTGAGAATAAACCATCGCTTTGTGCAGTGCGATACTACGCATCGATCCAGTGCCCCTGCCACGGCTTCTCATAGCTCGGCATACGAAGTTACATGTCCTTATATATGTTCTTAACGATAACTCATACATTTTTAAAAAAACGCGTTATTTTGTCATCAGTAATTTTCTTTACTTTTCGTTAAAATCTCATTTTTTAGTTAGTACAGCCAAGGTATTTTGGGTCGGGCGGAAGACTGACGGTCGCTTCAAAAGTAGGGTTAATGTTACGTGTAGTCGAGGCAACTTTTTGACATATAGATAGAATCTCAAACGCTGTGACGTCACATGTACGTCACTCTTTCTACCGTTGTCAAACTGAAACGTCACGTGCATGGTACCCATATAAATACATTGTTATCTAAATTAAAAATGAAGATAGAAAAAATGGACTTTCAACATTTATTTGTCCTGGCAAATTTTATATTCTGATATCAGTTTGACAAATATCTTTTACAACATTAACAGATTTAGTGTAAAAATTCATATTCTTACTTAGTATGTTTTATGAGTATAATCCTGAGATATTTGAATTACTCTTAGTCTTATTATGAAAATAAATTAAATTTTAAAAAAGTTGTTGTTATTGCTTAAAAATTTTAGTAAAATTAAATATTGGCAGAGATGTTAACTACTTCAATTTAAAATTTAATTTATGTACATTTTTAATATTTTTAATCCTAATTGGACCGTTTATAATTAATATCAAATATTATTAAAAACAATCCTATTCCCCTAAAAAATAAATAAAAAAAATCGTTGATGCAGTTTATAACATAAACAAAACTGGGTTTAATGTAAACAGTCGAATTGGTAAAAAAGAATTGAAAAGTACTCGAGTGAAATGTGTCACTCATAAATAACAAGGTGTCCACCTATTTTACTTAAAAAATAACTAACCACGCATAATGATATAATAAATAAATAAAGATAGCTAATATATCCATAATAATATAAACAATATGTGAATAACATAACAAAATATGGTAAAATCATTACAAACCTTAATTAATAATTGCGTCTCAACAACTTATATTTGCCTTAATAAATGTTAAAGGTATAATATTATATACATAATAAATATATTTTTATAAAAAGAAAACCAACAAAAACTAATATAAGAAAAAAAATACCTATTATGAACTAAAACCAATCTTATATTTATTTCACATTGAAACCATAAACTTGTTATATTTTAATTTGCTTTTATCGTTTAAAAACTACGACTTGCTCAATCCTATAGCATATTTCACGAATATACGGCGGTTTCGGATTATCGTTAGAAACTCGATAACCAGTATTCAACTGTACATTTAAGAAGTACGAAAATAAATTTCCCTAATATTTTTAAACAAATTTCGTAGGTAACAAATTTTATTTTATAAGGGACTTCATGTTTGTAAATTAAGGGTCAATATTTTTATTTGTTAGCATGGTTAATTTTGCAACTAAATCTGTTCTTAATGACTTTATTTATTGTACATAATAAAAGAGGTACGTAAGTAAATCAAACAAATTTCACTAATTAACTAAGCTATTAAGCTTTAATTTTGCTTGTTGGTTCATTTTTGTTAGATTTCTAGAAAAGTAATTAGTAATCCTGGGTTATCATTGTAATGGGTACCAACATTAAAATCGTATAGTACCGATTCTTATTTCAAGTAGTGTCTGTATACCTTATAGACCACGAAAATGCCACGACGTGTTTCAGATGTAGATGCATTAATATTGAATGTACACGCTTATTTTACTGCGGAAAAGAACAATGGAGTTCCGTTGCTACCAGTTTTATCTATACGTAAGCGTGTATGTGATGCGATGGATTGGTGAAACAAAATTAACCTCAAAAAGTGTGAAAGTTGGAAATAGTGAACAAAAAGTTAAAAAATATAAACCTCGCCGACATCCAAAGACTGTTGACTTTCCCGAAGCTTACAAATTTGAAATTCGCGACATTGTATGCAAAATGCGTGAAAAAAAGAACATGTCTCTTTAGATTTTGTTGAAAATTCCGTATTTTTTAACAGTAGAATGTCCTTCAATCCATTCCTCAATTTAAAAACCTCATTATAGACAATGCTATAGGACACTAATTATTCACTCGGTTTCCTGATATTAGTCACAAGCAAGTTAGTTTTTAAAACACCACGTGGTAAAAAATTTACAAGCAATATAATTAGATAAAATCATTTAAGTTAAAAAGCCATCAACCAGTGAAAATTTCCTAAAGAGACAGGAGGTTCTTAAATGTAAGCTCATTGTACACATTTTACAATATAGTATCAAAAAAGAAAAGTGTTTAATTTACCTTATCAAGAGGTTCACGACGGTAAGGCCGGAAAAACTGACAGCAAAAAGAATTACGAACTATCCAACCCTAACAATCGAAGACCTATCATCGAATCGAGGCACGGCGAGATTCAACAGAGGCAGAAACCGACATCATCAATTTACCTTAAACAACCCTCTTCTAGTAACCTCTCTGTTCCTTGCCGGCGCGTCGAGAGATTTAATATTAAAAAAAGTAAAAGAAAAAGATGTATTTGAAATTTCTAGAACGAGTCTTTGGATAAATTTAAAACATATAGGGTTTAAGTTTAAAAATAAGGACAACCGAAAGTCTTTGTGTGAAAAAGCTAGAGTCTTGCACAAAAGAACTGAATTTTTGAGAAATAATACTGTAAACAAGAATCCTCTTCATTTGTTTATCTGGACGAAACTTGATTTTTGCTTAAGGTGGAACAAAAAGAATTTGGCAGGACGATAACATAAAGTCTATAAAACACACCGACGGTGAAGGAAAAAAGAGAAAAACACGGTCGATTATCATGACAATATGGATACAGAGATGTTTGTGAAATAGTGGAAAAGATAAACTATTACCATCGTTACATGGTCCGTCATTATATTAGATAATGCTCCGTACCATTCGGAAATTTTAAATAAGCAACTAACAAACTCCTGGACGGTACAGATAATTTAGGAATGGTTAACGAACGACAATATTTCATTTCCACAGTATTGCTTCAAGCCGAAATTATTATCGATAGCTAAAAGGCACGAAAGTGAAAAAATTTACAAAGTGGATCAAATTATACTCAGTCATGGACATCGTGTGCTAAGACTTTCACCTTATCGTTGTTTTGGAAACCTGGCAACGAGCACTTAATACTGCCACTCCTGAAATTTGGGAAAAATGTGTCACACTTAAATTTGTACCGATAATTTATTTTGTTGCATTTCCTTTTAACATAATTAAATACGTGCCTATTTCTAACCAAAAAACTTATCGAGAGCTACATCAACGATTTCTGTTCACATTGAAGCAAATAATAAAACCTCTCAACAAAAGCATAATAATAAACAAGAAATTTTCAGGTTTAAATCTTAGGGGAATTTACTAATGTACCTCTCAACACAGTGCGCCCGTTAAGTCGATGCCTCGGAAACTAAACCGATACCGTCGTATATTGGTGAAATGAGCTATAGAGCTAATTTACATTTAGGCTCGGCCTCCACTAGCGATTTCCAGTCAAGGTGACAAAAAAATCCCTGTCACAGATTGCAGAAATCGCTAGTGGAGACTGAGCCTTACTGTCCTGAAGTTTAGAAACCTAATTCAAAATATTACGAGTTGATATAGTACCAACGGCATGAATAAATTAATGTGTAAAAATGAATTACTATTGAAAGGATAAATTCGACGAAGTAGATTAGAACTTTCAGAAATCAAGACGATTCTCGAATAATTCCAATTCTGCTTGACGGTTACATAGAAATACGCTCATAAATTTTAGCGGGCTATTATATATAGTTTAAAATTTAGTGTGGTTGTGTGGATATTTTTTGCTGCTCATTTTTTTATTCAAAACCTGCGACTTCGTCCGCGTGGAATTTAGTTTTAACTTAATATCTTTAAATGGGGATAAATTTTTACTCAACATCCGATTTGACATCAAAGAATTTCTTTAAAAATGAACCGTTAGGTTAGGTGGATTGTAAAATTTTCTATAGGGCATTCTAAAAACAAACAGCGCTACCTATTGATTTTTTAAGAACTAAACTATAACACTAAATAAAATCTGACCGCATTTATTTTGTGTTTTTTTTTTTGTTTTTTTCTTTCTTTTGAACGTTGTTCGTTCGTATTGTGACGTCTATTGGACATGGATGATAGCAATTATTTTTTGCCTTGTAATTTCTCAGTCCAGAAAGATCTTTAAATAAGAATAAGTGTTTTTTCTAACATCCGATTTAAATGAAATAAAGCCTATATTCTGCCCCTAGCCAAGCTCCTGGTACCGTGAAAATCGCATTAAAATATGTTTAGTAATTTCAGAGATGTGCCCGGGCAAACAGACAGACAGACAAAAAAATAAAAAAATGCGTGTTTTAGTAACGTGCGAATAATCATAAGAGCTTGGAAAATTGAATTTATTTTGAAATCATGGGCAAATTTATTAAAAACGAAGCAAAACATGACTTACAAATTCCAATTGAAAGGAGTAAGGACAGATAAGCAGGCTTTTTTGCAATAAAGCTCAAGGCTTCGAAAAGATCTAACAGAAGGCATTGCTCTAGAGGTTTTATTTCAGGAGGACAATGACGAAGAATTAAAAAAATCACAAAGACTTTTCCTACAATAGATACAAAAGCACAGCCGACTTTAAAACCAATTTTACAAATACGTTTTAAGCAAAGTATTTGTTAAATTAGGTTTTTAGTGGAAAAAACACCTGAAAGTAGAGAAATAATAACGGAAAATTATTTTGGGACGAATTGTGTTTTTTACTGAAAATAGTCGCAAAAAGGGTAGACCTATCGTGTGGGCCGCGGATTATTAGAAGGGGGAGGAATTATAGAAAGGAGATGATTGTTCCTTATCGCACGGTACGGATGGGGGCTATGCGAAAGAAAGTGTAAGATTTGTCCGTCACGAAACACGAAACATCAGACGCGTATGCCGTGTATCAATTATATTTGCGCAACCGGTGCGAACTTATTGGCTGCCTTGAACCAATAAGCGCGCACCTATGACTGGGCAAAGCCAATAGCATACGCACTATTGATACTCTTGTTATTGGTTAATATACATCAATAATGCATTGTGATAGTGGCTTAGAAGATAATAACAATGAAGCTAGGTAACTGTCAGAGTTAAAGTGCAACAATAGGTAAATAATTTATTTTTAACCCAAAAATTTTATATTAAGTCTCTTATTTTTTTATATCCAATTAGTTGACAAAGTGACTAAAAAAACATCAAAAAAAAGCAACAATGTCAAAAAATGCAAAAACAAGCATAAAAAATATATATAATACGTTTATCAATAATAATAATATACTACGAAAGTAACTTCGTTATAATCGAGTGTTCCACGACACTCACGCACTTTTTTTTAATTTTTTTACTTTCAATTTCAATACATTTTCTGATAGATAAATATTCGGTAATCGTTATAAAATATTTAGGATAGGTCATTGGTAACCAATTCTGCTCAATTAACCAGTCAATGTGCGCTTCTGTTTAAGGAGTGGGGACGCTGCAAGTGTGCCTTTCATTAGTAATTTATCTTTACTTTTTATGTGTAACTTAGTCTTTAAATGCAGTTATTATGCTGGTATAAATAATTAATAGCTTTGTAAAATTGTGTCTACTTTTATTTTTTCTAAATTAAAAGTAATAAATAAGAACACTAACGCAATATATTCATTTAAAATAAAATTACCGTTATCAGTCTCCAAGTAAAAAAAATGTTAACATAATATCAAGCGAGACCCGTTAAAAACTGATAAACAGTCTGAACTTCTTGACGACTGATTTTGTCTTATAATTGATAGAATCAGAACCCTCATAATGGGATTCATTTAAAAAGTGGACAAACAGTATGAAACAAATAAAAATCGGATTATTAGGTACTGTAAAGAATTACAGACAAATAAGAAATATAATAAACCCAGTTAAAAATTTCAAAACATTGGGGAACATGTTTGTGAAAAAATAGTTAAAATTGGAAAAATTGATATTTTATAAATATGTACACGCCACTTATTTAATAGGGTTCCCACTTCTGGAAAAGTCCATAATAGCCCCCCACGGATTCCACTACAATATTTAGGTATGTAAGAGATGGATATTTTTTGAAAATATGAGAAGCTAACCCGATTTTAATTATTGTCCTTGTCTAAATTCCAACGCCTGTTCATTTTAGTTCTGGAAAAGTCATGAAATTTTAAATAAATAAACTTAAAATCGGTGATTTCAAAAAATATATCTGTAAAAAGTGTAATATTAGCAGACAGACTCGCAAAAACTTATTCATCAAAAAGAACCCAAATAAAACCTACCCTTACTTAAAAAATCTTTCGTTTCTGCCTTTGGCATTCACAGTGTAGCAAAAAGCAAAACAAGTTATGGCTTTAAAAGAGCTATCATTTTCCCAACCCCAATCGAAAAGCTAAGTTAGGTTAGGCCTGGTAAAAATGACCACTTCCTCTATATTTTATGGTTATCTGCCACCATTTGGAACACTGAAGAATGCGTCTGGAAAAGTCAGGAAATTCAAAATCCAAAAAGTGGGAACCCTGTTTAACACTTCTTATTACGATTTATTTTAATGACTTACAGTTTTTACGCTCTTAACTGGATCGTGAGTTTTATCAACAATTGTCACACAATTTACACTATTTTTTACTGTCATTACAGCATGAAACATACCGGTATATTTAACGTAGTTGTCGTGGTACAATATTGTCGGAAAATACAAGCAAACACAAATACAAGCTTGTAGCGAAGTGAGTCATAATTTTTATGCAAAACTGTACCCTTGGAGACGCGTTACCCATACAGTTTTCATATGTATGCATACACTAATACTTCCACATACTTCTAACCCGGAATCGTCGCTTATGCTCCACTAGTTGATATATTTTGGAGAAGATTCGATGTACAGTATAGATCTATACGTGAATTAATGTGAATTTGTGTTAACGTTTTATAATTTCCGTTTTATTATGTTGCGTTTAATTTATATTTAATATAAAGAGTATATTAATATTATTTTTTGTGTTACCAAAAATGTAATATATTCTATCTGTAATCTCAATTTTTAATTGAGTTTTTCTCGGGTTAGAGGTTAATTGACTTCAAATTTTAAAGTTAATTGTATTATCATGTCCTTAATAAGTATACAAAAATCTAGAATTTTCTGACGGTACGCCTTACACCACGACAACTACCTTAATAGAAAAATATATATGTATTAGAAAATTGTGTACAAATAATACTTATCAAAAACGATGATTGAAAGTGATGTTTTTTGCTAATAAAGCAGATATGAAACGATGTATTGCTTAGAAAAATATACATTACCTATAAATGCATTGACACCTACGAAACTTGTTCATTAGAACATACAATTAGTTGTTTGAAACATATTTATAAAAAAACTTTTTAAAATCCATATCGAGTCAAAATTATTGATTTAATTAAATATTAATACGGATCTTGAATGTTTGTGCCATGCATAGACATAGCCCATATGTATTTGAGTGGATAAGAAATATAATATCGGTAATCGGCAACAGCGCACCTCGGCTACTCTAGCCTTATAAATTTTATTGGAAAGGGAATTGAATTGATTTTATGGTATGCAAATTTATTTGATTCGAATTTAAACATACGAATTACAATGCTAGGCTTTAACCCTTCAGCGGCTAGTATTACATATACGTAACGACAAACATGTTTTACATAACCTGGCATTAACACTATAATTGGAATATAATCCTAAGAAGTGTTGAAGGGTAGTAGTGGCGTGGTATTAACAGAGAGTTACAAAGGCACAGAAAATCCTTAGAGATGTAAGTAAGGGATGTGGCCTCTCCCCACTTCTGTTTAATATTTACTCTAAAAACATCTTCCAAGAAGCTCTCGAAGGACAGCAATTAGGCATCAAAGTAAATGGCACATGGATCAACAATATATGGTATGCAGATGACACAGTTCTGATAGCAGCTAATATGAATGACCTCCAAAGGCTCCTGGACATAGTTGGAATGCACGGCCGACTTATGAGAATTAACATTAACATAAAAAAGACAAAATTCCTAGTAACCACCCGCAAATTGGATAAGTTCCAGAATGCGAAACTCTTATATGATAGTGAAGACATAGAAAGAGTAAAAAAGTTTAACTATCTGGGGACTTGGTTATGTGAAGACTGGTCTTCAGACGTAGAAATCAAATGCCGGATAGAAAAATCGAGGAGCTCATTCATGAGATTTAAAAACGTCTTTACGAACTCTGACTTTGATCTCAATCTCAGAATAATATTCACAAAATGTCACGTATGGCCCATATTGTTGTATGGTATGGAAGGCTGGACATTGAAGGTTAGCACAATGAATAGGCTGGAAGAATTTGGAATGTGGATCTTGAACAACCTTGAAAGTCCCATGGACAGCAAGAATAACCAACGAAGAAAGGACGATAGGAAGAGAACGCGAATTGCTAGGCACGATAAAAAGCAGGAAAACAGCATACCTGGGATATGTGTTACGCAATGAAAGGTACCATTTACTCCAACTATTAATAGAGGGAAAAGGGGTGGAATAGGAACCACAGGAGAATTAATTCACACCACCAGAGATAGGGAAAAATGGTCAGAAGTGATCACAAACATCCATTAATGGATAGCAGCGGAAGAAGAAGATCACGACCACGTTAAATTTGCATCACATCCATTAAGAAAAAGCGCTGTTGCCAGTACTATCGTAGTGGCGTTAAATCTTGAGATAAATATAGTAGTCTATGCACGCCACAAAACTTTAAAATCTATATTTATGTTTTTAATTTTCGATATATACAACAGATTTATAAAAAATATCCAGAAAATTTAAAAGTTAGGCATAAAAGAAGCATTATATTTTTGATTATGTATAGTTTTTTGTTCAATTTAATATCAAGCAGATAACAGCAAAACATTTAATGGTGTGCCCACACTTTTGGCTCAATAAATAAAATAAAATGTTAGGCGCTTAACACCTACTTCAATATTGCACAAGGCTTTGTGAGACAATAAGAAAATATACATGCAAAAAGTGTTTTCTACACTTATTTCAAATAAACATTTAGGATAGGCTACCAATTAATAAAATCGTGACACTTTTTTTATTTATAATCCATCTTTGTAAATTAAAAAAGGTAATTGGCAACGATTACAAAGTATTTTTTGCAATTATTTAAAAAAAAGAGTACGATTTAGTTCACTTGCTAATTTGAAAATCATTTAAAAAAACATTTAACCGATAAAGCGAAGCGAATTTCAATTGGAAATCACTATTTTATAAATTAATATAACGTATCCACCAACTGTAGGATTGATTAATAAAAAATAACTGGCGAAATATTATTTTGATTTAAAACTAATAAACGCATATATCGCGCAAATTAGAAACCAGCTAGCATTTAGTTTTAATGCTTCAACACATCGGCATCGTTAATATAAAATGATTTTACAACAAATTATACTATAAAAAAAAAACTATTACAAAACATAATCCATGTTCACCCCAAAGATTTACCAACCTGTTCCAAATTGTGGACACCTTGTGCATATATAATGTATCCGATTCAATTAGGAACTGTCGGTATGGGTCCGACACCGCCAGCGAATTCGTAAACTTTCTTCACCACTTCGTCGGTTAATTTATCGCATTCTTCCTTTGTTGCAGCCTCGGCATAAACGCGAACTATATCTTCTGTACCTGAAGGTCTAACGAACGATCTTCCTTTCGAATACTTGGACACTATGGAGTTAATTTCATCTTGAAGGCCATCTGGAGTTATGCATATTCGTTCTGCGTCGGTCGTTGTTATAACATTACGATCCTACAACACGATAAAATTTTAACAGCAAGGATACGATACGAAAGAATTCTTATGCATATATTTCTCAAGATATAACAACAACAGGATAGCATTGGCAACAATAACGATCCAATTCCACCACCATATGTCGCCGCACTGTTTCAAAAACAGGTGACCCCGTCTCTAGGATAGGTAGAAAACTGATAAATAATTGGGGTTTGCTTGGTAAAACATTTTCGTAACGCCATCCGTATTCAAAATAAAGGGCGTTGAAGAAAAAAAATGTATACACATTTATTACGATTTTGACGAAACTACTGGAAACATTGTAATGAAATTTTATACCAATATGTTTTAGAAGCTAATACATCCCATGAATTTGTTTTTATATCTGACTCTCATAGAGGGCGCTAGTTACACGGTTCGTAGCCAAACGCGCGTCATGCGTCCTACAATCTTGTTAAATAATGGTCTCTGGCATTTTAACAAAGTGAGGAGTGCGGGGAATCACTTGCACAATCACGTTATGTATGTGTGCGCAAAATAAATGTGCAGAAAGCGAATTTTAACCATAAACCAAACACTTCTTAATAATTCGTGTTCAGAGGAGCCGGCGTAAATTGTTTATTATTTTTTAATATTATAAAAACACCAAAATCATAAAAACTAGAGCCAATACAGTATTTTCATGAATATATTTGTAAACAGTGTACTTGAAATTATAGAAATCTGCATAAATATCGGGGCCACCTTTTTTTGAAACACCCTGTATACATAGTGTGTTTTAAGTATGGAACACCCTAATTATTACGGAAACGACTCGCACGATTTTTACAAATTTTGGATTTGTGGGTTCTATGATACGGCCGATCCTACGATGGTATTTACATTGTCGTCAGATTTTCCTTTTTTACATTACATTATTGCTGCCAAAGTTAAAAAAATAGCTGCATCGAGGTACTTATGATTGCAACAATGTCAACTTTGATTTTTCAATCATTTATTATTGTTGTTTATTAAAAGCGACAACGGATCATTTATCAACAATAATATTTGGCTGCAACAAGATGGAGCTCCAGCTCACTAAGCGCGTGATGTGAGGTAATACTTAAATAACATGTTTCCCAGATGATGGATTGGAAGGCGTGGTTTTATCGAATGGCCCCCACGATCACCCGATATGAATCCATTAGACTATTGAAGTCTTTGAAGTCATTTAAAAAACACATTTTATAAAACAAAACCTGCCAATAGTCAGAAATTGAAAGGTAGGTTTACCGCAAATATAAGAATTTATCAGTCAGGCATATTCCAAAATATATTGCGAAGTTTCAAAGATCACATGACTTGTTGTATTGAAGTAAACGGAGCATCTATTTTATCTTTATATTGTCTATTGTCAAAAAGTGTTTTTCCGGCGATCCTGCGCACTATTTTCTTTTCATATGGTTTCAAATATTATCTTTGTGTTCGATATATCTGGTCTAGTTTCCACTGTGTATGTTATTATAGGTCAGATGACCGCCTTGTAGATTCGGGATTTGGTCTCGATTCCGATATATTTGTTTCGGAGGATTGTATCGTTCAGGTAAGCTGAGGTTCGTGCTGCTTTTGCAGCTTGGTTTCTTATCTCCGCCTCGATGTCACCGTATCCTGATATTTCTGTGCCTAGGTATTTAAATTTTATCTCCTGTTGTATAATTTTATCATCCACAACCAGTTTGCATCTGATAGGTGTTTTTGAGGTGGTCATGCATTTCGTTTTTGCTGCAGATATCTATATTTTTAGACTTTTTGCCATTGTGCTGAATTTGAATAGTAATCTCTGTAAGTCATCTTCGTTTTCTGCAATTAGAACAGCATTTTTATTATTTCGTCCATAACGATGTTGAACAATAAGGGGCTAAGTGAATCTCCTTGTTAAATACCACTATTTACAGGAATTTCTTTGGTAGTTGTGCCATTAATTTTGGCTTGTATTTTGGTTCTCTGGTAAATATTTTCGATAGTTTTTATGATGTTATATGGGATTTGCCCGTTATTATGAAGGTGTATCACGTCCTCCAGTTGTATTCGATCAAACGCCTTTTCCAGGTCTATAAAACACATGAAGGCTGGTTTGTTATATTCGATTGATTTTTCAGTTATTTGTCGCAGGACAAATACCGCATCTGTACAAGATCTTCCTGATCTGAATCCTTGTTGTTCATCGCCCAATGTGGTGAGTTCATTTATTTTATTTGTAATAATCTTTGTTAATAGCTTTAAGGTTGTATTTAGATGGTCTATGTCTCGGTAGTTTGTGGGTATCTTTTTGTCTCCTTCTTTGAACAGTAAGATTGTAGTACTTAGGCGCCATTCGTCCGGTATTGTTTGATGTAAAAGGATTTTGTGTTAGCTGCTGTTTCAGGCTTCTCCCGTCGTATTCAAGAAGTTCATTTGGAATACCGTTTGGGCCTGGACTTTTTCTGTTCTTAAGTTTCATTAATGCCGTTTCTATATCAATACAACCACAAAAAAACATATTTCACACGAGAGCAGCTTACAAAAAACCAAACGGAACTTTTAAAAACTCGTCCGCACTAGACAAACGTTTGCTTAACATTTTACAAATGTACAGTAAACATTTGCTTGTGCAGACGCAGCGCTTTATGAAATTTGATATTTTTAAAGTAAAACAACAGAAAAAACGGGAAATGATTAATAAAACATTTTTTCTAACCTTTACTACGATCTTCATCAATCTATTCGGCAAATCGGTGTAGCACTCCTCCCATTGCTTCACGTTCCATTCTCTTTCGTGAAGTATTGTTTCCACTAACAGCATATCCGATATGGCGTCTCCAACAGTCTCATTGATTAAGTCTATTAAGTTTAATAATTTGTTGCAAGCTAATTTTTGATCATCAGAACGACTGCAAAAAAAAATTGGAAATTTTACATTTTCTTACTGGTAAGGTGGTAAATTACAATTCAGTAGTAGCTCTTACGAGTAATCGACAAGAAAAGATGGTGGTTCAAGTACTACAGCCAAATTTTGCGTCTAAACAAAATACATACATGGGTGGTGTTAACCTTGACGACAATGGATTAGCCAATTATCAAACAAATATAAAAGGAAAAAAATGGTGGTTACCCTTATTCTAGAACACCATCGACAACATGATAGTTAATTCATGGCGAAAATCAGTCAGACAAATTTCCAAGTGAAATCCCATAGAGGATAGAAATACGAAGAAGATGCCGAATTTGTCATAGCCAGACAATTTATACATGCACAAAATTTAAACCTTCATGTTAGTTGCTTCCAAACTTTACATAAGTAAAGTTTGGTTTTGAAATAGTAGGCAGTAAATTCTCAGAACTGATAAAGACGGTTTACTAGTATTCTGGGTCTTTCACCGGCGTACAGAAACTTCTAATAAATTTATAATTATTTTATTCGTAAATTTAATTCAGAACTTAACTATTATATTGCAATAACTTTTATTAAATTGCGTTTCAAGTTCTTAAAATAATGAACATACATACACACAATTATTTCTGCTTATTGGAATTTCCAATTAAAAATGTTCACTGAGTCGATTAGTATAAATACAGAGAAATTAATAATTATTAGGCCGACCTGCTTTGGGGTTGTTCAGATCCTTCATTTAATTTATTTCTATCACATATTTTCGGAAAGTTTATAGAGTTATTATGTTCAACAAATGAGAACCGGATATTTAAAGTACAAAAAGATGATTCCCTACTCAAAATATCACGACCTGTTTTATTGCGAACAGTAAAGCAAATCCTATATGAAAGGGCTAGGAAAAGTGTTCTTATAGAAAGGAAAAAAATTATATTGTGGAGGAGAAATTACTGGTGAACCCTGGTTTAATCAAGGGCATACTGTCTCACAGGTGTGGCAAAATTTTGAAATTAAAAGTCGTCAACAAGCATTCATGTATGAATTATCAACGGGCTTAAAAACACCAACGGGTAAAGGACGAAGGCTTATAATCAAACATATACATAGGCAGCGATTTAGGTTTTTTGAATAACGGATTGTTGCTCTTCGAATCCAATTTAATCAGCGATTACCATGAGGATATGGACGCGCAAAAGTTCGAAGGTTGGTTTTCACAGCTTTTACCGGACCTTGATCAAAATTCTGTTGTCGTCATAGACAATGCATCGACTATTGGAGCCGTCACCAACAACTGCCTGGCGAAAAGAAGACATAATTAACTGGCTTACTTAAAGAAATATATCGTTTGACGACAATTTGTTAAAAATACAATTATTAAATATCGCGAAGAGACATACGAGTATGTCTGAATTCAAAATATATGCTGTCAACAAAATGGCTCGTAGGTGGATTAATGCTGCGGAGATGAGTAGTCTAAGAAGCATAGCCGGAGAAACTCGGTTGGATAAAGTAAAGAGTAGTGAGATAATGGAACGCTGCGTGGTGTAAAAGAAGATGTGGTTACAAAAATAAATAAAGGAATACTTAGATGGTTTGGACACGTAGAAAGAATGGATGAAGGAAGATTGACGAAAAAAATTTATAAGGCGAGTGTGAATGGACAAGTCGGTAGAGGTCGACCTCGGCGAATATAATTCGATCAGATCGACATTGTTTTAAAGAAAGGCCAGGTCAAGAGTACTAACAACCGACGTGCATGTATGAGAGCACTAATGAAAGTGGATGAAGCAAAAGATGTGTGCAAGAACTGTAGCAAGTGAAAAGAAGTGGTCTCTACCTACCCCTACGGGAAAAAGGCGTGACTATATGTATGTATGTTATTTGTTATGTATAGGGTTATCCACTAAAAATTACCCACCCCTTATCATTGATATTATTGCCTTTAGAATAAAAATTTTGGCATAAAAGGTATGTAGTTATGACTGAATTTTGTTAAAATGTTATTAAAAGTATAGTAGCGTGCAGGTTTAGGGGAATACAAAAAAATAATTCATTTTTTAAATACCATATATACTCGTATTTATAAATTTTTGGAATAATCTTTATTCCCGATTTTAAAATTATACCATATTTATATCAAAAGTTTATACCCTTTTAAATTATTAAACTTTGAATACCTTAGTTACTGTAACTATGCAAAAACTAGCATTATTGAAGTAAGCATGAAAATGACATTTATTGTGTATAAGTGACATTCCTTTAACAAATTTATTAAAATGGCTTATAGCAGCAGAATTTTTCGGAAGCTGAACTTGATTATATGATTTGGATGCATGTAGGAGCATGGAGCATAGTGTCCTACCGGTCCGAGATTATTTTAATAATCTATTCCCAATAAGGATAAAGAATAACGGAACTATTAGATAGCATGGACAATAATGGTGAACACGCCAAACATCATTTATCATTTATTTATATTTAAATTTCTTAAATGAATTTTTGTTATCTCTTAATATAAATATTTCGACCTTTTCTTCCTTACAGCCAACCATTGGGATTATTTCATTAAAGAATTGTCAATTGTCAAACACAATAGCATTTTCAAAGCTTACTTATACAAGCAATAACAGTCTGTAATGTAAATGGGTAACATGCACGTAGAAAGAGTGACATACAAGTGACACTACTTTTTAACACTTGAATATTAATGTTTAGTCTTTAGGGAACTAAACAACTTCTAGAGACAACCGAAATGAGAGTACTTCGTAGAATAACTGGAAAGATGATCTTGGACAGAGAAAGAAGCGAGAATATAAGTAGGACATGCAAGGTAGAAAATATCGATGAGTGGGTTCTCGGCAGAAAGAGGGAGTGGAATGAGTACATCAGTAGAATGGACAACAAAAGAATAGTCAGAACATCACGCGACAAATCACCAATGGGTTGCAGGAGTTTAGGACACCCCCGAAAACGATGGAGCGACAACTTAGCAATGCATTAAGCAGAGGGACGATGAAAAGAAACAGGCGATCCGCCTAGATTAAAGAAGGAAGAAGAAGAATCTCCAACGTGCTTATGATAAAATTAGGAGTAGTCAACAAAAACTGTTATACTCTTATATTTTAATTTAGTTACTGTTTTAAAACTCGTGTCTCGGCACAGGGAGATAGTGTGGGACTTATTATAAATAATGTTAATCACTAAAAGAACCCTTGTGTGTGTTTTTGTGGGTAATTGTCCCATGGCGGGGGAAATTTTTAAAATTCTGTGGTGTTTTTATGTAATTTGTATTTTATGTGTGTAGTGTTTTCGTGTGTTTCCCGCGAGGTTAGATTTTGTTTCCTTTGAAGAGGGTTGGTCATAACGTTAGGTTATTTCTGTTTTGATGTTTTTGTGTCTGTCCGTTTGTTGGCCTGGTATATAGTCGAAGGTGTTCTGAATTGTGGGGTTGGCTGTCTTTTCTATGAAGTTTCTATGTCTCTTTTCATATATTGTGTTATTGCCTCTATTTTCAGACCTGCATTTCGTATATACCAGGGACTTAATATTCTTCTTCTTCTTAAGTTGCCGAGACTGATTATTGATCGTTGACTATCATGTTAACTACCATACTAGCAATCATGGTCTTTTCACTTCTTTTTCCCATGATTTTTCCTTGCATAACAAGTTGTAATATCTTGTACTTTTCTGGTTGGCGCATGTTTACTACTTCACAACTTTTATTTATGCGATTAAGTACAGTTTCGTTTGCTACCCCGTCTACCCAACTGACATTCAAAATACGATGGTAGATCCACATCTCGAATGCTTGCATGTTTTTTAAGAAAGACTCGGTCAGGGTCCATGCCTCAACCCCGTAGAACAGAACTGGAAATATGTAGCAGCAGATCATCCTCATGCGAAGTTCTAAATTGAGATCGTGACTACTTAATATTGAACAATGCAATTTATGTAAATAAGTAAAATGTGTGGTACCTGTCGCTCTTTACAGCCGCCACCAATGTCTTTTTAGCTTCACTGCTAAAGACGACAGTGCCGTGTCCGTTTGCTTCAAAATACACGCCAATATCATAAGTTAACGCTAGTCTATGCAAATGTTTTACTCCGGTGGATGCGCAGGATACAGGCACATGCTAAAAAAATGAAATTTATCGACCAATACGAATGTAACAATCTCTAATCGACTTACTAAATTTTTGGATATGTACTCGGTGGATGACCCGTTGGCATACGCCGTCTGTACTAAACCTATTTTCAAATTCAAACCGGTTTTTTGAAGAATTTCCTTAAGATAAGCTGCGGCCAGCGTCGCTATTCTATCTCCATCCATTAGATGGAACTTCTCGTCATCGTCGAGATAATAATAAACTATTCTATCCGCGTCGCCGTCTACCGAACAACACCTAGTGTTTTTCTCTTTAGGAAGACCGTTCGGAAACGTTTGCTGAGATTTTACGTAGTCAGCTCCGCACTGAAAATTAAAAACCAAGATTTAAAAAAGTCAGCAGAAAAAAAATGAAACTGGAGTGTTTAAAAAAAAAGATGTGTGCACTATGTGCGCATATTAGAAGTGAAACTTCTAAAGTTTATACGGCTAAAATATTAAATTTAAATAATAATACCAAATAAGAAATCAACAATATTTTGCAATTTTCATTATGACAAACACGTGGATTACACAAATAGACGTCACGTTGCTAAGTATTTCTATGTTACGCGTCTCCTCTCCTTTACAACAGAACGCGCATGCGCGTTATATTTGCAATTGTCATTTTGACAAACACGTGGACTACACAAATGGATTTTTAGTATACTCCAGATTGCAAAATCCGTGGGTGTGATATATGGGGATCGTGGAGGCTATTCAATGGTACCCCTTCTTTCTAGAGGTGGATAACTATTGATAGTTTTTTTGTCCTAATACTCTAATAAATAAAAGACCAAAAAAATTAAATCCTATTTCAATTTCAGAGCAAGTCTTGCTATGAGCTTTTAATCGAATACTTTTAAGTGACATCTATCGAGAGCCAACATCAATATAGTTTACAAGATTTAGGTTTGTTATTACCATGTTCAGTTCAGTAAGTTCACTTAATAGATTTTAAAAACAAATTTTATTAGGAGTAAAGGAATCACCTAGGAGAATAAGGAAACTACTCAAAAAACTCAACAAAAATATTGAGTTGAGAAATAAATAAGTTATGTGTATTAATACCATTATCAGGATAAGTTATTCCGATCCATTTATCTAAGTTTTCATTTAGAAAGTCTCTCAAAATAACTTCATAATGCTCAATCTTGTTTTCCAGTTCTAACAACAATTCTTCTCCATCGCCACTAGACTTATTGTTAGTAGTTCAATAATTTAAGAGATCAAAAAAACATCAAGAATAAATAATTGATACGGCAGTGTCCAGTGAGGAGTCCCGTCACCAGTTTCAAGTCTTTCTTGTCCAACTTGAGTAGCTGTTTAGCTTGCCTTGGAGAGTGGCTCACTAGCTTTTTCTCCTGTCTTTGTCCTGGCACTTTATTCCAGTGAGATTTCATTTCAACTGTTTCCCAGAGTCGAACCTCTTCTTTCAAGTGGGGCTTGGAGAGTCCAGAGAAGGGTTCTGGGCCGAAAAATGGTGTATTTGCCACTTCCTTGGCAAGGCACAGTAAGTCTGCTTCCTCGTTGCCTCTTACTACCTTGTGACCTAGAACCCATATCAAAGTGACCTGGTTGTATGCTGCCAGTTGTCTTAGGGATTGTTTGCAGTCCCAAGTCAGCTTAGACTTACAAGTGTATGACTTCAGAGCTTTTAATGCTGCATGGCTATCTGATAGAATATAGAATTCTGCCCTTTGGGTGTCCCTTTCGAGGCACTCCTGTGCACGTATCTCTATAGCATGTAATTCTGCTAGAAAGATGGTTGGGGTGTTACCAAGGGGTTTTGAGAGCCTGAAATTAGATCCTGTTACACCCACTCCAACCCTTTTATCCATCTTGGATCCATCCATGTACAACACTGATGCTTCCTTTCCTAGTTAAGTTCGTTATCTGTGCAAATTTGGTGGTTGTTTATGACCACTTCGAACTGCATTTCGAAGTCGTACCTAACTGGCATGATATCTGTTAGCTTAGACATGGATTCTAGCGAAATATTTTTCAAATGTCCAATCCGATTTCCTACTTTGAGATTTATTGTCTGGCTCAGTCTAAAGGCACAGATTGCTGCTTCTTTCAATACACATAAATTCAATGGTGGAAGGTTCAGCATTTTCTCTACGGCTGCAGTAGGACACCGGAATATTGCCCCTGTGAATCTCAGACAAGTTAGCTACTGCACCTTCTGCAGATTGACTTGTGCCGAAATTAGTTGCATTTTTGGCCACCATATCAATGAGGCATAAGTGACCATGGATTTAATGATCTTTTGGTATGACTAGTAGATCATTTTTGGTTTTAGACCCCATGTCTTGCCAAAGACTCTGTGGCATGTTCAGCTTACCGATATAGCTCTGGAAAGAATGTGGTTGAGTTGTCAGTTTTTGGTCGATTATTACTCCCAAATATTTAACTTTTTTGGAAAATGTGAGCTGGATTCCATTAAGAGTTGTTTAAGTTCGTATTTTCGCTTCCTGGTAAATGGAACCAGCACTGTTTTGCTAGGATTGACATCGAGTCATTCCTTTGCGAACCAGCTTCTGATTGTGTTTAGGGAAATTTGCATGCGATTGGAGATTACTTCGTCATGTCTGCCCCTAATGGTGACGACCAGGTTATCGGCGTAACCTTGAGTCGTGAAACCAGAATCGTGTAGCTTAACTATCAGGTTGTCTACAACCAGTGACCACAGCAAAGGTGATAGAGCTCCACCTTGGGACAACCTTTTTCTACTGTCGTCTTTCCCCCAAGAGTCGCCACAATGATTCTACTTATCAGCATTGATTGTATCCATCTTATCAATGAGGCGTTTATATTTCTTTCCTCAAGTGATCTAGTTATGGAGGCATGCGAGGTGTTATCAAAAGCACCCTCTATATCGATGAAGTCAAAAAGAACCATTTCTTTTTCCGCGTATGTCTTTTCAATGCTTTTAACTAGGCACTGTAGAGCATTTATCGTGGATTTACCTGCTTGATAAGCAAACTGTTTTTTGTGGAGCGGTCTCAACTCAAGGAGTTCGCTTCTGATGTAACAGTCTATTATTTTCTCCATTGCTTTTAGAAGAAAGAATGGGCGGTAAGACTTTGGTTCGTCCATTGGACGTCTCCCAGTCTTTGATATAAACGCATCCACGGCTTGCGATATATCACCGAAGATAAAGCTGGCCTTGAATAAACTTTTCAAAGGCTCTATTATTTTAAGGTCATGTTGCAGTAAGGCCAACTCTAATATATACACCAAAATGGCGTTTTCAGGATCATAAATTTTCGATAACTAAGATCAAAGTGTGTTTTCTATGCTGCGGTTTCAATATTATGAAAATAAGTACACACATTTCAAGTTTAATATTCTTCACACTAAATCTTACCAGATGATTAAGTTTTCCCGATCCAATAATTTCGTCATTATACATCTCAACTAACAAGCTATCTTTCAAAGCTTCCCTTAAATATTTTACTTTCTTAGCTCCTACGCCATTAGCACCATCGTATATCACTCTGTTTTCGTAATTCCCCTTATTATATTTATCGCCTCTTATCCTTAGAAAAGCGTTTATTAATTTCCGGTAATACCCTGCAAAATAAATTAAGTCATTGTTACACAATGGTAGCTTTATACAAGATCAATAAACATGCAATAAATCTTCTCAAACAAAAAAATGTTATTGAGGCAGTGGCCTCTTCTGAAATTTAAGTTTTTTTTTTATCAATTGACTACATTCGGTGCAAATATTTATTTGAACATTTGAACTGAACACATTTTACATGATGCAGAATTTGCTGCAGTACATCTATGTTTAAACCAAATAAAATTCTTTTAATTTCTTATTGTAAATGTGCCGCCAAATTTGTTAACTATTAAAACTGTACCCTGATAATAAAAAGGTATAGAATCACTGCCATAACCATTACGTTGAAAGGCAAAAGCATCACACGCATTGATTATCAAATTTTAAAAGTTAAATACATGCATCGGCATTTTCCTTTTTTTATTAACTAATTACTAGTATTTTAAATTTAGCATAATTTTTGTTGAGATGACAACCAAGATGACATTATTGTTATTATTATATTTTATTATCTGTCAGAATAAACATTGCTTTCCTTCTGGTTCAGACTAGCTTATATCAGGTTATGGGCCTTTTGCTGATTTAAATCGCTGATTTCGAGGCGAAATTTTCATCAGGGAATCGGCACAGATTAAGTGTGAGTCGTAGAACAATATGAATATGGCTACTTTCAATACAGGAGGTGTATCTATCGAGAAACTTCTTGGGCACGAAAATTACAACACATGACTAGAGACGATTCAAGCTGTTTTGGAGCTGGAGGATCTAGGACTGGCGTTATGGATGTACAAGTTGATAGAGATGGAAAAGTAACATCTCGAGTTGATGAAGCGAAAGACAGAAAAGCACGAGCGAAGATCAAATTAGCGATTGATCCTTTTCTTTATTCTCATCTCAAGGACAAAAACACCGCCTATGACCTTTGGAAATGCGTTGAAGATCTTTTTGCCGGCAAGGTTTTGAATCGCAAGGTTAGCCTGTTGAGTAAATTATGTAACATCAAACTTATCGACTGCGAATCCATGGCTGAGTATGTGCATCTGATTATTTCGACGGCACATCAAATACGTGACGCTGGCTTTGCTTTTGACGAAGAAATGGTGGGAGCATTTATCGATTGGATTACATCAAAACCGAGAACCAAACAGCCGATATTCTCACAAAGGCTTTAGGAAAATCCAAAGTTGAGAAATTTCGAGTCCAGCTAGGTCTGAAGTCACATGGTTGAGGAGGAGTGTTGAGATGACAACCACGATGACATTATTATATTTTATTATCTGTCAGAATAAACATTGCTTTCCTTCTGGTTCAGACTAGCTTATATCAATTTTAGATAATCTAAATATACCGATTTACATTGATACAATTTTGGTACGGTACTGTTTTAAGTTTAAACTACGCCCTAGGCTCTCAACCAATTGGCGTTCGGTTATACCAGCGCCACTACTCTGCTGAATACAAAAGCTTGCATCCAGCACAAAAAATTTTCGGTAAACTTCATAACGTTGCAATATAAGAATCTAACTTCGTTGACTGAACCAAGTTTTGATTACATTTTATCACTTATTTGTACCATAATACACAATAAACTTTTAAAAACTTACCTTCTTCGGTGGGTTGACCGTAAGCTCTATTTGTATTCTTACAAACTACAAAATAATGCACCTGTGGTGTTGTTACGATACCATAATCTATGGGTTTCCCAGATAAAGCTAGGACGCCATCCTGGACAGCCTTTGCCAAAGTAGGACTACTAGGTCTTGTATCTTTTCCTATCACTACTTCCACTCTATCACCCATATTGTCTATGTTGAATAACTTTATTACTTCATTAATGGTGTCCTCTAATTTTTCATCACTAAAAAAAAATTTAAAATGATGATAATGTATTATGTATATCATAAAATAATAACGTGAGTACTCGTAGATATAGTCACTATACATTTTGCAATACAATACAATACAATTGGTATAGTATCTAAAAGCTTTAAACGAATGATCGAGAATAAGACTGATTGGGTAATATAAACCGGTGAAATTGTCTCAAGCAAGTTAAAGTTAAAAACAGTTACAAGTGTGTCCTCCAGGGATTATAAAAATCCTAAACCATATTAGTAGGATTACGATTGTAGGGAGAGAATTATATTCTCTTTCTTTTGATCTTTGAGCAGTTTAAGTAAGAAAAGTCAACAATCCACATTTTTATTTAGGGATTTAAAACCAATTGATTAGAATTTAAAGCTTCACCAAGATTTAAAATATTTTCCAGTTTCTAAGTATTTATTTTAGGAAATTTTTATTAGTATTTTAAGATAGTCATCATACTTTGAAGTTAAGCTGTTTTGGGACCTTGTTTTTATGCGGCTTTACTTAAATGTGGCATTATTTAGAACAGTGGTTCTCAACCTTTTGTAGAGGAACCAGCGACATTGCTAGGGACATGAGCGCCTATGGCAAGATTTGAATTTTGCACTCCCCAAGTCTTATTTTCTAGGACACAATAACTTTGAAAGTGTAATTAATTTAAGCACAAAAATAGTTCTTACTATTATATAGGAAGCGAAACAATACAACACGAGTTTGTTCGTTAATTTTCTTAAAAGTTTACTCGTCTGGCTTTTTTAATAATATGGCCTAAATACTTGTACATACTTTTTGCAATGTTATACTCAATCAATTGTATAGCGAGACCCGGTCCTCTTTTGCTGTCTGTTTTGCCCTGCAAGATGAATTGCAGGATACGATACTTTTCATGACACATTACATGCCCAAGGTATTCCATTTTACGTTTGTTAACAGTGAAAGAGATTTCTCTCTGTTTGCCGACTCTGCGGAGAACCTCCAATTTCTTCATCATTTTGTTTGTCATTGTCCGTGCTTCCACCCCATATAAATGAATTGAAAATATGTAGCACTTCTTCAAAGATATATCTTTGCTAGTAAATAAGGACTTCATTTTGTTAAACGCTGTTCTCGCTTTTCAATTCTTGATCTTAATTCTATAGACTGGTCTCATTGAGAGTTTACTAATGATCCAAGATAGCAATGCTTCTCGATTTGCTCTACTGGTTCGGTGTTAAGTATCAGCTGTTCTGCTTGTTGTTGTCGTTTACTGATAACCATCCATTTGGTTTTTGAAACATTGAGCTTCAAACCGTACTGTTCGCTGATGACCTCATCTTTCTCAGTAGATGTTGAAGTTCTTCGATTTTGCTGGCCAGTATATTGTAGTGTCGCCAGCATAACGAATGTTGTTGATGAGTTCACCAATTAGTTTTATGCCCACATCAGCGTCGTGTAATGCTTCCCTGAAGATTTCCTCTGTATATCTGTTGAACAGGACGCAGTTTGTCCCCAGTAAAAGTTGGCTATCATTCTTATATCTTTACTGTCGAGACCTACCTTTTTTAGTATGGATATAAGAAATTCGTGGTTGACACTATCGAAGGCTTTTGCAAAGTCAATGAAGCAGATGTAGACATCTTTATTTGTGTCTCTGCAGCGTTTGATTAAAACTTGCAAGGCAAATATGGCGTCTCTCGTGCCAAGTGCATTACGAAAACCGAATTGCGAATCATCAACCTCAGAGTCGCATTTTGCATAGATTCTGTTCTATATCACTTTTGTAAAGATCTTAGTTAGCTCATCGAGGAAGCTCGGAATTGTCTCGCACATAATTTTAAGGATCTCGACGTGAATACTATCCTGGACCTGGAGTCTTATTATTTTCATGGACGTAATGGCTCTCACAATTTCGCTCTTTATGATTGGTAGCCCAGCTGTGACCTCATCTGGGTTATGATTATCGGGTCGCGCATCATTGAACAGCTCTTCGATTTCATTGCACTTTTCTGGCAGGTATGCTTGCTTAGCCTCCCTTATCTTCTTGACGAATTTATTTTTATTAATTTTAATTTACTGAAAGATCTTTCACAGCTAATACCAAACTGACGAAATTCCTGCTGTCTTTACCTTCCACCCAATGAATCTTCATAAAACAACAACAGTTTTTATCACTCAAATTGAACTTCATTCAGGACAACCATCCAACAGCTAAAATCATAATCATGGGAGACTTTAATGTACATAACGCCGCCGGGCTTAAATTCTCTAACAAAACAGACGATGCAGGTCGTCAAGCTGAGGCCTTCGCCATCACTCATGGTCTAGAACAACTGGTCGAGCTACCAACCCGTATCCCTGATGTCAACAACCAGTCTGCCATTACACTCGATCTTTTTCTCATCACCAATCCTTATCCGTATAGAATAGAAGTGTGCGCCCCACTTGGAAACTCTGATCACACCCTCATCTCCACAACCTGCTCTTTTCATATACCATCGAGCAGCACAATACCACCCCGTCTCATGTGGCACTACAATTCGGCCGACTGGAAAGGTCTTCGTATGTTTTTCTCAGAGTTTCTATGAAAGAGAGTTTGTTTCTTCTTAGTAGATCCAACACGATGTGCCGAGACAATTTCTGAAATCATCATATTGGGGATGCAAACTTACATACCGAACATCGCAAGAAGACCATCATCTCTACATCTGTCACTTCAAAATAGGCAGCATTCCATAAATGGCTAAAATATCCAGGCCCCGAGACTAGAGCAGCATATGTCGAGGCTAGAGGCATATGTAATGAGACAATCAAATCTTCAAAAGATGCCTACAATTCCAAAATAAGATCAAAACTTGTCGAATGTCCTAACGGATACCGTTCATTTTGGTCTTTCGCCAAAGCTGTGAGAAGAAACGTTACTTACAGCTCATTTCCTCCTCTAATCAAGGAAGATAGAACACTACCCACGACTGCCCAGGAAAAAGCTAATATTTTTGCGCACTTATTTGCTGGAAATTCCAATCTGGATTCACAGGGAAAACAACTCCCGAACATTACACCTATTGACAGTCAGATGCCCGAGACCACCTTTCGCCAACGTACTGTCAAAAAGATTTTGTTGGGTCTCAACTCCAACAAAGCCTGTGGATCTGACGGAATCCCACCGATTGTTCTCAAGAAATGTGCCCCCGAACTAACACCTGTTCTTTGCAAGTTGTTCAACCACTCTTACAATTTGGGGGTTTTTCCTTCCAACTGGAAAACTGCAATAGTACAACCAGGCCCTAAAAAAGGCAAAAAGACCCTACCAAGGAACTAAAGAACTATCACACTGCGATTTATTATTTTAAAAGTTATGGAAAAAGTCATTAACATCGAGCTCATGAAATATCTGGAACACTCAGGAATTGTCAACGATAGGCATTATGGTGAAACTTTAGCCGTGGCATAAGATATTTTCAAGGCATTCGATCGAGTTTGGCACCAGGTTCTCCTCGCTAAGCTTCCATCTTATGGCTTACCCCCTCAACTGTGTTCCTTACTAGCTGGTTTTCTCTCAAACAGGTCTCTCCATGTGGTGGTTGATGAAGTTTCATCTGACTCTCTACTAATTAATGCTGGTGCTCCGCAGCGATCAATTCTAGCTCCAACACTATTTCTACTTCACATCAACGACACGCGGACTGGTTTAACATCGAAAAAGGTGTAAGACAGGAATGTGTGGATTCGCCATGGCTGTTTACCTTATACATAGACGATTGTTTAAAAGATTTGAAAGAGAGTGCGTTTTTGAAAGAAAAGAAAGCATGACAAACTGTGAAGTTTCGATTGAGGGAGAAAGAGTGGAACAAGTAAATAAATTTGTGTACTTGGGTTCAAAGTTTCCGACAGATGGAAAGTATGACAGTGACATTGAGCGAAGGGTGTTGGCAGGAAAACAAATGAATGGGACACTGCATAGCTTTATGAACAGCCAGAAAGTATCAAAAAAGACACGTCTGGCTGTGCATAGAGGTGTGTTGTTTCATACACTTATGTATGGTAGTGAATGTTGGGTTTGGCAGAAATAGCATGAAAATAGGATTAATGCTGCGGAGATGAGTAGTCCGAGAAGTATAGCCGGAGAGACTCGGTTGGATAAAGTAAAGATAGTGAGAAAAGAACGCTTTGGTGTAAAAGAAGATGTTGTTACAAAGATAGATAAAGGAATGCTAAGATGGTTTAAACACGTAGAACGGATGGATGAAGGAAGATTTACGAAACAAATTTATAAGGCGAGTGTGAATGGACGAAAGTCGGTAGAGGTCGACCTCGGCGAACATATCCCGATCTGATCAACTTTGTTTTGAAGAAAGGCCAGGTCAAGAGTACCAACAACCGACGAGCATGTATGAGAGCACTGATGAAAGTAGGGAAGCAAAAGAAGCAAATGTGAGAACCGTAGCAAGTGGAAGGAAGTGGTCTCTGCCTACCCCTACGGAAAAAAGGCGTGACTATATGTATGTATGTATGTATGTATGTATGTATGTAATGCTTGTCTATGAACAACACAGTGGTTACTTTCACTTTCTGGCACGATTTTTTTAGCACATGCAATAAACCTAAAAAATTTGCTTTCGTCATTCCTTTTGCAACGTTGCTACATATATTAATGCATTTCATTAGGAGTGAAAGAGTTTGTATAATTGGATTCAAAGTTTACGAGAGACGGAAAGTAGGACTGTGACATTCAGCGAAGGGTGGCAGGGAAACAAATAAATGGAGCCCTGCATAACTTTATAAGCAGCCAGAACGTTAAAAAAAGACACGATTGACTGTGCATAGTGTGCTAGTCTCTACACTCATGTATGGTGGTGAATGTTGACATAAGAAGCAGGAAATTAAGATAAATGCTAGGGAGATAAGTAGTCTAAGAAGTATAACTAAAGTGACTGATAGATAGTGAGAAATAGTGTGATAAGGGAACGCTAATGCAAAGGAAAATAAAGGAATATCTAGATAGTTGAGACACGTAGAGAGAATGCATGAAAGATTGACGAAACAGATTTATTAGACGAGTATGAATGGGCAAGTCGATAAAGGTCGACATCGATCAGATCGAAATTGTTTTGTAGAAAGGCCAGTTCAAGAGTACCAGCAACCGACGAGCATGTATGAAAGCACTGATGAAAGTAGAAGAAACGAAAGACGTGTGTAGGAACTGCAGCAAGTAGAAAGAAGTGGTCTCTGTCTACCTCTACGGGAAAAGGGCGTGACTATAAGTATGTATGAATTTTCCATTAATATTTTTTTGCCACACCTTTCATTATTTGAAACATTTTTTTTATATTCGATAGAAAAAGAATGATAACGTGGAAATTGTCCTACTCGTCTAAAATGCGATAAATTTTTTAATTAAATAAATCGCCTATGGGAAACCAAACTGATAAAGTAAATTACAATCGGAATTATAATTAGATACATCCAGATTATCCTGTTAATTGCGTCACAATGTGTTTTATACACGCGTTTTAATATTGATCGAAAAAAATGCAATTGCTATTTTTAAAACTTAGTTTCAGACACTTACTAAAAACTGTTCTCACCGATGACTAACAATAGTCGGAGAGCTGATCGCCACTTCGACTAAAGCACTTCCACAAAGCTGAAATTTTTCCTATAAATTATTTAATCTAGTTAAAGTAAAAAAATCAACTTTTCGCAGGGTTAGTGCGGTTGCAACAATATCCACTGTTTTTTTCATATTGCAAATTTTTTTGAGTACAAAAAAAAATTGCCAGATGATTTGCTCGGTTGCATGTATCTGTAAAATGGATCGAAAGTTGCTAAGACGGGTAGTATACAGTAGTGCAGTGAATGCCCTGTGAATCAGAATTAAAGCAGCAAGTTTTACGGACTCGATACATAAATACATACATATAGTCACGCCTTTTCCCCGCGGGGGTAGGCAGAGACCACTTCCTTCCACTTCCGCTACGGTTCTTACACACATCTTTTGCTTCCTCGGTGTTTTCTTCCTCAGTGCTCTCATACATGCTCGTCGCGTCGATTGTTGGTACTTTTAACCTGGCCTTTCTTCAAAACAATGTCGATCTAACCGAGATATTTTCGTCGAGGTCGACCTCTACCGACTTCCGTCCATTCACACTCGCCTTATAAATTTGTTTCGTCAATCTTCCTTCATCCATCCTTTTTACGTGTCAAAACCATCTAAGCATTTTTATTAATCTTTGTAACCACATCTTCTTTTACACCACAGCGTTCCCTTATCTCACTATTCTTTACTTCATCCAACCGAGTCACTCTGGCTATACTTCTCAGACTACTCATCTCCGCAGCATTACTCCTATTTTCATGCTTCTTCTGCCAAACCCAACATCCACTACCATACATAAGTGTAGGAACCAACACACCTCTATGCACAGCCAGACGTGCCTTTTTGGCTGCTCATAAAGCTATGCAGTGTCCCATTCTTTGTTTTCCTGCCAACACCCTTTCCTCAATGTCACTGTCATACTTTCCATCTCTCATAAACTTTGAACCCAAGTACGCAAATTCATTTACTTGTTTCACTCTTTCTCCCTTAATCAGAACTTCACAGTTTGTCATGCTTTCTTCTCTTTCAAAAACCATTACTTTCGTTTTGCTTACAATTATTTTCATCCCTTTGATTTTCAGGGCATCATGCATAACATTAACCATCGCCTGCAACTCCTCTTCAGACGACGCAAATATGACTTGACCATCGGCGTAAAGAAGGCATTTGACGATCAAATCAATCATTTTCAACTCTTCTTCTATGTTCTAGTGGGTGAAGGGTATCTGTGAGAGTTGAGCTGGTTATGTACATTCGGAAAAGTTATTGCGCTTACAAATAGGTAAAAAAATTAAGTCATGAAAGTTTCTAACAAAACCTTTTAAAAAAAATCGGTCCGCAAATATTTGCCGCCTTAGGCTCAAGCCTAATCAGCCTGCTGGTAAAACCGCCACTGCATTGCTCCATATGTTTTAGTAGAAAATTACTTAGTGCAATAGAATTTAAAAAAAAAACATTTTATTCCATTGTCACACAATGTTTAATAGTTTTTTTCTTCATCACTTATTTATACAATTAGCAATAATCTTAAAAAAATGTTTGAATATTTCAGTGAATCAGATAATAATTCTATACATTTTACTAACGATTCCTTATTTTAATCAGATAGTACTATTTTTAAAAATATTTTTAATGTAAGCAATCACGATGAATAACGATAAGCAAATAAAAATTGTTGATAACATTATTTGCCACAAATATTGCACAAATTTTATTGAACTTTGGGAAAAGCGTTTATTAAAATAAATTAAATCATTAAAAAACATATATGGAAGTAATAGAAATCATGTTATCAAGAATAACCTAAAATCAGAAATCTTCAAAACAAAAGAGGGTCTGAGACAAGGCGGATCATTAAGCCTAATGCTGTTTAATATTTTCATGGACGACATTATCAAGGGATTTGAAAGGAATATCAAAAAAATGTGCATTGAATACAAAAACATACAAGAGCGGAGATAGCTGAAGGAGCATTTGCAGATGACATAATACTGATTGCTGAAAATGAAGAACGATTACAATATAATATGCAAGTATGGAATGAAGCACTAAAGAGAAAACAGATGAAAATAAATAAAGATAAAACCAAAGTGATGACTATATGAGACGAAGAAATAAATATTATGATAGATAATATAAAAACAGAACAAGTTAAAGATTTGAAACATCTAGGAGTAACAATAGACGAAAGGGAAAGGCAAGAAGCAAAAATCAACGACAGAATCAAGAAAACCATAAAACTGTATTATGCAATGAATAGGAAATTTATCAACAAGAGAGAAATCTCAAGACTGACAAAACTAAAAATATTCAAGACAGTATATAGGCCAGTATTAACATATGGATGTGAATCTTGGATATTAACAAAAAAAATCAAAAGTAGAATACAAGCAACAGAAATGAAATATCTGAAAAAAACTAAGGAAGTGACAAGGAGAGATAAGATAAGAAATACACGAATAAGAGAAGAACTAGACATAGAAGATCTTATTTCATTCATAAAACAAAAACAATTGGGATGGTGGGGACACATAGAGATAATGCCAAACAATAGACCTGTTAAACAAATCTATGAAGCAAAAACACAAAACAAGAGAAAAAGAGGAAGACCTAGAAAAACCTGAAACGACGTAATAGGGAAGATTTTACAAGGAAGAAATAAACAATGGAGCAAAGCAAAGACACTGTAAAGAGAAAGAAAAGAATGGAAGAAGTTTATAAAACAACGACACATAAAAGGGTTCAATATTATACAGGCTGATTCTTTTGGAGTTCCGATTAGACGTTTTGGAGAAATTTGACATAATTAATATCTGAAAATTTGAGGTGTAAGGTTTTCGAATATTCCGAATTGATCTAAAATATTTAGAGCCTCCAACTACTTCCGGTTATACCAGAGATATTCAACTATTTAAAATAAGCAAGTTATAGTCAACTTCCGGTATAACCGGAAGTAGTTGGAAGCTCTAAATATTTTAGATTAATTCGGCATATCCGAAAACATCAAACCCCAAATTTTCAGATTTTGAGTATGTCAAGTTTCTCTAAAACGTCTAATTGGAACTCCAAAAGAATCAGCCTGTATATATTTTAAATCATTACAAAGAGAAAGATTATTTTTTAAACCTTAAATACATATTACATATTACAAATTGTAGTATAAAAAATGTTTAGTTGACAAAGTCACCAGTCTAAATTCAAATTTTTGTTCCTACATTACACCCAAAGTTTATTGATACTATCTTCAAAAGAAACAAAATTTACAACATACTTTTTAGTGCCGACATCTGCTCGTGCATTTTTACCATTTTAATGAATAAAAGGCATGGTTCAAAACGGATGTCATTTAATTAACAAATATTTCATTGACTACTGATTACTTTATTTGCATAAAAAATATAATGGTAGTCACTTGGAGAGTTCTACATTTAATTTGACTAAATATAATGCTTTAAATTAAAAAATTGCATACAGAGTGTACCGATATTCGACTGTCAACACACTGCCGTGTTCAAAAATTAAAAAAATATAAACTTTTGATTTGATACAATAGGAAATTAAAAGTTAAACTTATATACAAGGTGATCCGATAGTTGATCGAGATACAGTTAGCTAAGACACTGATAAAATGACCTTTTTTATTTATTTAAATATTTGTTTATTTGTGCTACAAAAATTCATACACTTCTATGTATAAGTTAAACAGCCATGGCGTGTCAGGATAAACGGAGCTTACACAGACTGGTTTAACATCGAAAAAGGTGTGAGACAGGGATGTGTGGCTTCGCCATGACTGTTTAATTTATACATAGACGATTGTTTAAAAGATTTGAAAAAGAGTGCGTATGGATTGAAAATGAATTATTTGATCGTCAAATGCTTTTTTTACGCCGATGATCAAGTCATATTAGCGCCATATTAGTGATGCACTGAAAATCAAAGGGATGAAAATAAATGTAAGCAAAACAAAAGAAATGATTTTTGAAAGAGAAGAAAGCATGACAAACTGATTAAAACTGATTAATGGAATAAGAGTGGAACAAGTAAATGAGTTTATATACTTGGGTTCAAAGGGGCACTGTATAGCTTTATGAACAGCCAGAAAGTGTCAAAAAAGGCACGTCTGGCTGTGCAATGGGAAATGTTGGTTCCTACACTTATGTATGGTAGTGAACATTGGGTTTGGCAGAAGAAGCATGAAAATAGGATTAATGCTGCGGAGATGACAATGAATTTCGCCCTTTATTTCTCGACAACTTAATGCAAATGTATCGATTATGTTTTATGTTTATTTTATTTTTTGCAACGTTGCTACAGATATTAATGCATTTCATTAAGAGTGGAACAAGTGAAGGAGTTTATATACTTGGATTTAAAGTTTACGAGAAACGGAACGTAGGACTGTGACATTCAGCGAAGGGTGTTGGCAGTGAAACAAATGAATGGAGCCCTGCATAACTTTATAAGCAACAAGAACGTTAAAAAAAGTCACGATTGGCTGTGCATAGAGAAGTGTGCCACGTTTTGTTCGTTCTCTATAGAGTACTCTGCCAGCGGTCTCTCTACTGGCAAATTATGCCCGAGCTCAGCCGTAGAGGGTAGAAGAAAAAAAATATATAAAAGTGAGCCGCGCCACCGACTTAGACGGTTCAAGCCGGGAACCCCTAGGTCTTATAGGCACTAGCAGAGCCACACGATAAACAACTGAGATTATGGTGAACTAAATAAATGAAATTATAGCTAAAATATATTAGATACTTTACTCCTACAATAATCAAAGTACACAGTTCAATAATAAAATTATAACAAATATAGTCAAATTAACAGCTATGGTAAATTTTTTTTTCGCTAAAACAAACCAAAAATTTAAAATTTACAATTTTATAAAATAACCAAAACAAAAGTAACAGTAACAGACTTTACCAAGTTACCAAAAAAAAAACGTATATAAGTCAACTCTGTAATAATACTAAATCAAACGTTCACATAAGGCTGCTAATTTACCCATGTTTTTACCATTTATATAAAGATTTACACTGTTAAAACAATCGAGTTTATTTAAAAATATATTTACAATGGTTGTCTTTTAAAATATCAATATTGTAGGATACTTACAAATAAGTATGAAGAAAATATTTTTACTTGGACATAAAGAATTATTGAGAAGATTATTTTAATCCAAGTTTAGTTTTGGCATATTATCTAATGCAATAAATAGTTTTTAATGTATTATGACACGGAATTGACGTCAACCAAGAATATTCGCAAGTCTATGTTCCACACTAAGAATCGCGTTCGTCCGTGTTGATAGCTAGCCTCATCTACACAGAAATGTAAACCAAACAATAATATAATCGATAATACACAATAATCGAGGCTAAAAACTAAAGCAAAATCTAATAATGAAAATACCTTACTCAATCTCCAGTGATCAACAAAAATGCCATAGCCATTAACAATTGAATCTTATCACAATAAGGTATGCAACACTATTTACAACGAATGATATATTTAAGTTACAACAAAATACGGTACGCGACACTATTTACGAGTACTTGAGGAATATAAAATTATCAGATATAATTATAATGGAACTGTAGAAGGGAAAAAAAAGGCACGTTACAAGTGCTAGTCTCTACACTCATGTATGGTGGTGAATGTTGACATAAGAAGCATGAAAGTAAGATCAATTCTATGGAGATAAGTAGTCTGAGAAATATAGGTAGAGTGACTCTGATAGATAGTGAGAAATAGTGTGGTATGGGAACGCTAATAGAAATTTTTTTCACGTCAAAATTTTTATTCGCGAACGCGCGGTGGTAGTATACCGACCTTGAAAATGGAGCACCAAAATAAAACGATACATTTTACGAGAGCACCTAATTCATAGCATATTTCTACCGATTGAGAAAACGGTTTTATAGTTGTGAAGATTTTTCGTATTGTAAGGGATGGTGCCCTCGATTTAGGGGTTGAGCACGAAAATCCAATCATGTCATATTAAAAAGCACTTAATTTGGGTACTTTTAGTTCTTCATTTTTATTGATTTTGTAAAAGTTCTGCTACCGTCACGTTACGGTAGCAGACGAATTTTCAAAATTTTCCCCTTCTCTAAAAAACGAGCACGAAAATAATGAACTCAGCACCAAATTAGCACCTAAAAAGCACGTAAATAAGGTACTTTCGGAATCCAAATCGGAGAATTTCGCGTGCTGCCGTCACGGGGGTAAATAAAAACGCATCGTTTTCGCCCTTGTCCTGGCCGTTTAAAATTTAAGCGTCTAACCATATGACTTATTGTAGAACTATATTTTGTCACGTGCCTATTTTTTCCCATCTACCATCTATTAATTGTGTCTCTGATAGTCTGGTGTTCGTAAATAGTTTTGCATACCGTATTTTGTTTGTCGTAAATAGTGTTGCATACATAGTAGGGATAGGATTTAATTATGGCTGTGACGTGTTTGTTAATTGGAGTGCGAGTCTTTGTATTAGATTTCGCCTTGATTTTTTTGGCCTCGATTGTCGTGTGTTGTCAGCTATATTCTTGTTTGGTTTGCTTCTTTGTGTGGATGGGCTGGCTATCAACACGCACGAACGCGATTATGGGTTAGGAACATAGATTTGCAAAGGTTGGCTGACGTGGGTTCCGTGTCATTTTTCTGATATCCGGCCTTGGGAGTGAGGAGTGGATATCAGTCGCTTGGTGTCAGTTGTGGAAGTCGGGTGAGAGTTTTTGGAACGATTTGATATTAACACGTAAGCAGAACTTCTACGGTTTTTTCTTTCATATCTGGCTGTATTTGGGCCAACTTAATTGGATTTTGAAGAAGAACCATTTAATTTTTAACTTGACCATTCTGTCGTGCCTTTGTGGTGGATATTTTGGTTATTGGGGTTGAGTTAAAATAACCGCGTGCGGGATTTGATGGAGTGAAGCCATTGTTAAGTAGCAGGTACTGTTCCATAATTCAATCCGGCCAGAAGTAGGCCACAGGATCCGTGAATTCGTGTATCCAAAGGTTACAAGTGATTTATTTTAGTATATTTAAACGACGTGACTTATTTTTGACACCACGATTAAGTTTTGTTTTAATTTATTAATATGGTACACTGTTGAAAACTATTTATTGCATTGGATATTATGCCGAGTCTGAACTTTGATTGGAGTAATATTCTCAATAGTTCTTTGTGTCCAAGAAAAAAAAACGTTTATTCATGCTTATTTGTAAATATCCTACAATATTGTTATTTTGAAGGACAGCTATCGTGAAAAGAATTATTTTTAAAATAAGATCGATTGTTTTAACAGTGTAAATCTTTATGTAAATGAAAAAGGAAAAAAAATGTGATTAAATTATCAGCCGTTCGTGAACGTTGATGAAGTATTGGTAAAAAGTTGACTTGTATAGTTTTTTTTTTGTAACCTGATAAGGTTTGTCATTCTTACCTTTGTTTTAATTATTTTAATGGAATCGTAAACTTTGGATTTTTGATTTATTGTTGTTTCATAAAGTTGTAAATTTTGAAGTTTCGATTTATTGTTGGCTGTTAATTTTGATTATATGTGTTATAATTTTGTTATTGAGCTGTGTATTTTAATTTATTGTGTGAGTAAAGTTTTCAATATATTTTTGCTATAATTTTATTTATCTAGTTCACCATTATTGTTTGTTGTTTATCGTATGGCTCTGCTAGTGCCTACTAGACCTAGGGGTTTCCGGCTTGTACCGTCTAAGTCGGTGGCGCGGCTCACTTTTGTATTTTTTTTTCTTCTACCCTCTACGGCTGAGCTCGGGCATAATTTGCCAGTAGAGAGACCACTGGCAGAGTACTCTTTAGAGAAAAAAAAAACGTGGCAATTTGCCTAACAAATTGACTACAAAACTTTGTCAATATTCCTCATCCAATAAAACTGAGGCTCGCACTACCTCTTGTTCAGTTAAATTCCTTGTTCGATTTATTTTTCTAATTTTTGGGTGTCTTTTTTCATTGCGCAATAATATCCTGTAAATTTAATGTGTATTTTATCATTTCCTATTATCAACAGTCTTACTATTCCCGTTTTCTAACGTTAAAATCGATGGTTTGAAGGTTATTTAAACAAAAACCTGATCCTTTGACACACAGGAAGGACATTCCCATTTCATGCCGCGATACTTTTACTCCAAAACTAATTATCTTGTTTTTTTTTTCTATTTAAAATACAAATTTAAAATGAGCGATAAAAACTACTACTTTGCGAAAATGCAAGTAATAAAATTTATGAAAAACGATGCAAAACATGGCTTGCAAATTCCAAAAGTTTCCGTCGCCGAGGATTGGCTATCGAAAAAGGTATTTCGCAGTTTATTGGTGAATGGTTTTTCGGGTTTATAGGCCGTCGTAGGTCTGAGTTAATACTCGACGTTTCGCCATCTCGAGTGGATGGCATCTTCTGGATGTAATGTCTGCTTTTTAAGGCTGACGGTTTGTGACATTTGTATGTCACGATCGCAGGTTATATACGTTTTGGTGGGCATATTTGAGAGCTGTTCAGGAATTAGTCACGTTCCGGAGTTTATCCTTCTTATGTTTGTAAGGAAACAGCGTTGTATTTTAAGTACGGGTCAGAACGAAAGCCTCAAAGCAACAACCTGGAGGGTACTAAGGAGAACATCCGATGGCCCTCTAGAACTTCTTATAATTTCGGTTGATATGTAACTTTTCGTTACATAAATAAAAATAGATTTAAATAAATCAGTGTCGTAAAAAATAGTGGGGTAAAAGGTACCCTTTATAATGCACCACTAGATAAAGTATTCGAAGAGTAGTTGTCATTAAACTTTCAACTCATAAACTTAGTACCTTAAGGCTTTATGTTTTTAACTCTTTTTTGATCATTTGTCAATGGCTCTAACCTGTAAACCGTTATTGGTCAAATATTGGAACACCCTATTGAGTTTCTTAATTTATCGAAAGTAAATATTTTTTAAATTTTTGAACACAACGAATCCTCATTCATACTGATGCTGTTTAACAATTTTACAGATTTTAAATATTTTTTTTTAACTACCAGAGTTTAAGGAAAGGTTTTATTTATTTTATTTTCTCGAAGGACAAAGTGAGTGAAATTTTGTTCTTAAAACTTAGTCGATTAATTAGAAATGAGATTATTTTGTGACATTGATAGATTTGTTTACGATAACACATCATTAAATATAATTTATACATTGGGAGGAACAGTTGATAATAATTGATATCAATGTTAGCTTTTTGCTACGGATACAAATTAGACCAGTTCAATAAAGTCAATTAAACTTAAGTAATCGAAATGAAAAGAAGTGCTGAATTAAAATTCATATTTATATTACTTACACTGCATCCTAGTTATAAGCAGATTTATAATCGACCTATTTAAACCCAAAAATTATTTCCAATTATAAGAAAAATCTGGAATATTTCTAAAAATTTTAATTAGCATAAAAGTTAAAGATTTAGCTTAAAGTAAAAAGAAACAACTCCTGAAATTTTAATGGAAAACATAAGTGGATAAGTGGATTTTTTTAAAATCGACTTTTTCAACTTTTTGAACTTCCCTGGTATAGATTTATCTTTCATTAAACCCCGAAATACAGTTTTTTTGTATTTAAAGATTTATGCTATGAATAAAGGTGTTAAGTCACACGAACCTGTAACAAGGCCTAGTAGATAAAGGTGTCTGCTACAATTTTGTTACATAACACCTTTATCAACTAAGTACTTCAAAAGTCTTTTTGAAGGTTAAATTTGAGGTCATGTTTTTATCGCGCAGAACTAAAATACCTGGATTGAAGACTCTGCAAATAGGGAAAGTAATAAAATTGGTAGTTTTTTGCTGCGATATAAGATGCTTCAAGAGAAACATCCTAAAATTGAGCACTTAACGAGGTTGTCGTGGTACAATATTGTCAGAAAATTTTAGATTATACGCGCGGTAAAAGTATACACGAGCTTGTACCCGTGGAGACGCGTTAACCATACAGTTTTCATATGTATGCATACACTAATACTACCACATACTTTTAAAAGTTCCAAACCGGCAACGTCGCTTATGCCACACTAGTTGATATATTGGAGAAGTCGATGTACAGTATAAATCGTTCATTACCTACATTTATGTCTGAGTTTTAGAAATTTCCGTTTTATTATATGTTGTGTTTAATTTATATTTAATATAAAGATTATATTAATATTATTTTTTGTGTTACCAAAATCTGTATTGACTGCATATTTAGTTTTACGTAAAATTCTATTACATATTTATTCTTTTTTGTTTATAAGAAGTCACTAGAGTTAAGCTTATCGATGCGCATACCTACACTTCTTAAAATATGAAAATAAATGTAATTGAAGGAAATATTTATAAGTCACGTAAAATTTATATTGTTAACTATTAATATTTACAAGTTATAAGCTTAAATTTCATTTTGTAAAACTTTATGCCGTGTTTAATTTATATTTAATAAAAAAGATAGTACTAATAATATTTTTTGTATTACTTAAAATTTGAAATTTTTTACCTGTAATAATTATATATGTTCTACTAAATATAATTTTAAATATTAATTTCTCCATCAGTCCGCGCAAGTAACATCTATACTCGCGTACAGGGTGGCCAAGTATGTATACTTTTTTATAAATTGTTGAAGTTTACATGGTTATTTATTAACAATTAATTGGTCAATAATTCATTTTATTTTTTTTAAACTTTTTAAAGTATCTGACAGTTAGTTATTTCGGTCACAATTATTTGGATTCCGATCGTTGATTTTGAAAGGATTTTGAAAAGTACTGAGAAAACATCAGACAATTTTAATTCCTGACATGTATCGAGAAATCATTAAACCTGCGAGTACAAAGAACAGTTTATGCTTTAATATGAAGCTGTTTTTATAGCTTGGAAGAAATTCTGGCAAAACTTTGTTTGTATAAAAAATTAAACAATACTCTTAACGAGAATGTAAATTTACTAGCTAGTGTCAAATGGATGGATTTTATCATTACAAAGCAAACTTAGATTCCTTTACCCAATTTCTGCAAGATAGCTTGCACAAAAAAAAGACAAAAGATAAAAAATTAATAACTGAAGTTCATTGACAAAAATTATCTATGGTTTTTTGAAGAAATTCTAAATGAAAATGTTGAAAAAAACCTATTAGTTTTTTTGTCTAACGTTATGTTTCCAATGTTTATTAACTAGATTTGGATTATGATTTATGATTCAAAAGCAACATGACTCCTTTATTCAGGAAAAACCCTATAACATTTCTGATTGAAAGTTGGTGGATGGAGGTGTTATGTACACAAAATGTAAATTTTTTAAGATTACTAATTAAAAAAACGGCACTTAAAATTTATAAACAATTTAAATTTTCAGCAAATTACTGAAAATACTAAATCATAGTAGTAGTTTTGCTAAAGTGACTTTATTTTTTGTAATTATGCTTTAATAGGATTTTAATACTTTAAAAAAAAATGAACTTACACAAATTATCAAAATATTCAATGAAGTATTTTGACTTCGTTCTTATGATTCAGTGAAAATTTTTGAAACTTGGATCTGTTTTTTACTTACACAACATTAGCGAATTTCGTAGCCCACGTTTCCCAGGCCTCTTCAAGCATTTCTCCATGAGGATCTATAATTTTTACCCCATTATCTGCTTCAGGGTTGTGGGAGGCAGTGATCATTACTCCAACTACAGCTGAAATACAAGAATATACCTCTTACAAACTAATCACTTGTTTATTCTAAATACAGGGACTCGCAATAGTGCAGTAAAATTCTGGTGTTCCGTTATTACAATAGATACTAAAAAATTATGAAAACTAAAAATTATTAAACAATATTTATAAATATTGATAATATTTTTAAATAATAAATATTATTTATATACCTATAACAAATACCTATTATTTTTAAATGTCCACTGCTGGACGTAGGTCTCTCTCATTCTTCTCCATGCATCTCGGTCCTGTGCTGCCTGCATCCAGTTGCTGTGACAGCGTTTCAGATCATCGGTCCATCTTGTTGGTGGACGGCCTCGGTTTCGGTAGGCTTCTTGTCTCGGCCTCCACTCTAATATTCGTTTTGCCAATCTGTTGTCCGTCATTCTGGCGACATGTCCTGCCCAATTCCACTTGAGGGTTGTTATCTTCTCTATCGCGTCTCCTGTTCGGCGTCGAATTTCTCGGTTTGGAATTCGTTGTCTGAGAGAGATACCCAACATGACGCGTTCCATAGCCCTTTGTGCTACGCGAATTTTGTGCACTATTTTGTTCGTAAGTGTCAGGGTCTCTGCTCCATAGGTAAGAACTGGCAGCACGCACTGATTGAATGTTTTTCTTTTAAGGCTTACTGGGATTTGAAAACATAATTAAGTTTGCCGAAAGCTACCCAGGCCAATCTAATGCGGCGGTTTAGTTCGATGGTTTGGTTATCTCTTCCAAGGCAAATCTCGTGTCCTAAGTATTTGTAAGAAGTAGTCTGATCGATGGCTGCTCCAGCAATGTTAATGCTTTCGCTGAGTATTAGATTTGTCATAATTTGTGTTTTAGACATATTTATTTTCAGTCCTACTTCTAAGAAGGAGCAGTGGAGTCTGTTCGGTAAGTCTTTAGCTGCGTCTATACGGCCCGTTATTAGCACAATATCATCCGCAAATCGAAAGTGGTTTAAATTTTCTCCATTTATATTGATGCCTTTTTCACTCAGATTTGCCCTCTTACTATTTACTTTATATACCTACAAATTATATTTCAAAATTGTTCGTCATTTCTTCATCTTCGGATAAGCACGTATTTATAGTAAACATTAAGTGTTCGAGAGCATCGTCCAAGCGATGTTAATCAATATTTAACAAGTGCTCTTTAACTGTTATGTGTGGCTAAGAACGTAATTAAATTATATTTAATAAAAATCAAATAAAAAAAACTGGATTTTGTTTATAAAAGAAAAATATCCCTGAAACCGTCGAGTTTTGGTATAGGGAATTTTTTAATAAAAATGAAACGGTTATTAAGTGGCTTTCCTCAGAGCACAAAACATATAGAATGTTTTATTTAAGTGTGATCAGCTCTGAAGGAAAAACATCAGAAAATATCAAAATACAACGAGAGGTAAGACAGGGATGTGTCTTGTCACCACTTTTGTTTAATTAATATTCAGAAGCTATATTCAAAGAAGCTCTCAGGAACAGGAACGAGGGGATAAATATAAATGGAAAGATTATCAACAACATAATGCTGATGACACCTTGATCATAACCGACAACATACATAATAGTTTTTATAATAAAATTGCAATTCCGTCAGTGGCGTAGAATTTGGGAGGGATCAACCAGTCACTTGCCCCTGTTGTACGCCTCTAGTAGTAGCCAGAAACGTTTATTTACCATAATTTAGTAGGGTGTATAGTACTTACACTCCCCACCAAATATGACAATAATACTTCGCATAGTTTTAAAGTACTGGGCACAAATAATTTTTAAATTTTCAAATAAAATAACCTGTAACTCAGACAGGAGACACATTTTATCTAGGTGATTTGGGTTGAATCTTCATATTTTGAGTTCAGGATTCTATAGTTAAAGTATTTCCAATTATAACTAAAAATGTAATACAATTTTCGAAATTCAAATCAAATTTAAATTATTTACAGAAAATATATGCTTTTGCACTTACTGAAATAGAATTATTATAAAATTAAAAATCTGATTACTTTAATTGTAAAAATAGATATGATATATATAAAAAAATTTCTTAATAAATCTTTCAGTATGGATTACTAATGCACTTGAACGATGGAATTTTTTAAAAAGTACTATATTTAACTGAGTACTTTCACTTTCAAATAAAGTTATTTATAATTTATACACATGCTAACCTTACCTCTTTTGTACCTTGCTCTAAGTACAGCAAGTAACCCCATCCGGTACATAACATGATGCAGTTCGGTAGCCCTATGAGAGAATGGAGTCATTTGTTAACTATTTTATTTCATAATTCTTTAATTTAACCAGTACTTACTTTGTTCTAAAACCTGCTGTCCCATATTGCAAAAATGAGTCTTTTTTCTTAGGATACATTTCTCGAGCAAACGCGTATACCGTCCTGTAACTGTTGTTATTATTTGACATCTTGAGGAAAGGAACAAAAATACTTTATCACACAGAAAATAACTATAAATTAATTTAGAATAATCTAAAATCAAAATTATTCTGTCCCCACCACCCAAGGGGTTAGATGAGTAATAACTGTCAAATACAGTAGAGCTCCGCGACACCACATTTAGCAGCTCCGTTTTAACTAATTGAAGAACAGTTTTTTTATTATATATTTTTTTGTAATATCATCAAATATAACTAAAATTAATATATTCATAAATATAAGTATTTCGTTAATAAGTATGTTGTTAGTACTACAGCCACATTTTTTTGAATATGAACATTTCTTGTTACCCAACGAATAGAGGCGTATGGGTTATTTGTATTTATTTACACCTCTAAAGTTGAAATGACAATGAACCATAGATGTAAAGAACCTACTGAGCATTTTTTACTACACTCTGAAGTAAATATATACAAAAAGTGTGAGAGAAACAAAGTAAAAATGCGGCCAGTAGTTGTTTCTTTCTAAAATTCTGATTGTCCGACGTTAGTTTTTAAAAGCGCCTAAAATCTATAGAAATAGAAGGGAAAGTAAGGCACCAATTGTGTTAACTAAAGTGTTGTAATTTGAATATTTTTTGTTCACCTAATTAATTTAAAATCGGTTCAATTAACACATTTTGTAACTAAATGCCTTTACTTTGCATAAATGGCCAATCGAGATAAAACTGAACAGTATTAAACAAAAGTAAAAAAAATTAATTTTATATTTCATATAACTTATATTTATTACAAAAAATAATTTACTTTCTAAATTCTAGGCTCTCCAAATTTTGCAAAGAACTAGCATGTGATGTATCTCTGTAAGTATAATTATAATGATATAAATTAACAATATTAAATTACATTTTTTAAACATTTTAGGCTGGAACTGTGGAACGTCCAGAAGCAAGAAAAACATGGAGCTGATGTTTGACTGGAATAGTATTAATTTATGCAGTTACATAAAGTATATAACATGATCCGTGATATATAAAATGTAGTAAATGTATAATTTAGCACCATCCCAAAAGAGGCAGGTTATTGGCCGCATGTTCGCTTTGTCTCTTTTTAGAGAGTGGTCAATTTTAAGGCTAATGCTCATTCTGCTCTCTATGTCAATGCGTGGAACCTACGAACAGAACTAGAGGCATATTTTTATGAAATTCAATTTTTGGTTGCGCTGCCACGAGTTGAGAGTTCCTTTTAAAGATTGCAGTACGTCAAATGTCAACTTTGCTGGCCATTATTAAGGCTAGTGGCTACTTTTTGTGCATGTAGTGTGGCTACTCAAAAATCAACCATTGGTTGTATTTTTTAAGCAAAGATTTTTCCGTATTTATTTTATAGACATTTGTTAAAAAGCCTGTTAATAATTACCTAATTGTACTTAATAAATAATGTAAGTAGTTTTTTAAGTATTAACTAAAATTATTAACATGACTTTATGCATAAGATGCACCTGCCTTTATGATCGTTAATCATCATTTATTGGTGATTGAGGAAATAATGCATTTGTTTCTTTTTATTCATTTTATTTAAACGTACTAAAATTGTTATGGTTACCTGATAATTTAAATTATTTCTTTTAGATTCCTTATCCTTAACAATGACGCTTCCAAATCAATGCCAGAATCCTACTGTTGATAATAATTTATCTGAAATATTAACAATAGGTAAATTATCCAACTCTGAGTCTGTAACAAGTGTTTCAAGAAGGCTGTTGCCTTTGGCAGCCTTTTTTATGGCATTTACCACTGTTATGACAGTTTTAATTGTTTACATGGATAATACTGGTAAGTTCATTATCCAGATAAGATTTTTATTTTGTTAAATTGAATATACAATAAATAAATGAGTGAAGCTTATAATATTGCTCTGTATAGTTTCAAAATATCCTAGACCAAATGTAATTCGTTTTTTACATTTAGCTATTAAACACTACCAGTTCAGAGTAAACATGAGTCAGGACTATGATTTATTGGGTGTTTCTCAAGATGACCCCAGATTGATAATGTATATCAGAGAAATTCATCTTACCCCAGCTATTGAACCCAATCACAAACCATTAAAGTCCGAAGATGAAATATCAGAAGATACAACATATGTTCTTAAACTATTAAAGAATAAGGTAACTTTAAAAATTTACTTTAAATTATGGTATTTATTTTTAATGTGTGTTTGTTTTAGGAAAAGGGGTTCTTTGTTGAGGCAGGAGCTTACAGTGATGGAAAAACTTCAAAAACAGAATGGTTAGAAGAAAAACTTAACTGGCAAGGTCTGTTGATCCAACCAGATCCCTGGTATTATTTCAGCTTACGTCGACATAACCGCAAACATTCCCAATGTATTCACAGCTGTTTAAGTCCATCACCTTATCCTAAAGAAGTGTCCCTACATCCCGAAAGTGAGGCACTTAAAGTCAACTGCATCCACTCTAGTTTACTTGATATGGATGACAATGACTGGTTTAATACCAGAGTAAAATGTTTCCCACTATATTCTTTATTGTTAGCTACTAATGTAACAAATATTGATTATTTAAGTTTAGAAACTGGTGGTACTGAATTACAGGTGTTAGAAACTGTACCTTTTGAAAGAACTCACATTAATGTTATAAATGTTCAACTGAAGAGTAATGATACAGAAAAAGGTACTTTAAAAAAATTTCTGGCTTCCAAAAATTATAAATTTATGAAAAGTTTCAACGAATCAAATGTGTTTATGTCGAATCTTGTTAAATAATAATTAATAATTGTACTTTCATATTTGATTTACATGTAAGAAAATTAATCTGGTATGAATTTTAAATTAATAACTGCATTCCAAATTAATTAGTACAATAAATCGGTGACCCATTTTTTAATCTTGTGATTGCTTATTGTTTTCATTCAAGACATTTTGTTGCATATTTTAAATAAATGATATATACAATTTTTAATTGGGCTCAACAATTTTTATTGCCACAAAAATAACTAAGTAATAACTAAAATTTGTTTTAAAAAAAATTCACATAATACCAGGGATTCTCAACAGTAAAATATGACAATGTATTTTTTAACTCGATCTCAACTTGTACAAGAGTTCCAATCAAATATTAAAACAAGAGACATGTACCTTTGCATTTAAAGTGATCCAAAAAGTGTCTTGCTTTTACTTGCGCATACTCATAAGTAAAAGCAAGATAAAAAAGTTCGTGAGTGTCATGGAACACTCAGTTGGTATGAAGTTCCCTTTCATAGTATATTTTGCGGCAACAGAACGCGCATGCACGTTATTTTTGCAATTGTTATTTTGACAAACACGTGAACCACAGAAATAGACGTCACATTGCTAAGTATTTCTATGCTACGCGTCTTCTCTCCTCTACATAAGAACGCGCATGCGCGTTACATTTGCAATTGTCATTTTGACAAGTCATTTTTGCTAAGTATAGGAAAAAATTCGATTATATATTTGCATAAATTTCCTTCAAATCTTAAGGCAGCTCAGAAATGGAATATGATCTTAAATATAGGAAAACCAATCTCAAAGTTTATGTTTGTTTGCATCAAGCACTTAGTAAAAGATGATTTTTTTCATTGTTTAGTTTGATATTGTTGTCCAATGATCCATCATTTTATGTGGGCTTATTCATAGTGACTTCAACAACACAGAGAAAGCATTTGAAAGATGAATCTGTTCCTAGCCAGAATCTTCCACTGTTGAAGTATCAACATTCCATAATTAATTGGATTATAATATATAATCTTTAATAGGTCGAACACGTTCACCCATATAATATAATATGTCCAAAATTGATATTTTGACTTTCATAGGCATTGCAACAAGAATTCCAGGGACAGCAAAACGGAAAAACTTCGAGAACAAACCAAAATTGATACCTGGATACACCTGGTCTTTACTGGCATTTAATAAGAATCCAGCGACAATAAAACTGAAACGTCGAAAACAAACCTTATATCCAGCTTCAATCCAATAGTTTAACACAAAAAATCTTCTCAAATCTCTGAGACAACTAAAATTTTTTTCAATAAAAACTTTGGTTTTACAAGTGATCAAATGACAGAATATTTGTTGTTCACACCTCGATCCGATATTTTGGCATTGACAGCGCCATCTCGCGTTACGTGATGTTTCCCTATTTCTCCTCTCCTACAACAGAACGCGCATGCGAGTTATTTTTGCAACTGCTGTTTCGTGACGGAAAAATCTTACACTTTCTTTCGCCTAGCCCCCATAATCCAAGCCCGTGCCGTACGAAAAGGAACTTTGGTTTGATCACTTTAAACGCAACATTAATAAAAAGTTATGAAGGTGATATTTAACACAATTATCCTATTATTAAAATTATAGTTCTTCAAGACCTAGGTACATACCTAAAATATTCCATTATCTTTTCATTGATAAATACTTTAAATGGTCTAGAAACAATTTAGCAATATAGAAGTGATTGTAAAATATTTACAAAGTTCTCAATCACAACATATTTACTTGACGACAAAATTTGTGATGAAATATTTCCTACAATATTAAATAAGCATTAATCTTATTAAAAATTTTAGTTTCACATAGAATACCAATTTATCTGTTCGCAAAATGTATTGTTTTAAACGAGACGTGTTGATTATTTGGTGTACAAGTAAATGAAAAAACACGCTTAACTAAAATGTATCTTATATTTTGTTTAAATCTTTTATTTTTTCGATAAAGAAGGGTTGCATTTGACATACAAATCTTAAAATTAAAGTTAGTTTCTCTAATGAGACGTTCGAATCTCCGGAATTTAAATTTCGCGTCAACGTATTCACGGTAGAATATGTTATAAGATATAGTTATTCATCATTTGTTATTTAAATATTTATAGGTTAGTTTTTTAAAATCAGTAAATATTTTTTTAATACTTAATCAGAAGTTTAGTAGGAATAAAAACAGTATTATTTTTTTGTACACGTTTACATTTCCACTAACCTTCATTAAATATACATGTTTGTAACTTAAAAAAAAGATGTCTAGTCTTAAGCAAAATATATTTGTTAATTTACATCAAAATGTTTACTTACATTTAATTTGATTTGAAAGCCATCAAATTCTTGCGGAGTTTTACTACTTTTAAGAATTTTTTTTGTTTCAAGTTTAAGTCGTAAAGTACTGTAACAAGTATCTTTCGTTTTTGAAACAGGGGATTATTGGTTATTTTTCAATTAAATACTCTAAATATGTCTCTCTAAGCTCGTAACCGCACTAGGTTAGATGATTATAAAAATAGATATTTCTTTATATAAAACCACAGTGCCCTTACGTTTTTATATAAAATCTAGTATTAGAATTATTGCACATTTAGTATTATTTTTATAAAACAAAAGACTGTATATCTCGCAATTGTTTAGAATAAATTTCTTTAATAATTTTGTTTCGTCTTACTTAAAATTTCAAGAATTTTCTGAATACTGTCCTGTCATTAAATATCTTCAGATTAGAAAATAAATACTAGGAAGTATTTAGCATGACAGCAACTTTAGATCATTTAGCAGGGCTACCAAAACTTTTATTTTCAAATATTTTCCGCTTTGGAAATTTACACCATGTGCGCAGACGTTCATTCTAAATTAAACGAACACCCTAACCTCTCTTGTGACAAAACGGAGAGAATAAATTTAAGCAAAAAAAATTAATTTATATTTTTTTAACTGACCCTAAACAGTCTGAATTTCATACTTTTATAATTATAATGGCTGTAAGCACTAGAAATGTACCAAGGTTACTCCTACAGGTGAGTTCCTAAATAAAATCTCACAAATGCAATGTGATGATATAACAGTGTAGGTCAAGAAATATTTTGAAGAATTATTTAATTGTTGCACTTATGGTTAAGTTTGTAAATTCAAGGAAATGAATTTTATTTTAAAATTGAGATGGCAGATTTGTTTTTTGTTTTTATAATTAATTTAACATTGTTATCAATTCACGTGAGGTATTTTTGTTTAATTATCCTTAAAACAAAATTATTTTTATACTAAATTCTAGGCTCTCCAAATTTTGCCAAGAACTAGCACACGATGTCTCTCTGTAAGTATAGTTATAATAAAATAAAAAATCAACAATAATTACATTTTTAAAACATTTTAGGGTGGAATTGTGGAACGCCCAGAAGCAAGAACAACATGTACTCTCATTCCTGGAGATGGAGTAGGCCCAGAATTAATTTATGCAGTTACAGAAGTATTTAAAGCAGCTGGAATACCAGTAGATTTTGAATCTTATTTTTTCTCAGAAGTAAATCCCACTCTTAGTGCTCCCTTAGATGTAGTAGCTGCAAGTATTTCTAAAAATAGAGTTTGTTTAAAAGGAATCTTGGCTACACCAGATTACAGTCATACTGGAGAACTACAGACCCTTAATATGAAGCTAAGGTATTAAAAACATAGCTAACACTGTTTTATCATATTTGTCTTATACCTACATATTAAAATAGCAAGGTTTTTAAAGTAATAATTTATTTTAGAAATGCTCTAGATCTTTATGCAAACGTGGTCCATGTAAAATCTCTGCCGGGAGTTAAGTCTAGACATAGCAATATTGATTGTGTTATTATCAGAGAACAGACGGAAGGAGAGTACTCTGCTTTAGAGCATGAGGGTGTAAAGGGGGTTGTTGAATGTCTCAAAATTGTCACAGCTAAAAAATCCCAAAGAATTGCTAAATTTGCTTTTGATTATGCTACCAAAAATAACAGGAAGAAGGTCACTGCAGTTCATAAGGCAAATATTATGAAATTGGGAGATGGATTATTTTTGAAAAGCTGTGAAGAGGTAGGTTAAAATTTATTGTTAAAGAATATGGAAATTATTTACTTCATAAATAAATAAAACATTTATAAGTGAAATTCATTATATTTAAGTTAGATTAAACCATTAGTGTAAATTAACAATTATTAATGTTTGATTCACAACATTTTTTTTATTGTATTGCCAGAGGTGCATCAGTATATTAAAACTGGTCTATAAAGACCAACCATTAATAATTTTCTATACTATTAAAACTAAATATTAATACTAATTAAGTATGACAGAGTGGTGAGGAGTGAATTGTAGTTGGCAGGAAAACAAATGAATGGGGCACTGCATAGCTTTATGAACAACCAGAAAGTGTCAAAAAAGGCACGTCTGGCTGTGCATAGAGGTGTGTTGGTTCCTACACTTATAAATAGTAGTGAATGTTGGGTTTGGCAGAAGAAGCGTGGAAATAGGATTAATGCTACGGAGATGAGTAGTCTGAGAAGTATAGCCGGAGTGACTTGGTTGGATAAAGTAAAGAGTAGCAAGATAAGAGAACGCTGTGGTGTAAAAGAAGATGTGGTTACAAAGATAGATAAAGAAATGTTTAGATGGTTTGACAACGTAGAAAGGATGGATGAAGGAAGATTGACGAAACAAATTTATAAGGCGAGTGTGAATGGACAAGTCTGTAGAGTTCAACCTCAGCGAACATATCTCGATCAGATCAACATTGTTTTGAAGAAAAACAGTAACTTTCTTTAAACATAAAAAACGCTGCAATTTCTAACTTAATGAGGCAAATGTCATGAAATTGTCAGCTGCCAGTCCTACCAACCTACCAAATAATATACACATCAATAATCCTATCACGCATATTTTAAAAAAATACAGTTTGATTACTTTTTTTTCAGTGCAAGCATTTTGAAGCTTATTGGTTGCTTCATTTAAATTTGTTCTTATTGCCATTACGCTCTTGTTGTCTGAAAACATACCATGTTTTCTCTAGAAAAGCCGATCTCACTGTGCCTAACATAACTTTGTCAGGAGTAACCATACCACTGAAGTCATCCATATCGATGCTTGGTATTACTATCAGCAATAACCTTTCCTGAGAAAATCACGTGAGGTCCATTGCCAAAAGTGCATCCCAAAAACTTGGTTTTTTGTTTCGTGCCAAGAGCTATTTCACCTCCAGTCAGCTGCTTATGATCTATAAGGCACAGATCCGACCTGTACTGGAGTACTGTTCCCATATTTGGAGTGCAGCACCTAAACATATCCTGAAGCTACTGGATTCTGTTCAAAAAAGGGCAATTCGTCTCGTCGGTGATGCCTCGCTCACTTGTCTGGAACACCGTAGAAAAGTTGGCGATTTGTCTCTATTTTATAGATATTTTCATGGGCGATGCTCTTCTGAAATATCAACAATCGTTCCTCCTTTGGCAGTCTCTTCGAGATTAACCCGTCAAGTTCAGTCTTCACACCCCTTCGTGGTCACTTTGGAGACCTGCAGAACATCACTTTCCAAAGACTCATTCCTCCAACGAATTGCGAGGCTTTGGAACTCATTGCCTAGGGAGGTGTTCCCCGAGGCATACAACCTCCAGAAATTTAAGAAGAACACCAACTCCTACCTTCTTTCTCTTGGTTCCCACGATGTTCTCTGAACATTACAGGATATCCCTTTTCGTGGGAACCAGAACATAAAAAAAAAAAAAAAAGGATCAGTATTTTTGTTGTGGTACATCTGCTTTTATCTCCCTCAATTCAGAGTATTCGTTTTAATGTTTTATTCTGAAATATTTTTCTGGGATTTCTAGGATTCTAATAATTCTACTTAATGCTTTAGGTAACAATTTGTTTAATTTATATTTAAACCTTTATGCCAAACTTTGTCAAATGCTTGGGCCACATCGAGAAAAAGAATAGAGCATATTCGTTTATCTTCTAAAGCTTTTTCTATATCTTAGTTATTCTGTGGACCTGGTCTATAGAATACACAAAAAGTGGCGTGGCTAATTGGAACTAAAAAGTGAAAAAGGAATAGGTATTTTTTAATTTATAAAAATTGGCGAGGCTAGGAAACAAGGAAAGTGTGGTCTGTAATTTTAATCATCTGAAGAACCAGTTGGCTTCTATGTTGGAGATGTAACTATGTTTTGGAGATACCCACCAACTTTATAGTGGATAAGGCGAGTGTGAATGGGCAAGTCGGTAGAGGTTGACCCAGGCAAATGAATCTCGATTAGATGGAAATTGTTTTGAAGAAAGGCCAGGTCAAGAGTACCAGCATCCGACGAGCATGTATGAAAGCGCTAATGAAAGTAGAAGAAGCGAACGACGTTTGTAAGGCCCATAGCAAGTGGAAAGAAATGGTCTGACTAAATGTATGTATGTAACATGGATTGGTTTGATTAATGATTCTTTTCTTGTAAAAGTTCTTGTAAAAGCTTCAAGCGGATCTTTTATAAGCTCCCTTAATACTTACTAAATATACATGCCTCCTATGAAAGAACAGTTTATCGAGAGTTTATTGTTAAGATTGTTCAAAAATGCGCGTAATTAAAAAATTAAGTAATTTTACATGTCATTCTCTAGGCCCTAGGCAATATTTTTTTTTCGAATAAGTTAATTTTGCATTACTATTAGTCATAAATTTGTAAATGACTTAAGGAATTAAAGTAAATGTCAAATACATTCAAGTATTTTAGTTCAGAGTAAATACAGACACAGAATTATTAATTTAATTTTTTTAGTACAAATAAATAGTTTCTTTTACCAATTTAGTGTGATTTTATTTTTTTGTTATTATAGAAATCAAAATTTAAAATGTTATGTTACGTTAATGCTTTGGAAAAAGTTGAATAACGTTTTAAAATAAAATAAGTAACTGGTATTTCTAAAAATAAATATATCTTATTTGAATATGTTATACAGAGAAAAAGTATTTTTTATTCTAGATGGCAAAACTCTATCCAAAAATCGAATTTGAAAGGATGATTGTTGATAACTGTACAATGCAGATGGTTTCAAATCCTCAACAGTTCGATGTAATGGTTACACCTAATCTGTATGGTAACATTGTAGACAATTTAGCTTCCGGCTTAGTAGGCGGAGCTGGTGTAGTTGCTGGAGCCTCATATTCAGCTAACTGCGTCGTTTTTGAACCAGTAAGTAAGATTTCCAAAATAAATATATTGTTTTTTTATCATAAGGGAAATGATATTTAATAATATTTCTTTATTTCTAAATTAACCTTATATGTACATGTATACATAAAGCTAAAAAAGCAAATACGTCAAAAGTTTAGCACATTTCAGAAGATATGGTTCATATATTCATCTTAATTGTATGGTTCTAGATCTAGGAGCAATTTTTTAATTTTTGTTTTGAACAGATTCTGGTTTTCTATTGATTTAATAGTATTCGGTAGCTTATTAAATATTCTTATACACATATAAGACGGATTTTTTTCAGTCAAACAAAGTCGATGTTTAGGATAGTTTATGTTAATGGATCTGTTTTCATATCTGGTGTTTAATTCTTTGATTATTCCAAATTTGCTCTTTGTTTATTGTAAGAACATCAGGCACTCGTATAGATAAAGACCATATACAGTGAAAATTCTTTTCTCTCTGAAAAGTCCTCTGCATGACTGTCTAAAATCCCTCTTATATATAATTTGGAGTACCTTTTTTTGAAAAATAAAAATGTTCTCTACAGTTAAGCCTATTCCCCAAAATATTAATCCATATCGCATGACAGATTCAAAATTGGCATGGTATAGCGTTCTTAATGTCGGTTCATTTATGTATTTTGCAGTTATTCTAATTGCATAGCAAACCTTATTTAGCTTACTAGCAACATATTCTATATGTTGTTTTCAGTCCAGAAAGCGGTCTTGTATGATGCCTAACAACTTAGTGTGATGATTTATTTCCAAGTTTTGTTCTTCCAATCTAATAAATTCTGGTTTGTTTTTCCTACTGTGACTTGTACTAAAAACCACCATTTTTGTTTTATCCTCATTTAGAATAAGTTTATTTTGTTGAAACCAGTTTTTTGCCTTTGTGTAGGTGTTTGTTGCTTCAATTGAAAGCTTTTGTTCATCTTCCGCTCCCACAGCCAAATTTGTATCATCCGCAAATATGGTTATGTTCCCATTTCCATTTAAATGTTCTTTGGTGAATTGGCAGATGGCGGTTAGTGTAGATCTCCCTTTCAAATAAGCATGTTGGGAATGGTTCAGTATTTCATATTCATTCATGAACAATATCAACCTTGAGCATATTGCAAGTTCAACATTTTTTGAAAAACTGGGTAAAAGACTAATTGGTCGATAATTTTCCATTAACTCTTCATTTCCTTTTTTAAAAAGGGGTTTGATTACAGCTAGTTTCAGTTGATCAGAAAATATTTCATGTTTGAAAGAATTGTTTATTATTATATAAGATATCACATTGCTGATTGATGGTATGCATAGTTTGACTATATTTATCGGGATCTCATCATCACCACTACTATATTTATTTTTCAATGTTTTTGATATTTCTGTTATTTCTTGCGGATTTGTGGGTTTCAGAAATAGTGATCTATTGTTATAATGTATATAACTATGATCTGAAGTCACTTTTGTCTTTTGTCTGATACATTCCTTTGCCTTTCGGTCCTGTAGTCATGTTCCTAGCATTTTCCTCTCCATTTTTCTTTGAGCAATTCTTAAATTCTTTTGGAGATCTCCGCTCTCTGACTGTCCTTATTGAAGGATATTCTTTGTCCGAGGTACACGTATTCATCTACGAATTTAATTTTTAATTTTACTGTTGTTGCCAAGGTCTGATACATAATCGTGCATTCGTGCATAACCCCATTTCGGGTGATATGCAGATTACAGGTACTTTTTGCTTTTGTATCACAAGTTTAGATTGAATAAAAATACATTCAAAAAAACTAGAACCAAAAAACAATTCATAATAAGTGCAGCAACTGAAATTGATGTCTTAACTTACTTTGAAGCAACAAAGTGGACTATGTTTAGGAACTATCCACAATATTCTGAAAAAGCATAAGTTTGTTTCGTACAGGTACAGACGCTGGTACCAGGAAATCAAGAGAGTCGAATCCAGTTCTGGTTCAATAGTGGTTCATTAATAAAATAAGAATTAATGATATTGGCGCTTGGTTCTTTGGTGTGATGAATTAAATTTCTCCAAAAGGGGCTTGTTCAACAGGAAAAACAACCACTATTAGAGTCGAGAAAATCCGATGCTCGTCCATACTTGTAACCCGCAGAGACGCTTTAGTTTTAATGTTTGATGTGGTTTGATTGGGTCAAGAATTGTAGACCCTGTATTTTATCAGGGTGCATTTATTGGTAAGCGGTATGTTGAAATGTTAGATACCACACTTCGAGACTTCCTTGATGATTTGAATTTAATGTATAGACAACAGATCTACTTTCAACAAGATGGAGCTCCTGCCCATGTTTGCCAGATTGATATCCTATTACAAGACCTTTTTGATGGCAGATATTTATCAACTAATGGCCCTATCCATATGCCTCCTCGATCACTAGACATACCTTCTATGGATTTTTTCTTTTGGGGATATGTGAAAAGTGTGGTGTATATCAGGCGGTATGATAATATTGAGGATCTCTATCAAAGCATCAATCTATGCATCAATGCTATTGAAAATATTGATAGAATCATTGCCAGAGTCACTAGGAGCATTTACCAGCGCGCTCAAAAATGCTGGGAGCAAGAAGGCGATGTTTTTAAACATCTAATTTGAAATTTGATTTTTTTAAGTTTATAGAATAATTTGAAATAAACGATATTGTTTCACTGTATATTTTATAGTAAGGCAAAGTTGCCGCTGGCTTAGCCATCTTGACGAATTTAAAAAATCATCAATAGCTTTGTCATTTGTGATATTAGGATAAAAAGTAACAGAACACTTTGTTCATAATTCAATTTTCTATCGATTGTAAATATTGTATACTGGGTGTCCCATTTAAAAAAATAAAACTTTTTGACATAACACGCGAACGCGAGGTTCGATTTTTATTTCGTTTTTACCATCGTAATTGAAAAAAAAAATACTACTAGTTTGCCTATTTCACTGACTTTGTATCTCCAATAATAACAAAGTTGGCAATAGTGCCGACTTAACTTTGAAAACCCTGTTTATTCGAGATATTTACTATTTTTAGAATGATCAATATTCTTTGTTTTAGGGTGCGCGTCACACATATTCAGAAGCAGTGGGAAAAAATGTAGCAAACCCAACAGCTATGTTACTCTGTGCGTCAAAAATGCTCAGACACGTCAATTTACCATTTTATGGAGAAATGATTCGCAAAGCCATCGAAAAAGTACTAAATGATGGTAAAATTAAAACGAAAGATGTTGGCGGACAGTCTACCACTCAACAATTCACTTACGCTGTTATTAGTAATCTTGAGTTACCAAAAACTGCCTGAGTGTAAGTAATCACAGCTATTAGATAAAATAAAGCAAAACGATCTATCATCATTGTTAATGTGAGATTTTTTTTAATGAACACACTTGATTAATAGATATAATTCTAAAGGCGCAAATTTTTTCAGGTTTAGTTAGTTTTACATTTTAATTTTAATTTGAGGACTTTTTTGCTTAATCTTATCTACCGTGATTAAATAAAATTGTCTAGTCGCGATACTAGTAGATGCGTTCGAATTAAGTATTACCATACCTATTTTACGATTGTACATTTGCTGTGAGATTTTAAATTATAAAAATAAACTATTGTTAGAGCTGTGTTAATTTTTTTTATTTCAGGTAAAATCTAGCAATAAAGTTGTATTGTATACTATGCGCATCTAAAGTCCGTTTCCACCCTACTAATTTTTTAACCACCCGGTATATCGCAACGAAAATTGGAGTGCTTGAATAGGAGATAAAAACCTATTTTTTTATGGAAAAATGACTGCTAAAAATTTCAATGTGGCTGAGTGGCTGGTGGCTGAGCACCATCTTGAATTAATTTTTTAAATAGAACACCCTGTATATTATTCCATTTCTGAAATCTGCTCATAATTCTTAACATTTTTCTCCTGTACGCCTTAACCTTTGTTGGAGGACAGTGGTAGCGTACCAGACGACTGTTGCAAGGTCGTTATCATGCCACTTTACAAGGAAAAAGGTTCGCAGCAGGACTGTAAGAACTACCGAGGTATTAGTTTACTTAGCATAGTCGGCAAACTGCATGCAAAGATATTGATTAAAAGAGTGACAATGAAACTGAAAGGTGATATGGGATGTGCAAGCAGGATTTAGAAGAGGAAGAAGATGTATGGATCAGGTCTTTTCATTACGAGGTATAATCAAAAAATTCATGTTTAGAAGTCAGGAGGTCTACTGCGCTTTTATAGACTCGGAAAAGGCCTATGACAGAGTGGTGAGGAGTGAATTGTGAACGACATTGCCTATGTATGGGTTGAGAGGTAGTTTAATACGAGCACTGATTGTGTCAGGATAAACGGAGCTTACACGGACTGGCTTAACATCAAAAAAGGTGTGAGACAGGGATGTGTGGCTTCGCCTTGGCTGTTTAACTTATACATAGACTTTTGTTAAGTTTTGAAAGAGAGTGTGTATCAATTGAAAATGAATAATTTGATTGTCAAATGCCTTCTTTACGCAGATGATCAAGTCATATTAGCGTCATCTGAAGAGGAGTTGCAGGCGATGGTTAATGTTATGCATGATGCCCTGAAAATCAAAGAGATGAAAAAAAATGTAAGCAAAACAAAAGTAATGGTTTTTGAAAGAGAAGAAAGCATGACAACTTGTGAAGTTCTGAGAGAGCGGAACAAGTTAATGAGTTTGTATACTTGGGTTTAAAGTTTACGAGAGATGGAAAATATGACAGTGACATTGAACGAAGGGTGTTGGCAGGAAAACAAATGAATGGAGCACTGCATAGCTTTATGAACAGCCAGAAAGTGTCAAAAAAGGCACGTCTGGCTTTTATGTATGGTAGTGAATGTTGGGTTTGGCAGAAGCATGAAAATATGATTAATGCTGCGGAGATGAGTAGTCTGAGAAGTATAGCTAGAGTGACTCATTGGATAAAGTAAAGAATATTGAGATAAGAGAATGCTGTGGTGTAAAAGAAGATGTGGTTACAAATATAGATAAAGGAATGCTTAGATGATTTGGACAAGTAGAAAGGATGGATGAAGAAAGATTGACAAAACAAATTTATAAGGCGAGTGTGAATGGACAAGTCGGTAGAGGTCGACCTCAGTAAAGATATCTCGATCAGATCAACATTGTTTTGAAAAAAGGCCAGGTCAAGAGGAAAAGCAACCGACGAGCATGTATGAGAGCACTGTGTGTAAAAACCATAGCAAGTGGAAGAAAGTGGTCTCTGCCTACCCCTATGGGAAAGAGGCGTGACTATATGTATGTTTGTATTTTTCTCCAATAGACTTAACTTCTAAATTTAATTGATATTCAAATATTAACGTTTGAAAATTGACATTCCAGTAAAATTAAGTATGGATTTTGTGAAGAATTTTGGTCACTTCCAATGAATTCGAATCATAAGAGAGGTATAGAAAGTTTATTAAGGATAAACAGTACCGCTTACGGGAAAATCTCGAAGCTTATGAATGTGTTGTTTAAATTCACACACAACACAAATTAGTAAAAATAATCATTTATTATTAATTTTCTGTCGAACACGTTTACCCACATAATACAATATGTCCGATAGGCATTGCAACAAGAATTCCAGAGACAACAGAACTGAAAAACTTTGAAAACGAACCAAAATTGATACCTGGACACACCTGATCCTTACTGGCATTTAACAAGAATCCAGTAACAATAAAAATGAAACGTCGAAAACAAACCTTAAATCCAGCTTTAATCCAATGGTTTAACACAAAAAATCAACTGAAATCTCTGAGATAACTGAAATTACCTTCAATAAAAAATTTGGTCTTGGTTTTACAAGTAATCAAATTAGAGAATATTTGTTGTTCACACCTCGATCCGACATTTTGTCATTGACAGCGCCATCTCACGGTACGTGATTTTTCCCTATACATAATTTTGATAAATTTAAGTAAATAAAAAAAAGAAATTACAGTGTAGCCAGCAACTCCTAAACTTAATCAATAATAAATTATAAATGTTTTATTAACCATTCTATTTTTTATTAAATTCAAAGAATTGGTATCGCAAATCATTTTTAGAATGAAAAAAATCTGTAATAAAAGCAATGGTTTTTGAACTAATTATGTAAAATGTATGTTTCGTTAAGAAAATTAACGTCATTATTGTTTGGTAGCTTTCAATAAAATATGCCTACACAAAATTGACAGCTACAAAAATAATAACTGTCAGTGGAGGCGTTTCACGTGCATCCGTTTATTTACGATGTGGCTATAGTCTGGGAAACACGTAAACACCTAATTGTTTCAAAAAATTCTTATCAGTGTTATCGTATTAGTGAATATTAAATTAAGCGAACGCCATTTTACATAAAAATGTTGGCTAATAATTTTATTATACAACACAATAATCAGAACTATCAACAATTTGTTTATGCAGAAAACTATCCAATACAAGAATTTCAAATGAGTGATTATGAGCTAAGTGAACTCCCAAGAGAAATTAATCCAAATCTTGGAGATGATCCAGTCGCTCTAAATAATATGAAAGATATTTTAGAGAGGACTAATTTAAATGTAGAAGCCAAAGAATTTGTTCCTAGTTATTTATTGAACACAAATGAAAGTTCAGTTACAGACATTGCAATCAAAGATATTTTTGAAAATACATCAAGCACTAGTTTTGAATATTTCAATGAACCATTACAGAATGTAGAATCGACTAATGCAAATTTGACCAAAGAGAAAATGGAATATGTTTCTGAAAAAGGAAAATCATATAATTTAAGTGATAGTGTGGAAGCGCCTGTATTTGTGCCTAAGTCAAGTAATGTTAATAAAAATTTAAAAGAAAGCAGCTCTTGTAACAATGCAGAACTTTCATTGGTGAACAATTCAGATCTAATAGACACAACAAAAGACAATATTGATGAGAATGACCAAAAAAGCTCTAAAGATAGTAATGAAGATAATAATAAAGAAAGCCATGATAAAATTATTGAAAAAGAAGGACAACCTGAAGGAAATTTCCAAAAAAAAAGTAAAATGCAGTATTCTCAATTGTTTCAAAACAGTGCTTGTAAATTTAATGAAAGTGCTAACAAGGTAAAAAAGGGTACAAATGGAAAAAATAAGGAAAAAGGGTAAGTTGTTACAAAATCTTACTTAAATAATATTTTTTATTCCTAACAAATAAAAGTTAATTGCCCATCTGAATCACAAGAATTTAGCTTAGCTATAAAACTGCAACAATTAATCATTAATTTTATGAAATAATAATTATTAGGCTATTATTAATTAGGGCAAGCTTTAACTTGTAATAATTAAAGAAAATAAAATAGAAACAGATGAAATTTGCATACAAAATTTTTTCAACTGTAAATAGTAATAAGTCCAATGTTAAAATGACAAGTATATGAATTTCTCTATATTATCTATAATAGTTTTCATTTGAAAAGCAAATTATCTTTAATATCTAATTAAAATTGTTTTAAGTAATATATTGTATCAAAACTAAAGAGTTGTTTTGGGAAGATATTTCCGGAAAAACTTTAAAATATATTTGAACAAGTTATATAAAGTACAATAATAAATTATATTTATTTTGTAATTATAATCATATAAATACATTTTCCTTAATTACTGCTATTAAACTAAATAGATAAATAATATTTATTTTTTATAGTTTGGAAAGTAATTTTTAAATAAAAATTTTTCCATGCACTCTTATTTTGTTTTATCTTCAATAAACAACAGCCGAAACAGTGAATTCCAAAAAAAGTGAAAGTTATTTGAATACAACAAAATATATTTTTTTAATATTAGATTAGATTTTTTTAGTAATTTTTAAAAAAATCTTTTAAGTATTACTATTTTAAATATTAATCATGGTAAAATTATGTTCATTTGATTGTACCATTATTTTTTATGTATATAAAGCTAGAGTTAGCCATATCATAGTACCATCTTATGAGTGGTATCATAATTTGGTGCTATTTTGAGGCACCACAAATATTTTGATGCTTTAGCAGCTGTTTTTGAGAAAAGTTTTTTTAATATCCATTATTCCTTGTTTGTTAGCAACAAAATATCTACCGGTGACTAAAAATAGCTTCAAATTCAACAAAAAATGGTTAAAATATTTAAATATTTGCTTGTTAAAATAATAGCAGACTTTATATTGCAAAAATCGATTTTTGTGATTAAGCAAATTTTCTATTTTACCATTCAGCAGCACCAAATATAGAAGAAAGCACATGATATGACTATGCTAGGATTATATAAATATAATTTTTTACTAAAAGTTTTTATTGTTGTTAGAACCTTGTTAATAAAATTCCAAAGAAACACCACTGTATATATATTCACTAATTGCCTTATATGAACAACTTTTTATTGAGTTTTTTTTTGTTGATTGAAAAAAAATAAGCTGTTATAGTTTTAACAAGAGTTAATTATTCATATTATAATTATATCTAAATAAGAAAGGTGCTTGTTTGTTTGTAGAAAATAGCTATGCTCTTTGCATTTATTATTAAATCATTATGCTGTTCTATAATTTTTCTAGCTCTCTTTTATTTGATTGCTAAATATACTTGGTAAGTTTGATGGCTATTATTTGTTACAGGCACTTATTTTTCTGTAGTATTTGGGAAAACCATTTAAAAAAAATCTAATACAAACAATGTTATTTTTATATTTATCGATAAGTTGAATATAACTTGAGAAGTATAAATATAAAAACATTAAATGGGCAGTTACAAAATTCATAATGGGACTGTATCACATTTTAATCAAAATATTTAATAAGGGAAAGATTCGAAATAATTATTAAATTTTTCTGGAATATACTCTTAAATCTTATATAGAATACATACATACATATAGTCACGCCTTTTTCCTGTAGGGCTAGACAGAGACCACTTCCTTCCACTTGCTATGGTTCTTACACACATCTTTTGCTTCCTCTACTTTCATCAGTGCTCTTATATATGCTCGTCGGTTGTTGGTACTGTTGACCTGGCCTTTCTTCAAAACAATGCTTATCTGATCGAGATATGTTTGCCGAGGTCGACCTCTACCGACTTCTCCATTCAAACTTTCCTTATAAATTTGTTTCGTCAATCTTCCTTCATCCATCCTTTTTACTTGTCCAAACCAGCTAAGCATTCCTTTATCTATCTTTTACACCACAGCATTCTTTTACCTCACTATTCTTTACTTTATCGCTCTGGCTATACTTCTCAGACTACTCATCTACGCATTAATCCTATTTTCATGCTTCTTCTGCTGAACCCAACATTCATCACCATATATAAGTGTAGGAACCAACACTCCTCTAAGCACAGCCAGACGTGCCCTTTTTGACACTTTCTGGCTGTTCATAATGCTATGCGGTGCCCCATTCATTTGTTTTCCTGCCAACACCCTTCGCTCAATGCAACTGTCATACTTTCCATGTCTCGTAAACTTTAAACCCAAGTTGATTTTCAGGGCATCAAGCATAATATTAACCTTTGCCTCAACTCATGTTCAGATGACGCTAATATGACTCAATCATCAGCATAAAGAAGGCATTTGACGATCAAATCATTTATTTTCAAACCATATGCACTTTTTTTCAAATCTTTTATACAATCGTCTATGTATAAATTAAACAGCCATGGCGAAGCCACACATCCCTATCTCACACCTTTTTCGATGTTAAACCATATGTGTAAGCTCCATTTATCCTGACACAAGCAGTGGAATCCTCGTAAAGTGATTCCAGTGCTCGTATTAAACTACCGCTCACCCCATACATTTAAATGTCGATCGCAATTCACTCCTCAGTACTCTGTCATAGGCCTTGTCCAAGTCTATAAAAGAGCAGTAGACCTGAATTCTAGCTAACAATTTTTCGACTATACCCGATAATGAAAAGACCAGATCCATACATCTCCTTCCTCTTCTAAATCCTGCTTACACATCCCATATCATCTTAGTTTTATATTCAGTATAGAATACAGCAGCCGTTTTATATTCTTTATTAAAAATATATATTTATTTTAAACTGTTTTCATTTTATTAAATTTTTTTGTTTTGCAAAAAATACCTTTATTTCTATCACAGTAAACAGATTACATAACATTTTACTATTAAATTTTGCAGGTCCAATTTCCAATCTAATGAAAGTTGTAATAGGCTAAACGAAAGAGACTCTGACAAGAGCATAAACCAAAATAAAGAAAACAAAGATGAATATAAAAAGAATAGCCTAAAATCTCCTAGTTTTAATAAGAATAAGAATCAAGGAAATATAGAAATAAGTGAACAAAAAGAATGTATAGAAATGGAAGAATGTAAATTAACAAAGAGAAGTGAGAAACATACCAAAGTAGAGTTATCAGACAAAGATGACTCCAAAAGAAAACAATCCGAAATAACAGATGCAAAATCAAAAAGTAATGAATTTGATCAAACTAAAGTTTCTGAATATAAAAATGAGCCGGTGCAAAATTCTAAATCAGATGATAAAAAATTGGAAAAAGTTATTAAAAATACTTCTGAAGTAAATGATACCCTGTCAAAATATAAAACCAAAGATAAAAATTTAGATAGTGCAGACAAGGCACCAATCCAAGATGAACTAACCAAACCCAGGTCTCAGAAAAAACCTTTAAGGCCTAACAAATCTTTCAGGGATGCTTTGTTTGCAAACAAAAAAAATGAAAAGCCAAGAGATTTAAAACAAGAGAAAACATCTGCTAAAACAACACAACAACATCTTAATAATGATGACGAATGTAAAAATAAAAAATCTGAAAGGCAGATATCGGGTGAGTACCAACGGCTAAATCAAGAAATTAAAAACAAAAGATCAGAAAAATGGTCAATGCCCGGACATAACATTATTAATCTCTTTGATAAACAATATGTAGAAACTGATAATGAATATAAAGCGTTTATCCAAGAATTAGAAGCAGGTAAAATGCAAACGTCCGTGAAAATTAAAGAACTGAATAAAAATTTATTCGAGATGTCTCAGGAATATTCTTTAGCTCATTGTGTGGCTGAAGATATGAGAATGAGCAGTGGCATTGCTGTCAGTTTTAAAAAAACATATAATTCTGTTGATCACCTTTTAAACAGCAGGCAAAAGCCTGGCGGTTTGGCTATTTTAAAAGTTGACTTGAAGGAAACTACCAAGTTTTTGTATTATCTTGTTACGAAAAAAAGATCTAGAGATAAACCAACTTACAGAAACTTTTGGTGCTCAATGCAGTTGTTAAGGAATCATGTTAAAAAGTTTAATATAAAAAGATTAGCTGTACCCCGACTAGGCTGTGGCTTGGACGGTTTAGACTGGTATACGGTCAAACACATGATGGAATTTTTATTCAAAGATGTGCCCCTAGAACTAGTAGTTTGTAGTTTTTATCCAACTGAAGAAGCACTACAGAAATTTCATAGTTCGGTCAACATTCATCACAAAAAGGAAAAACTTGTAAATGCCAAGGAAACGGTTCTGCTGTATTTTTTCTCTGCAGACGCCCATGTTTCTGAAGAAATGAAAGAGCTTGATGAAAAATACAAGTTCTTGAAAGAGTTCCAGCGAGCTCCCAAAAATTTTGGAGTCACCATCAAGTATCAATCCAATGATAGTTTGTTATGTGGTTGTGTGGTGAAAAGAACTGTAGGTAGCAGTTTTGATTTTAGAAGTTTTGCAAAATGCCTCATTGAAGTAGACACACTTGCAAAAGAAAAAGGTTATTCCAGTATCGCTATACAAGTTATTAAGGATGCGGAAGATGATTTACTAAATCAGAAAATTATTACTATTATTTTTAATTATTTAAATAACGTTGACGTTTTTATTTATTCAGGGGAAGTTTCTTATGAAACATAACACAAAACAGTTTTTAATTATCTCCCAAAATTGTTATTTTGGAATATTACCGAGATATTAATCAACGCCTTTTTATTACAGCGATTTGATTTTAACTGAAAAATATATGTAGAAGGCATTCAGGTATTACAGAAAAAATATTAGATCACTCAACTCATATTGTAAAAAGAAATCAATCAAAAAGTTTTTTTTAAAATACGCATATATTTTATACAACCACAGACAAATACGCAATATACGCAATATGCGTATTTTATTTTCGGTGTTTTTTTTTTAACATTTTGTGATTTGTTTTACTAAATCTTGTTGTTTTAAGTATTTAATCATTTAAATTCATACGTAACGTTTATAATAGATTCTTGGAGGAATTATTAAAAACACCGAAATTCTTAATTTGAAAATGAAGCATTAGTTACTGTTACATAATAACAACACAACACTTGCAAATTTCAAAAGTCGAATTTTGTGATGGGGAAGAAGCTGAGGTACTCTTACAGGACGTTTTGGATTTAAACCGACTTTAAGTCTCCTTATTACTGTTTTGACGGATACATTGACTTTTCTTGTATTCAAAAATTCATATCTAAGTTGCGGTGCTGTTAGTGCTCTATTTCGTAGTGATTGGTTTCAAATATTGGTCATCTCTTGACACTGTACATCTTTTATGTCCTTGATCTTTTGTATTCTCCAGTCTCATTGAATCTTCTTAATATTCGAGATACAGTTGATTAATGGATGTTTAATCTTTGTGCAATACCTTCTTGTCTAAACCCATGCGGCCGCCTGTGTGTTAAATATAATTTTACACCCTTTACCCCTTTTTTAGTAAAAATTTATACATTAGTGGGTACACATAAATAAAATTAAAATACGTGCTAATACCTATAATTTAACTTTGATACTGATACATCAGATAAGGAGGTAGATTGTAGGGGGGGGGTCGTGAAGGCTATGCTGCCTCTCAAGCACCTCGACCTATCAGATCTTTTGTGCATAACTCTTAATCTATTCGAGGCCTGAGATTCATATAAAGTTTATCAGTTTCCTGGGGACTAAGATTCTGACATCGGAAGGCTTTAGGAAGGCCCCTTCCATAAACTTGAGCCTCTTGCAGAAAAGCGCTGGGCATTCTCAAAGCAAATGTTCTGTAGTTTCAGCGAAGTTCTCGCAGTAGTGGTAAGTATCACTCTCTGTTTTGCCCATCTTTTTCAGGTGATACCTCAGAGAGCAGTGTCATCTTCCTCTTCTTTCAAGTGGGCTTTGGAAAGTCCACAGAAGGGTTCTGGACCGGAAAATTGTGTATTTGTCCCTTCCTTGCCAAGGCAGTCTGCTTCCTCATTGCCTCTAACTTCCTTGTGATCTGAAACCCACATCAGAATAACCTGATTGTTTACTGCCAGTTGTCTCAGGGATTGTTTACAGTCCCAAGTCAGCTTAGACTCACAAGTGTATGACTTCAGAGCTTTTAGTGCTGCTTGGCTATCTGATAAAATATAGATATCTGCCATTCAGGTGTTCCTTTCAATGCACTCCTGGGCACATATCTATAAAAGCTCAAATAAAAAAAAGTGACTGATTTTAATCAGCATGATACCTGACTACTCATCCCCATAACGTTTAGAAGATCTTGACAAGTTTTACACATAAGGATTAACGAAGAATGTAAAAAAAGCAAAGCAATAACAAAACTGACAAAACAATAAAAATGTTACATAACAGAAAAAAAAGAACAAAATAATTTATTGGAAGCACTCTTATCTTGCATTTATTTCAGCAAAATCATTAATCAACTCGTCTAAAGAAATAAAATCCATGAGGTCACTTTCTATGGACATAATCGCCAAATTACTGAGTTTCTCTTGTGCCATAGTATATCGTAAACAAGTTTTTATTAATTTTAATTTTGAAAAAGACGTTTCTCCTGATGCTACAGATACTAGTAAAAAAATTAAAAAAATTCGTATTGCCACTGCAATATTTGGAAATGTTGAAATTAAATTGTTCTCTAAAATGTGTTAAAGAATTAACTGAGGATCTAACTCATTTTGCTCTAGTAAGTGTGGCATTTTAAACAAATAATTTCATCAACTTCCTTTTAAAGGAAATATTTTAATATTTTTTTAATTTACAACCATTGAAAAATACTTAAAACATTCCAGTGAACAAGATTTAGAAATACAAATCACAAAATGTTTAATTAAAAAAAAATAGCAATATCTTTTTCAGTGAGTGTATTATTTGATTTATATTTTTTATGTGTAATATTTAAATGCCTATCTACGTATTTTTTACATTTATGGCATTTGGGATACTCTTCAGATTATATCTAATAGTTTTAGTAGTTAATTGGGGTTAGATTGTAAAGTAAAAATATCGTGCTTTCTGTAACTATTAATATCCTTATATAGGAAACTTAAAAGTAAATTAGTAGGGACTACAGTGTAGCCATAAAAATATATTATATTATAGTGAAGCATTTTTTAATTCAAAGGTATGTAGTATAAAGTATTCACCAATCTTTGAAATTGTTCCTCTTTGTAAATATACAGGATGCACAAACAAGTAAGTTACCACTCCCTTGTATAGCAAGAATTGTACATTGTTTTTCTTTTTTTTTATTGTATATTTTGCTTAAAAAGTTCTACAGTACCATAGTCTAAGTAAGTACTGCATGGTCCGATAAGAATTAAGTGTTAATTTTTTTTATTCACTATACTGGGTGGCCAACCGAAAACGGAACAGAGCCATGTGCAGGAATCTCGTCAACATTTTAGAAAAACGCTCAGACCCGTCGATTTTTTATTAAAGGGGGACACTTTTCCAGTATTTTTGACTCCACTACTTTCAACCCCAAGAGAGGGTAAGAATTACCCCAAAATTTTTAAATGGCATTTGGGGTCGAATAAGATGTCTTTTGAAAGCTCTGACAATAGTCTTTAAATTTTACATTTCCTCCCGATACTTTGAAAAAAATTACATGTTAAAATTCCAATTATTTTAGTCGCTTGCTTACTACTTAAATAATTAAATGTTCAAACTGATGACCGCCCGCTTCCATACAATAATTATGGTGCGTTCCGGAGTAATTCGACGGCACTCGTCAACGATTCTTTGACGCAAATCTTCCAATGACGCTGGTTTTGTTTTATAGATTTTACTTTTCAGATGTCCCCACAAAATGAAATCTAGGGGCGATTAATCTGGCGATCGTGGAGGCCATTTAATGCTGCCTCTTCTCCGTGGAAAACTTTGGTCTAAATACTTACGAACAATCGCCGCATAATGTGGAGGAGCAACGTCCTGTTGAAAATAAAAATGATCTTCGTCATATTGTGGATTATTTTTAAAAACAAGTTTCACATTTAAAATATAATTTCTCAATAAGTAATGGGCGGAATTTTAAAATTTAAAGAATATTGTAAAGAGAATTGTCAGAGCTTTCAAAAGACATCTTATTCGACCCCAAACGCTATTTAAAATTTTTGGGGTAATTCTTACCCTCGCTTGGGGTTGAAAGTAGTGGAGTCAAAAATACCGGAAAAGAGTGTCCCCCTTCAATCAAAAATCGACGGGTCTGAGCGTTTTTCTAAAATGTTGACGAGGTTCCTGCAAATGGCTCTGTTTCGTTTTCGGTTGGCCACCCTGTACAATAAATGCATTTAAATTAAACACACACACACACACACACACACACACACACAAAAAGGTAAAAAGGGAGACTGGTAAATGTATTTATAATGCCAATTTTGTAATTATTTAGTTTAAAATTTAAGTTTTAATTGAAATAAAATGAAATTTTAAAATATAAAACCACTTTTTTTTAAATTATAGCTTACCTTTATATAATAATCTTACGTTTATTTTTCATGCGATTCTGGTTAACCATCCTGTATATAAATTTTAAATGTAATGAAAATTCAATGTACAAATTGAATGTTTTTGCGAAATTTATACTACCTCATTTAAAGCATGGTATTGATTAGTACAAGAAGTTATTTTTTAGAAACTTTGTACCAAAAATAAATCTATGTAGCCTAAATGAAAGGCTTTTAAAATAGTATAATTAATGAAATATTTTTTTTATTTTTATTGGATGGTGGTAGTATCAATATTCGATTTAATATCATTAAAACTCAAGATTATACAAAATAATTTATTTATAATGACATGTAGAATTATGTTAAATTTTTTGAGCTAAAGTACGTTTAGTCCTACCAGAATTTGTCTTATTTTTAACTGAATATCGTTAAAAATTTTAGTAAATTGCTAGTTATTTTAATAACTTTATTAATATTTTAACTAATATGTATGTTTTTATAAACTGTAGAGTTTTTAAATAAATTACCATGTATTGGCTTTTACAACTAACGATAAATCACATTCGTTTAAGAAAAATAATTTTAGTTTTGACTGAGGCTTCTCAGTAATTGTATAATAATATAATTGTATTAGTGTCGTCTTGAAATATATAGTTACTTACATTAGAAAGGCACATATATTTTAATTTGATTATTCGAGCACTGGGTACTCTGATTAAGATCGCCTTATTTCCACTTTGATTTTTTTTCCTTAATTTATGTATTTAAGGACTTCAACATATATTTTTGTATTCTGATGGTGAAATAATTGTTAAGCTATAAAAAAGTAATTTCATGTCCAGAAATTGTGGGAATTTATTATACAAACTCATAGCACTGACTGAGTGAACTACTGCCGAGTATAATATTTTTTTGGAATTAAAATAAGCAGAATTGTTATTACGTATAACCTTATAGTAAAAGTTTCATTTTATGCACATATTTTAAACGTTGTTATATTTGGATACTCTCAAAATTGGAATAAATAAACATTTTAAAATTATATTATTTTATTAGTAGAGAACATTAAATACGAATAATGCATAAATTAGTTAAAAATGTGCCAACGGGGGCTCACATTACCTGTTCAGACTTTTGGGGCTTTTTAAACTAGGGTTCTTCTTCAAGCGCCTTGTCCTCTTTGAACGTTGGAAATCATCAGCGCTATCTGTACTTTGTCGACTGCTTTTCTAAAGAGACTTACTTGTCGTGGTTTCACCATACCATTGTCGTAGATTTCTTAGCCACGATATTCTTCGACGACCGGAACTTCTGTTACCTTCGATTTTTCCTTCTATTATTAGTATGAGAAGTCTGTATTTTTCGTTACTGAGAATGTGTCCAAAGTTTTCCAACTTTCATTTTTTAAGTGTGAGCATGACTTCGAGATCTTTGGACATTCTTGTAAGTACATCCACATTGCGCACTCTGTTCATCCAGGATATTTTCAACATCCGTCGATACGTCCACATTTCCAAAGCTTCTAGCTTTCTACACATGGCTTCTGTTAGAGAAGGGTTGAGATATAATAAATCTTTCTACTACTTTTCTCTGAAAACTGTGAAACATTTAGTGGCGCGGGAGGGGGGGGGGTGTTAACAACAACTGTTGGTGCCGTGATGCACGTAACTACTCGTTTAGGCTCCGCGTACGTTACAAGTAACACTTTCGTTGCTTATTTTAGTTATCATCGGCCTATTGTAACTTTAATACCATTAGAAACATTATCGAGTGTTAATACCACTTCATTTGGATTATTGTTTTTTATGTTTATTTTTATGTAAATAACATTGTCTTGATAACAATACTAAAAAATTTTTTTCTATAAATTTAACTTTGTTCAATATTTGTGTGTATTCCCCCTCATTGCATCCTTTTCTTATAAAAATCAATTATTTTTCAATAACATTTAATTTCCGTGTTTCACATCTGCCAGGCTTCCGTGACGGCTCACTTTTTGATGTGTCGTAGAAGCACGCGCTATTTAATTTGACGAATGAGCGCGCGGTGGCAGAGTTGGCCGGCAGATAGCCGTCAACCAATTTTCCGAGAGGTTGGTACTGTCAGAAATCAGCTGTGCACTTTAGTTAAAGAGTTGTATATAAAGTTTGCGTAAACTATATAAATAAATATGTACTGTTGATAATAAGTCTCAATAAAGTGCAGATCATTGATTAAAAATTCAAGTAAGTAATAATAAATAATTATTCAAATAAAATATTTCAGTATTTAGCTTTTTTAAATTTTGAGGTTGATTTCTGTCCCTCCTAGTGTCAATTAAATAAAATACAATTTTCATTAAAAAGAATTATTATTATGAAAAATCATTTCAAATAATACCTGACCCATTTTTTTCAGAATATAATTTTAAAATTGCTTATTACTAAGGTAAGTTGTCAAATGTAACACATCATATGCGACTACTGTAAGGCTCGCTCGTTTTTTTAACAAAGTAATAATAAGTATTTCACACAATGAATATAGGTACTTATACTCAACTCCATCCTATGTTAAATTTGATACCAATATTTTTTATTCTGTGACTGGTATGATCTCGAAAGTATCAATTTATAATATTTTTTAGTTACTTTTAGTTTCAATACATTTTGTGATGAATAAATATTTACGATACGCCACTGGTAACTAGTTCGGTTTTAATCGGTTTAAAGTTGTGAAAGTTTCTAATAATTACTTTTTGCGCAATTTTTTGTTGGTTTGTTGGTAAAATCATCAGCCTGCTGGTAAATCCGCCACTGAATAGATACTTTTCAATTACAAAGGAATAATTGTGGTAATTTATTGACTACATGAGAATTACATACAAATTAAAAATAAAATGCATTGGCGCCCTACATCATAATTTGAATGCAATGAAGATTATCGCATGTGAAATAACACGAATAAAATTAATTATTATTTAAGTTTTCAAAGTTTCAGGTCCCATTTTGAATTTTTAATGGGAAGTTGACTTATTAGAACATACCGGCCCCTAAAAGTTTAAATTTGAAGCATAAATACATTTTCTCGAAAAAATTTATATTTTAAGCATTGAAACCGGTAATGTCTATTGCCATCAGATGGCGCTTGATGATAGTCAACCACACAGCATAATATTTTATATGCTGTGGTCGGCAATATTTATTTGGAATTGATGTAACATAACTTTATCAAAAGTTAAAACATTAATCATTTTACAACGAGCTCCCCAGCTAGATCCGTATTCAAAAGCAACAAAATATTTTTAAATTAAAAAAGATTAATGTTGACGTATACTTTAGATTTTTACAACAGTAAACAAGGGTTCCATTTTATTTAGGTTTTTATTAGTCAAAACAACCGAAAAGTGTAATTTTAAAATTTTAACAAGTTTTAAAATATAACTAAATGAACCTAACGATAAAAATTTTTTATTTGATTTGAAGTTAGGCACTTAAGATTGCTTAAGATTGATTTCTCAAAAATGTCTGTTAATTTAATTTTGGCAACACTGGATGGGTTAACTAACTGACGCTCCTTTAAAAAAGTGTATTTACAGATTATTAAATTTTTATATCGGTTCATTTTATTCCTTATTCTCATGTGAGTTGAGCAACGTTGTAGAAAACTCGTTAAAATAAATAATTGTGAAAAACTCAGAAACCGATTCGAAAATCCCGCTCTCTCATTGTGTTATGGCTGCTGGTAAGTTGTTTCGTTTTTCGACAACAGTGTGACCCCGATGAGGGGCTATGTGAATTTTCTTGTGCAAAACAATCGCAATTTGATAAATTATGGAAGGTAACTATGATTACTTATTAATTTTTAGTAATTAGTTGAATGTGAACGTTATACAAATAATAACTAGTCGGTATAATTTTTTAACCACCATGCACTCTGTCAGAACCAAAGCTAGTATTTTTTCATTGCTAATTTGTTAATTATTATGATAAAAAAAAACATTATCTCAACCCAAATTAAATTAATTTATTGAAATATCAGAAATTTCGCAACAATAACACATATCTTTAAATATTTTTGTAGCTGAGGATAACCCCAATCGGCACAATTAATTTTCATAAAATAACAATGTAATCATTTTTTGTGTGTGAATTACGTATTGTTTAGATCTAAATATTAATTTAGAGTTTTAACAAGTTCTATTTACTACACTTAATTCATTTTTTAAATACTATGATGGCTAGGTATGGAGTTAGCATAGATGCCCTTATATAGATAGTTGTTTGACACTAAAAATTATTAAATAAGTGGTTTTTTATTTTATTATTTTATTGGTTGCTTTAGTTGATTTAAGGAGTTGTATAGAAAGTTTGCAAATAGATAAGCAAATATGTACATTGTGAATGTGTCAATTTAATAATTTGTGTATGTTTCTTTTATGTTTAAATAAAACACATGTTAAAAACAGTGTCAATGCCAGGATTTATTTCTGGGATAGGAAGAAGAAGAGATTCAAGGAAGTTAATCTTAATAAGTAAAATAATTTTTTCATTTTAAAAAAAATTTAAATGTCTCATAATTTAAATGTTTCAAAATTTGTGTAACTAAGAATGACCTATTTAGATCCTAAAGTTATTTATACAACTACAGGTTAAAATTTATCTTATAAAACTTCACAATTTCCGCTTTTAACTCACTGCAAAAAAGCAGCACATTTATTAAATAAAATAAACATTTATTTTAAATAAAAAATATAATATCAAATTCTTAAAATTTATTTGGGTAACTTTTACAGTTTTTTTTGTTGGCAAATCATCACCTTTGCTCTTATATAATTTTGATAGAATGAGTGTTGGTTTTACTCCATCATTATTTGTTTGTTAACTGATTGCTATTGTGCTGTTAAAATTGTGATATACTGAGAATGAGTATATCAACCCAAATAACATAAAATCTATTTTTAAAATTTCTAAATCAATTTGGTTTTTGTTTTTTATTAAAATCTAGGAAATTGAAATTATTTTTTTCATTTATCTAACAGATAATAAAAACATATTTTCTGATAAAGAAAATTTAGATAATATTAAATATTTATGTAACATTTTTTGTATGGACATTTTGTACTTTAATGATTAAAATAGCTTTTGCAAATTTTTAGTAATTTGAAAATATTTTTTGTTTCTCAAAGTCATATTACATTTAGTAATTAAATTTTAATTTAATAGCATACATAAATTATTCATTTAAATAACCAAAAAAGAGCTAAAAAACTAGTTTTATAATAATTTATTTTCCAAGTAAATTTTAAAACTAGATTCTGATTCTAAATATTAGTTCATAAACATTTACTTTGCTTACAGGACTGTGTTAAACAATTGGATTTTAAGTGTGAAGAAATTATAACATAATGTCACTGTATATATAGTTCCGTATACTTATTTATCACATACATTTGCTTTGATATATTTTTTAAAAATTGGTTAAAGTTGCAAGCTGACAATGGCTCATTTAGGTAGTAATCGTACAGTGCAATAAATATATTAAAATAAAGATATCAATAAGGTTAGATATATGAATGTGTGCACTCATATTAACAACATTGTGTGAATTTAATTTGATTTTTTTAAATCTTTGACAATAAGAATTATTATTTAAGTAAATTTTAGTTATCAACCCAAAGAAATAAGTTCAAGAGATAGCTAGCGAATAAAATTTTTATTTGGTAGTCACAATTATTTGTTTGTTTTCATTAAAATTTTTTATAAATTAATTTACGACTATGATTCCTTTAAAGATTATGATATATACAGTGATGCTCAAAATAAATGAACCATTCAAATAATTTCACTAAAACGTTTCTAATTTTCTATACTATTGTTTAACAAACTAACTGTAGACAACTAAATACTGAGTGTACTAACTCAATGGTAAAAAATCTTCTTCAAAAGATGAAGTTGTTGATCTTTTTGCAGAATTTTTTTCATCTGTATCTGTCTGACTATCCTAATTTTGTTAAGTGATTTTAAAAATGCAGTCCAGCCATGCAATGACTAATGAAGTCTCTTTTGGCCCTGATGGCGTCTCCCCTATCTTACTAAAAGGTTGCGTTTATATGCTGGCAAAACCCATCCAGGTTATTTACAATATTTTACTAAATAGTGAGTTTTCCCAAATTTCTGGGAGAGCAGTAACATCATTCCTATATTCAAAATGTGGAACTGTGAGGATATTAAAAACTACAGAGGTATATGTATTCAATCAACTATACCTAAAATATTGGATAACATGTTATCTAGATATTTGTCATATCAGCTAAAAAATTTATAATATCAGAACAACATGGTTTCCAAGCAGGTCGGTCTACAATGACTAACTTGGTATCACACACTATATTTCTGTTAAAAACCTTTGAAGAAAAATATCAAGTGGATAGTATATATATAGACTTCTCAAAGGCATTCGATAGGGTCAGTCATAATGAGTTGATACATAAATTGCTTGCTATGAATATGAATATGTCAGTTAGTTACATGGTTGCGGAGTTTCCTCACTCATTGATTTCAATGTGTACTCATCAATGATAATCTCTCATCTGCATTTCCCGTACTATCTGGGGTTCCCCAAGGATCTCATTGTGGGCCATTACTCTTTAATATCTTTGTAAATGACCTAAATGTTGGCCATCTCTGAACATGTATGTCAATGTCGAAAAGTGTTTCTATACTACTTTTTCCAATTGCAACACTCAAGTGAACAGTGAATATTTAACAGCTCAGATTAACACAAAAAGAGAAAGCTAAAGACCTGGGCATATTAGTAGACTCATCCCTAAATTTTAGATCACATATTCATATTATGGTCAATACAGATCTCAAATCTCTTGGTTTTATTACTCGTATTAGTTACAACTTTTCTTCTAGAACATTAACAAAACTTTATTGCACATAGGTTTGGCCAATTTTGGAATATGGATCTATGTCTGGGCACTAAGTTTTGCTGTTCATATTAATACAATAGAAAAGGTCCAAAATAAGTTTTTGAGAATTTATTCATATTGTAAATATCAATGTACAGTGCTCAATACTAATGCGGACTTGCCTTTTGATCTCCATCTATGTAGCCTCTGTAACCACAGGAGAATTTTGGATCAGTTATTTCTCTTTAAACTAGTTAATGGAAGTATTGATTGTCCAACATTACTGTGCCATTTGAATCTGAATGTTGTATCAAGATCACATAATCCTCCTTTGTTCAGTATCCCATTCCACACAACTATGTATGGTATGAACAGTCCTTTGACCAGATTGCAAAGAGACTGTAATGATGTTGAAGATTCGGTTGATCTATTTTCACAAACAAATGCAAAATTCACGAAGACACTGCACCATATTTTGTAATCTACTATTTATATTGTAGATTGTAGGGAGGGTTGCAGCCTCTCAAACACCTTGACCTATCAGATGTTTTACTAAGTATGTAGTTCCCATTTTATTCTTTTTGGCATGTCACATTGCAATGTTTTATATATTATTTTAATGTTACCATTTTTTCATAAATGTCTATTCAAGAATTATTATTGTACCTATAATATTGGAGTTATTTGTTAAAATAAATTATAAAGAACCTTATTTTTAATGGAAATATTTAAAAGTGCCAATTATTTAAAAATTCAATAAGAAAACAATATTGAAAAACTTAAACAAAAAAAAAAAATGCAACGAAAAAATTAGTTAATTAAGTACATGTGACACTTCATCTTTTCTTATGAATAATGACTGTTTTGATAACTGTTGGATTGATCTAGATAAGCCAAATATTAAATGTTGGATTATTTTGTGGGGAATATTATCCAATTAGATAGAACAGGCGTTACCATATGTATGTATGTATGTATTAGTCTGTGCAACATTTGTATTATTAAAATTACCGATGAGAAACCCAAAATGGGATATGCTAATTGCTAAAATTCGTACTTCTTGTTCTTCATGTGCTCTGTCAGTATCATCTGACATTGGCGATCACCATAGCGAAGGCTTCTGCCATGTGTAGGAGTTGTCCTGCATTTCGGATACCGGTCCAATCTCTAAGATTTTTAAGCCAAGAAACTTGTTGTCTTCCTACAACTCTTCGACCTTCAATTTTTCCATTCATAATCAGTTCAGGATTCTATAACGACTTCCTCTCAACACATGACCCAGATAAGACATTTTCCTATGTTTAACAGTCCTTAGTAATTCCCTATCCTTACTAATTCTCCTTAGCACTTCTTCGCTGTCCAAGGTATTCTAAGCATACGTCTATGTATCCACATTTCTAAGGCGTCTATGCAACTCATTGTTGACAATTTCAGGGTCCATGCCTCCGCTTCATACAACAGAACCGACCAAACATAACACTTAACCATTCTTTGTCTTAGAATTAAGTTAAGGTGGTCATTGCATAGAAATGTTCTCATTCTTGTAAAAGTTTTCATTGATATTCTAAGTTTAATTTCTGTCTGGGTCCAGTTGAACCATTATGATGGTCCCCAAATACAAGAATTGGTGATTCCTTTCAATTGGAATACCGTTAAATTAAAGTGTAGCATCTGGGTGTGGGTTACGGCTGCAGATTAAAAAATTGGTTTTATTGAAGTTAATTTTGATGCCCATTTCTTCCCCCACCTCGTGGATACGATCCAGCCTGATCTGAAGACCTTCGACGCTGTCTGGTAAAATTACTGTGTCATCTGCATATCTTAGCACATTTAGTAATTCTCCATTTACTTACTTCTGCCAAACCCAACATTCACTACCATACATAAGTGTAGGAACCAACACACCTCTATGCACAGCCAGACGTGCCTTTTTTAATACTTTCATAAAGATATGCAGTGCCCCATTCATTTGTTTTCCTGCCAACACCTTTCGCTCAATGTCACTGTCATACTTTCCATCTCTTGTAAACTTTGAACCCAAGTACACAATTCATTTATTATTTACTTGTTCCACTCTTTCTTCCTTAATCAGAACTTCACAGTTTGTTATGCTTTCTTTTCTTTCAAAAACCATTACTTTCGTTTTGCTTACATTTATTTTCATCCCTTTGATGCATAACATTAACCATCTTCCTGCAACTCCTTTTCAGATGACGCTAATATGACTTGATCATCGGCGCAAAGAAGGCATTTGACGATCAAATCATTCATTTTCAATCCATACGTCTGAATATATATTGAATAATGTCGGGGACAGAATACACCCCTGTCTTGCTCCTCGTTCTATAGATAAATCGTTGGTTAGATTATTCCCAGTTTCTTACACATAATTTTTTTATTATCCAGTCAAAATTACCTTAAAACAATTTAAAAATAGGGGTTGTACATTTTTTGTGTATTTATTTATTGGTATTTGAGTTTAGCCAGGTTGGTTTTGTTGCATTTATAGTTCCTGAAACTACTATATAGTATATTCAGTATATTGGGGTGTTTCTGTATAAAGTACCATAATCTGGAGGACATAAATATTTGAAACTATTTATTGCCGAGGAACATAAAACGTCTGCACAAACGACTTGAACAGTATACCTGGATATACGCATTGTAGGGCGACAGAGATTATGGCGCGCTTGCCACAAGAAGCACAAAAATCTCCGATTTTAGTTTCTAAAACCCTTATTACTACACTATGCCTTTTTCGTGTCTTTTTGTCTACCTGACTGCCGGTGGCCGAAATTTAAAACAAATACGCATGCACGCGAGACTTTTTGTCGAGGTTCCATTCCACCCCTCCGAATCCAGGGGATGTCAAGAATGTTTGTGTAAATGTCAGGTCAACACAGTAATAAATAATTATCTCTTCGACTTGACATTACAAATAAATATAAATTACATAATTTTCGTGTTGTCAATTTTTCTTAGGTTTTTAGCTCTGAAATTACTGTCCGAAATAATCATTAAAATAACTAGTCCTTTGGGGAAATTTATCCAACAAATAGCCATCAAAACAGGCACGAAAAAAGGAATAGTTTTATTAGGGTTTAAAAAGAGAGAACGCAAAAAGAAATAAGCACCCTTCACTAGTTGCACAACTTTAGTGCATGCATTACTCTATAGGGTATAGTTATTTAAGCTATTTATTATTTTTATTTTATATTTATTAGCTTAATTTTTATTTTATTATCTGACGACTTCTGAAACAACATTAAATTCTGAAAGTCCATAAGAACAGCCAGAGGAAAAAATACGACCTCGCAACTGAAAAAAATTAGAAACTAAGATGGTATAGTATGGTGAGAAAAAAAAGGATGCTTTGAGAGAAGAAGTGAATACTTTGAAAGTTTATTTGAGAAAGAAGATACACAAGCGCAAGCCCAATTCGGGGACATGAGTGAAAGTTACAATGAAAGTAAAATTAGTACGAAATATACTTTGGAAGCGTTGAACATTATGAAATTGGGGAAATCTGCAGGGCATGACAGGGTTATGGTTGAAATACCGAAGGCTGAATAGGGCATGGTAGCTAGTCCGCTAGTACCGCCTTTTTAACCTTTGCTGGAGGAGCGGCAGCGTACCAGGAGACTGGTGCAAGGCAGTTATCGTTCCACTTTATAAAGGAAAAGGTTCGTAGCAGGACTGCAAAAACTACCGAGGTATTAGTCGGCAAACTGTATGCAAAAATATTGATTAAAGGAGTGACGAATGAAACTGATGAGAAGATATGGGATGTGCGATGTGCAGGATTTAAAAGAGGAAGGAGATGTATGGATCAGGTCTTTTTATTACGAGGCATAGTAAAAAACTCTTGGCTAGAAGTCAAAAGGTCTACTGCGCTTTCGTAGGAAAGAGGTCTATGACAGAATGGTAAGGAATGAACCTCACTTTACCGAGGATTCCACTGCTTGTGTCAGGATTAACGGAATGGGTGACATCTATTATTGATCGTATGAACTTCTCGAGTTATATTTAAACGATATTTTGTAAAAAATTGGTGTTAATAAACCTCAAAATCCGAAAATTCAAAGGATTAAAAAAGGTAATATGGAGATAAAATCACGAAAAATATGCTCTACATATGGCAATTCGATTATATCTTTGCAAACATTTCCTTCAAATACTAAGGCAACTCAGAAATGGAAGATGATCTTAAAGATAGGAAAACCAATTTCAAAATTTGTTTGTTTGCACCAAGCACTTTGTGAAAGATGATTTTTTTAGTGGTAAGTTTGATATTGTTGTCCAATGATCTATCATTTTATTTGTGATTATTCATAGTGACTTCAATAACACAAAGAAAGCGTTTGAAAGATGGATCTGTTTCTAGCCAGAACCTTCCAGTGTTGAAGTATCAACATTCCATAATTAAGAAAGATAAAAGTAACCGAAGTTAATTGGATTATAATATATAATCCTTAATTGGTCAAACACGTTCACCCACATAATACAATATGTCCGAAATTGATATTTCTACTTTCATAGGCATTGCAACAACTGCAAGAAGAATTCCAGGGACAACAGAACTGAAAAACTTCGAAAACAAGTCAAAATTGATACCTGGACACACCTGGTCTTTACTGGCATTTAACAACAATCCAGTAACAATAAAACTGAAACGTCGAAAAAAAAACTTAAATCTAGCTTCAATCCAATAGTTTTAACACAAAAAATCAACTCAAATCTCTGAGATAACTAAAATTCCCTTCAATAAAAACTTTGGTTTTACAAATGATCAAATGACAAATGATCAAATGTTGTTCACACCTCGATTTTATTGACAGCGTCATCTCGCGTCACGTGATTTTTCCCTATTATTTAAAAGATTTGAAAGAGAGTGCATATGGATTAAGAATAAATAATTTTACCGCCAAATGCCTCTTTTACGCCAATGATCAGGTCATATTAGCATCATCTAAGGAGGAGTTGTAGGCGATGGTTAGTTTTATGCATAATGCCCTGAAAATTAAAAGGATGAAAGTCAATGTAAGCAAGACGAAAGTAATGGTTTTTAAAAAAGAAGATAGCGTGATAAACTGCGAGGTGCTGATTAAATGAGAAAGAGTGGAACAAGTGAATGAGTTTGTATACTTGGCTGTGCATAGGGGAGTGTTGGTTCCAACACTTATGTATGGTAGTGAATGTTGGGTTTGGCAGAAGAAGCATAAAAATAGGATCAACGCTGAGGAGATGAGTAGTCTGAGAATTGTATAGCCGAAATAACTCTGATGGATAAAGTGAGGAATAATGAGATAAGGGAAATGAATGCTTAGATGGTTTGTACAAGTAGAGAAGATGAATGAAAGAAGTTTGACAGGACAGACGGCGGACATATCTCGATCAAATCGACATTGTTTTGAAAAGAGGCTAGATTAAGAGTACCAACAACCGACGAGCATGTATGAAAGCGCTGATCAAAGTAGAAGAAACAAAAGATGTGTGTAAGAACCGTAGGAAGTGAAAAGAAGTGGTCTCTGTCTACCTCTACAGGAAAAAGGTGTGACTATATGTATGTATTCATTATTGCGCTCCAAAAAATTACCTTTTCCTTTTCCACCACTTACCTGAAAAATCACCATTATTCAAGCAGTGTTTCTAATGAGAATTAATATTTTTTAAAACGTAGATATAGATAATGAAAAAATTCTGAGATAAATAATGAAAAATTGTGAACCACAAGACAATATTAATCACCATCACTACAATTTTCACCCAATTTACGATTTTATTCTTAATGTCACCCGAAAAATTCAGACAGCGTCAATTTTCTGACAGCCAAGAGGTTTAAATTTGACAACTCGTATTCAAGGCTACTTTATATATTTACACTTGTTACAAATACCGACCGATATATTGCGACCTCCCTTTTACCACCAGGTTGAGAAATCATACTACCTGAAGTGAATTTCGTAAATAATAATAATTTTCTGAATATCTTTACTTGGGATAAAGACAGTTACCTAAAATATACTTAGTGGCATTAGAAGTGTTACACCCAGAAGGAATAATTTCTTTAACTTGATTTTTTGGTAACAAAATGACTATATTTAGAGCATGCTATGATAACAATATCAATGTTTTATCTTTGATATTTTTCGCAAAAATAAAGTTTTATCTTTTAATTTTTTTGTGAAGAAACCGATTTGTAAAAGCTGACTAGTACAGATATTTTTGGTTATTGCGCCTTCGTCTACTTGTGTTAAGCGTAACAAAATGCCTCGCCATGTTAATGATTTTGACAGAGATATAATTGTTGCCTATCGAGATGTTGGTTTTTCTATCGCGAAATTGTTGGCCTCCGCCTGTAATGACTGTAATGCGTCGTATTTGGACAGAAGAAGGCAGAAGAACACGAAGAAGACCAACTGGTTAACCGAGGCGTACCACAGAGTGCCAAGATAGTGCTAGTTCAAGAAATTATTTCTTCTGAGTTTAATACTTCTAAAGTTTATTTGCGTGTTGGTTAATAAAATAAATTTTTGGTTAATACGTAGAACATTCCATCTGCAGGTGTTCAAAAAGTTAAAAATCAAACTTATTTTATCAGTCCTCAATTGGATATTTGTAAATCATCAAAATAAAGAACCTTTAATAAAATAAGTTATTAACTAACATGTATGTATATTTAAGTAAATGTTTACTCTATATACCTTTATTTTATATTTATTAATATTATTATCAGATTGTATTTGATTGTCTTATCAGAATCACTATAGATACTAAAATATTAAAATGTGTTTTAATAATTATACAAATATATAAATAGATTCTTATTCATCATTTGTTCTTTGAAACTACGTACTTTGGCAGTAGATTTGATTATTTCTTAATTTACTTTTAAATTTCCATTTCAATATGTCCAATTGATAAAGGACACTAAGTGTTTGACAAATTAGCTGATTAATAATGCATTCTTATTCGTAGGTAATGGTGAGGTTCAATGGTGTTTCTCTCAAGTGAAGGGAACTTTAGATGATGATGTGACCGAGGCTGATATAATATCATGCGTGGAATTCAATCACGATGGCGAACTCCTAGCCACTGGCGACAAAGGAGGCAGAGTAGTTATTTTCCAACGTGATCCTGTATCAAAAACAGTTCTTCCGAAACGTGGAGAGTATAATGTTTATTCTACCTTTCAATCACACGAGCCAGAATTCGACTATTTAAAAAGTTTAGAAATAGAAGAAAAGATCAATAAGATCCGATGGTTAAGACGAAAAAACCCAGCACACTTTCTTTTGTCCACCAATGACAAAACTATAAAATTATGGAAGGTTTCCGAAAGGGATAAGAGAGTGGAGGGGTAAGCTATTGCACCCATCTTTATTTCTGTGTAATAAAAGTAAATTTAAATGCAGTCAATTAATAAAAAAAAAACGAGCGAGCCTTATAGTAGTCGCATATGATGTGTAACTTTTGACATCTCACCTTAGTAACAAGCAATTTTTAAATTATATTCTGAAAAAAATGGGTCAGGTATTATTTGAAATGATTTTTCATAACAAACAATAATTCTTTTTAATAAAAATTGTATATTATTTAATTGACACTGACAGTGACAGAAATCAACTTCAAAATGGCCAAATGATGGCCAATTCTAACCACGCGCTCATTCGTCAAATCAACTTTCGGAAAAATGGTTGACGTCTATCTGACGTTACTGTTACACATTTCACGAAATGACCCCCACAAATTGCGAGTAAGCGAGAGGAAAGATGTTACACATGCAATAAAGCGAGAGCAAAGATGTAACACATCATATGTGACTACTGTAAGGCTCGCTCGTTTTTTTTAGCATTAATATTGTTACATAAATGGGTAATGTTTTTAGGTATAATACGAAATCTGAAAACGGTAGCCTCGTTGATCCTACCAGCGTTAGTTCTTTAAAAGTACCAGTAATCAAACCCATGGAATTGATGGTGGAAGCTTCACCAAGGCGTATATTTGCGAACGCACACACCTATCACATAAATTCCATATCGGTAAATTCGGATCAAGAAACCTATTTATCAGCAGATGATTTGAGAATTAACGTCTGGCATCTTGAAATAACCGATCAAAGTTTTAATATAGTCGACATTAAACCGACCAATATGGAAGAACTCACCGAAGTCATAACAGCGGCAGAATTCCACCCAACAGAATGCAATTTGTTCGTATATAGTAGTAGTAAAGGAACTATTAGACTATGTGATATGAGAGCTGCTGCTCTCTGTGATAGACATTCGAAGTTGTTCGAGGAACCAGAAGATCCGACCAATAGGAGCTTCTTCTCCGAAATTATTTCCAGTATTTCTGATGTGAAGTTGTCGAATAACGGAAGATACATGATTTCTAGGGATTATCTTTCTGTAAAAGTTTGGGATTTACATATGGAGACTAGACCTATTGAGACATATCCCGTAAGTTTTTATCTTATTACAAAAAGCAGTTACAGTTATCTCTTTCTCTGACAACTTTTAATTCAATGCTCATATACTCCGCGAAATACCTTGTTATAAGTCGTAGTTGAAAGAAGCATACAAAAAAGAAAATCTATTGATTGCTTGTGAGTGTAAAATGTACTTATAGTATAAATAGTATAAGTGGTATAAGTCTTATAACACAGCACAGACACTCATCGTCATCGTTTTTACTTATTTAACATTTACAGATTCCTTCATATAATCAATTTATTCCTGTGTTTTTTTGATCTTTAATATTATTATAATCTTTTATATTTAAAAGTGTAATACACTCCTCGTGTCCTCGTGTTGGCAACGCTGTCGCTGTCGACTTATGGCCATGCTTGTAATCAGTGGTGTGCTGTTTGTTCAAAATGAGAATATATCTATTGGATAATATTTAGTTTTTTATGAGAATATATTTATAAACTAGTGACACTCAGTTTTTATCAAATTGAAGTGTAGCCTACTAAAAGTATTTTTCTAAACCCCAAAAGTTGGGCGCTAAATTGTGTTACACTAACTAAATTGTTGTCTTGGCATCGACGGCATCCTTAATATAAGATTTCTGAGGGTGTTTTGATTCAGTCGGTTCCAAATGTCAACGACCCATGTGTAGGAATCTGGAGTATTTTGGCTGGTTTTTTTAAACGTTTTTAATTAACACAAAATATAAACACTATTTCTATCTTTAAAGGTCACAATGCACTTGTCCCGACTATTGAACTGCTGCAAGCAATGAAATTAATTCAATGCCGTGAAATCAATAGGAATTAAACTGACAAAATGAAAGGAAAAACTGATTGACTCGCCACTATCGACGGTCGGAGGAATACAACTTATTGCAAGTAACAACCAAGGTTTAATCGCCGTGGAAAAAGAAACTGTGAGAAACTGTGATCACAACACCATGTCCACCAAGCTATTATGCTGGTTAAGATGAGCTCGTAATTGTCTTCCAAGTATATCCCAGACATGCTCTATTGCATTCAAGACAGGACTCTGTGCTGGCTAAGCCATAGTTTCAATGTCAACTTCCAATGGGTAATCTCGAACCAAAATAAATGATATTCACTATGTTGTGTGTATCATTCACCTGGCCTCCTAAAAACACGAACTCGTCTATCGCAATTATACAGGCAAAATCTGGATTCATATGTCCAAAGAACACGCTCCCACTCAGCTTCTCCCCAATTTACATGCTCACTGGCATAGTTTAACCGGGCTACACGATGATTCTGAGTTACTGCTGGCATTTGGGCAGGAATGGTCGAATTATCTTCTCTAAGTCGTTGTGGGACAGTTTCTAAGCTTACTCGAATGCCGTGTGCGTTTTGAAACTGAGCTTCTTGTTGTTACAAATCGTTGTCTTGGAGCAGAAAGCCTTACATAACGATCTTGGCCGGGGAGTCGTGACACGATTTCTTACTTGCCCAACTTTTCTGCATGATCACCAGTTTCACTGTATTGTTCAACTAAACGCGATGCTGATGTATAGGACACAACGAATCTGTTACCTATTCGTCGATAACTCTAACCTTCATGATGCAATACAAAGGCTTGGGCACATTCAGCAGTAGTCAGATTTCTAGATTCGCTTTGCAACTGTTTCGATTAATTATAGTTGACTTAAACGTATTTTGAAGTAAATAGTAGGCTCTGTTGCCGGCCATTATTCGTCGCTGTACTTCTTGTGTTATGACATAAAAGCACGGCATACAAAACACCTTTCGGTGTAGAAATGAGTTACTATTGTGGTGGCTAAATTCGACGGAGTGTGATTGGAACCAATACAAAACACTTTTCTAAAGTGGACTGGCCACCCTCAAAACTTAATTGTGCATTGCGTACTTCTTGTAAAACTGCTTTTAAAGTCAGTCGTTGCTTTTGTAATATAGGAAAATTATTTACGATTTCCTTCTTGGTCACTGCCCTTCTGAAATAGAACCTCTAGAGTAACGCCTTCCGTTAAATGTTTTCGGAGATGAAATACAAAACATTCTTTACTCCTTGAGCCTTATCGCGAACGCTTCGAAACACCTTGTTCAATATTCTTGTCGCTGTCAATACTTGACGACGATAACTTTTAATTGGAATTTGCAAGCTATATTTCGCCTCGATTTTTATGAATGTATTTACATAGCTCTTTCGTTTCCGCAAAATACTTCTTTTTACAGTTCGGTCTGCTCACTTTTATTTTAAATAAAAAAAAGTCGTGTGGTATCATTGGAATCCCGATAGGAACGAAGTTCCTTACGCTATTAAATTTTGACCAAGGTATTTTGTAAAAAACAAAAAGAAAAACAAATATAACTGTTATTGATTCTCATACAAAAGATATATAATACCTGGCAAGATTCGAATTCAACGTTTCACTTTTTTGTATCTTTTTTTGATTCTGCCGGAATTGTTCTTGGCGTTGAGCATTGGTTTTCGGTATTTTATTTGTATTCTGACGTTTTCGCTTTCCATACTCTTTCGGAGTCTGAACACATGATTTTACTATTGTTTCCCTATAATTTAAATAGTAAACACTCAAATCACGTGTACAATAAACGAATGTAAACAGTAAATACTTGTATCAAGTTATACAATTTTATCAACTTACTTTTCTAAATCTGTATTACACACATTTGCTGCAGTTTTCATTTTTCAAAACTTAATTGCAATAATAAAACAATATTCACGTATGATCTAACACAATAAATTGTAGTTTAGAAAAACTAAAAAACGGGCTTTTAGAGTTAATCAAACTAAAAAGTAAAAAATAATTCTTAACAGGAAAAAAAATTACTGACGAGAAAATTAATGTCACTGTTCTAAAAGCGTGGGGTGCTTTCATTCCGAAACGCAGAGTTAGTTTAAAAATATCATACAAAGCAGTGACATTAATTTTTTTTTGACAGTGACATTAATTTTTTAGTTTTTTTAAACTATAATTTATTTTTCGCTTTTTAGTTCTATTTGTTTTACGCACTAAAAAAATTATGTATTAAATGGTAAAAGCACAAAAAGAATGCATCGGCCGGTAATCGAACCCGGACCGCCCGCGTGGCAGGCGAGCATTCTACCACTGAACCACCGATGCATTTCGTTACGTGACGATTTCTACTAAATCGCACTACTCGTAAGCTGCGTTAAAGAACTTTGTTCCTCTCGACGCGTTGGCAAGCAACAGGGAGTTTTCTAGAAGAGGGTTGTAGAAGTTGTAGAATGTTGTATGTTTCTTCCTCTGTTAAATCTCGCCGTGCCTCGATTGGATGTTAAATCTTCGATAGCTTAGGTTGGCTGGTTCGTAATTCTATTTGCTGTCAGTTTTTCCGGCCTTACCGCCGTGAACCTTTTAATAAAGTAAATTAAACACTTTTCTTGTTTGACAATGTATTGTAGAAAAAATTTTACAATAAGCTTACTGGTCGTGGCTTTTTAAATTAAATGATTTTATTTAATTATATTGATTGTAAATTTTTACCATGTGGTGTTTTAAAGCTAACTTGCTTGTTCTCTCTACGAAAACGATAGACTAAGTCACCAAATTGTCAGAATAGTTTAGTAATAGCAACGCTGATGTCACCTTTTCTAATTGGTTTTGCTTATGACTTTATGTATGATTTGTTGCCTATAGCAAAGCGCATAATCTCAGGAAATCAAATGAATAATTGGTTGCCTATAGCACGCGTCTATTGGCTGTATTAATGAGGTTTTTAAATAAAGGAATGGATTGAAGAACATTCTACTGTTACAAAATAACTGAATTTTCAACAGTTCCAAAAATCCAAGAGCAACAAAAAACACACGCATATCAACACTAAATTTTAACCTATACATTATTACCTGTCAAAAAATTTTGCCCCATCTTCTTTGTAATTATTTTGTGTTTTGTATTGGTTCCAATCACACTCCGTCGAATTTAGCCACCACAATAGTAACTCATTTCTACACCGAAAGGTGTTTTGTATGCCGTGCTTTTATGTCATAACACAAGAAGTACAGCGACGAATAATGGCCGGCAACAGAGCCTACTATTTACTTCAAAATACGTTTAAGTCAACTATAATTAATCGAAACACAAAGATAAAGATCTGCCAAACTATAATTAGACCAGTGGTGATATTATATGGAAGCCAAGCCTGGACACTGACAATGAGAAACGAAGAAAGGCTCATAAGATTTGAGAGAAAAATACTCCGAAAAATCTTCGGTCCGATACAAGAAGAAGAATGGAGAATAAGATACAACCACGAACTAAGAGAACTTTATAAATCCCCAGACGTGGTAACATTCATCAAAATATTAAGACTGGACGTATGATTAGAATGCCAAATGAAAGGACGCCAAAAAGGATATATAATGCACATTATAGGAACGAAGACCAAGGGAAGACCTCGACGTCGATGGGCGGAGAACGTCGCGAAAGATGCAGCCGAATCCCTATAAGTGAGAATCTGGGAGAGAATAGCCATGAACAGAGACGATTGGAGGAGGAAGATAGCGGAGGCCTGGGTCTAGTAGGACTGTAGCGCCATGGAGATAGAGAGCTTTTATGTCATAATGTTACATTTGTAATATAACTATAAATGATTCATACGAGTAGTTTTTAAAAAAAATTATGTTTTAGGTGCACGAGTATTTGCGGGCCAAATTATGTTCTCTGTACGAGAACGACTGCATATTTGACAAATTCGAGTGCTGCTGGAATGGGAACGACTCTGCCATAATGACAGGATCGTATAATAATTTCTTCAGGATGTTCGACAGGTCGACGAAACGTGAATTGACTCTGGAAGCATCCCGCGACGTTGCCAAGCCTCGCACAGTCCTCAAACTTAGGAAAGTCTGTTCGCAAGGCAAACGAAAAAAGGACGAAATTAGCGTCGATTGCTTAGATTTTAATAAAAAGATACTGCACACGGCATGGCATCCCGCTGAAAATATTATAGCTGTGGCAGCGACTAATAACTTATTTTTATTCCAGGATAAGTACTAGGATAATATTAATTAAATTAAATGAAAACAGCGTTTTTCATCACGGTTCTTGCGATTTATTTTTCATTTGCGGTAGTTTGCGGGGCGTCAGTTTTTCAACGCCACTGTGGATGTCTGTACTTTTTTTTTTGTTACGTAGGTACAAATGACGGAGAAAATTATTAATTTTTTTGTTTAAACATTTTTTTCTCTCAAATTAAAAACTCGGAGAAATCTTCTATTGAAAAAGCAATTCGAAAAACTTTTCATAGTAAAATAACGAAGAAATTATAACGAAAGTTTAATTCGTGAAAAATTCGATTTTTTAATTTTCTGAAATATTAACCACAAAAGTGTCCCCTTGAGGTTTTATACAAATTTAAGAAATTCTTTGACGATTTATTTATTATAAAATCAATTTTTGAATTGCTTTTAGTTCTGGGTTTTTACCTAGAATTAGTCCAACTATCTTATTGGTTTTATTTCAATACTTAAAACAATATTACGGTTCTTTATTAATTATGTTATATTGAAACTTTTTTTCTAAAAACTTTTTGTCAATTTAGTAGTTCTAATTTTTATAAATTAAATTAAGAAAACTTTGGTTGATACTATATCTACAATTACGCGTATTTTTAATTATTTATGAAAATTCTCTTTTTAAAATTTTGGTATTGTTATCCACACTTTTTGTGAATTTTTTAGTATTTAAATACCAAATTGGTGTTTTCGAAGAAACTTAAAAAATAAAACATCATTTGATGTCATAATCATGAAGAAAATACAATTTTTATTACATATTTTAAAAATAATATCTCCCAAAGAAAAAAAGTAACAAAAACTCTTAACCCTTCAACGGCTGAATTAATTTTTTTTATGGAAAAGAAATGAAATAATTAGTACCGCTATGTCAGATGGTTTATTCAATACATATAAAAAAAAAGTGAGTGAATGTCGTGGAACACAGTTGGAACGAATTTCCTTTCGTAGTATATTATTATTGATAAACGTATTATATATAAAATATTTTTTTACAAACACGTGGAATACACAAATAGACGTCACGTTGCTAAGTATTTCTATGCTACGCGTCTCTTCTCCCCTACAACAGAACGCGTATGCGCGTTATTTTTGCAACTGCTGTTTCGTGTTTCGTGACGGAAAAATCTTACACTTTCTTTCGCTTAGCCCCCATCCGCCAAGCCCGTACCGTGCGTTAAGGAACTTCATTCCAAAAAGAAATGCCTAAAAGTGTTCACTCATTCGTAAAAAACCCGTTACAAATTTAACGCTAGCAGTTGACGGGGTCAAAATGCTGATATATCATTTATTTAGCGTCCAAAATCAGTCCAACATCGCACTTTTGACACATTGTTTGAACACTTGACCATTCTTTGCCAGTACGCTGACACGTCCTTTATTATTTGGGATGGAAATCAACAGATGATCATACCTTAAGTGATCTGGAACTTTTGCAAGTGATAAGCTTTACTTTGATGTTGAAGGCCTGTCTGCACCTTTAGCAGCTACTCATTGCAGCCAATAAGAATTATAATAGCTATAGCACATTTCATTTGCATATTTTCTAAATCCAGTTCAAGTTTTATTACCTCGGTATCGATAAAAGCTTCAAATATTTCTAAATGGCTTTTTTAATCATGTAGGCTATGTTCAGGTTTAGGAAATTGTGTCAAAATCTCCTGCAATCCAAGTTGCTTTTTTTAAACCTGGACTCAAGGGTACAGCAATATCTTTCTTTTTAGGCTGAGTATCCTCATGTCCAGGCTCATTATCGTTAGTATCTAACGGCAATATCCCAGGGTCATTAACAGCTTTGCAACATCGGTGAAGAGTTTTCCGGCTTTAAGTACTTACAGTAGAGCGTCGATTATCCGAACTAATTGGGGGATTTAGGTGTTCGGAAAACCGGTATTTTCGGATAATCGAACTACCTATATGTACAGGTAAATGAAAACCATATTAGCCTTTATATATTTAATGACAAATAGGAATTTAACAAAAAAAGTGCAGACAATCTTGTAATAAAACATATGTATGTACTAGGTACAATTAACGCTCAAAAAATCTATCTTCGTCTGCCGAAGCAAGCCTACCCGCTCACGAGCGGCTAGGTCACGTACTTTTTTAAGGACAGATATTTTATACTGGTCGCTTTCAGCCTGTGTTTCAAACCAACGCGAGGCAATAGCTAAGCAAGTAATGCTTTAGAAGCACCAATTACGTTTTCATCTTCATTATCTGAACTTGTAGTTGATGAGAAGCTAGCGGTGGCGTCAGCCTTATTCATCATGAGGTCTAAAATTTCGCTATCCTGCATAATTTGGTAGCCGGGATCTTCATCGTCGATATCCATCCATTGTTGAACCTCTTCTTCATCACATTCGTGGCAATCGAGCTTTTTTAGCACATCTATCATTTCAGACATATCGTCCTGTTTCTCATTCACACATCCACTTTAAGGATTTTACCCCATGTAGGACGCGTCTTTTAAATCAATCTTTTTATGATTTCTTATCAGGCTTTCTTCTCCCTCCTCTTCTTTTTCCAAAAGTAATTTACGTAACAATTCTTTTCTATAATACCGTTTGAAAGTCTCAATAACGCCTTGATCCATGGGCTGTAATAATGAAGTCACGTTAGGTGGAAGAAACGTGAATTTTATAAACTCGTCTTTTTCATTTAAGATGTCACATGATGGATAAGTTGGGCCTTTATCAAGAAGCAATAATTTTTTCTCTCTTGTACTATCCATCCAAGCGAAGTGTAAACGATAGGCATCGCAGACATTTTAACGTGTTTGAAACAACGTGGTTTCTTGCTTTTACCAATTACAAGCATGGGCAATAGGTGGCTGCCAGTAGCATTAGCACATGCTAAGGCAGTGATACGATCCTTGCTTATTTTAGGACCAGGTGCTGCTAATTCTCAACGTGAAGCAAGAGTTTTTCGTGGCAAAGCTTTCTGGGTTTCGTCTGCATTGTAAATGTTTTCGGGAGCGTAATTTTCTTCCTTCAGTATACCCCTTAGTTTGATTTTGAATGAATAAGCTGCTGATTAATCAGCAGATAGTTTTTCTCCTTGTATTTGAAGCTCACGAATGCCATGTCTTGACTTTAATCGTTTTAACCAGCTTGTTCCTTCTTTGAATATTTGACGGCCCTCTCAAGTTTTTCGTTAAATTTTACTGCTTTTTTACACATAATTGGGCCAGAAATAGGTTCTCCCCGGGATCTTTTTTGAGTAAACCACTTAAATACAGCATCATCTAAATTCGTGTTTGAGGCAAATTTCATCGTTTTACGACTTGTGGATCTGTCAGAAGAATCAAGCTGAGATATAAAGTTACTTATGCTCGTCTTTTGTTTTTTTTATATCCGTAATGGTAGATTTACCAACTTGGTATTCATTGGATGACTTGGTTGCAGATTCGCCTTCCTCTAACCGTTTATTTATCTCGTATTTATCTTTCATAGAAAGAACAACACGTTTATTTACAAGCATTTTAAACCGAGAGTTTACTTTCACGTGGCAAAATTTAGTTTATCGACTAGCGGTTATGACATACTAGTAAAATTAATAAGACGCGACAAGGGCGCGCGCGAGCACTGTAGCGCGGGAGGCGGGAGAGAGGCACGCGCGGGTAGGGCCGGGCGTAGTAGTTCGGATAAGCGGTCGTTCGTTTGAGCGACGTTCGGATAATCGACGTTCCACTGTAGTTGACAACCGCAAAGATTATCCAAACATCGGCCGCCATTCTCATCTTCAGAATCCTCGTCAGTCACTACGTTAAGTCAGGAGCATTTATAAATATTTCTACTATATCGATCTCATCGTCATAAACCATCTGAATAGCTTCGTTCAATGAAAAACCAGGCCAAAAATACCAATAAGTAAAAAATTATATTAGCAAATTTGTCTCTCATAACCTGTTATCATAACGTTACGCTCATGTTGTCGAGGTTATACAAGAAAAATCAAAGTAATTAAACAAATAGCGGAAGCAAAAACCCAACCTCAACCTATTAATATATTCAGTACATATTTATAAACAGATCGGATGCATTAAGGGTGAGGCCTCATTATTGCGTTGCGTCGTCGCAACGGATCAACGCAAGAGGGCGACGCACGTCATCATTAGAACCGCTATTACTAACCTTGACGTATTTTACATTCCAATTATAGTGTTAATGCCAGATTGTGTAAAACATGTTTGTCGTTACGTATATGTAACACTAGCCGTTAAAGGGTTAAAGATGATTTGTACACTAATGAGTAAAACAGTGATAGAATATCATCCGAAACTGACAATTAAATCGATTTACTTTTTACACATTTTTTTATTTTCAAATTTTATTGACCGTCTATAACTTTTTATGGTCCACACATAAGGTTATTTTTTTTTTTTTTAATAATTTAAAAGAAAAACGGAAAATATCTTTACAAAAAATACCAATTTATTTGTAAGTTTATTAATTTGTTATATATATTTTTTAAATTATTTACTGGCCTATGATTTGTGGAAATAGTCTAGTATATAAGGTCGAGAATATTTTTAACTTTTTATCGTATAAACATATAAAAAAAACTTGGAAAATGGATGAAATTAGTACCTTTTTTTTTATTACAAATAATCCCATAGAATAATTTCGTTAAATTTAAGAAATTATTAATTGCTATATAAATCCTTTTTCTAATTTTATTTAAAAAAATTTATAAAAAAAAACTAGATAAATATTAGTTACATATATATTTTGCAGTTGAAAAATCAAAAATATCCTGCAACTATTTTCCCAGTTTTTATAGTTTTGATTTTTATCAACATTTTATCATGGCCAAATAATTTTGTGTTATTGACGTACGATAAACATTTTACCAATGGATATTCCTAAAAAGTTTCGTTGCAATATTTGTAAAATAAGCTGAAAATAATTTTATAAAATTGGAAATTACCATTTACGACTTCAAGAAAAAAATACTGTAGTGGTAGTCGAACAACACACGAACCGAAAATTTCTCGTTTTGTAAAATTATTTTATGATTTTGCCATTGAGCTTTTATCGTTTAGGGTTATTCACTATAAATAACCCACCCCTTAACATCTTTTTTGTTGCCTATAAAAAAAGTTAAGTTGTTAAAATCAGGTTATACAAAAAATTAATATATTTTTTAAATATATATTTTTAAATTTTTGAAATGATCTTTTTCTGTTTTCAAAAATGTAGTATACTAGCGGACCCGGCAGACGTTGCCCTGTCCGAACGTTGGCTTGCCTGCTTTGGGAATATCACTATCAAACTCGGCAACCCGGAAACTATGAATTCGACACTAATATCGGCGTGTTTAATAGTTTTATGTTTAATTTCCTTCCCACCCCTTTTGTATGGGTGCTAACATAATTGTGAATGTCACTATCTAACTCGGCGTCCCCGCATACTATAAATTCGACACTAATATCAGCCGTTTTTATAGTTTTTATATTACCTTCCTTTCTCACCCCTTTCGTAGGGGTGCTAACAAAATTGTTAAACTCAGCGACCCCAAAAACTATGAACTCGTCACTAATATTGGTCATTTTTAATAGCGGTCCAGCAGTTTAGAAACTCATAAAGGACAAACAACAAACGTAATTTGATTTATATATATATATATATATATATATATATATATATATATATATATATGTATATATGTGTTATTAAACATTGAATACCTTAGTTAACGTAGTTACATATATATATGCATAAGTAAACATTATTAAAGTAAGCTATGTAAATGACAACTATCGTGTTTGATAAGTGACATTCCTTAAATGAAATATTAAAAATGGTTTACAGTGAGAAAGAAAAAGTCCAAATATAAAAAATAGATAAAGATTTATTTAGAAAATTTAAATATTAATAAATGATAGCTAGGGAGTTGCTCCATCATGCATCCAATCACATCATCAAGTTTGGCTGCCAGAAAATTCTATATAAGAATATTTTGTGCTCGTGTAAACAATTTAAATTACTTCATTATAGCTAGCTATGAAAATGACAACTATTGTGTTTGACAAGTGACATTTATTAAATGAAATATTGAAAATGGTTTACAGTGAGAAAGAAAAAGTCCAAATAATATACAAACTAGATGTAGATATTTATTTAGGGAGTTTAAATATAAATAAATGATAACTGGGGAATTGCTCCATCATGCATCCAATCACATCACCAAGTTTGGCTTTCAGAAAATTCTGTAAAAGAATATTTTGTGCTTGTGTAAACCATTTTAATTATTTCATTATAGCAAGCTATGAAAATGACAACTACTGTGTTTCACAAGTGATATTTCTTAATGGAATAATCTAGAATTGTTTACAGTGAGAAATAAAAAGTAAAAAATAATACAAAATAGATAAAAGATTAATTTAGGAAACCGTGCTTTTGATAGCATTTTAACAAAATTCATTCATAACCACACAATTTTTGTGTAAAACTTTTTGTTCTATAGGCAATAATGTCGATAAGAAGTGGGTAATTTATAGTGAATAATCCTGTACAAGATTAAAATCAAATTAAGATACGTAATTTTTAGATGTTAAGCTTAATTCTGCGAGTTTTTTTAAAAATGGCGCCTCCTGATGAACGTCGACGTTTCATATTGATTAAAATGTTCATCCTTTTTTTTCTATAATTTTTAAATGTTAAAATTCCTCTTTGAAGACTTCACTGTTAAAATAATATCAAGCATTATTAGGTTTTGATAGAAAAATAAGCTCAAATAATCATTAATTGTTTCTTAGTTTATATAATAGTTCGCATCTTAATAAATATTATTTTTTAAAAAACATCTACCCTAAATGTTAAAAATAAAGTGGTTTCTCATCTTTACAATAAATATCATCAAAAAAATATTATACTTTGTATATTGTACTTATTGTACTTTGAAAAACTTAAATACATTATTAAATTTTAACTCAAAACTATAGTGATGTCAAGTATTTATCGAAATAAGTATAAAAGTGGCTTAATTTGAGCTGTTTAAAGAAAATTTTTTATAAGGAACTTGAGTTATTTTTATACTGAGTCCTCAAAGCAGTTGTAAAATTTAAATATTCTATTTAAGTAGATATTTTTGTTGATTTTTTTATACATTATGAGTAAACTGGTTTTTATGTTAATAGCGATGTGATATTTTTTCAGTAAATGTATTTTCAATTATTTTTTATTTAGTGTAATACTCTATAAATAAGGGGTGAGTCGTTTTAGTGTTACTTGGATTGAATTAAGATTGTTGCCATGTAGGTAATGTGTTCAAATTTATAATTTATGAATGACTTTACTATACGTGGCTACACTATGTCGTGTAGGATGAACCGTAGCGGAAACACTGAATGCCAATGTTATTTTATTTCCATATTATTATTTGTCGTCAACTTTCAAATGACTCGTCAATGACAACTGACAATTTGGTGTTTTAACGTAAAACTGTAGATACTAGTACCCAGGATCCGCGATTCCGATGTGAATAATCGTGCCGGATACCATAAAGGTGCTTTTCCACTGAAATAGTTGGTAATTTTTGTGTTTGCAACTGTTAAAATTCTTCGAAAAGTCATCAACTTTTGTTTTCATTTTGTCTACACCAGGGTCCTGTTTCCCAAACTAAAATTGTACATGTTACTAGTTGTAAAATACAAAGTATTAGCGAATGTTACAAGCTTCTGATCCAATATAATGACTAATACTAATTTTTCTAAAAAAAATTTAGTGTTTACTTGTAAAATGTTTACAGGTTTTTACTCACCAATTTAATCAAATTATTAGAGGAGTCAACAGTTTTACCAGTGTTTTTATTAATGTGTTTAATAGTTTTCACAGTTCCAAACATTACTTTTGATATTTGTCATTTTTTACATAAAAATAATTAGAAAAAAAATCCAATTATTTTCAAGGACAAACCATTGAACATAGTTTTACTACGAATTAAAGAATTCTTTCTCAAAGAAAAAAAAAACATATACGTTGTAAATAAATAATTGAAGCTTAACATGTTACATGATTTACTACACTGCGCGTCAGAGAAGACGGGTCACCCCAAAATATTTCGAAATTATCCAATTTTTTAAATTTAACTTATTTTTGTTGTAATAAATGTATTGTGTATTTATTCAATAATGCATTTAGCATGTCTTATGCTGTTTATATGGGTTACAAACAGAAAGTAAGCAAAAATTTGAAAATTTATTAATTTAGTAAAAATAACACATTCAGTTGACACAACAATAATTAAACTCGAGAGACAAGAAATAACGGGGTACACTCTTCAATAAGGTGCATTACCACCTCTGTTCTGGATGACACTTCTCATGCAGCACATTCTGAATGTTTGCTTGAGGAAAATTGGTCCATTCCTCAATAAGGGTCAATCGTAGCTCTTCACATGCTGCTGAAGCAGGTATAAGACGTCTTAGTGCCTTTTGAGCTGGTCCCAAATATGCTCAATAGGATTTAGATCAGGGCTTTGAGCGGGCCAGTTCATTTTTGCAATATCAATCTCTTCAAGGTACCCCATTACCATTATTGCCGAGTGCGGTCGCGCGTTATCTTGCATTAGCAGAAAACCATTACCAACAAACCCAGCATATGGTATAGCACATAGTCTTCTAGGATCTCTGCAATATATCGTCGTGCTGTTAGCGCGCCTCTGTCAACACGACAAGATCCGTGTGCGCCTCAAAAGAAATACCTGCCGAAAACATTACTAAGCCACTCCCATAAGCAACCCTTGGTAACTGAGTACAGGCAGCATACCGTTCTCCGGCTCTTCTGTACACCTTATTTCTTCCATCATTGCCATAAAGGCACATTCTAGACTCATCCGTGAACAATACCTTTTTCCAGTCATCAATTGTCCAATTCATGTGTTCACGTGCAAACTCAAGTCTGCGTCTTCTGTGATCTGCAGTAAGAAAGGGTCCTTTAGCTGGACTGCAAGCTGTCAAACCACTTTCTTTTAACCGTCGTCGAACAGTAGACATGCTGACTGCTGACCTATGAGTTTGCCGAAGGCCGCTTTGGAGCATTCTAGCGGTTTGCTTTCGGTCTCGCAGAACAGCAATCTTAAGAACGCGATCCTCCCGATCTGTTGTTTTTCATTTCGCACCCGTACCGGGCCGCCGTTGGTAAGAGCCGGTCTCAAAAAACCGCTGGTGTGTTCTTTGTACGGTTGAATGACTAACATTCAAACGTCTCGCTATATCCCGTTGACTTGTTCCAATTGCCAGCAATGTTACAATCTCAACAGCTCTCCGATAATTTTCATCTATTAAGATTTATTCTTAACTCTGTGAAGGCTACTTTATAACAAAGATACGTCTCAAACTTTAAACCACCATAAATGTTACTAAAAAAACTTTTTAAATCACTATAAACGTATATGCAGTTGTCGAAATTTTCAATCAGGTGATTGGTGCTTGACAAGTAATTGACTGTTGTATCGTTTCCAAGGTTCCGAAAATTTGTTCATCTTCTGTACAGGGTTGGTATGCCTTCTTAGTATACATACTAACCCATTTCACTTAACTAAAAAATAAGAAATTAGTAAAAATTGCTGATTTCAAATTTTTTTGGGGTGGCCTGATTTCTCTGACGCACAGTGTATTTGATTCTTCAAGTGAAGATGAAGAGTTGGACGTTTATCGGAACATTTAGAGGCAATGTATCAATTTTGATTTTGTTTCCGAATGTTTTAGATTGTCACTCAATAAATTGGAAATGTTATTGCAAGCTATCGTGCCTTTACTTCAACATCGCAATATCCCACAAGCAACAAATCTGCATAGCTTTACGTTGGCTTGGAAGTGGCACCCTATATGATATAGTTGGAGACATGCACGGCATAACTGAAGCGACAGTCTGTCGTTGTGTTAAGGCTGTTGTTACTGCAGTTAAAGAACGGTTTTTCAACACAGTTGTCTCATGGCCTGGAAACATAGCAGCAGAAGTAAACAGATTTTTCAGAATCAGCAGATTTCCTCAAGTTTGTGGAATAATAGATGGTTCCTTAATACCAATACTGCCGGTTGAAAAGTTTATTTAAACAGGTTTTCGCCAGCCTCATCTGATAAAAATATCCAAACAATTGTTTTACTCTCCAGTTTATCTATATGCTAGTAAGAATTTAAAAACAACAACAACCCTTACAAAAAAATCAACTTTAGCAAAAATTGACTTTGTCAATTCTCTAATCATAGCATAAATATGAAAAAACATCAACTTACCGTTGTTGATTTTCTCATGTCTGGCCATCACACATCCCTCAAATAAGTGCATGGTAGTGGTAGATAGAACCAGATGGAGGAACATAGTTGAGCAAGCCAAAACCCACCAAGGGTTATGAGCCAAAAGAAGAAGAAGAAGAAGCATGGTTTATTTTGCGGGACAACACCAATATAAAAGCTTAAACCGCTGTTTTAAGTTTTACTATCACTTATAGAAATTCTTTAATACGAGTACTATTAGTGCAAGCCATCTTTATTATGGAACGGAAATTACTAGAACTAATAATTTGTAACTGGTAACTTGTAATTTCTTTTTAATAATATTAGAGCTATTATGGAACAGGGCCCAGGTTAAAATACGTCGTCAAGAGTTTGGTAAATATTTTAGTTGACAACTAGTTATCACCATAAATACTATTTAGTTAATGAAATGTCGATCTACGATAATATGATGGCAGTCGCAGCGTTTATTAATTTAGTTTTGCATTCATTCATTCGTTTGCCCAAGTGACATACATGTTCTTACTTTTAACTAATTTTCTCGAATTAGCCAAGCGTACACACAGATCAATTAAATATCCGCAACACGCGTATTCCTTGATTATTTACAGATGGAAGTTGGTTATAAATATTCTCATTGACATTAGAAGTGTTACACCTCAAAGGAATAATTTCTCAAACTTGATTCTTTGGCAATGTGGTAATCTTACATCAAGAATGAAATTATTATATTTGCAAGAAATTTCATTTACATGTAATCCGAAAAAAAATTAATAATGCCTCTGGCGACCACGTATCTGAGTACACTTCTAGGCATTGATAAAATGAGATGGTCGAATACATCGAACTAGGTGCTTGTGGCACCTAGTTCCAAGCAACTTGAATATCGTGGATTAATTGTGGAGGATGGTGCAAAGTGTCCTTCCTATCATATCTCACACATGTTCGATGGGATTAATTTTCGTAGAGCGGGGTGGCCACAGCAAAACATTAACGCCAGTTTCTTGGAGGAGGACGTGCGTTGTCTTGCTGGAGGAGGACGTGGACAGGCATCTAAAAACGGCAGTTAAGTGGTTTGTACGACATCATCAACATAACGCGCAGCTGTCATACGACCTCGAAAAAATAAAAGTGGTGATCGTCTACCATAGTCAATAGCCCCCCAAACCATTACTCCAACAGTGTTGTGTACATGCCTCTCAACAGCAAACCCAATATCACGTCGCTCTCTGCAGCGGCGGTGTGTTTTATAGACTTTATGTTATCGTCGTGACAAATTCTTTTTGTTTCACCTTTAGCAAAAATCCAAGTTTCGTCCAAATAAACAAATGAAAAGCATTCTTGTTTACAGTGTGTAAAATTTCTCAAAAATTCAATTCTTTTGTGCACGACTAGATTTTTCACACAAAGCTTTTCGGTTATCCTCATTTTTAAACTTAAACCCTATTGACCCTTAATTTCCAAACAAGAAGCCCCTTATAAAATACAATTCGTTACCTACTACCTACTTCGTTACCTATTAGGGGAATTTACTTTCGTACTTCTTAAATGTACAGTTGAATACTGGTTATCGAGTTTCTAATAATAATACGAAACCACCGTATATTCGTAAAATATGCTATATGATCATAAATCAATTGCGATTCCTAGATTTCTCTTTTATCTACGATTATTATGCACGTTTGTAGCTGAGTATACTCAATCGCACATCCTGGGTTCGAGTATCTTTGTATAAAACTTTTTTTGTAAGGGTGTGGTAGGGGTTAGATTTTTAATGGAAGGTGCGTGTCTTTACATGTAGGGAAATAATGTTATTAATATTTTTGAAGAATACCAACTAAAATATTTAGTACGCTTTTAACTTCGGCCAATATTTCGCCATCAAAATGTTGTTCAACACTTTCAAGTCTTATACGAGTAATCTAGGCAACATAAATTACAATTAAGTTTTATAACGTATTAATTGCAATAATTTGCGATTAACTAAAATGCCATCACAATATTTGTTTTAAAACTCTTTTTTTAGTTAAGAAACATTTTTCAAAACAAAAGAAACTGGATTTTAAAAAACATCATACTAAAAATCACTCTGGCTTTGAGGTAAAGTTAGTGTACTCGCGGGACAATTTTAAATCCATGTAATGCACAAAAATGGTTCATCCGTTTATAAATAGCTACCAGTTTCTATTTATTTCTGTATATAATCAATAACGTGGAGATGTACAGAATAAGCGTAATTTTAAACATGTTTTTTTTATAAATCATGTAATATGCTTAAATTAATCAATTTATAAACAATATGAAATGTAAAGAAATATCCTTAAAATTAGATCTTTGTACAAATTGTAAATAAACAATATACTTTTTACCCATGAGTTTTGTCATGTGATTATCCTGTTGAAAGTTAATTTTTCATTTTGCAGTAAATAAATCGTTTTAAAAGCATCATGATCATTTGATTTTATGGAATAATTGTTGTCATCTTTATTTAATTTAAACTTAAATTTGATGTTTACTTATTCTTTTATACCAATAACCAAAATTTGAAACTTAATCGAAAGTACAATATTAGGTCCTTTTGCAATCCAGTGTCTATCTCAATTTTTTAAGTATTTTGGAAGTTAATTGTGATATATGCATGTTCTTTTTTATTGGAATGTATTACTACGTAGGTATATTCATATTTAAAACGTTTAAGAAGCACGGTCATATAAAACAAAGATACCATTCTGAAGTTAGATAGGTTTAGGTTTAGGTATCATGTGAGCTTTAATAGGTCTGTTGTGGCTCACCCCTAGAGGTTACAGTTCACCGCACAATCCAGCACTTCTCACGAAGTTCATGGTTGTATGGGGTGAGATTTTCTTGAAATCGGTAGGTTCTAAGTTGGTATAGCCAAATATGTTGAACCTTATTCTTCCCAGGCCGGTGCATGAACATAGTATATGTTCAGCAGTTTCGTTTTCCACGCAGCAAAACCGACAGTCCGTTTGTTGATTCAGACCTATCCTTCCGAGGTGGTATTTTAGACGACAGTCTCCTGTAAGCAGTTCCGTTAGAATTCGCAGGTTATTCCTGTTTCATTCTAGGATCTGCTTAGTTGTGTTTCTCGTGGGTTTTGGTAGGAACGCCTTCGAGTGAGTCAACCCTGGTATATCGGACCAGTACGTGAGTATTTTCCTCTTCGCCCAGTCCGAAATAATTGTTTTGGCGGCACTTGTAGTGACATTTATACATGGGTGGGTACACATAAATAAAATTAAAATACATGCTAATACCTATATTTAATTTTGATACATCAGATAAGAGGGTACACACAAAATTGAAATAATTGCTATTACTTATCTATTTTTGAAATGAAATATGTGTTACATGTTAATTTATATACCGTATAATGTATAATCTATAATTTTAAATTATCGTTATCATTTGGTGTTTGCAAATAAAGGAAATAAATATTTCCGAAAGCTCAAATAAAAAAAGTGACTGATTTTAATCAGCATGATACCTGACTATTCATCCCAATAACATTTAGATCTTGACGAATCTTAGACATAAGGATTAACGAAGAATGTAAAAAAGCAAAGCAATAACAAAACCGACAAAACAATAAAAATGTTACATAACAGAAAAAAAATAAAATAATTTATTGGAAGCACTCCTTCTCTCTTCACTCTTGCATTTTTTTCGGCAAAATCTTTAATCAAGTCGCTAAAGGAATACAATCCGTAAGGTCACTTTCTATGGACATAATTGCTAAATAACTGAGTCTCTCTTGTGCCATAGTTGATTGTAAAAAAGTTTTTATTAATTTTAATTTTGAAAAAAAACCTTAATCCCGATGCTACCGATACTGGTAGTATCTGCAGTATTTGGAAATGTTGAAAAATTGTGTTAAAGAATTAACTGAGAATCTAACTAATTTTGCTCTGGTAAGTGACATTTTAAACAAATAATTTCATCGAAAAAGTCATTTGCATCAATATCTGATTCTTAACTTGCTTCATCTTTTAAATGAAATGATAAATTTTCATACGAGTTTTTTAATTATTCTTCATTCAAGCTGAACATTTGATAAATTAATCCAAAAGTGTTATTAAATTGCTCCAACCCCTTGAATCTTTCATTAAGAGAAGGACGGAAGTCTCTAAACGTCATGAAGACGGTGGCAAGGAATAAGTGAAGATGAGCTGGACATGTGGCTAGGGTCGATGTCAAGTGGACCAAGGCCATCCTCCAATGGCGACCTAGGGAAACAAAAAGAAGTGTTGGGCGACCCCAGACGAGGTGGAGGGACGACATCCAGAGACACGCCGGGAAAAACTGGATCCAAAAAGACCCAAGATCGACTCCACTGGAGACAATTGGAAGAGGTCTACGTTCAGGAGTGGACGAAAATAGGCTAATAAGGAAGAGAAAGGTCGTATCTAATATAAAAATGAATACTTGTATTTTGTAATTCATTTTCGGGTCATTTATTGGTTCGTCAGTACTTTCATAATAAAACTTAGCTGAATTTTGCCTACATTCGCCACATAGGTGGCGCGCCCCTGACTATCACTCAAAAAGGGTTCAATGTAGGGATAAAATTTTTTCGATGCAGGATGTCATTTCATAATCTAAAATTGACGTGTTTCATTCTTTATAAATATACACAATGATTGGAATCATAAATTTATTCCATTTGACTGTTCCTTGGTTATGGTTAATGTCAAGCATGATGCCCTAAAAATCAAAGGGATAAAAAAAAATGTAAGCAAAACGAAAGTAATGGTTTTTAAAAGAAAAGAAAACATGACAAACTGTGAAGTTCTGATTAAGGAAGAAAGAGTGGAACAAGTAAATGAATTTGTGTACTTGGGTTCAAAGTTTATGAGAGATGGAAAGTATGACAGTGACATTGAGCGAAGGGTGTTGGCAGAAAAACAAATGAATGGGGCATTGCATAGCTTTATAAGCAGCCAAAAAGTGTCAATAAAGGCACGTCTGGCTGTGCATAGAGATGTGTTGGTTCCTATACTTATCTATGGTAGTGAATGTTGGGTACGGCAGAAGAAGTATGAATAGGAATAATGCTGCGGAGATGAGTTGTCTGAGAAGTATAGCCGTAGTGGTGTAAAAGAAGATGTGGTTACAAAGATAGATACAGGAAGATTAACGAAACAAATTTATAAGGCGAGTGTAAATGGACAAGTCGGTAGAGATCGACCTCGGCGAACATATATCGATCAGATCAACATTGTTTTGAAGAAAGGCCAGATCAAGAGTACCAACAACCGACGAGCATGTATGAGAGCACTAATGAAAGGAGAGGAAGCAAAAGATGTGTGTAAGAACCGTAGCAAGTGGAAGAAAGTGGTGTCTGCCTACCCTTACGGGGAAAAGGCGTGACTATATGTATGACTGTTCCACATTGTATAAGCAACATTTCCAGCAATAAGATAGTCGAAGTAGGACATTATTCTATTAGGACTTCTACTGTTAAGTCGTCCAGGGAAGAGTTGTAGGCATTTAAAAAGCAAAACGCTGCTAAGATAAAAGAGTACATACATAAATTGGCAGGAGAAGAACGTAAGAAACCTGAGATCCAAAAACAATTACAATTTTTTTTAAAGAATGGTTATTGATAATTAAGACAGATCCACGCCATCCGATAAATTAAAATTAAACTCCTACGAAATTAAATGATAACTTATTACAAATAACTGCAAGTGTTAAGAATTAGTTCACGTTCTAAAGAAAATGCATTGGTACGTAAACAGATATAATATCTCATACATACTAAATCAATGCAATTACTTGTTGATTCTAGTCACGTTCCGTAATGTATTCTGCCATTGGGGCAATATTACGATGTGGGATTGTAGTACAGTTGTTGCCAAGATATAAAACGGAGAGATTATTCTGTTTAAAATATTTAAAGAGTTAAATGATGTACAAACATTCAAAATATAATAATACCGACACATATATATTTGTCACATTTTGGAAAAAACCACAGGTATAAACATACAATAAATAGCATTTATTACAACTATACATCATCGGTAAAGATCCTGTGAAACAATAAACTTCAGATATAAAACTATGAATTGCTAATTTTATCAAGAACATCCATGGCATCAAAAAGAAGGCATACTTTCATTTAATGATAGTTTAAATAACCGCTGGATGCTTTCCATTAAGACGGAGTGTGAGAGCTTTTCATTAACGACACAGCGTCACAGTTTAAGCGTGTAAACTGGTGCCAACAAAATTAAAGAATTATTTTTTTTGGTGTAGTATAGAGGAGTGTTGGTTCCTACATTGTAGGGAATGTTGGGTTTGTCAGAAGAGGCATTAAAATAGGATCAACGCTGCGGAGATGAGTAGTCTGAGAAGTATAGCCGGAGTGACTCGGTTGGATAAAGTAAAGAATTGTAAAATAAGGGAATAAGGGTCTAAAAGATGTGGTAACAAAGATAGATAGGGGAATGCTTAAATGATTTGGACACGTAGAAAGGATGGATAAAGGAAGATTGATGAAACAAATTTATAAGGCGAGTGTGAATGGACGGAAGTCGGTAGAGGTCGACCTCGGAGAACATATCTCAATCAGATCAACATTGTTTTGGAGAAAGGGCAGGTCAAAAGTACCAACAACCGACGAGCATGAAATATGAAAGTAGAGGAAGCAAAAGATGTGTGTAAGAACCGTAGCAAGTGGAAGGAAGTGGTCTTTGCCTACCTCTACGAGAAAAAGGCGTGACTATATGTATGTATGTTTGTTACTCTACATAAATAGATCGATTTATAAATTATTTATCAAAGAATTATTACCGAAAATTCAGCTGTAAATAGATTAGCTGATATTACTTTTTTAATAAGTAAATAAAATACTTTCTATTATGCCTACGATTTTAACTAAATTCATTTTAAACTGTTATAATAGTCAAGATGTAAATATCAATAAACATGGGTATTACAATGTAAAATATATAACTATCTGCGATAAGTTTTACATTTAAAATCTGATTTCTCAATAAGTAATGGGCGGAATTGTATAGAGAAATGTAAGAGCTTTTGAAAGACATCTTATTCGACCTCCAATGCCATTTAAAAATTTTGGGGTAATTCTTACCCTCCCTTGGAGTTGAAAGTAGCGGAGTCAAAAATACCGGAAAAGAGTGTCCCCCTTTAATAAAAAATCGACGGGTCTAAGCGTTATTCTAAAATGACGACGAGGTTCCTGCAAATGGCTGTTTCGTTTTCGGTTGGCCACCCTGTAATATGATTTCTATGAAAGCACCGACTAAGAAGAGATGCATATATTTGCAGTTACTCATACTTGTTGGTAATGATTCTTGATGACTTAAATCAACCAAATGAAAAACCATTTAAGATTGTAACCAGAATATGAAAAAAAATTTCCGCTGGTTCATAAAGAGCAATTTTAGTAATATTTGGTTCATTGACATTTTTTAGGAAGAGTTCAAGTTACTTTTGCATGAGAAATTTGTTAATAAATGAGATCCGTATTGTTTTAAATTCTTCTTCTTTCTGTGCCGTCTTCTACCGAAGGTTGGCGACCATCATGTGATAGGTCTCTCTGTTCTGCGCCGCATGAAATATAGTTAAAGCTTTTGGTATTTGGAACCATTTACGCAAGTTTTTCATCCAGGATTGATTCATTCTGCCCAATCCTCTCGTTCCTTCTATCTTTTCCTCCATGATAAGTTGCAATAGACCATACTTGTCATTACGGAACACATGGCCCGGGTAGGATGCTTTTCTTTTCTTAACAGTTGCAAGCAATTTCAAATCTTTATTCATTCTTCTCAATACGTCCGTATTGGTTATTTTTTCAGTCCATGGTATTCTTAGTATGCGTCTATATAGCCAAATTTCAAAAGCCTCTAATTTTCTCATTGTTGTTAGTTTTAACGTCCACCCTTCCACGCCATAAAGCAGCGTAGAGAGCACTTAACATTTCGTGGCTCTCCATCGGGTACCAATGCTTAGGATGCAGCTTTAAATTACAAAAATAACTTAAAAAACAAGACCGATTCCATTGGTTTGAGTATACTAAAATAAACCAATAAAATAGGATATTATAAATAATCTAATGTGATGTATGCATTTTTTGTGTCCATTTAATTAATATATTTTTAAATAACAATTATAATGATCGCTTATAAGTATAGTAAAATTGTGTTGTGCGTCGGATCGTACAGAACGGTGATTGGTTAAAAACTTTCCGGTTCCCTGAACACATCCTATGCAACTATGATTTAAGGTTAAACTAAATTAATTCGAATCATCTGTTTAATTTTCTAAACTGATTATTTAATGCGTATCAAGCGGGCATATGAACTGTCATCCGGATGAAACCGGACAATGGTGAAAATGTACGGATATCAGTGAGTGAAATACTACGTTACATGTTCCAGACTAATGTATGCAGTAAAGGTAGGTTAATAGGCGTTAAGATTCATTTTGTATATTGTTGTACAAAGATTTAAAAGAATAACAATCTTTATACGGATGGTAGAATGTATAGATATATTTAAGTATTAAATCAGAGGTTAAGGCTTAGGGAAGAGGTGTCTTCGCATTTAAGTTAGTTCCATAACTTGGAGACTTTTACTTCGGGGTCCATATATTTCAAGATTTTAGAGTTGCCTAGAATAAAGGTGCATTTTAAAAGAAATACTGGGATGTGTATAAGGTCAAATTACGTAGTACATCTAATTAATTTTTAAACTTAATAAAATGTAGTAAATTGTATAGAGCGACATTTTCTGTTAATTATAATAAGTTTCCATTTTTTGAAAACATTTTTATAATTAAATATTATAAAAAAATATTTAACACTGAATTTGACTACCGCGTTTGTAGTCGGAAGACAATCTGGCAGCACTGCAGGCCGCGTGGCGTCTGAAGTTGTGGATTTGAAATTATAACCCTAAAATTTTGACAGTTTTGGATACTACTAGTATTGCACATAAAAGTGTTAATTCTCCTTTATATAGAAATAAAAAAGGTCAATTTACATCGAAATCAAAGAAGCGATGGGAAAAATTTAAGAATATGGCTGCCGATTGAATTTTCATAAAACTTTCATGGGTCATTAAAACACACTATAAAATGAATATCCTGATAGAAATTTTTGCGCGGAAACGTTTTAAAAGTACTTTCTAAAAAAAATGTGTAAAAAATTCATCTTGGTGGCTATTTCAAGGGTAATTTTTATAACAAGTTTTTACCTCGATTAAACACTTAAAATTCCTCGTACTTTTTTGCAACACAATATACACATTATAATTCACCTATTTCACCCATTTTTTGCAATTATTTAACGAGATAATAGTTAATAGATTGAAAGAAATTATTCATTATTATTGCGTTATTGATAGACAGAAACACTGGACTACTTTGACAAATGACAGGCTTTTTAAATCCGTACTTGGAATTGCGACGTTGCCAGAGTGCGCGTATATCTTTTTTTATAAATTATAGATTCGACTCTTAATCGATGATGAACATAAAAAATTAGCCTAACCTAACATAACGGACTAACCTAACACAAATAGTACCCTTTTTAACCAATTCAAACATCTGTAATAATATATAAAAGTAAATAAATTGGTACTAATATAAACTACGCATACGCGGATTGCAACGCTTCCTATGCGCATGCGTAAATCGATGTTCATCGTTTTATTTTATTTTATTTTTATTTTATTATATTATTATTTATTTTATTTGTTATTTTTTCGCGCAGGTGAATTTGTGAAATGCGGGTCGAACGCGCTCGCTTCGCTCGTATAAAAAGGTTAGGTGTCGGTCGTCAATTCAATTTCAAAAATGAATAAAATAATAATATTTGACTGTTAATCGATGATGAACATACAAAAATTAGTCCAACCTAACCTACGGCCTAACCTAACACCAACAGTATCTTTTTTAACCAATTGAAACATTACCTTTTGTACGCGCACTTGTTCTCAACTTACTTACTCATTAACTAAAAAAAACAGTCTTTTGTAAATTTATAAAGTAATCTATAAGATATAACTTCTTTTTCATTAACTGAGCCATAAAAATATTTTATCTAATATACCATTACTTCTGGTTTGAATCGGCAACGTCGCAATTCCAATTAAGAGTTTAAGATGCTGTCATAAGTCGGACAGGTTAATAGTTTATGTATCAATAACAATGATCCATTTCTTTGAAATTATTAACGCTTATTCTGCTAAAAAATTGCAAAAAAATGTGTGAAATAGGTGAATCATAATGTGTAAATTGTGTTGCCAAAAAGTACGAGGAATTTTAAGTGTTTGATCGAGGTAAAAACTTGTTATAAAAATTACCCTTGAAATAGCCACCATGATGAATTTTTTACACATTTTTTTTAGAAAGTACTTTTAAAACGTTTCCGCGCAAAAATTTCTATCAGGATATTCATTTTATAGTGTGTTTTAATGACCCATGAAAGTTTTATGAAAATTCATTCGGCAGCCATATTCTTAAATTATACCCAAGCGATGGTTAGACAACGTGAAAGAAGGTGGTTTAAAACGAAAACGTCCTCGTGAGGTTTATATGAGCACGTTGAAAGGTAGAAGAATAGTTCAGCTTGTCACCCTAGCAGAAGAATTGTGTTGTACAAAGTGTAATATAGGATTATCACTTCAGGATTATCAATTTTTACAAAGATGGCAGTGCAAAGCCAACACTAATGACCCAAAAGTTTATCAGATATTTTTTCTTCCCCCTTTTTATTTCTCTAATTTGGAACGCTCCAATTAATAATTTGATTAACAATATCACAATATCAATGTTATTCGACAGTTCATCTTGAAATTACTTACGATTTCTTGATTGATATACACTTATGGGTACGTACATATAAAATTCACAATTAACTTCAACTTTTTACCTCCTAAATCCTGTAAAAACTCATTAAATTCTATTTTCATGTGATACGAGTTTTACATATTAACGCGCATGTGGTCGCTAACATCCAGTAGTGGATAGGCATCCTAAGAAGAAAAAAAGAGAGGAAAATAAAGAGCACGTTATTATCGACATGCTGCCGTACAATGTTGTCAGATTTTTATATTGCAAGTATCTACACCAAAGTGGGTTGAAAACGGATAATTTCACTTCAAAACACAATATCTCTCTGCAATTATTAAAAACCCCGCTTGTTTTTGGGCTCAAAAAATCGCAAATCGTCTAAACTTACTAACAATAAGTTTTTTAACCGTACAAGTTTTATAGAAAAACATAAATTTTTCGATTTTTTTAAAAATTATTCTACTTCCGGTAAAAATTGAGTAAATAATGACTTTAAAATGAATTATTTCGTTTAAATTACTCGAAAGGTACCTTTTTCTTTATCTTAATCGCTGCAAAATCATTTACTCTATTTCAAATTCAGGCAACCATTTAAAAATTCATAAATGTTATACACATCATTAAAGAATCCGTATCATTAGGTATTGAAGTATAGGGAAAAATCACGGAGTGGGTGACATCTTTTATTGATCGCACGAACTTCTCGAGGTGTGAACAACAAACTAACCACCATTTGTTTATACCAGTTTCGGATCGGGTTGCATTGTTGCAGATTAATACCAAACCAGTTCAGATGAACTTAATAAAAGTGTATGTTACACAGAGCGAACATGTTGATCAAGTGGTGAAAACATTTTATCAAAGTTTGCAACATGCATTAAGTCGAATAAAAAAAGGAGAACTTATTATGGTCTTAGGCGACTACAACGCGAAAATTGGAGAAGGAAGAGATGGTGATGTCGTGGGAGAGTTTGGTCTATGAACAAGAAATGATAGAGGAGATCGACTTGTACAGTTCTGTCAGGAAAATGAACTTATGGTGAAGATAAGGCAGAGATAATTGTACGCAATCAAATAGATTTCATTACAATCAACAAAAGATACCGAAATACAATCCATTCAGTAAAAACATATCCTGGTGCAGATGTTCCGTCAGATCATGTTATTTTAATAGCATCATTAAAACTTCGTCTAAAAACTATCCGACCAAAAAAGAAAGAAGTAGAAATTGATGTAAATAAGATTAAAGACCCTTCCATAAGAGATAGCATATCGGAACAACTACATAATAAATTCAGTTAGTTAAAATATAAGGAAGGTGAAACGGTTAAAAAGAGATGGACAGAAATAAAGACAATAGCATCACAAATATCGAAAACACATTTAAAACAAGAAAATGGAAAAACAACTAAGAAACAATGAATAACACAGGAGATTCTGAATATAAAATGGATAAAAAACACGACACTTTTGCAATGCAAAAAAAAATAAAAATGAGTTGGAAAGGTACCAAAACACACGGGCATACAACCATAAAAAATATAATCACCCATTTCTAGAAATGGCAAATGATTGTATGTGTGCAGAAATATTCTTTGAGACAAACTATGAGGTTCACGCAAAACTCAGGGATGACAAAGGAAATGATGATCAACCTGGTGAACTCACCTGGTACACAGATGGATCAAAAACCAGCGAAGGAACTGGCTCAGGCGTCTATTCTTCAAAACCCAAATATGAGCAAACAAACTCATTGTGGAGATTTGCCTCGGTCTTCCAAGCTGAAGTACATGCCATAAACGCTTGTACTGTTGAAAATCTGAGACGAGGATATAAAAAGAAAACGATCCTCATTAAATCAGATAGTCAAGCGGCACTTAAAGCTTTGGCATCACGGAGAATAGATTCAAAAATTGTCCGTCTACGAACCTTGGCCAACCATAACAAGGTCACTTTGTCGTGGGTGCCAGGGCATAAAGGTATTTCCGGTAACGAAGAAGCGGACAAACTAGCTAGGCGGGGCTCTGGAACAGCATTTATTGGGCCAGAACCAAGGCCAGCGTTAAAGCAGCAAGTTAATGCTGAAAGAATCCTCACCTGAGCAAGCAGGGAAGCTGCTCTTGCTAAGTAGAGAAAAATAGTTGTAGAGCTTTGTACCAGATACTGGTTTTTGGGGAAACATTTGCACAATATTGACGTGTCTGACACAGAACCTGAATGCATATTATGTAATGAGGAGGAGAAAACAGCCACTCATATTACCTTCAAATGCGAAGCCACCGCCCAGTGGATGTATACAAGACCAAGGGAGTGATCCACCTGGGGCAATAGCAGTACGGTACAAAAAGCAGACAATGCTACAGTGGCTAGGAAAAAATTAGACCTCTTCCACAACTCCTATTTATTCATTCATTCATTTAAGTTTTATTTTTTCATTTAAAAGAAAAAACTCTTACAAAAACACGTATAAACAAATTAGCTCGTTATAACTATCAATTTCAAACGAATGCAATAGATAAATCCAAATCTAATTTTAATAATTCTACACCAACGTAATTTTTAATTCAGTGCGGTTGTATCCTTTAATCGGGATAAGCGATGCGCCCACTAGCGGACATTAAGGTAACCGAGCTTTGAGCCATTAACTTTTGCAATTTATCGTGGTTTCTGTTGGTCTGAAGTGCTTATCAACAAATTGTTCATCGTATTCCACTTGGTTTTCGTTTCATTGGTTTCGTTACTTAAAAATGAATCATGATTGTTCCGTTTCCCAGCGTTCGTCTTGGATAAAGAAAAACTTTTAATTAAGTTTCCATTCTTTTCCAAAAGCAGTAAAAGAAAAGATCGTGTAGAAACAAAATAAGAAGTTTAAAAATAAACGACAATATGGATAAGATTGTTAAAAAATTGGAAAAAAACCATCTATTTACAGCAGAGTATTTTTTTTTGTTTACTGAAAATAGTCGCAAAAAGGGTAGATCTATCGTGTGGGCCGCGGACTGCGACTATTATAAGGGGGAGAGATTATAGAAAGGAGATGATTGAGGACCCGCTTTTTGAAAAGTTACAGGTCATAGTTCTCTGGAAAAAGCCTTTTGCGCTTAAAGAGACCTCTTATTCGGCTCATTACTAAGAAGTGGTCTGTGTCAATACCTGCACCGCCGTATGCCCGAGTGTCCATTACTTTCTTTTTTAATTTTTCATCCACAATTACGAAATCAATTATACTTCTCTGGTATCATTATTGTCTTGTGTACAAATGGATCCTTTTATGGGTAAACATTGTGTTTGTTACTACAAGATTCCACTACGAACATACTTTAAGTAGACTTTCTCCGTTTTCATTTACTCTACCGTCACCGTACATTTCCGGAACACTGTCATATCCATCACGCTTTACTCCTACCCAACTATTAAAATCACCCAACATTACAATTCTTTCATTCTGGTTACACTTATTTAGAATATCTGTCACACTATCCCAAAACTCCCGCCTTTATTTTTGGGGTTTTAAAGATTGGTTTCACTGCGCCTCTTGTGGGGCATAAACCCCTAGCAAAAAGATACGAGTAAGACCGACCTTCAGCCTCACCCAGAGGAGTCTTGGGCTTACACATTCAAAGTCACTCACACATTTATTTATTCTAGCAGATAGTATGAAACTAGTGCACCGTAAAATTTTTCATGCGGGCGCACGGAAAAGCCCATTTTCGGTGCGCTAAATAGGCATGTAAATATAGTGTTTTCAGGTAGGTATAATGAAATATAACATTTATATCTATACATAAGAACAAACCTTGCAATTCAGAAAAAACAATAAACTGAAGAATATTTAAATAAAAACCACAAGAACAAAAATATTGCACAAAAAAAGCACCCCAAGAGCTACCTGATATCTTTCTTAGGATGTTGTTTCTTCCTGTCTAAAGTGACTTCGAGATATTTTGGGTTTGGGCAGTGCTCCAGTAGTGTTCCATTCCATATTACTTGCAACTTTCTAGATGCCTGTTTGTTGTGAAGGTGGAAGGCGCATACTTAAGTTTTAGCTGGGTTTGGCCTTAGCTGATTTTTATTATAGTATTTGTTCAGTTCTTCCAGTACCTCAGTTAGATTTTGTTCAATGTCTTCGTAATTATTTTCCTGCGCAGCTATTGCTCGGTCATCAGCTTAGATGTAGCTATTAGTATCTCGGCTATATAGATATATATATATATATATATATATATATATATATATATATATATATATATATATATATATATATATTGAAGTAAGAAAATTTAAAACAAATTACATAAAAATAATTACTATTACATTGAAAGAGCTCTGATCGAAAATCTCAAAAGATCCATTAGAAAGGTTTTTAGACAAAGATAAATAGAGACATGAAATATTAACTGTTTAACATCAAGTCCATGTATTAATTTCATATAATAGCTGTAAATTTTATGTATCTTTGTAAGAATAATGTTAATTTGGGTGATTTAATAATGTTATAGAATCAGAAAACTTGCTTGTCAAAAGGTATTATTGTAGAAAGGATATTTTCTTTAATTTGACCTTTACAGAGACAGAAAGTATACCAAAATAATCCAGGTGGTCTCCTTTATCTGAAAATAGCAATATCGGTTAATATTAGGAAAAACAAATTTTGAAAGAAATTAATAATTATCAGATACCCTGTATAGTGTCAGTGTTCCTAAGAAGAATACCAATATAAAGAATCTTCCAAAACTTTGGTAATTTATAGAGAATTGTCATTGCCAACCCAAAATTAACAATATTTATTTAACAAAATATGTGAAGATTATAATATAGTTTATCGAGTAATCATAATAATTTGATTTCTATTTAATTTAAACTTATAATGTAAAATACAGAAGTGAACTTTACCTTATTAAGAAGATTTTGTAGTTTGAAATTAATTACCAAAAAATCCAATGATTTAATTGGTTTTCATAATTTGAAGTCATAGCCTTCTGAGATTTTAAGATTCATATAAATATGTTAGCATCAAGGAGATCGGGGTCAGTCCTAGGCATTCCATGACCCAAATAGTGTAATTCTTGCGTGTTTTCTTTACAAAAAGGACGGCCATTGTTTGCTAAAAAAATTAATTAATTTGTGAAATACATCATCTTGAAAGTAACACAACTGTTATTCACATGTTTGGATACAGTTATTAAGTATTTTTATTATTTTTGAATAGTATAATTTGAAAAGAAATTTTTGTGATAAACAAAACCTCTCCAGAAAGGAGACGGCCATTTTTGAAATCGCCATAGTTGAAATTTATAACAATGCAGTTATAGTTAAAATTAACAAACTCTACATTTTAAACAACAGTATTAGTGAGCATACTTACCTTTGATATGAAGATATGGAGTAATTTGACTAAGGTAACAATTTTTAAACTTAAGTGGTAATGAATTCCTGTTTCTCAAGATTCATCAAGTCGCCTGTGAGTAGCACTTCATACATAAATCACAGATCATTAATGTTGACATATTTGACACAAGACAAATATTCAAGCGTTGCCATATCTTGTGATACACAAGACAGACTTTTTTAAACGTTGCCACATTTTTTTAATTTCCGTAAATTTTTTTTGTAGTAACAACTTTTAGTAAAATTCACCTGTTTGAAAAACGTATTAATTAAAAATAAAAAAGGAATGTAATTTTAAAGTAAAGATTTAAAGTCCTCTTAAATTGAACCGACACTGGGAATAAAGGGATCTCAGCTCTGGATAGTAATAATAGTTTTAATAATAAAAAAGAAATAATTTTTGTTTGTTTTTTTTTATGTAAAAAAAAACAAATGGCGCCCAAGGTACGTTAATTTTTATTTATTTATTTTAAAAGTAACGAAATCATATTTTACAAACCATTTATTTTACAACAATATTAAATTTTCTTTACATCGGTACAACTTTTGGAATCGATATAGAAACATTCTGGTATTCTATATTGATGTTGTATTGGATATAAAATATTTCGTTACAATATATATTTTATGAAAACAGTGGCAAAAAGGGTAGACCTATCGTGTGGGCCGCGGACGGCCCGCACTGCAACTATTAGAAGGGGAAGGGATTATAGAAAGGAAATGATTGTGGACACGCTTTTTAAAAAGTTGTAGGTCATAGTTCTCTGGAAAAACTGATTTTTGAAGCTTATTCCATTCCGTAGCAGCCCTGTAAAAGAAGGATTCTTAATGGAGATTGGTCCTAGTAGTGTCAATCTTGAGAGTAAATGGGTAAGACTGATCAGCGTGCCGAGGAGGTGGAAATATCTGTAGAGCAATGACTGGTCTGCAACTCTTCTTCTATGTTCTAGAGGGTGAAGGGTATCTGTGAGAGTTGAGCTGTTTATCAAGCGAATGGCTCTTTTCTGAATGGAATCTAGAAGACGAAAACATCTATCAAAACCACTATTTCAAAACAAACATCACATATAGTTGAATGCTAGTAAATTCACAGGTTTCCAACGCTAGGTAATACTCTTGCTTCTGACATTCTAAGGGCTGTTGGAAGTGATGTAATTAAGCTGCAGGAATTTTATGATTTCTGGCTACCTGTCCGATCCTAGGCCTGGAATTAAAGAAATAGAGTCAATAAAAACATCCATTCACATGTAAGCAGGCGACATACCGTTGTGTTCTCTAGTGTGATGAATTCTAGGCTATTGAAGGTTGTCCCAGGATTTTGTTGATTCTGAATGAGATCTCTGGGTATTTACTGGGTTTTTTCTCTATTTTTCATAATATAATCTTATGGATTCTTATAGGTTATATTTATTTTCTAGACGTCGATGTCATTGTTTGGGTTGTCATTGATCTTCTTTCATAGAACTTCTGTCATCGATCTTCGGTCTCAAGTCGGTTAGCCGTGAATGTTCGTGCCCGTAGCAGAAAAGAAAGAAGAAGAATGGTCTTTTTTGATTACTTTCGTTGGATTTCGTTCTGTCAAACGGGATAGCATTTATGGTTCTGACCAATGAGAGGCTAGGAATTCAAAACTGGCGCTGATTTCATACAAGATGTGCAGTTAGTTAGCAATTTTTGGAAATAGGAGATGGTATCCGTCCTCGAGCTGCGAACTGAGGGTCTTTTCTGTGTGGCCATGATGAGGCGCGCTTGACTCGTTTTTGAGATTCTTTTTTCGGTGTGTTTAACCGGAAATTAACCCTTTTGGGGAATCTACGTAAGTGCCGTTGGGGCCGAGTTCAAGTCGCACCCATCGTTTGTGGTTTTTGGAGCCTTTATATGGGGATTTGTGCCGACCACCGGGAGAGTGCCATGCGGTAGGAACGCCGCCATTTTTGTCCTGATGTCCTGTTTAGTCCTGTTTGCTGTTTTGGCTATCTTCTAGTTTTACCTCCCTTCTCAGAAGGTAAGTTATGACTTATAAACCAGTAATGATATCGATCAGGTTGAAAATATACCTACTTCATTTTTTTGGTTTTTTCTTTTGCACATGTTCTCTCATGAGGCTATTTTTTTGTTAGGGTGTTAGGGTACAGCTTAGCCCTCATCATCAGACTCCTGGCAATCGAACGACGACTCTTGTGGCAACTCTTGACTCTGGTCAAGATTCCCACGAGGGCCAACACCGAGTCGCTTTTAAATCTTGGCCAGAGTCGACAGACAACCACCGGATGAGGACCAGTAGTAGCCGGTAGAGGCTGGCGACCTGCTGAGCTGCATCATCGACCCCTGGCTGACCTGGAAGGTTGAGCCTTCTTCTTATATTCTGTTCGTTTTGCTGAGCTGTTTCCTGTCTGTTTCCTGTCTGCTTCCTGTCTTCGTTTTTGCTGTCTTCAACTACATCAAGTGGACCTTGGATAGAGGCTACATACATGGACCATTGGACCTTAACACCAGGTTTTTTTTTACACCTTCAGTGTTCTTTTACTTTTTGAGATTTATTTATAACTAATTATTCATATTAGTATTTATCATACTATCATTTTTGTTAATAACTAATTATTGATATCACATATCATACCACCGTGATAATTTTACAAACTATAATCTAAAGAGCTCTTGTGAAGCTCTCACATAGTACTATGTGACAGCGGATTTAGTCACAGGTTTATTTCTTACCAATATACCTCATTTTGGTTACTTTGAGAGGTATAACACCCGGTATATAAATGTATGTATCTTGATATGATATATTATTTAATATTGTTATATATATTATATATGGTAATATATTATAATATATAATATGTAATGTTATAATGTATTGTGTTATATATTATATGTATTATTTAATTGATTTAACTATTACTGATATGATCTATTACTCTGGTCCATAACATATTTTTGCCTTGTTCATTTTGGTGTCTTTATTATATTCTTATATGTGATATGTTTTTTATTCTCCTATTTGCCCAACCCAGATATCTAAGAAAATTTAATTCTATATCATTTCAGGTATTTGTTGAAGGTAGGTATTTGGTTTTCTCAATTCTCCAAATATAGTATAGCAATTATTTAAATTGAGTGGCGCCCTTTTGAATTTGAATTTTCAATCTTAGAGCCATAAACAATTCGAACTCACTTATCTGTTCTCCGGCGAACAGCTGCCGTCAGCACATTGTGTTCTATTTTTTTATTTCATCTTGTGAATATAATAAAGTAAGCCACATGCTCTATATTTATATCCATCTTGATTTTTATATTTCTTATTTTATTAATTAACTATTTCCAGTGTCATCCTATCTTTTTTCGTTATTTTCCTTTCTTCACCTAGGACGTCTTATCCAACCTTTAGTAGAGCGTTTTTCATATCGCTCCAACACTTCCTTCGATTGCTTTACTTATTTCTGTGTTCAGTTGCTGTTTGTATCTGTCGTCTTTTATTTTGTTGATGTTAACTTTTGTGGGCTTAGCTTTTTTACTTGGTTTTCCAAGTTTTAGACTGATGTTTGCTAACAAAAGATTATGGTTCGTATCTGAATCTGCGCTTAAACAGGTTTTTGTACTTTGTATTCAATTTCAAAACCTTTTGTTTATCGTTATGAAATCTATTTGATTTCTAATTATTTTGTTGTTGCTATCTTTAGGAGAAGTCAACGTGTATAATCTTCGTGGGGGTAGATCGTAGTATGTATTTGTTATGACCAACTCTTTCTCCTGGCAGTACTGAACTAGCCTGTCACCCCTCTCGTTTCTTTCTCGTAGCCCAAAGTTTTCTGTTTTACCTCGACCAACTTTTGCATTAAAGTCACCCATGATTATTGTTACTTCCTGCTTCTTTATGATTTTTGTTAAAAGCTCTAAATCTGCATAGAAATTTTTAACTTCCGCCTCGTTGCTATCGGTTGTTGGAGCATAAACTTGAAATAGATTTATGTATAAGTGTTTCGCTTTGAATTGAAGTAACATTATAGTTTATTAAAGGGAATAAATTTTTTCACATATTGTTGTAATTCCATGCTGATAATAATACCAACACCATAGCTGTGTTCTCCATTGCTTTTACCTGAGTAGAAGATACGTTTGTTGTCCTCAGTGAATTTTCCAGAATTTGGCCATTGAACTTCTAAAAGACCCAAGACTTATACTCCTAATCTCTTCATTTCTAGTATGACTGTTGCCAGTTTACCAGCTTCATAAAATGTTTTTACATTCCACGTTGCTATGCGTTTTAGACATCCTATACTAAATTTGTTTTCTCGCCCTGGGATTCTTCGCACCGCTGTTCCGTTGGGGGGACGCCGGGTACTCGTGGCCATTTTTTGGTTCTCTTTCATTAGTGGTTATGCTTGAGAATATCACTAGGAATCTTCGGCCTTCTGCATTCTTATGCCGTTGACCATTCATGGTTCATCCGCCTTGGGAACGATTTATTAATCTCAGGACAAAAGAGTGTCCTTCCACTTACCAGTTCGTCCGACCGAAGCCGTTGGCTGGTTAGTGGGGAATTACTTATATTGGCAATTACTCGGTCGTCAGAGCCTCGTTCGTCGAAAGCAGGATGCATCGGGTAACCAAAGTTACCACTCGAGCAGGTGAGGTTGACATTTGGGCTGGCATTGCCATCACCCCTTACACCCCATCTTTATTAGATATTTGAAATTTTAACATTATCTAAAAGAGACCGGAAATCTCTGGTGTGTTATTACAAAAAGCAGAAAATTATCCTTGGACTGAAAAATTCCTTTTCACGGTTCTACAAAACAGACATATTATTTTTTCTAAGGTTTCGATTTCCTTTTTGCGGGCTTATTACATTAACTTTTGTAAAACATACGGTCTAGATTCGCAAATTGTGTACACGCAGTTTTCAAGTTCCATCACATTTGTTTCATTTATTTTTGTCACAGGACCGCCCCCACTAATTACCCGTCGTTCTGGTGTAAACGTATAAAGTCGATAATTTTGAGGTGTTCCTAATTCGTGGGTCAACTAAATTTTCACGAATTTTCTTTCGTACATTTAAATGTATTCAAGTTTGGTACACTTTTACTAATTAATGACCGACAATACTGTCAATTGGAACAGACCTATGGAATAGTTCTAAAGAGAATCCTAGATTATAACTTATTATAAAGAGGGATGTTTTTATAGCGAGGTTCTTGACCATTCCAATTTAACTAAAACCTTTTGGTAGGTAGCTTGACAAATACATCACTCTTTTCCAAAAGATTTCTTTCCTCCTTTAATCTCCGGAAATGATCAAGTAAAAAGTACAAAACACTTTATGCTAACAAATTTGCAATTCTACACTCATCTTCATAATTTATGTGTTCTCAATTACAGAAGTTTTACAAACTATACACAATGTAAAATTCGGAGTCAAAAAGACCTTATAATTTTATCCACTCATAACATTAGTAAGTCGATTCAGTAACTTTATTCAATTTAAAGCTTTTAAAATACTTTTCCACGATAGTATCCCAAACTAATTTTGTTCCAAAAAGAAATAATCAGACCTTGAAAGGTTTAATGAAATGGGACTGCCCTAAAGCTGGGATTCTTATTAAGATACATAAATATTAATTATAACAACGCCTCCCGTTAACCAACCTAACCAACTACTTTTGTTCTAAAAGGAAATAATCAGACCCTAAAAGATTTGAATAAAATGGGACTGCCTTAAAGCTGGGATTCTTATTAAGATACATAAATATTAATTATAACAGCGCCTCCCGTTAACCAACCTAACCAACTACTTTTGTTCTAAAAGGAAATAATCAGACCCTGAAAGATTTGAATAAAATGGGACTGCCCTAAAGCTGGGATTCTTATTAAGATACATAAATATTAATTAGAACAACGCCTCCCGTTAGATGTTTTCGAAGCCATAAGCTGCACTGTAGAAAACCTTTTTTGATATTCCTGTCGCGGCCAACAGTGGGCAACGTTAACTTTGGTTTTTTAAAAACATTTAATTGCATTAGCGTTCGTTTCCGCTGAGTAGTTATTCTTACCTTTCAGTTTGCTGATTGTAACACTTTGCACTCGTGTATATGTTCTTTTGTGATTACACTGTACTCGGACTATTATTTTATTAACTTATCTATCTACTATAGGGTAAGCGTTAGTTTAATGCGAGCACTAAAATCACTTTAAGAGGATTCCTCTGCTTGTGTCAGGATAAACGGAGCTTGCACGGACTGGTTTAACATCGAAAAGGTGTGAGACAGGGATGTGTGGCTTCGCCGTGGCTGTTTAACTTATACAAAGACGATTGTTTAAAAGATTTGAAAGAGTGCGTATGGATTGAAAATCAATGATTTGATTGTCAAATGCCTTCTTTACGCCGATGATCAATTCATATTAGCGTCATCTGAAAAGGAGTTGCAGGCGATAGTTAATGTTATGCATGATGCCCTAAATATGAAAGGGATAAAAATAAATGCAAGCAAAACGAAAGTAATGGTTTTTGAAAGAATAGAAAGCATGATAAACTGTAAAGTTTTGATTGAGGGAGAAAGAGAGGAACAACTAAATGAATTTGTGTACTTGGGTTCAAAGTTTACGAGAGATGGAAAGTATTCAGTACTTTCGTACCTTGTACAAGTTTGTACAAGTTCTGCACTGGCTGGAAGCAATATAGTTCTGGGTCGCCGGATGGTTCCCCAAAAATTGCCTGTCTTTTGCAGTCCCGTGCCCCGCAGCAGCACAGTATGTGTTATACTGTTTCCGTTCGTGACCGGTCAAGAGACCCTTAGTGATTCTTAGCTGATTCCTGTTCATTTTACAGTTCTGCCGTCCTTTTGTGACATGGTCTTTAAATGTATTCTTTCCCGTATTTTTTTTCTTCAAGCAATAGTTAATGTGTTTCTACACTAAACTAATTTATAACACAAGTTGGAGAAGTATTAATACTCTAATATAGCTTGATCAGGTGAAGTATAAATAATCCACCTAATAAAGCTATAGTATAATATATATATATATATATATATATATATATATACATTGGTTTAGTGTTCAATTATGAATTTTCATCAAGTATCACCTGATCTATTCAAAATGTGTTTCTATTTTTCAGGTTAGGTGTCTACATCTGTTTATTTTCTTGCTTCTTCTCTGTTTTCAGGTTTTTGTTTAATTTTCTTTTACGAATTATTTATTACGTTATTAACTGTGATTTAGTGTTAATTATTATTTCAATATTTAGCGCACATCAATAGTGTAAGATCCTTATTTATAAATAATTAAATAAAATAGGTTTTTTGGACCACGGTGCGGCGGCCGTGGAGCAGCGGGGTGGTGAGCGGTGCGAAACTTCTTCTTCTAATATGACTCGATCATCGGCATTTGACGATCAAATCATTTATTTTCAATCCATTCGCACTTTCTATCAAATCTATTAAACAATCGTCTATGTAAAAGTTAAACAGCCATGGCGAAGCCACACATCCCTGTCCCACACCCTTTTCGATGTTAAACCATTCCGTGCAAGCTCCGTTTATCCTGTCACAAGCAGTGGAATCCTTGTAAAGTGATCTCAGAGTTCATAGTAAACTACCGTTCACCCCATACACAGACAATGTCGACCACAATTCACTCCTTACCACTCTGTCATTGGCCTTTTTCAAGTCTATAAAAGCGCAATAGACCTTCTGACTTCTAGCCAAGAATTTTTCGACTATACCTCGTAATGAAAAGACCTAATCCATACATCTCCTTCCTCTTCTAAATCCTGCTTGCACATCCCATATCATCTTCTCAGTTTCATTCGTCACTCTTTTAATCAATATCTTTGCATCTGAGATATAAAGCTATCAAAAATGGCCGATATTAGTGACAAAATAATATTTTTTGGGTTCGCTGAGTTTGATATTTCCAAGTCTATAAAAGCGAAATAGACCTTCTGACTTCTAGCCAAGAATTTTTCGACTATACCTCGTAATGAAAAGACCTGAACCATACATCTCCTTCTCCTACACGATACTTACGCACTTTTTTTTTGTATTTTAAAAAAAAAATTTATAATTTTAATAAATACTTGTTTAACAACATGTTTTATTTACCTATATTTTATTTTCACGTCTCCGTTTAGTTTATTTCAATTGGTAATTTTTCTTTTATGCATTTATTCACTCAGTGCCCGTGGGCAACTTTTGACTATTAAAAGAGGCCCATGGGCCAAAGGAGTTTGGGAACCTCTGGTCTCGTTTAAATTGGCAACAGCATAAATACGTACGGCAGCGTTACGATTCAAAAATTAGAATGCCCATTTAAAATTAAAACATAACTTTTATAATTTATTACGTTCGAACAGGTACATTTCTTCAATAAATAATGAGGCGACACGAAATATATTTAGCTCACTTATTTATAAAATAGGTATATTTTATATTTATGTTATACCTACAATCAGCCACGGATCTTAGGGGGAGGGGGGCAAACCGAGGCAGCTGTCCCGAGTGGGGCAGTTTCAGAAGGCGAAAAATCATAATAAATGTAAAAAAAATGTTTTACAAAGCGTCTAGCATCCAGCGCACGTTGTTTTATCGATTATTCATTTGATTTTAAAACGCCCAGTTGGATTAATGAACGTATCCCAAGTCGATTTTACACGAGCTAAGCCTAATAAACCCGAACGGTCGAACGTTAAGCATTTTTCCATATTTCTTGGTCAACTCTCACTGATATCTTCTCTAACATTTATTATTAATTGTTGCACTTTATCCATAATGTGTTCTCTTTTAATATATTTCTCTTTATAATAATAATAAACTTAATTTTATTCACTACCTTCTGGGGGTGATATCTAGGAAGGGGCTGGGCTAAGTAAATTTTGTTGAAATAAAGATCCATCATAATTTTATACGGGCAATCACCTTACCCTGTATATTCAGATTTAGTATTACAGCAGCGTAGTCCTTGATTTCTTGATCAGAACGAATAGTTAAATTAAGTTAGGTATCATGTGAGTGGGGGGTAGGTCCACTGCGAATATTAGTAGGTCTATTGTGGCTCACCCCTAGAGGTTACAGTTCACCGCACAATCCAGTCTTCTCACGAAGTTCATGGTGGTGCCCAGGTACCCACAGCAAGGTCACTCTGTTGTTTTCACCAAGGTACTCCAGAGATTCGATGCAATTCTATACAAGTGTAGAATTTATCTTGTTGGTGCTCAGTGCTCTTAAAGCAGCCTAGCTGTATGATATTATACTTATGTTTTTGTTTGCTGGAGGTCTGTTAGTCAGCTCTCTTGCACACAATTCGATAGCGAAGACTTCATACTAAAAGATTTTAGCATACTTGCCAAGACTGGTAGATATTTTAATCCTTGGTTTCCTGCTGAAAACACCGGCCCCAACTCCATCTGGGATTTTTAAGCCATCCGTGTACATTACGTATTCAGTCTCTGGGAAGAGGATATCTCTCCATACCCATTCATCTTTCTTTAAAAAGAGGACTTTGAAAGACTTTTCTACGTGTATTTTAGTGACTAGCATGTCGGGAACCACACCGAGAATTTGTCATTAATTTGCCTTTCCAGAGACAGGAATCTGTAGGAGACTATTCTGGCCTGCCTTTCTAAAAGAATATCTGGGAAGGAAGATTTAGGAGGTGTTCCATCGCTGCCGTTGGTGTGCTGGACATAGCTCCAGTTATGACCAGGCATGCCAGCCGCTGAAGGCCAGCAAGCTTTGCTCTAGCTGCCTGTTGTAACCCTTTGGTCCACCAGACTACTGAAACATACGTGACCATAGATATTATTTTTGTTTGATAAATCCAGTAAATCTATTTGGGGTTTATTCCCCAAGATTTGCCACATAATCTTCTGAGATTCCAGGGAGAAAACCTGGCTTTGTTTATTGTTTTTTTCCAGGTGGGCGTTCCAGGTGGGTCTTTTATCCAGAACTACAACCAGGTATTTCACTTCCGCCGCAAATGGAAGGCTCTCTACGTATAGAACAGTTTTCCAGGGGTTAATTGGCATCTGTTTCCTCTCGCACCATCTGTATACTGTGTTGAGGGTTTCTTGGAGGACGTTTAAAATCGTCGCTTCAAATTTCCCTCTAAAACCCTTTGTGGACACCCCTTCGCCGCCCTGAACCTACCCGACTCTCCATGTAGAGATGATATTACATATCGGTTTTCGATCATGCTTTTGATCCAGTTACAAATTTGACTGACGATTCCTCTATCCCTATTTGATGTATAGAGTGACTGTGGCAGGGCATTAATAAACGCTCCTGTTATATTTAGAAAAGCTGCCAACGCAATTTCCTTATGTTTAAGGGAATGGCTGATCTTTCCTACTAGATTATTTAGTGCTAAATCCGTAGATTTTCCAGTTTGGTAGGCATATTAATGGGGGTTTAAGATTTGTTCCATAAGATTCCCCTCTCTGATATGTCTATTAATAATTCTTTCCAGAGTTTTCATTAAGAATGTGGTAAGGCAGATCTGCCGGAAGGATTTAGGTAGGGAATGGTTCACCGTACCCGTTTTACGTATATAAACAACTCTCGCCGTTGACCAGCCCAGCGGAATATAACTCCACGCTAGACTCGATCTGAATGGTTTAACCAGAAGAGGTAGTAAAATTACGGTGCCCTTCTGAACGAGGGCAGAGAAAACACCATCCTCCCCTGGAGACTTGTATGGGAAGAAATAGTTCACCGCCCATTGTACTGATGCTGGGGTGATCACTTTTGAAACATTTCTCCAGTCCTCCCTTTTAGGTCGTGATGTCGATCCCATTGGAAGCGGAATTTGTTTCCGGTCCCACAGAAGCAGACTGTCAGGAAAGTAGGTCTGCAAGAGAGTCTCTAAAGTTTGCCTACCAGAAAAAAGCCATCTGGTCGTTTTATCGAGCCGATTTTTTGCGTCGGATCTCTGGCGAGAGGCTTGTGGATTTTTGTGCTGGCAGGAAGATCTGACAGAACCTCCTCCAGGTGATCAAAACGTAAAGTCTAATTTAAATACGTCGTTTCTTGTAGCACTGTCATATTTTTACCTCGTACACTATGGTCATTAGAATTATTTTAGTTTTAAAGGGATCGCGTAATCAAGAAGGTTGAAAAACATTACTCTTAGTTATGACCCGTATGACCAAAATGAAACCCATATGCACGTCGTTTTTAAACATTAAGACCTTGCATTCATGGATTGCCCATAATAAAAAAGCCGACGAATTTAATGGTTTATTGATAGTTAATTAAAAAAATTATTTTATCGCCTGTAAAACGGCACCTCAATGTACCAGTATCGCTCCACACTGCTTCGTTATTATTTAAGGAGATGTATATGAGTTTCGGATTTGAAGGAAATGGAGAAATATCTCTCCCGACGAATGTATTCTGATATTACATCGAATCAGATGGAATCGGAATCGATAGGCACTGGATCATGTGGGATTTGAAAATGACGGCTACGCTGTGCGTATACGCATTATGTGGTTATTTTTAGATCACGAAATACAGCTGCGACAACATAGACTAGAAAAAAAGTTTTGATTATATCAAAACGGATTCTTGACAATTTTACAATTCCAGCAATTCATTCGTCACTCACTTTGAAAAATATTTGCTATTTCGCTACAGTGAAGTTTAAAGTTAAAACTTTTAACACATCGACATGAAAATAATCTAATGATATTCCACTAAATTTTTTACACAATTGAGGTTAATTAATAAATAAAAGTTAATTTTAGTCAAAATTAATGGCACAACTAGCGAAAAAATTCCTGTAAAAAGTGGTATTCGACAAGAAGATTCCCTTAGCCCTTATTGTTTAAAATCGTTATGGACGAAATAATAAAAAGCACTCGTAATCTAAAAGGGTATAAAATGGGGAACAAAGACGTCAAAATCCTATGCTATGCCGATGATGCTGTTCTGATTGCAGAAAACGAAGATGACCTACAGAGATTACTATTAAAATTCAACACAACGGCAAAAAGTCTAAATATGAAGAAATCTGCAGCAAAGACGAAATGCATGACCACCTCAAAAACACCTATCAGATGCAAACTGGTTGTGGATGATAAAATTATACAACAGGGGATGAAATTCAAAATACCTAATATATCTAAAGCCTTTGACCGCGTTTGGCATCAGGCATTGTTAAGTAAATTATCTGCCTACGGTCTGCCAACCAAACTGCGCCAATGGCTCTTGAGCTTCATGCAAGATCGCACCTTACAAGTGGCAGTTGACGGTATTTCTTCTGATGCGTTTAAAAATAATGCCGGGGTCCCCTAGGGTTCCATCCTGTCCCCCACCTTATTTCTTTTACACATCAACGACCTCTTGAAAACCACCACGAACCCCATTTACAGTTTCGCAGTCGATAGCACACTTGTCTTAACTTTCACATACTATCGATCACTTTCGGTAAAGTATACAAATAGACTCAGACAGGAACAGGTTGATTCCATCAATAGAGATCTTAAAGCAATCGTTGAGTGGGGAACCAACAATCTTGTTCAGTTTAACGCACAAAAAACACAAAATGCCACGTTTTCCAAGAAAGTGAATTCCTCAAATCATCTCATCACATTGTCCGGAAATACCCTTGAACCAAGTCCCTTCATCTCGATTTTGGGAGTCCAATAATATGTCTTGGCATATGTTGCTAATATCGCAAAGTCGGCAAGCCAGAGGCTAGGTTTTCTGTGGAAAGCCAGAAAGTTTTTTACTCCTGATCAACTGTTGACGACGTACAAGGCTCAAATCCGAACTCTACTGGAGTATTGCTCGCACATTTGGGGTTCAGCACCAAGGCATTCTCTTCGTCTTCTAGATTCCATTCAGAAAAGAGCCATTCGCTTGATAAACAGCTCAACCCTCACAGATACCCTTCACCCTCTAAAACATAGAAGAAGAGTTGCAGACCAGTCATTGCTCATATTTCCATGGCAGATGCTCCAGATAAATAAAAACTCTTGTACCACCATTGGCCACATTCGGCCGAAGAACTCGGCACGCTGATCAGTGTCACCCATTTACTCTCAAGATTGACACTACTAGGACCAATCTTCATCAAGAATCCTTTTTTTACAGGGCTGCTACGGAATGGAATAAGCTTCCATAATCAGTTTTTCCAGAGAACTAAAAAACCTAAGCATAGAACATAGAATTACAATTAAAAAAGGAGTAAGACAAGGATGCATTTTATCACCAATGCTATTCAATCTGTACGTAGAAAAAGCCTTTCAGGAAGCACTTGCGACAATGCCATAAATGATGCAAGCAATGTGTTGGGTCTAAAAATAAATGCCGCTAAGACCAAGTTTATGACAATTTCAAAGAACGTCCTGCCGAATTTCAGATTAACCATCAATGGTATTAACCACATAGAACAAGTACGGAAATACGGAAATTTAAATACCTAGGCTGCTACTTAAATGATAAGTGGGTCCTTTGGGAGTATTTCCGTCCTTTAGGAGTATTTCCGTCTTTTTGGGAGTATTTCCGTCCAATTGGAAAATTGCAAGAGTACAGCCAGTCCCTAAAAAAGGCAAAAAGACCCTACCTAGCAACTACAGACCTATCGCACTGCTATCTATTATGCGATGCTCTTCTGAAATATCAACAATCGTTCCTCCTTTGGCAGTCTCTTCGAGATTAACCCGTCAAGTTCAGTCTTCACACCCCTTCGTGGTCACTTTGGAGACCTGCAGAACATCACTTTCCAAAGACTCATTCATCCAACGAATTGCGAGGCTTTGGAACTCATTGCCTAGGGAGGTGTTCCCCGAGGCATACAACCTCCAGAAATTTAAGAAGAACACCAACTCCTACCTTCTTTCCCTTGGTTCCCACGATGTTCTCTGAACATTACAGGATATCCCTTTTCGTGGGAACCAGAACATAAAAAAGAAAAAAAAAATATAGCCACTTTACCACTTTTTTTAGTTAAAAAATATTTAAATATTTGAGCATCCAAGTAGTAAATTAATTACATAATAAAATAATAAGCCATTTCTTCTTCTTGAAGTGCCTATTCGGTCCAAATGTTGGCAATCATTTTGGCTATCATTATCTTGTTTGCTGCGGCACGGAATAGCCCGGTCTTGGTAGTAGAGAACCACGTTCTCAGGTTCTTTAGCCACGAGATACGTCTTCTTCCCGGTCCTCTCTTTCCCAATATCTTGCCTTGGAGAATCCGTTGTGGAATTTCGTATCGACGAAGATATTATAGTTTACTGGTCTTTACAATATCCATGACTCCTAACTTCTTGTTCATTTTTGTTAGCACTGATTGGTTGGTCACATGGTCTGTCCATGGGATCTTTAGAATTCTGCGGTACAGCCACATTTCAAAGAATTGTAGTTTTTTTGTGGTAGCCACCGTCAACGTCCATGTTTCTACTCCATACAGCAACACAGAGAAGACGTAGCATCGAAGAAGCCTTATTTTGGTGTTCATTTGTAAATTTTTGTTTTTGAAGAGTGATGCCATTTTTAGAAATATTGTTCTCGCTTTCTCTATACGGCAGCGAATTTCTTGTGAGTGATCCCGCTGCTTATTTATCATGGTCCCTAGGTATTCATATTGTTGCATTCTTTTGATGTTTTCATTATTTTCTGTCAGTTGTACATTATTGATAGGGGATTTGCTAATGACCATATATTTAGTTTTATTAATGTTAAGATCAAACCCATATTGGTGCTAGTTTCAGTTATTCGCGTCATGAGATATTGAAGGTCTTCTGGATTATCTGCGACAGTGTCGTCGGCATATCTAATGTAATTCACTCTCTCTCCATTAACGAGTATTCCTGCTTCGATCTCCTCCAGTGCTTCCTTGAAGATTTGTTCGGAGTATATATTAAATAGTGGGAGGGGGGAAAATACACCCTTGTTTAACACCCCGTTATATTGATATGGTATCTGTAAGTTCTCCTTCCACTCTAGCAAATGCCGTTTGTTGCCAATACAAGTTGGTGATTATTCCCTGGTCCTTCTCATCTAGGCCTGGTTGTTCTATTATTTCTATTAATTTCTGATGTTGGACTCTATCAAATGCTTTCTGATATTCAATAAAGCATATGTATACATCACAGTTAACACTTCTGCACCGTTGGATTAAAACTTGTATAGAAAATAGGGCTTCTCTGGTTCCCTGGGCATCTCGGAAACCGAATTGGGTTTCAGATATCTGCTCTTAATATAATCTGTATAGTCTTCTGTGGATGACTTTGAGGAATATTTTCAGGAAGTGGCTCATGAGACTGATTGTACGGTATTCGTTCCATTTTCTAGCTCCTGCTTTCTTAGGTAACGTAATAAATTCTGATATTAATCAGTCTTGTGGTATTTTACCAGTATTATATATATGGTTAAATAAATTGGTTATCCATTGAAGTCCGTCTCTGCCCAGGAGTTTAAAAATTTCTGCCTGCGTTTCATCAGGTCCGGCAGCCTTTTCATCTTTCATATGTTTAATGGCGTTTTCAACTTCATCTATGGTAATGCTGGGTCCCGTGAGATATTCTGCCATTTCTGGCGGATCGGGTCTGTCGTCTCTAAACAATTTTTTTATATAATCTTGCCATAATCTCATTTTCTCTTTCTTTCCAATAATAATGTTTCCTTGTGCCATTTGCATACATAATATTTTCCCAAACAAAACAAAAATGTTTTGTAGGTGCCACACGCTTTATAGGATCCCATAAGTACTCTGATTTTATGCCAGAAAAATGTCACAACTATATTAAAATTTGTGATTTGCATTTCGATATAGACAGTTTTGCCAACTCTTCTAGAAGTCGTATCTATAATTATGCTGTTTCCTTTTTGAGGTTAACGATCGATTCAGTTGGAAGAGGTAAATTTTAAAATGTATTTTAATAATATTTACGAAAATATTACTTACACATTTATAGACGACATTCACAGATGTGCATGGTGGTATCAAACACTAAAACACATCATTTTTATGTGGAAAAAAACGTAAGAACCAAAATAATGTCTGTGTTTAAACCACGTTCCTTCACTACGCTGATTACTCTGAGCACAAAGCTAAGTAAAGCAACAGCTAAAATATCAATAAATTATTCTTTAAATATTCATTTAAAAGGCAGTGCCGTTATGCAGGGTGATTCAATAAGAATGTCCAATCTCTGAATTGTAGATTCTACAAATCTGGGTGTCACATTGGACAAGAAACTTAATTGGAGAAGCCACATCGATAAGCAGGTCCGAAAAGCAACTGCCACTTTCTGGTTTTGCAGGAGATTGTTTGATAAAACGTGTGGCCTAAAACCCATCGTGGTAAGATGGATTTATTCAGCCGTCTTGGTCCCATTAACCGCCAACGCATCAGTTGATTGGTGGACAGCCCTCTAAAGGCAAATTAACGTCAAATACCTAGATAAGGACTATAGACTAGCGTTGCTAGGCATAACGGAAGCAAGTGCTCGTCTTGTACGCAGATGGGTACAAATCACAATTGGAAACGGGAGCAGTATTTTGGAGTGATTGGCCAAGAACAGAGGTGACTCTAAGACTCGGCCAGACGGCCACTATATTTCAAGCAGAGATTTATGCGATTTGGGCTTGTACAAGGTACATAATTGACCTAAGGTAAAGAAACAAACACATATACATCTGTAGCAACAGTTGCTTGGCTCTAAAGTCGCTCATGACAATGATCACCACCTCTAAAATGATACATGACTGCATTGAGCTTTTGAACAGCTAGCGACATTTAACTACGTCAAACTGATTTGGGTCCGTGGGCACCGCGGTATTCAGGGCAATGAAAGGGCGAAAAGTGAAGCCACAAGTACGCTCACTGTATCTAATGGCTTCATCAAAGGTCTAATGGAAAGGAAATTTAAAGACATAGTTATTAAAAGGTGGTGTAGTGAGGTACATTGATGGATCCAAGATGGATAAAAGGGTTGGAGTTGGCTTTATAAGGCTGAATTTAAGGCTCTCAAAACCCCCTTGGTAACACCCCAACCATCTTTCAAGAAGAATTACATGCCATAGAGATATGTGCCCAGGAGTGCATCGAAAGAAACACCCGAAGGGCAGAAATCTATATTTTATCAGATAGCCAAGCACCACTAATAGCTCTAAAGTCATACACTTGTGGGTCTAAGCTGACTCGGGACTGTAAACAGTCCCTGAGACAACTGGCAGCGAACAATCAGGTTACTCTGATGTGGGTTCCAGGTCACAAGAGAGTTAAGTCAACGAAGAAGCAGATTGCCTTGCCAAAGAAGGTGCAAATACACAATTTTCCGCCCCAGAACCCTTCTGTGGACTATCCAAAGCCCACCTGAAAGAAGAGGTTCGACGCTGGGAAACAGATGAAATGAAGCCTCACTGACATAAAGTGCCAGGTCAAAGACAAGCAAAAAGGCTAGTAAGCATTTCTTTAAGAAAAGCTTCTTGAGTTAGACAAGAAAGATTTGAAACTGGTGACGGGGCTCCTCACTGAACACTGCTTTCTGAGGTATCACCTTAAAAAGATGGGCAAAACAGAGAGTGATAGTTGCCGCTACTGCGAGAACTTCGCTGAAACTGCAGAACATTTTCTTTGCGAATGCCCAGCGCTTAAGGGCTTAAGTTACTGGAAGTGGCTTCCTAAAGCCCTTCGATGTCGAAAACTTAGCCCCCATGAAACTGATAAACTTTGCTCTAAGTCTCGGAATCCCGGGCCTCGAATAGATTAAGGGTTATGCACAAAAGATCTGATAGGTCGAGGTGCTTGCGAGATTGCATAGCCTTCACGACCCCTCCTACAATCTACATCTGGCTTTAAACCATCGGTATGCGACAAACCAAAGCCCTTTTTAGATGGCCCTCTAAAGAACTAGGTAGTGGACTAATCAGTCGCGAGAGAAATCAGTTGAGACCAATTATATATATATATATATATATATATATATAACGGATTGTTTACAGCTGTTGCCGTCTCTCCGTCCCCAATCTCCATCTTGCTCTGTTAAAAACCTCGTTTTCTTCCAAACCTCTTTTTGCCATTGCCTCGTCTATATCGTCTTTCCAACTTCTCCGTGGTCGTCCCCTTTTCCTTCGTTCTGGTGGTATCCATTCCAGTACCTTCCTATAGTCCGTTCATAATTTGTCGATAGCACAAAATGTGCGTCCAAGTCATAAAACGGCCGTAATAGTCGTAAAATCATAGGCGGAGGTTCCTGAGGTGTTTATTCATGTCTGTACACAATTTGTTGATAGCTCACTGCAAGTTTGACCCTCATTAGGTTTAGTACGTTTTTGATCGCATTTAATTTACGGCTCGTTGGTGTTTCGGCGTCTACGGCAGTAATTAACGTCTCTAATATTTATTTTGCGAATTTTGTGCAGTGCGTGAGTAACTTTTTTTCATATTCCTACAAACATATACGTACCTTTCGTTCCTGCTTGTTTTGTTTGATTGCTTGCGATGGCTTCGTCATCATCATCAACATCATCAAGTTTTACACCGGTACTGTTGCGTACAGTCAGTAAGTCTGTCTATTCACCAAGAGAGAAGACTATTGTTTTGAACGTTCACGATGCTCTGCTTTCTCAGAATTCCACAAACACTGTTCAGAACATAATCAAGAGTTGTGCCCACATGACGGGCGTAGGGGAGTCAACAATATATAGGTTCCTATCAGAAAGAAAAAAACAAGGTATAGCTAACCCAAATACAAACGAATACTTAAAGAGGGGGAGAAAACCTATTGAAATTGATGAATTTGCCAAAAATGGTATTCGAAGGAAAATTCACGAATTTTTTTACAAAAAAGAAATACCCAACTTAAACAAAATTTTACAAGAAGTTAGAGACGACCCGGATTTGCCTCATGTCGGACGAACCAAATTGTGGCAAGTTTTAAAAGAATTAAATTTCCGGTGGGAGAAATCAGACCGAAAATCACTTTTGATTGACCGGGAAGAGATAATATGTTGGAGAAGAAAGTATCTAAGATCTATACGAAAATTTCGGGCTGAAGGAAAGCCAATTTACTATCAGGACGAAACGTGGGTAAACGCAGGTCATACTCTCACAAAAATTTGGTCAGATAAAAATATATCAAGCTCCAGGCAAGCCTTTATGGAAGGTTGGTCTACTGGTATTTCCCCACCCTCTGGTAAAGGCAGTAGATTAATAGTTTCTCACATTGGCAGTGAAAAAGGATTTGCTAAGCATGGTTTGTTGGAATTTCAATCCAAAAGCACAAAAGACTATCACGAGGAGATGACAGCTGATGTTTTCGAAGAGTATTTTGAGCAGATGATTGAACATATACCACCAAACTCAATTATAGTATTAGATAATGCACATTATCATTCACGACTAGTAGAAAGACTTCCAACGACTGCGTGGAAGAAACAGGATATCATTGAATGGCTGCGGAATAAGTCCCTGCCTTACAAAGATGGAATGGTTAAAGCAGAACTTTTAAAAATTGCCCGGCAACACAAATCTAAGTTCAAGAAATACGTAGTTGACAAAATGGCGGAAAGACGAAACATCACAGTCCTTAGACCCTACCACTGCGAATTAAATCCAATTGAACTCATTTGGGCACAAATGAAAAGCTATGTGGCTAGAAAAAATACGTCATATAAAATAAAAGCTGTACGTGAATTGTTATATGAGTCTTTACAACATATTACAGAACAAAATTGGCGAGATGCAGTAAGACATGTAATAGAAGAAGAACAAAAAATGTGGGATCTTGACAATATAATTGATGCGACTGTAGAGACACAACCGCTAATTATTAACCTGCAAGACGACTCGGATTCCGAAGATGATCCTGTTTATTTTGAATTTGAATAGTTTTGTAAGTAATCGTAGTTTATATCATTTAAAAATAGGTATTAATTAAATAAATGTATCTTTTACAAATTGCAAGTAACTTTTTATTTTTAAATAAAATAAAGAAATTTTATTAAAATAAAAATACAATTTACAGTACCTACAGTTTAAGAATATTAATATATTTATTTATTTAAAGTAACGTAATGTTTTAATCATATACTCTACGACACTGGTCAGTCATTTCCACTCAAAATACCTACATAATCGGATTAAAAGTTTTATAGCTGTATTGTATTTATTCAGATACAAGGTGGGTTAGTCGAAAACATCTTAAACTGCCAGTTTTAGGTTGGTTTTTGTTATTATATCATACTACCTGTCCTCTCTGTATTTCAGTTCTCTAATGAGGGTCAAACTTGCAGTGAGCTATCAACAAATTGTGTACGGACTATAGGCCATCTGTCAGTTGTCATCCGCTTTACATGTCCGAACCAAGTTAACTGCCGCTTTTCTACATCCTCGTGTATGTTTCTGTCCATTTGCATTTCATTTCGGATAACATCATTTCTAACCCTCTCAAGTCTAGACCTACAACAGCTCCTTCTCAAGAAATCCATCTCTGTTGCCAGAAGCTTATTCTTATTAGCCTTCGTTACGTCCCATAATTCGGAGCCGTATAGGGTGACACTTTGAACTAGACTCTTGTATATGTGTTTCTTTGTAGTTTTTTTAATTTTCTTGTCCCAGAGAAGAGAGTTCAGGGTTCTAGTTACGGCTCTACCTTTGTTGATTCTATCTTGGATTTCGTTATTACTGTTACCTTTTTTATTAAAAATTATTCCGAGATATTTACTGTGTTTTACTCCTCTTATTTTTTCCGTATCCAATACAAGGTCATTTATTTGGTCATCTCCTACCACCAAGTATTCGCATTTAGATAGATTCATCTGTAGACCCGCTGCCTCATATTCTTCCTTGAGCTTTCTAATCATATAATTGAGGTCATCCTCATCTTCGGCTATTACTATCTGGTCGTCCGCGAAGAAAAGTGTGAATAGCGTATCATCCCCCACCTTTAGTCCCATGCCTTTACACTTCTTCACCCAGTTCGTGAGGGCCCTGTCCAGGTAAATTTTGAAAAGGGTAGGAGACAGACAGCAACCCTGTCTTAATCCCTTAGTTGTCTTAAAGGGGCTAGTAAGTTTGTTTCCGATTTTTATTCTTGTAGTGTTCTGTTCGTAGTATTTTTGTGTAGCATAAATCAAGACAGGATTGATCTCGAGGTTTCCCATTTCCGTCCACAACCTAGACAAAGGCATGCTATCGTAGGCTTTCTCTAAATCTATAAGAGCTACATGGGTCTCTCTATTTCTTTGCACTCTCTTCTCTAAGGCTATCTTTAGGGTGAAAGCGTTGTCTACAGTCGAACGGCCTGCTCGAAAACCCGCTTGTTCTTCTGGCTGCTTATTAATTATCGGGCTGATAACTGGTCACTGGTTCACCGCAAGGCATCTTAAGAACATGAGTATCACCCGCTCTATGTCCAAGATGCAGGGTGAAAGAAAACTTGACTCCATGTGTTGGTTAACTGTGATTTGCTTTAAAAAATCCGCAAGGACATCTTTGGGCTAGACAGATGCAACAACACCGACATCAAGAAGGTGGAAGCAAGTAGGCTGATTCGCTTTGCGCCTAAGGTCGGTCTCCTGAATCCATTCCCTTCAACATAAATTGTCCTTTGTTGGGCACGGGCACAATGGCTATATAGCCCGGCTTAATCCCAAATTTAATTAAGTATAACAAAAACATGTTTTTTTTTTAAATTTTTTCGTTAATCTTATGTTTGTGCCAAAGTGAAAAACGCAGAAAATACAGTATAATACAATGGGGGTTAAAAATACAATATCCGACTTTTAATATTATTATTTTATTATAAATAAAAATTAAATAAAATAAAAAAAAATTATTATTATTTTTAAACAAAATTGTATAATTTTGAAATACTTAAAAAGTAATTTATACTTAAAATAATTGTCCTGCTCACAATAAATATTTAATGCAATATCTGTCATTTAAATTTTACATTTCTTGTCACTGTCACACATAAAGTGTGATCTTTTGTATGATAGTAATTATTAACCAAATTAGTACTAAAACACACGGAGCGGTTTCTGGTGAGTCGGCAGCCGAAGCGGTGCATCCTTTATGGCAGTTCTATTGAATGAAACAGACGGTGCGTCAACGCGCGATTCGTAATGGCGGTGGCAGCGCGTACCCTGCTGGACAACCCTGTAGTACCCTGTACCCTGTAGTCGGCAAATCAGTACATGTTTGCTTATGGGACTAAACACACGTAAGCGGTTTTGTGGCGGTTTTTGTTATTAATAAGTGACTCGGCGTTGTCAGACCAGTATGGAAACTTTGGACGTTGAGAAATTAATCAATGAGATTCATATTAGACCAGCGATTTGGTATATGCGTTCAGAGGGAAGAGGTAACCAACGCCTTTGTTGATTGACAACAATTCTTGGAATGTTTCCCTTGACATTCTGGTAAAATTAAAGAATTTATCTGGATCTCCGTTAAGTTCGTCATACAGTGTGTAAAAAAATTCTCTATTTTTCCTCTCATTTATTATGGGATGTATCCAATAATTGAGTTTCTTTTTTTTCTTAATTTTGTTATATAATAAGCCTGCAGTTATTAGAAAAAGCAAATCATCATCACTGTCAGAAGAAGTCATACTTTATGCCAACGATGCGAACCACTCAGACACAACTAGACAACTGCGAAAGATGTCTCGATAAAAACTTGTCGGTCGTAAGCTGCGGTGACGCCTCGTGTGTTTTGAGCCGCTTCTCTGCCGAGTCGGCTCCGACTCGCCAGAAACCGCTCCGTGTGTTTTAGTACTTATATACGTGACTGATCCGGGATTCCAGTTTTTATTACATACATACATATGTATAGACACGCATTTTTCCCGTGATGGTTGGCAGATACTTACCTTTTACTTGCTACGGTTCTTACACACATCTTTCGCTTCTTTTACTTTAATAAGTGTTCTCATACACCCTCGTCGGTTGTTGGTACTCTTAACCTGGCCTTTCTTCCAAACAATGTTGATCTGATCGAGATATGTTCGCCGAGGTCGACCTCTACCGACTTGTCATTCTCACCAGCCTTATGATTCTGCTTCTTCATCCATCCTCTCCAAGTATTTGAAACATCTAAGCATTCCTTTATCTTTCTTTATAAACACATCTTATTTTACACCGCAGCTACCCTTATCTCACTATTCTTTTCTTTATCTATCAGAGTTACTCCGGCTATACTTCTCAGACTACTCATCTCCGCAGCATTAATCCTATTTTCATGATTCTTTTACCAAGATCAACATTCACTAGCATGTAGGGACCAGCACTTCTCTATGCACAGCCAGTCGTGCTTTTTTAATACGTTCTTGTTGCTCATAAAGTTATGCATGCCACCATTCATTTTTTTCCCTGCCAACACCCTTTGCTTAATGTCATAGTCATACTTTCCGACTCTCGTACAAACTCATTCACTCTTTCTTCTTCAACCAGCGTTCGAAGTATTCTTTCTATCTTTTTAAAACCCTTCTCTCCTTTCACCATACCACCATCTTGATTTCTAATTGTTTCCAATTGCGAGGTAATATGTTTACCTCTGGCTGGTTTTATGGACTTCCAGAAGAATTTAATGTTCTGAAAATCGTCATAAAATCCTCTATCAAATTCTTTCTTTCTTGCCACAACCTCTTTTGCCACACGTTTCAACCTTTTATATTCACTTCGTGCCTTATTTACAACCTCAATCGTTGCTACTTTTTATTAATTTTACAAAGCGCCAAAATTGTAAAAAATGAATGATTTTAAAATTATGGCGAATTATCCATTATTTGGTGAAGGGACAAAAACAAAAACAAAAATACTGACCAAAAAAGGTTCTTTTAAAAAAATCTTTTAAAAGATATACTTACATTCTTTCCTTCTTTTACTTACACCACACACTTCAATAGCAACGATTTCTCGAATGGCTTTCTCAAATGCTTCATCTAAACTATCTATTTACTTACGAATTCCTCTTTTACACCTTCCTCTTACAAGGAAAACATAATGTTAGAGTGATCGTTAAGGTATCTTAACTTAGTCATATTTTCCTTTTTTGACAAAAATTTTCATTAGTGTGAAGAATCGTCAATCATATTTTCATCCTTGGCGGTGCCAATATGTGTGCTGCAAAAAGTTTTTGCAGCAAACACATTTATAGTTTTTCCATTATAAAAATATTTTCTGCGGTATAATACTTTATCCAAAATGTGTCGATATGGACTACAAAATTCTTCATTCATAATATTTTATAAATATTTCTTTTGACATGTGAAATTGTTTTGTGGTGTAGATAGTAGGATACCAATTTATACCTATTTTTCTATATTATTTACTGCTTCCACTAGAATTAATCCATTTTAAACAATATTTATTTTATTCGTTAAAAAATAATTTACCCCATCTTAATCACTTGTAAAATATTTCTTTTATGCTCATTAGTAGACTTATCATTTTTAAATTTGATTTATTACGAACATTTTTAACACGCTTATATTAGTTTCACCTGTACGTTTGTATGTTTGTTTGTTACTGATTCTTTGGCCTCGATTTTTCCCTATTTTAAGCGATCAGATTTAATTTAAACTTTGCACACTTGTCAAAGACCGACGACAATTCAATAATTCGATAAAAATATCCGATTATCCTGATTACTTTCGCCAGGATTCATAAATTTCTTTAGGGATCCTTTGCATGAGAGTAAGAGAGATAGATCTAGTGCATGAACTAAGCATGCGCGCAGTTCCTTTACCGAAACAAAAATACGCGTCAGTTTTCTATTTTTAAAAATACGTAAATTACCTATTATCTAGTAGATGGTGACACTAGCAATTTGCTTTAATACAAATGGTAGTTGCATAAAAGTTTAGTGTTAATTAATTTTTTATAAACACCAATAATAAAACCAAATTTTCAATAAATAAAATTTGTTTTATCATGTTAACAATGTATATAGTGTATAACTGACTCTTTGGCCTTGATTTTGCTCTACTTTAAGTGATCAGATTTAATTTAAACTCCGCACACTTGTCAAAGACCGACGACAATTCAATAATTCGATAAAAATATCCGATTATCCTGATTACTTTCGCCAGGATTCATAAATTTCTTTAGGGATCCTTTGCATGAGAGTAAGAGAGATAGATCTAGTGCGTGAACTACGCATGCGCGCAGTCATATTATAATACACCCAATCCAATATACTGGTAAAAAAATCGAATTAAAATGCGAAAAATAAATTACAGTTTAAAAAAACTAAAAAAAAAACGCTTTTAGAGTTAATCAAAATAAAAAGTAAAAAATATTTCTTAACATAAGAATAAAATTACTGACCAGAAAATTAATGTCACTGTTATAAAGCGTGAGGTGCTTTGTATGACATTTTTAAACTAACTCTGCGTTTCGGAATGAACGCTTTTAGAACAGTGACATTAATTTTCTCGTCAGTAATTTGAGTCTAATGTTAAGAATTATTTTTACTAGATATACATTTCACCGTTAATGCGTTTTTCACTCCTCTAAGTGTACTACCAATCTAAAAGATTCAACACTGTTTTTAATTTCTTTTAAAATTTTGAAAAGATAGTAAACGCATGCGACAGTTATTTGGCACACCAACCAAAAATCTGAAACGTAAATAATTCAGCAAATATAGACAGCTATCGCATAATAAATTAGTCAAAACTTTGAATTTTGGCCAAATCTTCGGTTATCACATCGAAAAAATTGACTTTATAATTTTCGACGTTCCATAAAATAGTATACTTATTAACACTCCAATGACGTCTTTAAAAATAATTTTGATTTCGAAAAAAATTTTGGCGTATGAGAGGAAGCGATATAAGTATTGAATCAATTATTTTGTCGATGAAGTAGATTCTAATTACAATATTTCGTACACTAATTTTAGGCAAGAATTTAGCAAAAACCTTAATTTAAGTCGGTCGATTTATATTCAATATCTTAAAAAATACGTTGAAATATCTAAAGAAAAAAAAAGTTCAGATGTTTTAATGGAATGTTAAAGAAATATAATAAAATGTAAATCTCGTCACTCTAGATATGCTTCTCAAATCGTTTTAGAGAGAAAACTTTTAACTCTCTCACGATTCCTTTTAAGGACGTGTAAAAGGTCAAATTACGTAGTAGGTACATTTAATTCATTTTTGAACTTAATAAAATGTAGTAAATTGTACATACATACATATAGTCACGCCTTATTCCCGTAGGTGTAGGCAGAGACCACTTGCTACGGTTCTTACACACATCTTTTGCTTCCTCTACTTTCATTAGGGCTCTCATGCATGCTCGTCGGTTGTTGCTACTCTTGTCCTGGCCTTTCTTCAAAACAATGTTGATCTGATCGAGATATGTTCGCCGAGGTCGATTTCTACCGACTTGTCCATTCACACTCGCCTTTTAAATTTGTTTCGTCAATCTTCCTTCATCCATCCTTTCTACGTGTTCAAACTATCTAAGCATTCCTTTATCTATCTTTGTAACCACATCTTTTTTACACCACAGCGTTCTATTATCTCACTATTTTTTACTTTATCCAACCGAGTCACTCCGGCTATACTTCTCAAACTACTCATCTCCACAGCATTAATCCTATTTTCATGCTTCTTCTACCAAACCCAACATTCACTACCATACATAAGTGTAGGAACCAACACACCTCTATGCACAGCAAGACGTGCCTTTTTTGACACTTTCTGGCTGTTCATAAAGCTATGCAGTGCCCCATTCATCTGTTTTCCTGCCAACACCCTTCGCTTAATGTCACTATCATACTTTCCATCTCTCGTAAACTTTGAACCCAAGTACACAAATTCATTTACTTGTTCCACTCTTTCTCCCTCAATCGAAACAGTTTGTCATGCTTTTTACAAAAACCATTACTTTTGTTTTGTTTGCATTTATTTTTATTCCTTTGATTTTTAGGGCATCATGCATAACATTAACCATCGCCTGCAACTCCTCTTCAGATGACGCTAATATGACTTGACCATCGGCGTAAAGAAGGCATTTGACAATCAAATAATTCATTTTCAATTCATACGCACTCTATTTCAAATCATTTAAACAATCGTTTATGTATAAGTTAAACAGCCATGGCGAAGCCACACATCCCTGTCTAACACCTTTTTCGATGTTAAACCAGTCCGTGCAAGCTCCGTTTATCCTGACACAAGCAGAGGAATTCTCATAAAGTGATTTCAGTGCTCGTATTAAACTATCGCCTTCTCCTTCCTCTTCTAAATCCTGCTTGCATTTTTCTTCTTAGTTTCATTCGTTACTCTTTTAATCAATATCTTTGCATATAGTTTGCCAACTATGCTGAGTAAACTAATACCTCGGTAATTCTCTTACAGTCCTGCTGTGAACCTTTTCCTTTGTAAAGCGGCACGATAACGGCCTTGCACCAGTCAGCTGGTACGCTACCACTCCTCCAACAAATATTAAAAAGGCAGACAGCAGATTAGTTGCCACGTTTTGTCTAGCCTTCAGCATTTCAACTGTTATCCTGTCATACCCAGCAGCTTAACCCAATTTCATACTGTTCAACGCTTCCACAATTTCTGTCGTAGTAATTTTACTTTCATTGCAACTTTCACTTATGTCTCCGAATAGAGCCTGTACTTGTGTATCTTTTTTCTCAAATAAATTTTTAAACTATTCCTTCCATCTCTTTAATACGCATTCCTCTCCTTTTACCATACCACCATCTTGGTTTCTGATTCTTTCCAGTTAGGAGTTAGTATTTTTACCTCTGGCTGTTCTGATGGACTTCCAGAAGAGTTTAATATTGTTTTGAAAATCGTCAGATAACCTTCTATCAAATTCATCTTTATCACTATAAAAAATTATAAACATAAAATTTTCGTTATTTTTAAAAATAAAATCATTCTTATAAATAGTATGTATATTTTTATTTCATACGATTCCGAATTCAATATATTATTTAAAATTTTCAGAAAAAGTCCTACTTAACCACTTTTTTTTTCTTTAAACAATGGCTTCTGATCATTAATTAAGGCACAAATACCAAAAGCTATTTTATCAATACGGGGAAATAATAAATTTGGTACTTTGGACAAAAATTTTTATCCTTGACGGGGCCACAGATACAGCAATTTTTTTTTGAAGATGACATTAAATCACGTTTTAATATTTAATAAACGATCCCAACTAATTAACATGTTTGCCAATAGTTGGCGTAAAAGTCTAGAAGCATGGTCCGTTTAATGAGTTTGGTTCACTATTACTATTCTTACTCATATTTATTATTTGTCACCAAATTACTCCAATTCACACTTTTAATTATATCGAAGATCAACGAAGAAATAGAAACAATGTTTATTACAAACTTCAAAAGTCTCGATGATAAGTACTGCACGTAAAAATATACAATCGAAACTAAATGTAAAAACGCCTTTCCCTCAAAATACAAAAAAATTCCGGTCTCTGCCTTACAAAACACTAGCAGCACGTCTAAGAAACTGCCTGATCAATGGCGTTGTTGCCATTAACGTAGGTAGCTTTAATTTGCGACGTCATTAATGATCTCGTCTATTATCTACTGTTAGAGAAAGATATAAACTATAGCCATGCAGTTGAATTCAAGTTGAATCATACACGCTGACGACGTTTTATTTTGCATCGAACCCTTTATAGCTTAAAAGAAATTTGAACAGTTTAAAAAAATAAACCAGTCAAATTAACGAAAATATTTCAACAAAAAAAGACCTGTTTGGAAAGTAATTGATAAACAAATAAATTAGTTATACAAAAAAAAATATAAAGATAGCGATGTTCTCAATTTTTATGAAACTACCTGAACGTCTAGTCTTTGGAGAGTGAGTAAAAGAAAAAGGTTTTTGGAAATTTGTAAAAGATTAAACAGCTTTTGTTAGAACCCACTTACTTTTTTATTAACTAATACTGAATCTTTCTCTTTTTGTCGGTATTCAAAAATTCAACAACTATTAAAAACATCTTTTTGGTACAGGGTAAACGTCTAATTTGATTGGCCTATAAAATCGCTCTACAGAATGAGTCACTCTTCACAATTGTGAGATTCAACTATAAGTCTCTTCAATCGCGAATGAGTTGACATCGAGTTGAAATTTAATGCTTCCCAAATTGATACAAAATTTGGCTAAAATATCTTCTTTTTGGAAGTTCACTTTTAGCATTAAGCTACTTCCAGCGTGGACCCACTTTTCTCGACAGACTTTAATATTTTTTTTTACAACTTATGTCTAATGTTTGCTATCTAATTTCGATACTTCAAAATTTTTGACCGTCTTGAACGCGAAATATTTGATGACAAAGTTCACATTTTTTAAGGTCAATTTTCGTACAATGGATGTAAAATTTCAAGCCTACCAAACTATTTGCTAATATTTTAAAACAATTACCCGATATAATTATAATAAAAAACTTCTTTTTCTTCTTCTACTTGTAAGAGATCTAGATGATAGTTATTAACGGAGAAGTTATAAAAAATATGCGATATGCTGATGACACCGTCTTGAACGAGCAGTCAAAAAAACATACAACATCTTCTAGAGAAATTAAATGATCGATGTAACGAATACGGTCTAAAGATAAATCTTAAAAAAACCAAGTTAATGGTAGTTACAAAGTTCCCCCAAAATCACAACCATGTAAACGTGTCAGTAGCAGACATCTTAATAGAGAATACAAATACCTGGGAGCCTGGATAGAACAATCAGGTGACCAAACAAGAGAAATAAGAACGAGAATAGAGATAGCCAGGTCAACATTTACGAAAATGAAAAAGTTGTTCACCAGTCGAGATATCAAGATTGGACTTAGGATGAGGATGCTGCGTTGTTACGTGTTTTCCGCGCTTTTGTATGGAGTGGAGGCATGGACTTTCAAGAAGAATCACACAGACAAACTAAAAGCTTTCAAAATGTGATGCTACCGTAGAATGTGGCGTATTCCCTGAACAGAGAAGATCTCTAATATGGAAGTCCTAAATCGGTTGAATAAGAAATGTGAAGTCATTAACACCATAAAAAAGAAAAAGCTTTAATATCTAAGTCATATACTAAGAGGACCCAAATACGCAATTTTTCAGCTGATAGTTCAGGGAAAGATTGGTGGAAGGAGGAATATTGGAAGACGCCGTGTGTCTTAGCTTAAAAACTTAAGGGACTGGTTTAATTGTAGCAATATTGAACTCTTCCGAGCTGCAGTCAATAAGGTCCGGATAGCTGTGATGATAGCAAACCTCCGATGGTGGTCTTCCGGGTGGACGGTTTCCTGCTGGTTTTCCCTCTGGTGGTATGCGTGGTAGTCTATCGTCGGTTATTCTATACGTGTGTATACCATTCTCTTCTTCTCTGCCTTCCCCATCTCACCACATCCTGTACGTCGCATTGGGCTCTAATGTCAGTGTTTCTTACGTGATCTCTTCTTGTTTTCCCGGCTATTGTTCTCAGTACTGACATTTCAGCGACTCGTAGCATCCTTTTGGTCTTGTTGGTATCCTCTCTCGCTTCTATACCATATGTCATTATTGGCCCGACGCATGTCTTATATATTTTGATTTTAATCTTCTTTCGCATGTAAGGATTAGCCCATACAGTTTCCCTTAGACAGCCTAATATTATGGCTGATTTGTAAATTTGGTTTTTTAGGTCCTTTACCGGGTCGTGAGCGATGGACATATCTATACCCAGGTATCTAAATTGCATGACCTGCTCTATGGGTTTATTATCTATTACCAGCTTGCATCTCATTGGTTCCTTAGCAATGGGCATGGTTTTCGTTTTACCTATGGATACATCCATATTGAGTTGCTGACTGATCTGGTAGAACTTAAATAACTGTCCCTGTAGGTCATTCTCACTTTCTGCGAATATTGCAGCGTCGCCGGCATAGCGGACCATGCTGATAGCCCGATTGTTCATTCTATATCCCGAATAAAAAACTAAGATAATATACAACAATATTTTTTTTAATATATCAAATAATAGAACGTAACGTAAAGATATAACAAAATTATTATTTATTTACTTACTTCAACCAGCTGATTTATTAGTAAGGAGTACTCTGGCAACATTGTGCGAATCGAATCGAATATCTAGTGTTTATACTTAGAAAATTTTTTGTTTTTACATGAATGAAATTAATAATAAATAAAGGAGAAATTTATTTTTATATCCAAGATAAAAAAAATAAAAAGGTATCAGTATATTTATATTAGAATAAACATTTCTTTTAATTTCTTAAATAATAAATTAACAATTATATAGAATCATGTAATATTCTTAATATAAAGCGTAATCAAATGAAATAATTTAATAAATGTTTTGTCTCAAAAAAGTAATCAGTTGGTCAATTATTCGTGTTGTTTCGGTAATTCTTGGTTTACCATTATCCATTATATTGGACATCAATTGCACGATGCCTACTTCTCCCTTCCCATCGAACGTGGGTAATTCCTTCAATAGCCATTTCTTTAGAATTTCATTTTTCAAAATTGCTTTCAACGGCTTTAAATGATTTTAGGCTGATCTAATTTTCTTTTAAGTTGTAATGAAGATTTTCACGATTTAGTGTTATTGTAAATATCATTAATATTTTGTGTTTTAATTGTTTGTTCATTTTTTATTTACTATGAATTATTCGTAAAATATAAAACGCGATGTAAAAAATATATAAACTAGGATAATATAAATAAAACATAAAGCATCCAGAGCAACGTTGCAAAATCACCGAAAATAAATATATTTGATGGTATATGTAAGTATCTGTGTGTCGATAATTCTAATTTATAACAACAGGAAATGCTCGGATTATACTATAGCACGCTGGAACTACTTTAACGTAACACAATTGGAAGCTAATTGCTCAAAACAACGGAAGAGCTTAAATTTACAAAATCACCACATGCTAACAGCGTGTATACAAAAAAAGGCGGAAAATACACTTACTATGTTCAAATACTTTAGCGACCACACTCTGATTGATAGAACGAGTGCTAGGGGGCGTTTACTGTGATAGTTATGCAACACTTTTTACACTGCCGCATATAGGTCATCCAACTCTCAATATTTTCCCGTCATGGCGTAAATAACCCTATAATGCATCATAGGAGCCGAAGGTTGACGGATCATGCTAGACTAAATAATTCACGTGCCATGTCCTCCTAAGACGTCGGCGATCATCATTATGATTTTTATTTTATTAGCAGCGGCACGAAACAGGCTTGTAGAGTTAACACCATACCACTCTCTCAGGTTTTTCAGCCAGGACGTGCGTCTTCTTCCTGGATTGGATTTTGCCTTGCATGATATTCTGTAAAATGCGGTACTTTTCCCCTCTCATAACATGTCCAAAATATTCCAACTTGGGTTTCTTGATAGTAAACATGACTTCTAGTTGCATCTGGAGGCAGGCAAGCACCTCGGTGTTTCGGACTCTGTCTACCTATGATATTCGTAGCAGGCGACGGTAGCACCACATCTCGAAGGCTTCTATTCGGTTACACATTGCCTTTGTTAAAGTCCACCCTTCCATTCCATAGTATAGAATTGGAAATACGTAGCACCGTAGTTAACGAATACGAAGGGGTATTGACAAGTGTCGAGATGTAAGAACCTTCTTCATGTTGCTAAATGCTGCCGTAGCCTGCTCGATGTGGGACCTTATTTTCTGCGTGCTATCCCACTTACTGTTCAATAAGCATCCCATATATCTGAAGCTGAAGACTTGCTGAATCTGTTGGTTGCCTGTACTCAGGTTTGCTAAAAGCTCACCATTTTTGCTAATAACCATGGCTTTGGTTTTGCCAATATTTAATTTGAGCCCTCTTTCTTCGCTTTTAGCCACACCCTTGCCTCACACCTCGTTGAATGGTAAGGTACTAGGTAGTCATATCCGTATAATGATGCTGCACTGCAAATGAATGGTCAAAACATTGAAAGGGTTCCATGTTTCAAATATCTTGGTTGTTACATTACAGAGCATCTCGACCCAGATAAACAAGTGAAGTGCAGGATCGAGTCAGCTCGCGCAACTTTTCAAAAAATGAGATCGCTCTTCTGCAATAATAATCTAAATTTAAAGCTCCGCCAGAAAATGATCAAGTGCTACATATGGTCTATACTGTTGTATGGGGCAGAGATTTGGTCCTTAAAAGCAGCAACCATTAACGTCTTGAAGCATTTGAAATGTGACTTCTTCCTCTTCTTAACGTGCCGTCTTCACTGAAGGTTGGCTACAATTTCGGCAAATCTCTCTCTGTCCTGTGCTGTTTTTGGTAGTGACTCCATTATCAGTTGTAGGAACTCGTATCTCTTGCCTCTGTATATGTGTCCCAGATAGCTTGTCTTGCGTCTTTTGACCCTTCCCAAGATTTCTTTGTTCACTTTCATCCTTCCTAGAACGGTTTCATTGAAGACATGCTCTGTCCATGATAGTTTGAGCATTCTACGCATTACCCACATTTCGAAGGCTTCTATTCTACGCATCGATCGTATTCCCATCGTACATGATTCGCTACCATATAAGAGGATTGAGAAGATATAAACTTTTACGAATCTGTATCTGGTGTTTAGCGATAATGTAGGGTTTGTTAAGTCTCTTCGTTTTAAGGAATGCGCTTCTTGCGTTTTCTATACGGCATTTGATTTCTGTTTCCGGGTTTAAATCTCGTGTTATCCAGCATCCCAGATATTTGAACTTGTCGACCTGCTCTATTCGTTTGTTCTGTGTGTTTATATAGGTGTTCACATTTGCCTTTTTGAAAATAGGCATTGTTTTTGTTTTTTCTGTATTTATTTTGAGTCCGAAAGTGTTGCCTTCCCTTACTACTGCGTCAATAAGGTTTTGAAGTCCTTCTTGACTATTGGCTATTATTACTGTGTCGTCTGCATACCGTATGTTATTCACGAGTCTTCCGTTCACTTTTATGTGAAATGTGGCTACATAGACGTATGCTCCGAATCCCATGGGTAGCCAAGCAGACAAATGAAGCGGTTTTAAATGGAGCAAACGCCTTCTGCGAATAATAGTTAAATGCCGAAAGCTGTCCCATCTAGATCACATACTAAGGGGTGATCGTTACCGTATCCTTCTAATTATAATGAAGGGCAAGATAGAAGGCCCTAGAGGAGTCGGTAGAAGACAAACCTCGTGGACCGGAATTCGAAGCGCAGAACAACTCTTTAGAATCGCCGAAGACAAAGCACAGCTCGCCATTGTGATTGCCAACATCAAGAGGACCTTATATGGCACCAAAAGAAGAATAAATAAATAAGGATATAATAAATAAGTGTTTACGACAAATTTGTTAATTGGAAAGAATCCGAAGGAACTACATCATGGTCTGAAGAAGTATTATTGAGTTATTTCGTGGATCAAGCTGCAAAATGTGCACCGCATGTTTAATAATAAATAAACCACTAATTTTTGTACCTATAGTTATGAATTTTCTTAATAAATATTAATTTCGCATGATTAATTTTCGTTATTAGTCAGAAATTGCTAAGTATACAATATAACTCCCATTTTTAATGCAGATTATATAAAAATTTAGTGTGTGACGCGGGATGAAACCCAATTTAAGACGTCGGGTTATGCAAGCCTTCGCTTCGCTCGGGTAGGCAACTTCACCCTAGTGACATAAGTCACCCTAGTCACATAAACAGCTCAGAATAATCTAATTTTTTATTGTAGCTCGAAAAAATATTATGTTGATTTTGAAAGTGAAGAAGTCGAAACGTAATCTGGGAAATTTCGGTCAAGGTTAAAAACAGGCTTTATTAAAATCCTAATAATATGGTGGAAGCACACAAAAGAGGCCTGAATAAGATCGAAATCACGTAACTGCTCACTTTAGATCCCAGTCTAAATACTATTATGCGCAATTTAAATGGAGCTAAAGAGGTTGCGTACACTGAGAAAAACAAATTGTTTACGGTCTTAAAAAAATTTTCGTACGAAGAAAAGTAAGTATTTATAAAAATATATTTTATTAAATAGCTGTTATCAGATTTCACAAATTTAACAAAAAGAGAATTAGGAAAATACTTTTTAATTAGTAACTGTCAAAAATTACTAATAAAAATGTCAATCAGAAACAAAAATAACAAATACATTTGAGTATCTAAAACCATGTGTATTTATAAATTTTGTTAAGGTTAAATAACATCCGATACGTAGAAAATGCAAACAAGATGTAAGCGAAGTGCAAAGGGGTTTCCGTGAAGGAATGGGTACCAGGGAGGCCTTGTTCGCACTGTCTGTCCTGCTACAAAAATGCAGAGACCAGCGAAAGGAAGTGTATCTGTGCTTCATAGATTAAAATTGGGACTTTGACTGTATAGATCACACCAAACTATTAGAATTGCTGGAAAGAAGAGGTGACGATGCCCAGGATTTAAAAATCGTACAGAGTTTTTATGAACAGCAAGTAGTATCTGTTAAACTGGAAAACACCGATACAAGCACTGTACCTATAAGGTGTGGAGTCAGACAAGGGTGTGTACTTAGTCCCATGCTATTTAATATGTATTCAGAAATCACGCTCTGGACGAGGCGGAGGACGGTCTAAAAGTCAATGGAAAACTCATAAACAATCTAAGATATGACGATTATACAGTGATAATCGCAGACAGTCCTGAAGGGCTGCAACGCCTAATCAACAGCACATCGGTTTCCGTGGACGAAATGGGACTGAAGATTAATATCTCAAAAACGAAGATCATGCAAATAAGTCGCAACCCGAACAACCATTTCAACATAAATATATACGAATCACCAATAGAGAAGGTCACAAAATTTAAGTATCTGGGAAGTTGGATCAGCGAAGACCTGGATCCTGCGATAGAAATAAGATCTCGCATAGAGCAAGCGAGAGCTAACTTTATTAAAATGCGGAATCTATTAACTGACAGAACACTCAATTTAAGCATAAGATTTAACTTCGTTAGATGTGACCGATTCTGAAAAAAGGAAAGAAGACTATTACTGCAAATTATCGCCCTATTGCATTGCTCTCAGTCATATCCAAAGTTATGGAAAAAGCGGTTAACACAGAACTCATCAAATATCTGGAGAAATTTGAGATAATCCATGACAGACAATATGGATTTCGACAACTTCGGTCTACTGGAGATTTACTGGCTTATGTCACTCAGCTCTGGACAAACACTATTGAAAAGTTTGGTGAAGTCCGTGCAATAGCCTTGGATATATCTGAAGCCTTAGACCGCGTTTGGCACCAGGCATTTGTAAGTAAATTATCTGCCTACGGTCTTCCAACCAAACTGCGCCAATAACTCTTGAGCTTCATGCAAGATCGCTCCTTACATGTGGCAGTTGACGGTATTTCTTCTGATGCGTTTAAAAATAATGCCGGGGTCCCCCAGAGTTCCATCCTGTCCCCTACCTTATTTCTTTTACACATCAACGACCTCTTGAAAACCACCACGAACCCCATTTACAGTTTCGCAGACGATAGCACACTTGTCTCAACTTTCACATCCTATCGATCACTTTCGGTGAATGATACAAATAGACTCAGACAGGAACAGGTTGATTCCATCAATAGAGATCTTAAAGCATTCGTCGAGTGGGGAACCAACAATCTTGTTCAGTTCAACGCACAAAAAACACAAAGTGCCACGTTTTCCAAGAAAGTGAATTCCTCAAATCATCCCATCACAATGTCCGGAAATATCCTTGAACCAAGTCCCTCCATCTGGATTTTGGGAGTCACGGTGTCCAATAATATGTCTTGGCATGACCATGTTGCCAACATCGCAAAGTCGGCAAGCCAGAGGCTAGGTTTTCTGTGGAAAGCCAGAAAGTTTTTTACTCCTGATCAACTGTTGACGACGTACAAGGCATAAATCCGACCTCTCCTGGAGTATTTTTCGCACATTTGGGGTTCAGCACCAAGGCATTCTCTTCATCATCTAGATTCCATTCAGAAAAGAGCCATTCGCTTGATAAACAGCTCAACTCTCACAGATACCCTTCACCCTCTAGAACATAGAAGAAGAGTTGCAGACCAGTCATTGCTCTACAGATATTTCCATGACAGATGCTCCAGAGAAATAAAAACTCTTGTACCACCATTGGCCACATTCGGCCGAAGAACTCGGCATGCTGATCAGTCTCACCCATTTACTCTCAAGATTGACACTACAAGGACCAATCTTCATCAAGAATCCTTCTTTTACAGGGCTGCTACGGAATGGAATAAGCTTCCAAAATCAGTTTTTCCAGAGAACTATGACCTGCAACTTTTTAAAAAGCGTGTCCACAATCATTTTCTTTCTATAATCCCTTCCCCTTCTAATAGTCACAGTCCGGGCCGTCCGCGGCCCACACGATAGGTCTACCCTTTCTGCGACTATTTTCTTAAAAAAAAAAAATCGTATCTGTATTCCACGTTTCTGTATGGAGTCGAGGCCTGGACGCTAAAAATCAGCAGCATTAACAAGCTGGAAGCATTTGAAATGTGGTTGTACCGCAGAATGCTGCGTATTCCATGGACCGATCATACCACCAATCAAGAGGTCTTACATAGGATGAACAAGGACCGAACAATCCTCGAGACCATAAAAAAGCGAAAGACTGCTTACCTTGGCCATGTCATGAGACAGGACAAATACAGATTTCTGCAACTGATTATGGAGGGCAAGATTGAGGAAAAACGTGGTCCTTGACGTAGACAGTGCTTTTGGCTGAAAAACATAAGTGATTGGACAGGCTTACACTCAAACTCCCTGTTAAGAAGAGCCCAGGACAGAGACGAATTTGCCAGAATTTTTGCCGATCTTCATTGAATGGAGAAGGCACTTCAAGAAGAAGAATGTAACATCGAGAGTAACGGCAAGCCTATTCTACGAGTGAGTAGATACACGTATCTTGGCACCAATATCAATGACCAATAAGCCCACGCGCAAGAGATAAAGGTCCATATTGAGAAAGCCAGAGCAGTGTTCAAAAATATGAGCAAAATATTTAAGAACCACGACTTGACGTTAGCAACAAAGGTAAGATCCCTGCGCTGCTATGTGTTTTTAGTCCTGTTGTACGGGTGGAGTCGTGGACACTCAATGAGGCAACAAGCAAAAGATTGGAAGCGTTTGAGATGTGGCTCTTTTGTCGAATACTAAAGTAATCGTGGACAGACCGTGTTAAAAATGAGACTGTTTTACAGAGAATGAATAAACAGAAAGAAATTCTAAACACATTTTTCTACATTTCTATATTTTTCACATTATAAGCAGCCAGAAAGTGTCAAAAAGGCACGTCTGGCTGTGCATAGAGGTGTGTTGGTTCCTACACTTATGTATGGTAGTGAACGGTGGGTTTAGCAGAAGAAGCATGAAAATAGGATTAATGCTGCGTAGATGAGTAGTTTGAGAAGTATAGCCGGAGTAACTCAGTTGGATAAAGTAAAAAGTAGAGAACGCTGTGGTGTAAAAGAAGATGTGGTTACAAAGATAGATAAAGGAATGCTTAAATGGTTTGAACACGTAGACAGGATGGATGAAGTAAGATTGACAAAACAAATTTATAAGGCGAGTGTGAATGGACAAGTGGGTAGAGGTCAACCTCGGCGAAGATATCTCGATCAGATCAACATTTTTTTGAGAAAAGGCCAGGTCATTAGTACCAACAACAGACGAGCATGTAAAAGAGCCCTGATGAAAGTAGACAGAGCAAAAGATGTGTGTAAGAACCGTAGCAAGTTTCCTACGGGACAAAGGCGATATATATATATATATATATATATATATATATATATATATATATATATATGCAAAAATTATAGAAAACTGTAATACTATTGCAGTAAACTATAAAGAGTATTTTAAGTTCCGACAGCGTAAATAGGTGTGAAAATATGTAACTGCTGTATGTACCTATTTTTACTATAGGTATATGTGGGTCGATTATACATCAGAAAACAACTTCTCCTCTGGCTATGTGCCTGCGACAGGCATTGAATTACATCTGATATATAATCGTGTATACTACCCCATCACAGGAAGCAAGATATACAGATGCTTGTTAAGTAAGGTGGTGCTTGTTAAAAAGTACAGATGTCGTGACTTACTTTTTATACTCTCAAAACACGTCTGCCCTTTTCAGATTCCAAATCTTAACTCACTTTACAATATAATACATCTTTATACTAAAACACGTCTGCTCTTTTTTGGATTCAAATTATTAACTGAACAAATTTCTTTTTAATAATAAACAAATCTCGTTGGAACCCGTTAATACAATGTTTTTAACAAAACTTCATGCACCCTAAGATAATATATATTTTTTTAAAACCATTTTATAAATTTTTTTAACTGAACTCCTTGTTTTACAAGACCAACATTTTAATTTTGAATAGATCTGTCATCCCTTTATAGTTGTCCATCAAATTCTTTTTTACAATGCTTTTATAACCAAAATTATTATTTAAATGTCAACTATTTTTAAATTTTCATTCTTAACAAGTTATGAATTTTTTTGCGGATCCATGCATGACGCTATTTTTATACACAAAATATTGCAGATTAAACTAAGAAACCCGGGTGTGTTATATTCACAATTTAATGGTGAAATCAAAAATGTAATGAGTGGTTGCCGTTAAAAAAAAATCTATCTTATTTTAGGACATCCCATATATAAATGGCAATATTTTTATGTCAAAACTTTTATTTAAAAAATATTAAGTCCACAGCTTGGAAAGAAAAAAATTTATGGAGCTTGCACGCACTCCTGGGTCAACATTTATGTTTAGAAGCGACCGAATTTTTAACTGCAGTCGAACTAAAAAGCAAAAAGCTGCTGTAAAATCGAATTTTTATTGCTTCGAGGGTGACTGTGGTCGCAAATGATTTATAACTGGTTTCAAAGGAAGACATGTATCTTTCGCAATAGGCGGACTTCCTTTGAGCACCATTTTTTTGGTCATGCGCATTCAGAAAACGTACGCTTAAAACAGGTGTTTGTCACTTCTTGTTGATTTATTATTCTCGGATATACAGGGTGTTTTTTAATGCCTGCGAAAAAATCAGGAGGCGAATACCAGTTTTAAATTATGATGGATTTTTCATGCAACAAAATTTACTCAGCCCATCCCCTTCCGAGATATCTCCTCTAAAAGGTGGTGAGTAAAATTAAGTTTTAATTTTTGTCTCCAATTTAAGTAAAAATAGAAACTTGAGCGGAAGTATGGAGACAATACTGCAAAGATTTATATAAGTCAGTTAGCCCGAAAACATCCAAAGAACAAGAAACACCACAAGTAAGAAATCCTGTGATTTTAAAATAAGAAGTAGCAAAAGATATAACAACACACAAAAACAGGAAGGCAACTGGAGCAGACGGCATCACAGCTGAAATACTTAAAACCATGGGACACTATGGAACAGATGTAATGAACGTGTTATGCTCTAAAATATGGGAAACGGGCGAATGGCCAATGGAATGGTGCGAATCTATATTCATCCCCATCATAAAAAAAGGATCACCGACGGAATGTAATACCTACAGAACAGTAACTCTCATTCCACACGTAAGTAAAGTATTACTCCACATCATTAATGAACGTTTGAAAACATTTCTACTCCCACGAGTACACGAGAGCAGCTACTCAATAAAAAAGCGAGGAAACACAACTTAAAATTATATTTGTGTTTCGTGAACTATACGAAAGCGTTCTACTCTATAAACTTGTCACTTCTGTGGAGAGTGATGGGTAAAATGAGTGTTCCCAAGCATCTAATACTTTTAATTAAGAGACTCTACCAAGACAATAACGCCAAGGTCAAAACAGGACAATTGGAGAACTTTAGTAGAGAATATGGTTTAAAAATCAACAAAACAAAAACCAAAGTAACAATCATCGATCGATTCAATGACGCCAATATAAAAAAAGTAGCGAGATATAATGTGGTGGACAAGTTCGTGTACCTGGGATCGTTGATAACCAAAGATGGAGGCTGTTCAGAGGAAATAAAGAGAAGATTGGCAATGTCCAGATCATTATTATCATCATCACACAGCCAACTGCGTCTACTGCTGGACATGGGCCTCCCGTAAACTTGTCCATTTCCGACAGTCTTTAGCTTCGTTCATCCAATTTGTTTCGATCCTCTTGATGTCGTCGGACTATTTTGTTGGTGCTACGGTTTGCATCTCTTCAAGGTCTCCACTCTAGGATTTTTCCGTTCATCTATGGTCTGAGAAACGTGCAATATGTCCCACCCAGTTCCATTTTAAAGTTGTTATACGTTTAATTGCGTCCGTTACGCCCGACATAAGTCTTCATCTGCCATTTGGAATTCTGTCTCGGAGTGACGGGCCCAATATCGACCTCTCCATTCGTCTTTGAGCAATGCGTATCTTGCATCATCTAGCATTTCTCTAGCTCCATCGACTCAGTCTGAAATTAACAGGATGTCATCAGCGAATCTTAAGAGGTGTAGTTTCTCGTCATTAATGTTTATACCCATTTCACCTAAATCTATTCTTTAAAACATATATTCAGGGAGTGTCGTGAACAATTTTGGTGATATGACGTCTCCCTAGCGCACTTCTCGTAAAGTCTGACATACACATTCATTATTAAATCGGTATATCTATGATCAACTCTGCATTCCGTCAGAGCAATAAGTATTTCCTGCTGATTTATTGTGTCGAAGGCTTTTTCATAGTCGACAAATATGAGGAAGAGTGGTTTGTTATAATTCACGCATTTTTCTAAAAGTGTTTTAACAACCTGTAGATGGTCATTTGTGTTGTAGCCAGTTCGGAAGCCTGCCTGTTCACGGGGTTGATAGAAATCGAGTTTCGTTGTTTTTCTCTTTGTGATGGCCAGATCAGCAACAACTAAACTCATAAAAATATGAAGAGATAAAATTAATACAAAAACAGTGAAAGTTATGCTGGCTAATTCCTTGATCTTCCCAATTGCTGTTTACTCCGCTGAAACATGGTCACTAAAGAAAACTAGACCACGGTTTGGGTTTGGTAAGTATAAAACAAATGGGATAGAAACAAAGGTTACAATTCTAACTAAGTTCCAGGTATACTTTACTTTCACAGATAAATTTCATTAAGCACTCGTAGATATTTTTTTGATTGAGAGATAACAGATAACATATATTAAAAGGTGGAAAAATATTGTTTTTTATTAAATTCATTACCAGATTATGAGTATCAGGTGCATATTTCAAACATTTAAAGAAAATATGATTTAGATCACCTTCTACTTGGCATTCAGGACACAGTTTGGAGTTAAGGACATTTATTTTAGATAAATGAGAAGGGTAACAAGCATATCCAAATTTTAATTTCGTTATGTATTTCCTAGGAACAGAAAAATCCTTGAACCAAAATTGGTTGGGGATTTTAGGTTGAATTAGTGCATACTGCGTAGACGAGAATATTGTGAAGTTATACCATTCTTGGGTCCACTGATTTTTTAAATAATTTTTTGCTGTTATAAATGCATCTGTATTGCAGAGTTTACACTCCCTGTTCGCACCATCCTCAGTAGATTTTTTTGCTAACAAATCAACGTGTTCATTATCCTTAAGGCCTACATGGGCCTTAAGCCACAAAAAATTAACAATTTTGATGTTTCTATGGATGTCTGCTAATAACTTTTAAATAAGCAAGATATAGGAATTTAAATTACTACATGAGAGATTGGGAGATTTGATAGCAGATAGAAAAGAAAGAGAATAAGATACGATTGTAACCGAGATAGATCCAGAGTTTTAAAAGTAACCTTTTGGTTTTGCATGCTATGTCAAACATGCATTTGACACCACTTAAGAAAACAGATAAAAAAATAATTCAAGCCTTAGAATTATGGGTGTACACACGAATCCTAAGAGTGTCATGGGTGGAACACAGAACAAACACCTCTGTTCTACAAGAACTAAAAATCAAAAAGCGTCTACTAAACCAAATCAATAAAGCATATCTCGGCTACTTTGGCCACATAGCTAGAAGAACTGGTGAGATGGAAAACCTCGTGGCCGATGGAAAAGTTGAGGAAAAAAGACCTAGAGGACGTTCTCCAATGAGGTGGACCGACGATTAAAAAAAATGACCGGACACTTAACACACGAGGCAATACATCTACCACAAGATAAAAAAAACAAATTAAAAGACATATTTAAAAAAGTATCACTACACCCTCCCGAGGGTAAAAAGACTGAGAAGAAAAATGAGAAACTCGCAAAGGTTTAACCACCGGTATATTTTCAACATTCCTGTTACATTATAAGGGCGTGAAAGTAGCATCCCTTACCTTATTTAATATTTAATTACGAAATTTCAAGTTTCTATCTTTACTTAAATTTAACGAAAAAAATTAAAACTTAATTTTGTCACCACCTCTTACGGGTGATATCTCGGAAGAGGGTGGGCTAAGGAAATTTTGTTGTATAGAAAATCCATCATAATTTCATAATGGTATTCACCTCCTGAATTTTTTCGCATGAATTTGGAAACACCCTGTATCTGTTACATTATCCCATACAATTCTTTATCTGTTTATTTCATAGTCTTTGTAACAGTAATTAGATAGATGGTGATGATACACCGGAAATAAAGATCTAACGTGGAGTAAGGTAAGGTTGCATTTTATCGCCCTTGCTCTTTAATGTATACTCTGAAAGAAAATTTAGGGAAGCACTAACTGATATACAAGCTGGCATTATTATAAATGGCGAAATCATAAACAGCCTTCGCTAGGCAGACGATACGGTACTGTTGGCCTCCAGTCAGGAAGATTTACAAGGGATACTGGATGCAGTCATCGAAATGGCCGGATCAGATTAAATGCAAAAAAGACCAAAGTATTAGTAATTAGCAAGCAACCTAATATCATAGCTAACATAATAGTTTGGGGTGAACTATTGAAGCAAGTAAACCAAATAAAATATCTAGGCAGCATAATTACAGAGTAATTCACGAATCTATAAAACATGCTCAAGGCCAGTAATGATCTAAGGAGCAGAGAGCCAATAAATCAAAAACCAAAAGAATGCTCAGAACAACAGAGATGAAAACAATACGCGCAATAACAGGCTACACCCTTCTGGATAAGAAAAGAAACGAAGACCTAAGAAGACAAACTAACACCAGTGATATCGTAAGATGGTGCAGAGCTCGACGAAGATACTGGAACGCACACGTCAGCAGGATGAATTAAGACAGATTACCACGAATTATCAGCGACAACATACCAACAGGAAAAAAAACCACTGGGCAGACCATTAAAAAGATGGAGAGACAGCTGGCAGTCCACCTCACAGGAAAAAAATCAGTGAACTACAAGTGAAAGAAGAAGTTTTTATAAAAAAACGCAATGGAGCGATTGGTTTTTTAAATATCTATGGAACATTTTTTCATTAAGGTTTTAAATTCTTTGCATTTTTGTTTTTTTTTATTTTGACATTAATATTTTTAAAAATATATATTTTTTTTAAATTATTTGTTTTCTAAAAACGCGTTAGATGGTCCTAGAATTTTTTAGATATCTTTGCAACTTTGGTCGGAATTGTTATATGTTTATAAGAAAAAATCTAAAATCGCCGAAAAACAGTATTTATTTTCAACAAAACTCTTTTTTCCAAATCGCTTATGCATAATGACACGAAGCTCCTCGATTTTTTCCACGCTGTCGGGAAATTCTATTAAAGGGCAAAGATTTTTCGATGATCGCAGATTGTTGCTAAACTATACCTCGCAAATCGATTCTCTTGGGGTTTGGCTCCTGTACATAATGTACGAGTTTCAAACTGATATGTTGATACCCGGTTGCGGTTGCAAAAACGAAATGTAGAATTCTTATTTTCACTTGCCATTAACCGCTTGATTAACAATGTTTGCACTTTTCTTTTCAGACCTTTTTTACAGAGGACGTTATGATGAACACATTTTACTGGAAACTTTTTTCGATAGGACGCGTTCCAAAAAAATTATCTCAAAAATATCCATTTTTTAATTTTCAATAATTATTTATTGCTGCCGGCAATGGCCGAAAACTCAGGACTATATTCTTGTAGGTCCAAACAACCTTTAAAAAAATTGGCAGGAGGGTGCACCTCTTAAATAGAACTTCGTAAAATATGGCCTAAGGTGACTACTATATATCGTTTGAACGAATTTAACCCTTTGCACTCCTGTAGGTATATGTTCTTTTGTGATACACTGTACTCGGACTATTATTTTATTTGCTTATCTATCTACTCGAAGTTTTTTAAAAATGCGCTAAAATTGCGTATTCGATACACTTAGTGTAAAACAAAATAAAAATTTGGAATTTATTTTATTGTTTTAGAAAAAATGGTGACCAACGTTCTAGAAGGACATGGTACTGAAGAAGAAGATAGTCTTTGTCTTCTTCGTTATGTTTTATTTGTAGCTGTTGTGTAACAGGTTTTGTAATATTTGTTCATCATTAATTTCTAGTTTTAGAATCGTTCTTGAATGAGTCGACGATACTTAAAATTTGAATAACGGAAATAGAGCGTTTCGGACGCGAGTTTCCGCGCCCAATTTATCTGATAAAATGCCGCCGATAAGGCCAACGCCGGACATATCTATTTTTATCCCTTTCTAGATTATTTACATATCGTAGAACATCGATAAAACTACACAACAAAGATTTGTTTAGATTTTGATCGCGTTAATGAGAAATGAATTCGCGTAGGTGAGAAACGTTCGGCGATCGTTTCCGCGAACGTAAGTTTTCCCGCAGAAAACAAAAGTGTGCACCTCTTAAATACCTCAGTGGGGTAAATTTCCCTCGGCTCCCTTCCTTCGTCGATATACACAACCCGAAATAGCGCCACCGCGCGTGGAAATCAGTAACGACTCAGCTGTTTGAGGAGAGACGTGCGCTCAGTATTCAATCTTTACCGTATTAATAATCATTCGCTTGTACAATGTCGGTTTATGGAGAAAATACACGCGTCCCAATGGAGGAGGTTTTTGAAAAAGTTCGCGTAACGATGGAAAATCGGTCGTGAAATTTGAGTTCGGATAGCACAGACTCCCGAATCGATATACATATTTTATGTGTGTCCTAACCTAAAATGAATTTACCAGCGTACGAATAATTTCGCTATCTTTGTTTGTTATTTGTCCGCGGTAATTTTCGGTGTACATATCGGATGTTACGAGTAATATCCAACTCGCAGGTGAAGAGTTCCATTATTTTTTCTAATAATATAGCGTTATAGTGCCACCGAAAATGAGGAGCGTTGTCGCGTTATAAAATTACTCGAATTAAAGAACCAAAAAGCAAACACATTAAACCACCTACAATCAGATCAAAAATAACCTCCGTGTCAATGAAAGTAATGTTCGCAGAGGTTTGACTTGCATTTATGCACGTGGTGTGATCGAGGTAGTGATTATTCGGCTTATCAATGTTTTATCTCCCGTTAAAAAAGAATAATAATAATAGTTTATAAACAAAAAAAAAAATAGAGTGTTAATGTTACGGAATCGATATTAATTGACAATCGATACGCAGTTGTTTTCTTAGAAACGCGTATAACAAACTAATAAACGAGACAATTTTTTTGTTCATCTCAGTGGCAACAGGTGACGACTGGGTTTCAAAGCTTTATTGTGTTATTTTATTTTCAGATGTGGAATTTACTGCTCTTTTTTTACCGTTTGACGTCCCCGAAAGGGACATCCAAAAACTAACAGGCTTATTTTTTTCAAATCAGTCATTCGTTTTTACAATTTTGTCACTCTTAAAATGTTCGAAAATAGGTACGCAGAAACAAGGTAGGAAATAAGTCGAGACCTAAAATAATTCGTACAATTTATACAAATTTACTTTTCAAATTTTATCTCTCTCTATTAAGTTTACAAGGTTTTTTTTGGCTCTTTGTATATATTTAGTTTCGCAATTTAACATTTTTTTGTTTGCTTTTCCATTGTGACTTTCTGAGATAAAATAATACTTAGATACTTTATTTATTAATAAAAAAAAACGTAAATTATTTCAGTATTATGACAATACCTTTTATTATCATTGTTTTTTCCGACCACGTTTGTTATTATTTTAATATGAATACATACCTACTAATAATTTCTGTACAAAAAGTAATAATATCCCATCAAAAACATAAATGTCAAATAGGAGCCAAGTTCAATATTATGATATATGCCTTGGTTGTTGACTACAACGACAAAAGAAGTGAGATCTAAATGTGTGCCAAGTTCAATGGTCAGTCCTGAAATTCATTTATAACAACATAAAATATTTTATAACAACTTAAAATATCATTTCTTCTAATAACTTAGGATAATTTATTAAAGCCCAAGGTCTGACTTTGCTATACGAATTATTAAAGTACCTACCAAAACAGTTATGTAAGAGCACTTTGTTTAATGGCTAGTTTCTACCAGTAAGCGACATTTTCGGAAGAATAAAAAAAGAACTTACAGCTTTAGAACTTGCGAAGGCTATATAATTCGTATATTCGAACTAGCCAAGTCAGACATTGAGCTTCAATATATTATCCAAGTTATTAGAAGAAATGATTTTTTTGAGTTGTTATAAAATATTTTGTTGTTATAAATAAATTTCAGGACTGACCATTGAACTTGGCACCCATTTAGATCTCACTTCTTATGTCGTTGAAGTCAACAACCAAGGTATATATCATAATATTAAACTTGGCTTTCAATTCACATTTACGTTTTTGAAGGGATACTTTTTAACAAAAAATGTTTAACAAATATCTTTTAAATTTGCTATTTTACAAAAATCTCACAGTAGTTCAAAACGGAAAAGTCCAAAAACTTAGTTTTAAATGTAATTACACTATTTTTAACTATAGAATAACGTTCCAAAAAAAAAGATTAGTAATTTTTATCTTTGCATATTAACCATTTGCACTCGTGAATGTGTTCTTTTGTGATTATACTGTACTCGGAATATTATTTTATTTAGGTACTTATCATCTACTCAGAATTTTTTTTGTGCGGGAATTTTTTAAAAATGTGCTAAAATTGCGAATTAGATACACTTAGTGTAAAACATAATAAAAATTTGGATTTTTTTTATTGTTTTAGAAAAAAAAGTAAAAATCGCTTTATGTCAAAAACTATGGGATATTTTTTAAAAAATAATATTTTTTGCACAGAAGTTTATTCAAATTAAACAGAATAATAAATTACCATTATAACATGAAAAATAACTAAATAAAAAAAACTTGAAAAAAACTTGATAAAAAAATAAAAGTATACAAAAATAATAAATCTTGAGGAGGGATAACCACAAATTATTATATTCATTGCCATTATCTATAGACATGAAAATAAAAAAATGTTTGTATGTTTGTCCTTCAAAAACTCCCAAACGGCTGGACCGATTGGGATGAAATTTTCAGAAGTTGTTTTATATATACCAGGGGTGGTTTTGGTGTTGTAAGCACTTCTACAATGAGGGATGAGAAGGGGGTATGGAATGTAAAAACTATAAAAAACGACTGATATTAGTGTCGAATTCAAAGTCTTCGAGACAATTTTTTTGTTCATCTCAATGGCAACAGGTGACGACTGTGTTTCAAAGCTTTGTTGTGTTATTTTATTTTCAGATGTGGAATTTACTGCTCTTTTTTTATACCGTTTGACGTCCCCGAAAGGGACATCCAAAAACTAACAGGCTTATTTTTTTTCTAATCAGTCATTCGTTTTAACAATTTTGTCACTCTTAAAATGTTTGAAAATAGGTATGCAGAAATAAGATAGGAAATAAGTCAAGACTTAAAATAATTCGTACAATTTATAAAAATTTATTTTTCAAATTTTATCCCTTCCTATTAGGTTAACAAGGTTTTTTTTAGCTCTTTGTATATATTTAGTTTCGCAATTTAACATTTTTTTGTTTGCTTTTCCATTGTGACTTTCTAAAATAAAATAATAATTAGATACTTTAATTTATTAATAAAAAAAAACGTAAATTATTTCAGTATTATGACAATAGCTTTTATTATTATTGATTTTTTCGACTACATCGTCAGCTTTTTTAAAAATTAACCTCTACTTTTTTATTTAGGAGTGCTGAATTTATAAGTTTATATATATCCATATACCGGGTGTTTCTGAATTCATGCGAAAAAATTTAAGAGCTGATTGCCCGTATAAAATTTTGATGGATCTTTCCTATAATAACATTTCCTTAGCCCATCTTCTTCCCCAAAAGTGGTGAGTAAAATTTCTTTTTCTTTAATTTAACTAAAGATAAAAGCTTTAAAATTTGTAATTTCCGTGCACTAGCAAAGGACTAAACACCGAAAATATTTAATTTTAAATATTTTTTTCCTGATTTAGTGTTGTAAAATAAAATTCCTGATTATTTAAAATAGTTTTTGCCTAAAAACAATTGATTCGTTAAAAAAATAAAATTAAATGTCTTTTTAGTTTGTATAGATTCCCCACTTGTATATTGTGGGTAGTAGGAGGGTCGTTAAGGCTATGCGACCTCTTAAACACCTCGACCTCGACCTTTTATGCATAACTTTCAATTTATTCGAGGTCCGGAAATCCAAGACTTCGTACAAAGTTTATCAGTTTCTTGGGAGCTAAGTTCCTGACATCGGAGGGCTTTAAGAAGCCCCCTTCCAGGAACTTAAGCCTCTTGCAGAAAAGCGCTGGGCATTTGCAAAGCAAATGTTCTGCAGTTTCAGCAAAGTCCTCGCAGTAGCGGCAACCATTACTCTCTGTTTTGCCAATCTTTTCCAGGTAATATCTCAGAGGGCAGTGTCCAGTGAGAAGTCCCGTCACAGGTTTAGAGTCTTTCTTATCCAACTCGAGAAGCTGCTTAGCTTTCCTTGGCGAGAGGTTTACTAGCCTTTTCACCTGTCTTTGTCCTGGCACTTTATACCAATGATATTTAATTTCATCTGTTTCCTAGCGTCGAACCTCTTCCTTCAAGTGGGCCTTGGAGAGTCCACAGAAAATTGTGTATTTGCCCCTTTCTTGGCTGGGCAGTCTGCTTCTTTGGGCCACATTTTCTGCACTAGTCATTAGGCTCCGCAAAATAAAAATATTACTTAAAATCCTTGTTTATTTAAAAGCATTTTTCAATCTTAAAGTTTTTTCCTGGAACCAATAGATTCGGTAAAAAATAAATAAAATGGAATTGCTTACACCAGTTTTCTTAAAAATGATTAACTACCTGAGAACATCCCACTCAATATTAGATGGAATATGTGGTTTATACACGATGGTGCTCCAGTACACTTCGGTCAGACTTCTAAGCAAAACAGAATACGTTCATGTATTTTGGCTGGTGGCAAGCATTTCCAACATTTATTATGAAACGTATCTTATTCTTGCATTTTCCATCTTTACTGTCTTCCATTCTCAATTAGTAGTTTATTATTTAATAAAGAATAAAAATCATGTGTTATGATATGAAAATTGTAATAAATTCATGATTTTATTTAGAGGTTAAAATGTACATAAGATTTATACAATAATATTTATTCGAATGTTTTAGTAAAAGAAAAATTCTAATTACAATTTTTAAAATTGCCTTAGTTGACATATGTTACCTTGACATTTATAATTTTGGTTTTGTTTATTAAAGACAGATGTATTCCGTATGTATAATCTTAAGCTCATTTTAAATATAAAATTCAAGAATTTATAATCTAAATTAAAAATAAAAATGTGTAACATAGTGAGTAGGTATAAAGAAAAATTGAAAATATCATAGAAACGGTTTTCAAGGAGATGTTTATTAAAAAAAAATTGTGAGTATGGTAAGATTATTGAAAGAGAGCAGACGTGGTTTTGAATAGAGTAGGAAATTGGTTTTTCAAAAGTTTAAGACGTGTACTATATAGTAATAACAAAGTATTCATTTTAAAAATAAAAAAAAAATTAATTAATAAAAAAAGGATCAGTAAAAATTCAAAATTGGCTGTTTGCTGAAAAGAACTCCAGAAGAAGGGGTCTGTCTCTATTTTTACAGAGAGCCAACAACACAGCAGATAGTATCTTCACAGCGAGCCGCGCTTAGGCGGATTTTAAAAAGATTAAAAAATTACTATTTGTATAAAAACATTTATTTATATTATCGGAGAAAAATTTTGAAGTATAGTCAGTGGGGAAATTTAAATTTTGGGGTATAATAAGAATATAGTTAGGAATTGTATGGATAAAAAACAAAATTATTGTAAAGATTATAAATTTTTTTATTTGAAATAGCCTCTTTGACATTGAGAATATTTTCTCTGCCAGACATTTAATTATATTAATAAAAATTTATAGAAATTAAAGTCTTATAATCAAATTAAATCATATCACATGATATTGTATTTTATTTTTTTCACCAAATCAATTGGTTCGAAGTTTCTTGATTATGTAAATTAATTTCTTGTTTTTACGCCTTTTTCAGATATTTATGTCGTTACCGTTATATATATTTTCACCAGCAAAACCCGGCAGACGTTGTCCTGCCCAAACGTTAGCTTGCCTGCTTTGGGAATATCACTATCATACTCCGCGACTCCGAAAACTATGAATTCGACACTACATCGGCTTTTTTACAAGTTTTTAAATTTTATCCGCTTTCCACCCCTTTTTTATGGGTGCAAACATAATCGGGAATGTTACTATCAAAGTCAGCGATCTCAAAAACTATGAATTCGATACCAATATCAGCCATTTTTCATAGTTTTTATATTTTATTGCTACTCACCCCTTTCGTATAGATGCTAACAAAATTTGGAATGCCACTATTAAACTCAGTGACCCCAAAAATTATGAGCTTGACACTAATATCGGCAATTTGTAATAGTTTTTATATTTCAACATCCTTTACCTTTGGGAATATCACTATCAAACTATCGGCGTTTTTAATAGATTTTATATTTCAACCCTCTCTTATCTCTTTCGTAGGCTTGCCTGCTTTGGGAATGTTACTATCAAACTCTGCGTCCCGAAGACTAAAAATTCGACACTTATATCGGTGTTTTTAATAGTTTTTATATTTTTCTTTTTCCTACCCTTTTCGTAGAAGTTTTAACAAAATTGAAGATGTCACTATCAAACTCAGCGACCCCAAAAACTGTTAAGGTTAGCTGGAATCCCGGGCCTTGAATAAATTAAGGGTTATGCACAAAAGATCTGATAGGTCGAGGTGCTTGAGAGGCTGCATAGCCATCACGACCCCCCCCCCCTACAACCTTTAACCTAGGTTAGCTGGACGTCCTTTGACGCGAAAAATTGTCTATATATTTTAACAAATCACTCGCGAAAAACTCCCTCAATGAAGGATAGGTTAGCTTGACGAGCTTCAAAAATGTATACATTTTTTCTAAAATAACAGGAAAAACTTCGGAATATTAACGTGAATACGGAGCACAACATAAGGGGGAACTACCATTTGCAAGAAATATTGCCAAATTCATAATGTGAAGTGTTACTTCATCTGCGCGTAGGGACTCCACGCACCAGTTTTTTTTTATATTTCAACCCCACCTCATACCTTTTGTTGATTCCATCGCTACCAAACTTCACAGGATCATCCGCTGGGCTAATTAGAATCTGTTCAGTTGTTTTGAACACCATAAGGAATAGTTTTTATATTTCAACCCCCTCCTCTCACCTCTTTCGTTGATACGAATGTTACCAAACTTCACACGATCACATTCCGGGCTAATCTAAAGATTGCCTAAAATTTTTATTAGAATCGTTTCAGACGTCTTTTTTGGTCTTAATATCGCAAAAAAATTCTCGCCAAATTTCACGTCTGTAGAAGCTATATTTAAAAAAAAAAATCATTAACACCCCCACAGTCTCTTTTGAGGAAGATTTTGTAAAAACCGTTCTTATTTGGTCTTAAAATTTTAAAAGAAAGGTTGCTACTAAATTTCAGGTCTACAGAAGCTACAGTTAAAAATTTCTATTTTTTATCATTAACACCACCGCAATCCATTTTAGGGGTGGAATTCTGTAAAATCCGTTCTTATTTAATCTTAACATTGCAAAAAAAAGGTTGCTACCAAATTTCAGATCTGTAGAGTCAAAAAATTTCTATTTTTTATCATTAACACCCCCGAAATCCCTTTTAGGGGTGCTATTTTGTAAAATTCGTTTTTATCTGGTCCTAACATTACAAAAGAAAAGTTGCTACCAAATTTCAAGTCGTTAGGAGCTGTAGTTAAAATTTTAATTTTTTATCATTAACGTCACCACAATCCCTTTTAGGGGTGGAATTTTGTAAAATACATTCTTATTTGGTCTTATCATTGCAAAACAAAGGTTGCTACTAAATTTCAGGTTTGTAGAAGCTACAGTTGAAAATTTCTATTTTTAATAATTAACACCCCGGCAGTCCCATTTAGGGGGGCAATTTTGTAAAATCCGTTCTTATCTGGTCTTAACATTACAAAAGACTGGTTGCTACCAAATTTTAAGTCTGTAGGAGCTGTAGTTAAAATTTTTATTTTTTATCATTAACGTGTGGGGTGAGTGGTAGTTTAATACGAGCACTGAAATGACTTTACGAGGATTCTTCTGCTTGTGTCAGGATAAACGGAGCTTGCAAGAGAGTGCGTATGGATTAAAAATAAATGATTTGATCGTCAGATGCCTTCTTTAGGCCGATGATCAAGTCATATTAGCGTCATCTAAAGAGGAGTTGCAGGCGATGAATAATGTTATGCATGACGCCCTGAAAATCAAAAGGGATGAAAATTAATGTAAGCAAAACGAAAATAATGGTTTTAAAAAAAGAAGAAAGCATGATAACTGTGACGTTTCGATTGAGGGAGAAAGAGTGGAACAAGTAAATGAATTTGTGTACTTGGGTTCAAAGTTAACGAGAGATGGAAAGTATGACAGTGACATTGAGCGAAGGGTGTTGGCAGAAAAATAAATGAATGGGGCAATCCATAGCTTTATGAATAGCCAGAAAGTGTCAACAAAGGCACGTCTGGCTGTGCATAGAGGTAAGTTGGTTCCTACACTTATGTATGGTAGTGAATGATGGACTTAGAAAAAGAAGCATAAAAATAGGATTAATGCTGCGGAGATGAGTAGTCTGAGAAGTATAGCCGGAGTGACTCGGTTGGATAAAGTAAAGAATAGTGAGATAAGAGAACGCTGCGGTGTAAAAGAAGATGTGGTTACAAAGATAGATAAAGGAATGTTTAGATGGTTTAGAAACGTAGAAAGGATAGATAAAGGAAGATTAACGAAACAAATTTATAAGGCGAGTGTGAATGGACAAGTCGGTAAAAGTCGACCATGGCGAACATATCTCGATCAGATCAACATTGTTTTGAAGAAAGGCCAGGTCAAGAGTACCAACAACCGATGAACATGTATGAGAGCACTGATGAAAGAAGAGAAAGCAAAAGATGTGTGTAGTAACCGTAGCAAGTGGAAGTTAGTGGTCTCTGTCTACCCCTATGGGATAAAAGCGTGACTTTATGTATGTATGTATTTTTATTTCCCACATTTCCAGTATATTTCACTCTTTTTTTGTCATTGTCTGTGTTTCCTACAATTGTTTTTATTGCTTTAAATTTGACAATTTTTTTCCTCTTAACATTTATGATTGTGGCTCTATAGAATTATTTTATCTATCTCATTTTCCTTTCGGTTTGTGGAAGTTATGGTTATTCCTAGATAATCAAACTGGTTAACTTTTTAAATTTAATATTTTTTGTCTCCTGCCATCCATTTAGTGTATTGGAACAAAAGCGTTTAATAAATTTTAAATTACCCCAAGAAAACTGAATTACCGGGTAAAATTTTTATTGGTTTATTATTAAAATATTTTACGTAAAATTTATACTCTTGATTTAATGAAAATTCTTGTATAATCTTGATTAAGAATCCTAATACAATTTTTGGCCGTTTATGAAAAAAAAAAGTTCCAATATTATCTCAGAAATCGATTCAATAAACGAAGACGTCAAATATAGCTCCAATCTGAATTTATATCCAAGATAATAAATCGTTTTATCGCTTGGAAAAGTTAGTAATATTATTGTAATAAAAATGATTAAGTACAATAAAACCATAACTCAAAGTCCATCGCATGAAATAGTATTTTTTTATTAAGAAAAAAAATTTAGAATTTTATTTGTTTAATGGGTGAACCAATTTTTGGACCCGAAGAAGAATATATTCCGCACTCCCTCGTTTCGTTTTTTAAATGGGGACCGCTCAAAGAGCTCGAAATTGTGAAGTTACTTCGAGATAAAGTAATTCACACCTTCCTTCCTGTCAATATTCGTATCAACAAACTAAAACTCACAAACATTTAAAAACTTTTCTAATTTTGGGAATTTTGTCTTTGTAACAAGTCTGCTACCATTTAAGCAGGAAAATTATAGTTGCAATATAAGAATTATTACTCATTGTCACATTTTACTAAAATAGTAAATGGGACGCCCATGTCATATTAATGTGCGCTAAAATGGCAGAACTGAATCCAAATCTAGACACGCGGTAGCGTGTCAAGCCAATTTCAAGCTAACAGAATGGCGAGCGGTAGTCACACCTTTATTTCGTAGGGTATTCCGTACTTCCCACGGTTCTTACACACATCTTTTGCTTCCTCTACTTTCATCAGTGCTCTCATACATGTTCATCGGTTGTTGGTACTCTTGACCTGGCCTTTCTTCAAAACAATGTTGATCTGATCGAGATATGTTCGCCATGGTCGACTTTTACCGACTTGTCCATTCACACTCGCCTTATAAATTTGTTTCGTTAATCTTCCTTTATCTATCCTTTCTACGTTTCTAAACCATCTAAACATTCCTTTATCTATCTTTGTAACCACATCTTCTTTTACACCACATCGTTCTTTTATCTTACTATTCTTTACTTTATCCAACCGAGTCACTCCGGTTATACTTCTTAGACTACTCATCTCCGCAGCATTAATCCTATTTTTATGCTTCTTCTGCCAAACCCAACATACACTACCATACATAAGTGCAGGAACCAACACTCCCATATGCACAGCCAGGCGTGCCTTTTTTGACACTTTCTGGGTGTTCATAAAGCTATGCAGTGCCCCAATCATTTGTTTTCCTGCCAACACCCTTCGCTCAATATTACTGTCATACTTTCCATCTCTCGTAAACTTTAAACCCAGTTATACACACTCATTTACTTGTTCCACTCTTTCTTCCTTAATCAGAACTTTGGAGTTTGTCATGCGTTCTTCTCTTGTTTTGCTTAAATTTATTTTTATTATTAATATAACACGAACCATTTGGACCCACTTTTAAACCCTTCATAACTGAAAAACTATGTTACATAAAGATGTCAAATTTGGCTTATATATTAAGATTTGCGAGATACATATATGCTCCAAATTAGATTTTAACGTCCAAAAGAATCGTCATTTTTATCACTGACTGACCTATAGACCAAAACTCTAACCCAATTTCAGATGACCTAGCAAGTTCAAATTTGGCATCCAGATAGATAATTGGGTAAATACAAAGAAATAAATCAAAAACTGGTAAATTTTTATTATAATTTTTCAATTAATTGATTCTATTAGAAACACTTACTTATAGTGCCTGTAATGTAAGAATCAGCAATCAAAATCACGGTCTTAATGCGGATAAGGTCTTTACGTGAACATGTGGAATAGTGGAATATCACCTTTAATATTTTTTTTAATCCAAACTTATCAGTTTTAGTACTTATAACTAAGAGTAGGGTCAAAATTTCGTATTTATTACGTTATTATCTGGGATTTACTATTAATTATTATTTTAATATAAAGCGCACATTAACGATGTAGGTTAGGTTAGGTTTTATGTGAGTGGGGCGTGGTCGCCCCTCCACCGCGACCCTTAGTAGGTCTATTGTGGCTCACCCCTAGATGCTACAGTTCACCGTACAATCCAGCCCTTCTTACGAAGTTCATGGTTGTATAGGGTGAGATTTTTTTAAAATCGGTAGGTTCTAGGTTAGTGTAACCAAATATGTTGAACCTTGTTCTTCCCAGGCCGGGGCATGAACATAGTATATGTTCAGCAGTTTCGTCTTCCACGCAGCAGAACCGACAGTCCGTTTGTTGGTTCAGATCTATCTTTCTGAGGTGGTATCTCAGACGACAGTGTCCCGTAAGCAGTCCTGTTAGAATACGCAGGTCATTTCTGCTCCATTCTAGGATCTGCTTAGTTGTGTTTCTCGAGGGTTGTAACGGTAAAAACGCCTTCGAGTGGGTTAGCCCTGGTAAGTCGGACCAGTACGTGAGTATTTTCCTCTCCGCCCAGTCCGAAATAATTGTTTTGGCGGCACTTGTGGTGACTCCAAAAACCGGTTCTGGTCCAGTGAACGCAGATTCGGCCCCCTGTTTTGCAAGGGTGTCGGCTTTTTCGTTTCCTTCCACCCCCTGGTGCCCAGGTACCCACAGTAGGGTCACCCTGTTGTTCGCACCAAGGTACACTAAGGATTCGATGCAATTCCATACAAGTTTAGAATTTATCTTTTTGGAGCTCAGTGCTTTTAAAGCGGCCTGGCTGTCTCATATTATATTTATGTTTTTGTTTGCTAGAGGTCTGTTGGTCAACTCTCTTGCACACAATTCGATAGCGAATATTTCAGCCTGAAAGATTGTGGCATACCTGCCAAGACTGGTAGATATTTCAATCTTTGGTTTCCTGCTGAAAACACCGGCCCCAACTCCATCTGGGGTTTTTGAGCCGTCTGTGTACATTACGTATTCAGTTTTTGGGAAGAGGATTTGTCCCCTCATCCATTCGTCTCTCTAACGATGTAAGATCATTAATGTTAAATAATTAAATAAAATAGGTATTTCGGACCACGGTGCATGGTGCGGCGGCCGTGGAGCAGCTGGGTGGGGAGCGGTGCGAAACTTATGTACCTATATTTTTCTTGAGAATTCAATAGATAACGTAATAGTCTTAAATAATTATTTCCCATTTGCCTAACATATGCTATTACCAAGCACAAATCACAAGCCCTTAGCCTTGACAGCGCGCTTCTCGACATAGGCTCTATATTTAGTAAAGGCAGGCTTACATTGGACTCTCCAGAGTTAAACCTTGGATGCAGTACACCTCATCAATCTAGATCCAAGTCAAAGCAAGGCACAAGAGAGCTCTATTGTCGAGTACAACCACCTGCGCACGCTATAGCGCCCCGACTAGGCCAAATTAAGTATAAACAAAAAACGCTTAAAAAAAATTCTGGATACTGATTTTACTCGAACATTTCAAAAGTACAAAAAAATATAGAAAATAACACAAAGAAGACAATTATACCCCGCAAACGTATGAAAATACAGTAGGATAACAAAAACTATTTGGTATTAATTTTATTATGAATAAGTACCTACTAATATTTTCTGTAGGAAAAGTAATGGTATCTCATCAAAAACATAAATGTGAAATGAGAGCCAAGTTCAATATTATGATATACGTGATATATGATTAACGACGAAAGAAGTGAGATCTAAATGTGTGCCAAGTTCAATGGTCAGTCCTGAAATTCATAAACATAAACATAAAATATTTTATAACAACTTAAAATATCATTTCTTCTAATAACTTAGGATAATTTATTGAAGCCCAAGGTCTGAATTTGCTACTTCGAGACCTAAAATAAGGTAAAATTTATAAATAAATTTATAAATAAATTTATAAATAAGGTAAAATTTATACAATTTTTTTTTTCAAATTTTATCCCTCCTTATTAAGTTAACAAGGTTTTTTTTGGTTCTTTGTATATATTTAGTTTTGCAATTTAACATTTTTTTGCTTGCTTTTCTAATGTGACTTTCCGAGATAAAATAATAATTAGATACTTTAATTTATTAATAAAAAAAAACGTAAATTATTTTAGTATTATGACAATAGCTTTTATTATTATTGATTTTTCCAAATACATCGTCAGCTTTTTTAAAAATTAACCTCTACTTTTTTATTTAAGAGTACTGAATTTATAAGTTTATTTTTTAAATTTATTAAAAAAATAGCATTTGTATCCCCGCAAATAAAAAAGGTACCCATATTTTTATTACAAACTTTGTTTACCCATTAATTAATCCATATACAGGGTGTTTCTAAATTCATGCGAAAAAAGGTGATTGCCCGTATAAAATTATGATGGATCTTTCCTATAATAACGTTATCTTAGCCCATCTTCTTATAAGATATCACCCCTAAAAGGTGGTGAGTAAAATTTCTTTAACTTAAGTTTAAGTAAAGATAAAAGCTTCAAAATTTGTAATTTCCGTACATTAGCAAAAGACTAACCACCGAAAATTGTTCAACATTCCTGTTACATTATAAGGGGGTGAAAGTAGGATCCCTTACAATATTTAATTTCAAATATTTTTTTCCTGATTTAGTGTTGTAAAATAAAATTCCTGATTATTTAGAATAGTTTTTGCCTAGAAACAATAGATTCGTTAAAAAAATAAAATAAAAATGTCTTTTTAGTTAGTATAGATTTCCCACTTGTATATTGTAGATAGTAGGAGGGGTCGTTAAGGTTATACAACCTCTCAAGCACCTCGACCTCGACCTTTTATGCATAAATTTTAATTTATTCGAGGTCCGGGAATCCGAGACTTTAATGAAAAGCGTAAGGTCGTTAATGCTACCTAAGCTAAGATCAGATAAGTCATCAAAGTTGAGTTGCCCTAGTATAGAAAGCCGTTTTCTGCAGAGATGTTTCATGGCTTCCTTCTATTCCTCATCGTAACAACTTCTGTAGAAGTATTGTTGTTTCCATGCACCGTGCGTGAAATCCACTTTCCCAATGTTCTGTTATGGCCGCGATCACGTATCCAATGGACTCTCTGGATAGAGTTAAAATATCATTAGTTCGACGTAGATCTTGTTTAGGCCAAATCTGCTTCTATGATGTGGTTGTGGGTTTATTTTGCCACCTTAAATTGGCTTTTTAAACTACCTTACTATGCAGAAGAAGCTGGTAGTTTGCAATCGGTACTCCTGATTAAGATGAGACGGATACAGCTGGGAGAGTGGTGTTCTTTCTTGTTAGCTCGCCCGCCCTACAGTTGCCCTGTGGCTGAGTACTTAGACAATGTGAACTCTAAAACTTAGCTGCTAGCTCATTAAGGTTGGCTTGGCATTGAACGGCTGCCCTAGATGTCAAGAAGACTGAGTTAATTAATTTGATAGCAGCCTGGCTGTCGCAAAAATAAGATATCTCGTTAAACTTTTGTTCATTGCGAAGCGTACAAACAATTGCCTCGGTAATAGCTGTCACTTTAGCCTTATACACAGTTTAGTAATCAGGCAAACAAAACGACAGGCCAAGTGAGGTGTCTTCTAAAAAGATAACACTACCCACTCTTCCCTCTAGTTTAGAGCTGTCAGTGTAAAATTCTGTGCCCTAAGGTTTAACTTCTCGGTACAATCTTCTCTGGTTGGTATTTTTAGAGATATATCGCCATTAGGTATAGGAGTTTTTTTCTTCGGGTGCCATACTTGTATTCAAGCGTCGGCGATCGCCATGTCGATTACATTTTGGTATTCTTCACGATCAGCGGCAGTTCTAAAAAGCTGTTCTACATCTGGATCTGTCCAGTGGCGTACATTACAAAGCCATGATAGTTTCTTTCGTCCTATCCATATTGTACCCTCTATTTTACCATAAATTATGAAGCGAAGCATTTGATACTCATGGCTTCTCATGATACGCCCAAAGTATTGTAGTTTTCTTTTCTTAATTTCGTTAAAGAGTTCTCGATCTTTATGCATTATCTGCAGTACTTTTAGGTTAGTTGCATGCGACGTCCATGGTGTCTTTAACATCCGCCTGTAACACCACATTTCAAGTGCTTCAACTCGATTTATCATATCGACTGTTTAAGTTCATGTCTCACAACCACACATTAAAATGAACCAAACGTAGCAACGGAGCACTCTTACTCGTATTTGCATCTTCAGATATCTGCTGCATAAAATCTGATTTCATGTCCTAAAGGCATTTCTGGAGATTTCAATTCGGGCCATGATTTCTTCATCTGAATTAACAACGGAGTTTAGCAAACTTTCAAGGTATCTAAAATGATCGAACCGCTCAATGTTATGTCCTTCGAGTGCTTAGTTTACTGGACTGATATTAATTTTTCCTGCTATAATAAATTTTGTTTTAGCCTTGTTCATCCTTAGTCCCTTACGTTCACTGACTTCCTGTACTAAATTTAAAAGGAACGGAAGATCTTCAATACGCTGAAAGCGGTATCATTCGTATATCAAATGTTATTCTGTTATTATAATTCTCTTTCTTTATTTTTAGTCTTTCCATTCGGTCGCTAATGGCCTCTTGGAAAATACTTACTTACTTACTTACTCTATGGCTTACAACCCTGGGTGGGTCTTTGCCGACTTCACAACGCTGGTCTGTCATAGCATCTAAGGGTTCATCAATACTCATTACCCTTAGGTCTTTGGCGAAATTTTCTTTCCATCGAAGGCGTGGGCAGCTTAATGGTGTTTTTCCTACTGGTGCTTCTTCCCATGCAAGTTTAACTATGCGGCCATCTGGTAGTTTCTTTACATGTCCTGCCCACTGCAGTCGTTTGGATTTTACTTCTCGCACAATATCTGAATCTCCATACACATCTATCAGCTCTTTGTTTGTACGGATTTTGTATCGCCCTGTTGATGTATCCAAAATCGGGCTATATATTTTTCTAAGGATTCGCCAAGAAGACGCTCTTCATTAGCTGCCGTTAGCGTCCAAGGTTTACAACCATATATCACCACAGGTCTTATTATGGTCTTGTATATATTGATTTTTGTACGTCTTGATGTTACTTTGGATATTAGGAGGTCTTGCACTGCGTAGAGACATCTACCACCCGCTTGGATTATGCAGTTAATTTCCTTCGTTCCGTTGTTGTTTTCTGTTAGCATTGTTCCCAGATATTTGAACTACTTGACACGTTCTCATCTATCGTGATGTTTTGGCCTATTTTGTCTCTTCTTTGATCGTGGTAGTCTTGATGTCTACTGTGCTGTTTCCAACAATGTCAACATCGTCCGCAAAGGCTAATAGTAAGCTGGGACCATTGTAATGATACATGGCTGCAGGAAAATGGTCTCGGAAAACAGATAAAAGAGAGTTGGTGATAACACACAGCCTTGACGGAATCCACTTTTGATTGGAATTTTGCCCGAAGGCCTACCTTGTACGCTGACGAACGCAGTTTGCTGATAGTACAAATTTTTGAGTAGTCTCAAATCAATTGGTTCTACACCGATTGACTAAAGATGTTCAAAAAGCAGATCATGGTTCACGCAATCAAAAGCGCTCTCACAGTATAAAACAGATGTATACGTTCTTTCTAAATTCACAGCATTTATGGGAGTTGGTCAAGGAAAAAATCTCCGTTAAGATTTATTATTAAATTCTAATACCGTTTGGAATTGACAAAACCATCTCTGGGCCAATCTCCGTCAACGAGTCAATCAATACAGTTTTAAATTTTTATAAAAGTAAAAGACGTAAAATGTAACAAAACCATCTCTGGGCCCATCTCCGTTAACGAGTCAATCAATACAGTTTTAAATTTTTATAAAAGTAAAAGACGTAAAATGTACATGCTGTCACTGTTAATTCTTTAAAATAATGTTTCTGTCAACAATTATTTAATCGATAACTGACCCCAGATGATTTCCAAAGAAGAGTATACCATTGTCCTTTGTCACGATAAATATAAAATGGATGACAAGCACTTTCCCAGTTTTAAAATCAATACCTTACGCTTTGAGGTTTTAAGTTATAATTTTAATTTGTCAAATCCCAAAATGGGATTAGGTTAGTTAAGTAAATGCAAATTGTTTACTACTTGGGTTTTGAGAATCTTTTTGGAATCATATATTGCGCAAAAAATTTTCTTTTTTTATAACAGTCCATTATTTATTAGTGGTAGTTTAGTTCAAATATGCATTCAATAGCGATGAGGTTAAAGTCAAAATGTCTTAAAATATCATTTTATTACTTTGCCATTTCTACATGCATACATATAATTATGCCTTTCTTTAGAGGTAGGCAAAGACCACCTATTTTCACTAGCTACGGTTCTTACACAGGTCTTTCGCTTCTTCTACTTTCATCGGTGCTTTCTTTCATGCTCGTCGGTTGCTAGTACTCTTGACCTGGCTTTTTTTCAAAACAATTTCAATCTTATTGAAAAATTATCGCCTAGGTCGACCTCTACCCTCACGTTGCCTTATAAATCTGTTTTGTCAATATTATTTCACCTATTTTCTTTACATGTCCAAACCATCTAAGTATTTCTTTATCTATCTTTGTAACTACATCTTCTTTCACACAACATCGTTCCCTTATTACACTATTTTTTACTTTATACATCAAAATCAGTACAGCTATACTTTTCTGACTATTCATTTCCGCAGCACTGATCTTACTTTTCTACTTCTTTTGTTATTTCTCATAAAATAATTTACAAGCTTGCAGCATCCACTTAAATCTTTGAATGTTTGTAGTTAATAATAATTCTTTATTGCGTTTTATTTTATTTTCAAATGGTTTAATCATAGACTAATACCCTAAACTCTCTTTGTTTTGTCGCAATGATTCATAAAAATGACCATTAGTCTGACAAAGAATAACGATCGGACCTCTTTGTCGCCGCGTAAAACTTCCTTGATATTGGCAACTCCAACATGGGGCGTGCTATCATCAAGGTTTTAAAATTGTGATCCAAATACGGAATTATTACAACACGGTACAAATTTATTCATTAGAAAACGTGCTAGTTTACTTTCCAAAATTTCAACATTAAAATAATCATATTTCAGAAAATATTCTTAAATCCTTTCAATATTGATATAGGTATAGATTTATACTGTTACAAAAGACTTATTATCATGTGAAAGCCTTCTTAAATAAACAGTTTTGCCGTAGCAAAACTAACTTTTCCAAACCGAATGCTCTTTTTTATTTAATATGGATTTAAAAAAAAAAAGAAAATACCCGACCTGAAAGTTTCAGAGCCCTAGGTTTCCTTCTGAAGTTATCGTGCGAAAAGTACAAAATGCGGTAAATTTAAGGATCACTTTGTACGGCAGCTACCTGAAGGAATGTACCGTTATGGCCTATCTTTAAACTGGGTCTTGTCCTTCGGGCAAAACTTCTACCCTTTCACTTTAGTGACATACCGCCTCTCTGTCTGCCCTCAAGATTTTTCAACACACACACACACAGACAAAATCTGGAACAATCATCACGCTGAAAATGGTGCCATTCGACGTGTGGGGCCATAAAACATGCAGCGTATATGATTTTGGTGATTTTGATTTTTTCCCTTCGTTTCGGAAAAGTTAAAATAACTAAAAATTGTTTAAGAAACTTGATTTGTTTCTTGAAGAAATATGATACCAAAACTTAACTGTGAGGTACACATTTTTCACTCCATTTCAAAAGGATACAGAAGAGAATAGATAGATGTTCACCCATAAATCATAATCAATTATTGGAATAAAACATGTTTTGAAAGAAGGAAACAAGTTTACAAGTTTTCGCATGTTGAAGCCATAGTTTTCGAGAATAAGCGCCAATTCTTTCACAGGTATATCCGCTCTATTGAAATTATACAATTTTTCTGCGCAAAAATTTGTAAACTACCTCCATACGCTTGATTACCATTCAGAAATTTTAAATAACTAACCAACAAACTCCTGGACGGTACAGATAATAAAAGAATGGTTAGCGAACAAAAATATTTCATTTCCACAGTGTTGTTTCAAGCCGGAATTATTATCGATAGCTAAAAGGCACGAAAGAGAAAAAATTTACAAATTGGATCAAATTATACTCAGTCATGGACATCTTGTGCTAAGAATTCCGCCTTATTATTGCCAATTTAATCCCATTGAGTATATTTGGTAAATATGCAAAACTTATAACAATCACATTGGATCTAATGGTTACAGTGATAAGGTCGTTTCGGAAACCTAGCAACGAGCACATTAATACTGCCACTCCTGAACTTTGGGAAAAATGTGTCACAAAGTGTGAAAATTTAATAGAGGAATGGTGGGTTCGTAAAAACCGCGTCGAAGCAGTTAGTTCTGTTATCATTTACAATCCAAATGAGTGACAGCCATTCCGATTATGATGAGTATAAATCTAATGCTTAATAATACCGTAAGTACTTCATGATTAAACATATTTATTAAATTTGTATCGATAATTTATTTTTGTTGCATTCCCTTTTAACATAATTAAATATGTGCCTATTTTTAACTAAAAACTCATCGAGAGCTACATCAACGGTTTCTTTTCACAATAAAGCAAAAAATAAAAATAAAACTTCCCAACAAAAGCATAATATTGTTACAACTTTTTATAGTTCTATCTTGGGTTCGGCGATTACAACTATCGATCCAATAGCAAGACAATGTTTATTTCTATACAATAACTTCCATTTTCATTAACCACTTAGATATTCACTTAGCAATACAACTTTTACAACTCTATATAACTATTTACATTTAATAATTCGTAAACACATAAGCTAATACTGATAATCGTTATAATCGTTTCCCCTTTTATATTCCCGATATCATAGTTCCAGATCTTTCTATTTGTTTCACAATTTTCGACGCGGATTCGAGACATTGCGCGACTTTCCTAGGCTCTGTCGGCGTATTACAAAGGAGAGCGGTCGAACACGGACCCTCGACGTAGTCGACCTTACGGTTGCTGACAGGACCGGATTTGTAACAATATTAAACAAAAAATTTTCGGGTTTAAACCTTAGGGGAATTTACTAATGTACCTCTCAACACAGTGCGACCTTTAAGTCGATGCCTCGATGTAAAAAGGCAAGTTTATACAGCAAATAAAATAAAATAAGGAACAAAATAAATCAAAATAAGAAAGAAAAACATGTTCAAAACTATGAAAGAGTTTATGCAAGAAATAAGATAAAATAAGAATAAGAACAAAAGATGGCCAGCTTTTATCTCTGTCTTATTTTATTTTATTTTGTTTTAAAACTGATAATGCGCGTGATCCAAATCATTTCTGTCCTAAATGTTCTCAGTTTACAATCAACCTAACCTAACCTAATATTATTTGTGGAGGTATTTTTGATTTTCCCTTTTTTGGTCCTTATATTTATTTCTTAAAAGCTTCCATCTGTGTTCAGAAGCTTCAGCTACCTCTCTGATTTTTTGACACTTACGTGCTTTCTCCATTATGTTAGCAATTGTGAGCCAATCATTTTCTTTCAGTCGGCTGTTCTTGTATTTTCCATCAGTTTTTGCATAAAACTGAGGAAAGATCGATACCTGCTCTATCAAAAAGCTGCGATTTCATTGGTTTATTCTTATTTCTTATTTTATTTTAGTCATTTGTATAAACCAATGTTTTTTGCACTCATTCCTTATTTTATTTTATGTTATTTCTTATTTTATTTTATTCGCTGTATAAACTATCCTTAAGTCTATGCGTTTAATCCGTTTTGTCGTCAAAGTATCTGCATATAATTTTGGTTTATTAAATTTGGTAAAGCTTGGGCATAACTGTTTTTATAGTTCATTAATTTAATAAGTAGGCAATTGATTTTTGATAATTATTTTTTACTTTCGTTTTACAGAAACTACATGTTTATTTAATCTCGTTATAAATTGTTTTTAGGTTTCTCCTACATAAAATTTATGATGTTTCAGTCCCATTTTTTAAATATATTTTTTTATAAATTATTTTCCATTATTTTGTTTTCGAATATTTATATTTAGGAAAATTTGTTTCCACATTTCTTATCTGTGCATTAAAATTAGCGCTGCTTGGAGTTGCCAAAAATGTTTAAAAGCGATTTAGAGAATGATAACTGCCGTATCTGTGCCGAGGATCAGGTATTTTTTAAACGTTCATTATAGCAAGACTTTGTTATTTTTTGCTTGCGTTTGTTTTTCTTTATCCAAACGTTTAGATAATTTATAAAATTAGCCTAAAACGTAGGCCTCTATGGACCGTTTTATCGCATCTTTTCTTCTTAAAACACAAAAAACAATACCAGTTGTAATTTTTCGACCAATTTTCGAAAGACCAAAATCATTGACCTACCATTTTATTTCGAGGATTGTACGTGCTGTGTCCAGAATTTCTTATGATTTATTGTTGAATCGTTACAATGAAATCGTGAATGGTTATTGTTTGTTATATTTATTATTGATCGGTTATTTTGGGGTTGTTCCTACGTAGATATATAAAACTTAAAAACTGTATCGATTGTCACGTCGGCACAATATTTCCATTGACTTTATTTATAATACTGACAAAAAAACATAATGTCACACGCAAGACGGAGATTAAATTTCCAATTTAAGTTGGAGAAATGGCCATTTGATGCCAATTTACAAGAACAAGGGCGATATTTAGATGCCAGAAAACTACCTTGGGATTAAGTTAACCTCGCATATGCTACAGAAATAGTTCTAAATGAACGCACTAAAAGAATAGCAGAGACAACCCCCAACCAAAGCGGCTTTGTCAGCGGACATTCGACAATGGATGCCATCCAATCAATAAGAGTAATGATGAAAAAGTACAAATGTAAGAAAAGAGAACCCACACACGGTGTTCATAGAGTGTTGATAAAGTGCCACGATAGCTGGTCTGGGAAGCCCTGTGATCTCATAACGTTCCCGAAAATTATGTTAATTTGATCCGGGATAGACAAATCAATACCCCATGAGGTAAAACAAGCCCTTTTTCCCTACTATTTAATATCGTACTGTATAATTTAATAGCCAAGATCCAAGAATCATTTCCATGGAATATTTTATATGCTGACGACATAGTTCTATTTAGTGAAAGCTTTAAGTGGCTGGAAACTAAACTTAATTTGTAATTCTTTATTACGACCTTTTAAATAATGACTGTAATGTCGTTTTTGTGATTTAGGAACTAGATCAAAGAAAATTATATTTCTTAAAAGCCAACGATTCGTCTATTTATTTTGACATCTTTAGGGCACTGTAATATAAAAGGAGTGTTATAATTTAAGAAAAGAAAGAAGAAAAAATACATATATATATATATATATATATATATATATATATATATATATATATATATATATATATATATATATATATATATACAAACAATATAACAAAAAATATATAGGCCAATCTAAAAGATCAATAAAAAACCGTATTACCTTACACAGGAGCGACTGTAGACTCTACCCGGAGAGAAGTGCACTGGCAGAGCATGTCAATCGCCTAGATCACAAAATGGATTACCAGTCTGTGAGGATTCTAGCAACCGAACGGAATTTTACCAAGAGGTCCTTTTTAGAGATGGCCTTCATTTATCAGGAGGAAAATAGTATAAATAAGAATACGGATGCTAAGCATTTAAGCGAAATTTACTCATACCTTCTGACGTTGGATGGCAAATCTCGGACAAATTGCTAAACCCCAAAATTCATTTTCATAATGATGATCTTGGTTTCCAAAATTTGTGCACAGATAAATAGTGATCTCTTTCTTGCCTTTTGTATTCATCTTTTTCTTGCATGGTTGATATGTGACATCCATACCATAAAGTCTATTAACACCTTTGAATGGCTTACTAACATGGCAAGAATAGGGGGGATAGAAAAAAGAAGAGAACATCATAACTTCAAAATCAATAGTAATTGTGCATTATGAATAACAATTGTTGCAACATCAGTGTTTATTCTATTTATTCATTTTGTATTTTAAAACAACATGGAATATGTTCATAACCCATGTGTTTACAATGTTTTTTACTGTATTTTAACTTATTGAAACAATCATTTTCTCGTCCACCTCGTATTTGTTGTAAGTAATTACGAATTTTTAAACTGTTATATTTTACCATTGACTTAAATTTTGTAGTCTCCCTGATGATGGAAATAAACGTTTCCGAAAGCTTGGATTAATACAAAAGAGTATCTCACTGACATTGCTGCTAGCCCCAATATTAATAGTTTGTTATATATATATATATATATAAATATATATATATATATATATAAATATATATATATATATATATATATATATATATATATATATATATATATATATATATATATATATATATATATATATATATATATATATATATGAAACGTTAATTTATCGTGACTGATAGGTGAACAAAAAACTTCTAAACCGTGATTTCTGTTGTGTCTTAGCTCAAATGTCAACACCCACGTGTCACGTGCCTAACCTATAAAATTTTCATACTCACATCCTTTGACCATGCTGTTTTCGGTCCAAAAGGGATGAGTTTTAATTTTAAATTTTTTAAAAATGTGTTAAAATCAGTCTATTGTTATAAAGCGAAAAGCTTCTGAAATAACTCACGATATTTGGAAGGAAATAAACATTTCCGAAAGCTTGACAGTGTACCAAAAAGTTTCATTCATTCTTCTTTTAGCATTTTCATAATTGACTGCAACCCCTCAAACAGAAATCACGGTTCCGAAGTTTTTTATATATATAAAACAATTGCATCCCTATATAGGTGTTATTATTATTTTTCCAAAAACAACTACTGAATATGGTTGAGGTGATTGATAATGAATGGGGTTACATAGAGAAAAAAATAGTGTTTTCATTTAAATAAAAACAGTTTTCTGTGTTAAATTAACGGTGTTCAACCCTAACAGGTTTTTGCTTCGATAGATGTACATATAAAACTCAGCTTTAAACAACAAACACATCACTGGAACACATTAAAAATTTAAATGATGACTATTTGGTTTATATTCAAAGTGGAACTGATAAAATGTCAGGATTATACGCTTGAAAAAGTAGGTAGGAAGAAAATAATACGATAAACATTATTTTTTTTTTTTTTTTATGTTCTGGTTCCCACGAAAAGGGATATCCTGTAATGTTCAGAGAACATCGTGGGAACCAAGGGAAAGAAGGTAGGAGTTGGTGTTCTTCTTAAATTTCTGGAGGTTGTATGCCTCGGGGAACACCTCCCTAGGCAATGAGTTCCAAAGCCTCGCAATTCGTTGGATGAATGAGTCTTTCGAAAGTGATGTTCTGCAGGTCTCCAAAGTGACCACGAAGGGGTGTGAAGACTGAACTTGACGGGTTAATCTCGAAGAGACTGCCAATGGAGGAACGATTGTTGATATTTCAGAAGAGCATCGCCCATGAAAATATCTATAAAATAGAGACAAATCGCCAACTTTTCTACGATGTTCCAGACAAGTGAGCGAGTTTGTAAACGATGCATCACCGACGAGACGAATTGCCCTTTTTTGGACAGAATCCAGTAGATTCAGGATATGTTTAGATGCTGCACTCCAAATATGGGAACAGTACTCCAGTACAGGTCGGATCTGTGCCTTATAGATCATAAGCATCTGACTGGAGGTGAAATAGCTCTTGGCACGAAACAAAAAACCAAGTTTTTGGGATGCACTTTTGGCAATGGACCTCACTTGATTTTCTCAGAAAAGGTTATTGCTGATAGTAATACCAAGCATCGATATGGATGACTTCAGTGGTATGGTTACTCCTGACAAAGGGTATTAGTTTTTTGGTTCAAATTAAAATATGCGCTGTTAAAGTCTTTTAAGTCTTTTCTGTGGTTAACTGTATTTAATTATGTTAACCATTTCAGAGACATTTCTTTTGACCAGAGACTCATAGCCTAATATTACCTGAGTATAAATTATCAAGAGGCGTTGGATGAATGTGACGAGGGGATATTTGTCAATGAGATTAATATCAACAATCTGAGGTATGAGGATGACACGATTCTTGTTGCCGACTCCCTGGAAGGACTGCAGGACCTGGTAAGCCGTGTGACGACTGCAAGCTCAGATGCCGGACTTAGCTTGAACGTGAGAAAGACAAAGTGGCTAGCAGTTAGCAAATCAAACAACGTGGATGGACACCAGGCAATTAACGGTCAACGAATTGAGCGAGTAGAAACTTTTAAATATCTTAGGTGTTAACTAAATAAAAAGTGGGATGGCATGCAGGAGATTCGTGCCAGAATAGAACAAGCTCGTGCTTTGTTCCCGAAGATACTGTTTTATGGAATGGAAACTTGGACTTTGACAGATGCAATGTGCAAAAAATTGGAGGCCTTTGAAATGTGGACGTACAGAAGGCTATTAAAAATCTCCTGGGTAGAAAGAGTGCGAAACACCGAGGTACTTCAACGCCTCGACAAGCAGCTGGAAGTTCTGTTTACACAATTAAAAAGCGCAAACTGGAGTATTTTGGTCACATCTTAAGAAATGACAAGTATCGACTTTTAAAGCTTATTACAGAAGGGAAGATCGAAGGACAAAGAGGCCCGGGTAGAAGAAAGATATCCTGGCTAAAAAACTTAAGACAATGGTATGGAGTGAGCACTAACACATTGTTCCGCCGAGCTGTAGACAAGGTTCAGATAGCGCTGATGATTGCCAACGTCCGAGGAGGACAGGGCACCTAAAAAAGAAGAAGAAGATAAATTATCTAAGTAAATTCGTTGTGTTGTAGAGTTTATAACAAATATCACAGTAAAATTCCACTTTGAGGTAGAAAAAATTTGGGGCAAGCTAAATTTCACATATGTAGAAGGTATCAAAAAAATCATTTCCTAAAAAGGCGGCGGCGGAACCTGTTCAAAATGGCGCCTAAAGTAGCGGTGGGGAAGAATTTTTAAAAACGCTATAACTTCGTTGTTCTTGGTTATAAAGTCGTAAAATTACTTTTGTTCGAAGTATAATTAACAAATCTTTATTTTTTAATTGAACAATTATTACGTACAAAAGCTTACTTGGTCAAAAAACCAAAAAAAAAGGCAAGAAAAACCTTTCATGTATTTTATATCGGGATTTTGAATGGGAAGATATGAGTTTATTGCAAAATACCTTTAGATAAATATTTCAGCCCTGTTAATGAAGTTTCTCTTTTACTGGTTGTTTTTGATATAAATCCTATGTTTTGCGTAGAAATTGGGATTCAAAGAGTAAGCCGGCAAATCCATCCGGCCCCAGCCATTGCACTGACCTTTTCCATAAAAATTTTGTTCCTAAAATAAAATGTACAACATAAAATTATAACGTTTTAGAATAATGTGCAAAAATAGTACAAACGAACATGTTGTTGCTCTTTTGTTTTCCTGATATTAAAATGGACAGCCTGCAGTGCCTTCTTAATCGAACATTTTTAATTATCAATTTCTATGGAATATAAAAAACATTTTGATTTTTTAAAGCTAATTTCAATGTTTTATGACTATAACATTTAATTGGTTGTACGTATGTACAAAAATTTAACATTAAAATGTATAACAAATAATCGCTACAATTCAAAACAAAGCTCCCTCATTCGCTTTCAACGCCCCTTCTTGATGACGATTTTGATTTATCAATTTTCAATAGAACATTTTTACTTTTTTAATCAATACAAATTCTAATGTTTCATGGCTTTAACATTTGATTGGTTTATTTCTACAGTAATGAAAAGTCAAAACATTTAAAAAATAAAAAAAAAAGATAAAATTAGTAATTTATTCAATTTATAATAGTTACTCTACAATTTCTATTTTGTTATTACAACCGTTAATGTCACAATGTTTGCACTTGTTAGTACAGGTAAGTCCGAATCTCTTGCACGAGCACAATGCTGCACATTTTTTTTACAGTTGCAAAAAATTGAGGACAACATCCATTCTGGAGCTACAGAGGTGACTCCGGTTATTGGTACATAGCTTTCGCGTCTTAACTCCCACCCCCATTCACAGAGATTTAAATTATTTCCCAACTCTTTCTGCTTCTTCTTCTTCTTAGGACCGCACCTCTGAAAATCTTCATAGATGTCCGTCCAAACCATCGACGCAGTTCCTTTAGCCATGAGTTCTGCCGTCTGCCCACAGATCGTTTGCCCTCGATCTTTCCTTTGATAAGGAGTCGGAGGAACTCGTATCACCATTTCTGAACTTGAAGGTAACTGCGGAAAATGTGCATTCTTACAGAACCTGTGGTGGGAGGAAGTTCCGCATGATCAAAATCAGCGGTAATCGGACTAGATAAATATTTAGAAAACGTGGATTGGTGATGTATACATACCTTAGTTCGAATTCACTGATTCTCCATAAAGTTTTTAATAATCATTTCTCCACTATTCACCAACTGCTCCAAATTAAGATTGTCTTGTAAAATTCCACAAATTCTTAGCAAAAATAATCATTATTTCGGAATACTTTTACACATTGTCTTTTTCCTTTTTTGAATAGTGACGAGCACGTGTCACAACCAGTGAGAGAGTGAAAAGCTAGTGAGACATTCCGAAAATTTCCCATCTTATCTAATAGTAGTTGAGTAGATGTGAATCTCCTTTTCCAGGACGATTCTTTCTAGCTGGCGGGTAAAAAAAAATGTTAGAATCGGGATTTGCATAGTGAAGTAACAAAACAAGCAAGTCAGTGTCTTCTCCTACCACAATTACTTCTCGTGATTGCGCTTTTTCTACAGCTGTAATCACTATTAAACGATCGGCGTCGTCTTCTGCTTGAAGGGATGAAATTTTATATTTGTCTTGTTTCTGTCTAAAAAACTCTTGCTGGGGAACAACTACCGTCAGTAGAGCACTTGGATGTATCCCACAGATTTTTAAATGTTTAATTTTGTGTCCCCATTATTTTGGCGTGATTATTTTTTTCACTTGTCAAAATGTGACGTTTTGGCAATTCAACTAATAATAGCGGGTTATTCTAGCCAATCATTTGGTTTTATACTGGTAAAACTGCCTGGTCCTTGATAAAACATTGTTTTTATTTGAACTGTTAAAACTATAAGGTTAACCGCGTCGATTTTATTGAACTGGCTTATACAAGGTTAAAATATATTTTTACCCATTTAAAGGTTTATTTAAAAATAAGAGCGAACCGATTTGGCCAACAAAATATTGAAATATTGAAATATTGAAAGTTAATACAGAATGTCACTGTGTAGACAAAAAAATTCATATGAAATTAGCTTGAATGGTTTTGCAATTTCAGAAACTACAAATTTAAAAGTGATACGACTATTGCAGAAATTCTTGAAGACTGAGGAGCGAATATGAAGAAATCCAATGGCGAAGACTACAAAGAATATTCGCTGGAAACTATTTATTCTGAACACAAAATCAGCTTCAATCCGTTTCAGGATATTGAATTTAAAAAAGAAAGAAATGCAAAAAAAAAGGAGTTGCAAAGATGCGTGGATAAAAGAAAGCAGAGTGCTGTTGCACTAGAGGAAGAAGAATTCGATTATTGTGATGAAAAAATGCCATTAGGACTACAAATGAAGTTTTTTCACATAATTTCTTATGAATTTTCTAATAATTAAATTTCCTTCTTTTATCCTTAAGTTAATAAAATACTAATGAATTTAATTCTTCTTCCTTTGATTTGTTCAATAAATAATCTCTCCAAATACAACTTGTTCTTCAAATTTAATGAGATTAATGTTCATTTTCAAAACACTCAAAACTTTTTTATTTTGGGGCAAGAGCATTCAAACAAACCGAATTAGATAAAATCACTCGTCCTAAATTAGATAAAATCATACATACATACATAAAGTCACGCCTTTTTCCCATAGAAGTAGGCAGAGACCACTTCCTTCCACTTGCTACGGTTCCTACACAAATCTTTTGCTTCCTCTACTTTCATCAGTGCTCTCATATATGCTCTTCGGTTATTGGTACTCTTGAGCTGGCCTTTTTTCAAAACAATGTTGATCTGATCGAGATATGTTCGCTGAGGTCGACCTCTACCGACTTGTCCATTCACACTCGCCTTATGAATTTGTTTCGTTAATCTTTCTTCATCCATCTTTTCTACGTGTACAAACCATCTAAGCATTCCTTTATCTATCTTTGTAACCACATCTTTTATTACACCACAGCTTTCTCTTATCTCACTATTTTTTACTTTATCCAACCGAGTCACTCCGGCTATACTTCTCAAACTACTCATCTTCACAGCATTAATCCTATTCTCATGCTTCTTCTGCCAAACCCAACATTCACTACCATACATAAGTGTAGGAACCGACACACCCATATGCACAGTCAGACGTGCCCTTCGCTGAGTGTCACTGTTATACTTTCCATCTCCCGTGAACTTTGAACCCAAGTATACAAATTCATTTACTTGTTCCATTTTTTTCCCCTGAATCGAAACTTCACAGTTTGTCATGCTTTCTTTTCTTTCTAAAACTATTACTTTCATTTTGCTTACATTTATTTTCATCCCTTTGATTATAAGAATGCGGGCCAGAAATCTATTCACCGAATTTGTTTGGGATTATCAAACATCATTTGCTTCTTGTGTGTAAAAAATATGAAGCATGGATTACAGTAGAATAAGATTGTTCAGAGTACTACATATATTTTATGAAACAGACAATTTGTACATTTAAGTGAAAGTTGCTTTTATAGACGTAGCTAATAAATTTCAAACACATTTAGATACTTTAGTTAAAAATGATTGTTTGTGTTAAAATATAAGAACTAACGTAGCAACAACATGTGTTTTTGTGAATTTTAAATTTTCAAGCACATATTATATGGTAAACTGTTAATAAATTATTTTTACTTAATTTAAAGAATAAATTCGACATAATCTTAAGTTAAATTTAAATGTCATGTAACCTATAAACGTCAAAGATTTTTTTTAAAAAGATGCGTTCCTTTTGTAAATTAGAATTTCTATATTTAGCACAGTCATTTAGGCCATATTTTACGATGTTCTATTTAAGAGACGCACCAATGGCCAATTTTTTATAGGTTGTTTGGACCTACAAGAATATACATAGAATATAGTTTTCGGCCATTGCCGGCAATAAAAAATTATTGAAAATAAAAAAATGAATATTTTCGAGATAATTTTTTTGGAACGCGTCCTATCGAAATAAGTTTGCAATAAAATGTGTTCATCATAGCGTTCTCTGTAAAAAAGGTCCTGAATAAAAAGTGCAAACATTGTTAATCAAGCGGTTAATTGCAAATAAAAAATAAAAATGCTACATTTTGTTTTTGCAACCGCAATTGGGTGTTTATCAACATATCGGTTTGAAACTCGTACATTATGTACAGGAGCCAAACCCCAAGAGAATCTTGAAAGATTTATCGATCTGTGAGATATAGTTTATCTGCGATCATCGAAAAATCTTTGCCCTTCAATAGAATTTCCCGACGAAAACCCACAGGGGAGCTTCGTATCATCAAAAAAAATTTTTTGAAAATAGATACTGTTTTTCAGCTATTTTAGATTTTTGCTTATAAATAATTAACAATTTCGACCAAAGTTGCATAGATATCTAAAAAAATTTTGGACCATCTAACGTGTTGTTGGAAAACGAGCAATTTAAAAAAAAAATTTGCAATATTTTAAATAACCGCCTTAGATATAAATGTGTTTAAGCTTGTTCAATTTTCCAATGTTGTAATAAAGATTTTTTGCAAAACTCGAGTTCATGGCTTTCAGCTATGACATTCAATAAAATTATTCCCTTTCCGAGCAATAATGTATCACAATTTCGATCGACGTGTTGGAAGGATCCTATTCCGTCCAATTTGTTGGTAATAATATCGTGCGCGTGCGATAAAAGTGAGGATGGGTCGTTTCATATTCAAGTCCGATTTTCAATTAATGGTTTTAAATAAGACGCTAAAAAATGATAAAATAGTCAAAATCAATGAAACAAACGTATGAAAATAACTAAAATTAAAGATTATTATTTTATCAAATGTAAATTAATCGATTTTGGTCTTCTTTACTAGCCTTTCTCCAATTTCTGTCTCTTTATTTTATCGTGTCTGTGAATTTTTAGTTTTTTTTTATGTTCTGGTACCCACGAAATAGAGATATCATGTAATGCTCGGAGAACATCGTGAGAACTAAGGAAAAAAGGTAGGAATTGGTGTTCTTCTTAAATTTCTGGAGGTTGTATGCCTCGGGGAACACCTCCCGCAATGTGTTCCAAAGCCTCGCTGTTCGTTGAATAAACGAGTCTTTGGAAAAAGATGTTCTGCAGGTCTCCAAAGTGAACACGAAGGGGTGTAAAGTCTGAACTTGACGGGTTAATCTCGAAGAAACAGCTAAAGAAGGAACGATTGTTGATATTTCAGAAGAGCATCGCCCATGAAAATATCTATAAAATAGAGACAAATCGCCAACTTTTCTACGGTGTTCCAGAGAAGTGAGCGAGTTTGTAAGCGAGGCATCACCGACCAGACGAATTGCCCTTTTTTGGACGAAATCTAGTGGTTTCAGCAACAGCTAATAATCAAAATTTAAATTCTTTCATAATGAATATTAGGTTTTTTATTCTTATTCCTACATTATGACGAGTTTATTGTTTTCGTAGCTTCTTATTCAAAACCGTTAATTGAAAATCGGACTTAAAAATATGAGCAACTTTTTTAAATAATTTTTTCCGATATATCCAATGCGAAGCTGAATATCGAGAATATGCCCTTTTCGCGGGATCGCAGTAGGCTGGGTATAAGGCTGTCACTCGGACTGAGTATTGCGAAAAGTGCGGCTCATGAAGGTTTAGGTTTGCACCGAAAATAAAATCTCTGCTTTTAAAAATGACTAAAATACAGTGGTGTCTTCATCTTAAGTGTGTCACACTGAAGATGAATTACATAGTAAATTGTATAAAGATTGTCAATAAAAAAACTTACAAGACAACATTACTCGATAGGAAAATATTTAAAACTAGCTTTTACCCGCGGCTTCGCTCGCGTTAATGTCCTGAAATAACTGTCAAACATCATAAAAAAGTAAATAAAATAATAATTTTTTTTATTGTTTGACTGGTATCATCAGTATTTAAAAATTCTAAAATTCAACCCAGTTTAAAACACTGAAAATATGCTTTATTCAAATTTTATTACGACTTTTAGTTCCTCTGTGGGTTCGGCGATTAAAACTCTCGATCCAGTAACAAAACAATGTTTATTTCAATACAATAATTTCTATTTTCATTAACCACTTAGATTTTCACTTAGTTATACAACTTTTACAATTCTATAAAACTATTTACATTTATTTATTTATAAACAATTTTAAAACCGATACTGACTCTTGTTATGATCGCTTTCCCTTTTATATCTCGATATCACAGTTCCAGATCATTCTACCTGTTTCTCCATCATTCGACGCGGCTTCAAGAGGTTGCTCGACCTTTCCGGACCTCGTTGGCGGCAGACAAAGCAAAGCGGTCTAAAACGGACCCCAGACGCGGTCGATTTCTCGGTCGCCGACAGGACCGGATTTGTAACAATATCTTACTACAAAAAATAAATGGATTAATTACTAAGATTTTAAAACATTATTTTGAAACGGTATAACGCGTTGTATCGTTATCAAAAAATTCATACCGATATATTGATAAACAACCAATTGCGGTTGCAAAAATAAAATGTAGAATTTTCATTTTCATTTGCTACTAACCGCTTAATTAACAATGTTTGCACTTTTTATTCAGGAACTTTTTTACAGAGAACGTTATGATGAACACATTTTATTAGAAACTTTTTTCGATAGGACGCGTTCCAGAAAAATTATCTCAAAAATAGCCATTTTCTATAATTTTTTATCGCTAAAATATACCCCGTCAATGGCCAAAAACTCAGGACTATATTCTTGTAGGTGCAAACAACCTTTAAAAAAATTGGCCAGAAGGTGCGCCTCTTGAATAGGTCTCTCTCATGCTAAGGTGACTGGACTAATTGCGAAACAAACAATTTTAAGCACGAATAGCGCAGTAGATGGATATTTTTTTCTCTTTCTTTTGGCTCATAACCCTTGGTGGATTTTGGCTTGCTCAACTATGTTCCTCCATCTGGTTTTATCTACCGTTATTCTCTTCCAGTTTCCTATTCTCAGAGTTTTTAGGTTTTTCTCCACATCGTCTATCCACCTTTTCTTGGGTCGCCCTTTCGGTCTTGTGTTTTGAGGTTCTCATTCGAGGATTTTTTTTCACAATTTTCTCTTCCCCCATCCCCTATACATGTCCTAACCAACTTATCCTTTGACTTTTTATGTATCTTGCAATATCCTCTCCTTCTATAAGTGCATCAATTTCGTGATTCATTCTTATTCTCCACATACCGTTTTCATGTATTGGGCCGCATATTCTTCTAAGGATCTTTCTTTCAAATATTTTCAATTGATTTTCATCGTTGTTTGTTAGTGTCCATGTTTCACATCCATAGGTTACTACTGGTCTTATAAGTGTTTTATAAATTGTGATCTTGGATTTTCTGTATACTGTCTTATAAGTTTAAGATGGGCGTAATAGCATTTATTTCCTTTTAGGATTCTTGCTCTTATTTCACCTTGGACGTTACCATTATTGGTAATTTTCGTGCTTGACGCTTTCGATCAGACCGCCGTTTACATTAATATTTGGTAGTTGTATTGGGGGATTCCTGCAGCAGTACATATGTTTCGTCTTGTCTTTGTTCATTTGCAGGCCTCCTTTGTTTACCTGTGGCTGAAGCCCTTTGGCGATTTGATTCAGTGAGGTGAGATCACGTGAAATTATTGTAATGTCGTCCGCATACCCAAGTATTTGTGTGGTTTTATTTAAGATGCTTCCAGTTCTATCGATTTTTTTGATAGTTGCTTCCAGCACTAGGTTGAAAAGCACTGCCGAGACAGCGTCTTCTTGTCTTACCCCGACTTTTACTTTAAATTCTTCGCTGAACTGTTGTTGTACTCTTATAGCTGCTTTCGATTCGGTCATGGTATCTTCCACCATTTTTACTAATTTTCGGGGTATTCCTAGGAGGGTTAAACTTTGTAGCATTTTTTTCCTGTGCACTTTATCGAATGCCTGTTTGAAATATATAAAGAGATAATGCATATCTATGTTATATTCATAGCATTTCTCCTGTATTTGTCTTGTAGATGGATATATTAACATTATATTAATTGACCAATTTTTCATGTGCAGAAAAAAAGCAGTAAATATACCTACTAAAAAAATAAAAATAAATAATAGCGACACTGTCTAAATAATTTCATTTCGTTCATTTAAGACACTAGTAATTTACAATTTGTTACTTAATTAATTAATTCACACTTGATGATATGATGCGCTATTTTTTGAACAGTACATTTCTTGATTAGGTAATGTTTCTATTGTCATTCTTCAATTTAACTGTAATTTAGTTAAATAATTGGGATCTCTTATTTGATATATATTCTGCGCTGGATAATTCTCAACGAAATATTTTACACATTTTAAATCTATTTTGCATTCTACATCGTGATTTTACAACAGAGGATTTAAATAATTATTTATATTATTATTATTTTATATTATATTATTTATTAAATAAATATTTTTACCACGAAATATAGTATTAATTTAAGGTGTTAGTATAAAGACTGTAAAAATGAATTAATGTCGAAAAAAACAAGCTTTTATTTAAGTGCCCTAAAAAAAATAAACTTCAAATTAAATCGAACCAATTAATTTAATAGATTCTAGATTGTAGATTGTAGGGTGGGTCATGAAGGCCAGTTTAATTTAATAGGTACATGTATTACACAATTTATTAAATGATATAAAAGCTTGTCACGGGATTTGCATACTTTACAAGAAACATTTTCTTTCATAGAATTACTTACAATGAGTATACCAAGCAAGACTAGTTAGTACGCAGGTAAATCTCGCGACAAGCATGTAATACATGTACTAAATTGATTGGTCTGATTTAATTTAAAGTTTATTTTCTTCTTTTAAGGACACTTAAAAAAAAGGTTGTTTTGAAAAATTATTTTTTACTCTTAATTTATTTTTTACTTGTTATTTATCGCCTGACAGGTTTCTAAGTCTGTTTATCTCATTCAACGCATCATTGTTGCAAGGTCTTTTGCCGGTTAATTTCGAACAGTCTAGCTCTTTAATAAGGAGACCTTCTAATGTTTTTATCTTACTTAAGGCCACGTAAGCTTTTATTTTGGAGTTTTCCTTCTCCTAGACATATTGCAAACCAATGCTGTTAAAATGTGCCGAGGAAAATTTTCGGACCCATCAAAAACCAGGATACGCAGAGCTATCGAATCAAAACAAATGCAGCACTAAAACAAATATGCAATTAGCCAGAACTAATTAACCTCATAAAGGCACAAAGATTGAAATGGGCAGGGCACGTCAGGAGCTGTAGCGCTACGAAGTAAGTAAGTAAAGCTGTTGACGCCTATCTCGCAAATTACACAAATCAAAGTTAACCAACCGATGCTACAGACTCAAACAATTTGACTTCAATATCATAATCGAGGACTTTAAAAAACCTAGTACACCAAAACTTCAGACAGATTGGAGCACGGAGTTTAGATTGTAGGGGGTGTCGTAAAGACTATGCATTCTTCCAAGCACCTCGACCTATCAGATCTTTTGTGCATAACCCTTAATCTATTCGAGGCCAGGGATTCCAAAACTTCGTACAAAGTTTATCAGTTTCCTGCGAGCGGCTTTAAGAAGGCCTCTTCCAGAAACATGAGCCTCTTGCAGAAAAGCGCTGGGTATTCGCAACGTTAGTAATTGGTGGAAACTGTTCATATTACTTTTGCGATATATGGAATTTGAAGGTCTTTATAGAGAGTTTGATTGCTATTGTGTCGGGAAGCATTAACAATTGATCGCAGTGTAAATAAGCGAGATATGATTGTTGGAACTGAGTGGTACCTGTAAAACGCCCTGTATAAAGAATTAAACAGTTTAAGTGAACAGTTTAGCGAAGTCTTATATTTTGTTGTCTCAAATTTAAAGTCAGTAGTGTTTCTGTTTGCAGATATATCGTAATGTATTTGGGACTACGTTAGAAAATTAAAATATTTTAAAAACTATTAATTTTTTGTATAGGGCATTGTGTATAAAATTTATTTAAAATTTGGTACAAAATTATTAAATAACATAATATAATTATGTTTCTTTTAAAATGATAAAATTGCTATTTATTTTTGGTCTACCGTAAGTAGGTCATTCGTGAAAATATTACTTTTAAAATCAGCATCATTAACGAGCTAACGTGGTAAAATTTTATATTTTACTTATAACTCTATTCTAAAACAATATTAAACTCTTCTGGAAGTCCATAAGAACAGCCAGAGGTAAAGATACTACCTAGCAACTGAAATAAATTAGAAACCAAGATGGTAGTATGGTAAAAGGAGAGGAATGCGTATTAAAGAGATGGAAGGAATACTTCGAAAGTTTATTTAAGGAAGAGGATACACAAGTAAAGACCCCATTCGGAGACATGAGTGAAATTTTCAATGAAAGTAAAATTAGTACGACAGAAATTGTGAAAACGTTGAACAGTATGAAATTGGGTAAAGCTACTGGGTACGACAGGATAACAGTTGAAATGCTGAACGCTGGACAAAGCGTGGTAACTAGTCTGCTGTACCGCCTTTTTAACTTTTGTTGGAGGAGTGGTTGCGTACCAGACGACTGGTGCAAGGCCGTTATCGTGCTGCTTTACAAGGGAAAATGTTGGCAGCAGGACTGTAAAAACTACCGAGGTATTAGTAAGCAGAATTTAGAAGAGAAAGGAGATGTATGGATCAGGTCAAAAAATTCTTGGCTAAAAGTCAGAAGGTCTATTGCGCTTTTATAAACTTGGAAAAGGCATATAACAGAGTGGTATGGAGTAAATTGTGGTCGACATTGTCTATGTATGGGGTGAGCGGTAGTTTAATACGAGCACTGAAATCACTTTACGAGGATTCCACTGTTTGTGTCAGGATAAACGGAGCTTACACAGACTGGTTTAACATCGAAAAATGTGTAAGATAGGGACGTGTGGCTTCGCCATGGCTGTTTAACTTATACATAGACGATTGTTTAAAAGATTTGACAGAGAGTGCGTAGGGGTTGAAAATGAATGATTTGATCGTAAAATGCTTTCTTTACGCCGATGATCAAGTCATATTAGCGTCATCTGAAAAGAAGTTGCAGGCGATGGTTATTGTTATGTATGATGCCCTAAAAATTAAAGGGATGAAAATAAATGTAAGCAAAATTAAAGTAATGGTTTTTGAAAGAGAAGAAAGCATGACACACTGTAAAGTTCTGATTAAGGGAGAAAGAGTGGAACAAGTAAATAAATTTGGCTGTGCATAGAGGTGTGTTGGTTCCTACACTTATGTATGATAGTGAATGTTGAGTTTGGCAGAAGCAGCATGAAAATAGAATTAATGTTGCGGAGATGAGTAGTCTAAGAAGTATAGCCGAAGTTACTCGGTTAAATAAAGTAAAGAATAGTGGGATAAGAGAACGCTGGGGTGTAAAAGAAGATGTGGTTACAAAGGTAGATAAAGGAATGTTAAGATGATTTGGACACGTAGAAAGGATAGATGAAAAACGATTGACGAAACAAATTTATAAGGCAAGTATGAATGGACAAGTCGGTAGAGGTCGACTTTGGCGAATATATCTTGAACAGATTAACATTGTTTTAATGGCCAGGTCAAGAGTACCAACAACCGACGAGCATGTATGAGAGCACTGATGAAATTAAAGGAAACGAAAGATGTGTGTAAGAACCGTAGCAAGTGGAAGAAAGTGTTTTCTGCCTACCCTTACGGGAAAAAGGCGTGACTATATGTATGTATGTATGTATTAACTTCCAATCTAAACTTTTCGGAACACATCCTATATTTCTTATTATCGTTTTAATTTATATCTTTCGCTTTTTTTATACAAAAATACGTAACCTTAATCCTTCCGACTCAAATGGGGATTTATAATCTGTAGGATTAAGGTTAGGCTTATTGCGTGAAAAATGCAAAAAATTTAAATCTTAGGATTAAATTGGGCTAAGAGTACAAAAGGAAATTAAAAGGAAATTAAAAACATAAAGCAGCAACAATACCTGATATTATAAGTTATTTAAAAGTAATTTATAGCACATAACTAAAATCATAGGCGCATCCAACTTGGCTGTCTTACGTATTTAACTCCGTCCATCTATGGCTCTACAACCCTGGGTGGGTCTTGGCCGCCTTAACAATTCTCCTCCATTTTCTCCGATCCTGCGTGGCTTCTTCCCGGTTGAGCACCCACAGGGTTTGAAGGTCCTTGCGGATATTATATATTAAATTTCATCCCCAATCCACCCCTATCTTAAGGAAGTTTTTTTCTTTACTTAAACCACCCCCGGTATGTATAAAACAACTTCTAAAAATTTCATCCCAATCGGACTAGCCATTTGAGAGTTTTTGAAGGACATACATACATATAAACATTTTTTCATTTTTATATAGATTACCAAAGTGGATTTAGAAGGAAACGATCAACAACAGATCAGCTATTTACGTTAAGATTATTGTTAGAAAAATGCTGGAAATTCGATAAAGATTTACACAATCTATTCGTAGACTTTAAACAGGCGTATAATAGTATCTTCACAGCAAGCTTATTGTCAGCAGTAGAAGAACTTGGAATACCCAGCAAACTCAGAATGATAAAAGTATGCGTTAAAGGATCATGTGGTACAATTAAAATAGAGGGTCAATACAGCGAAAGATTGTATGTAACAACTGACCGATTCTAGCGTATGCAGATGATTTAGATGTTGTGGAAAGAAATGAAATTAGCGTGAAGGAAGCCTTTATAAAACTCGAAAAAAAAAGCAAAAAAGATGGGATTTAAAGGTCGACGAGGAGAATCCGAAGTATATGCATATGACACGAATCATAAAACGTATTTAACTCGGTTTCTTTAAACTTTACTGAGTTAGGCCGGCCACAGCCCTAACAACCCCGATCGGCAGGAATGCCCGGTCAGCAAGGTTTAAAGGGTAAACCCATTATATTCACTTCTTTTTATTCTTTTCATGCCAAAACAGTAAAGCATACATTAAAGTTTACACACATGCCGACCAATCCAGAGCGGAATAATCTGCGCATGCTCCATATTTGGTTTTGCGCGTTTTGAAATCAGTGATTGTCATGCTGTTGACGTTCTCACTTAGTATTTTCATGGGTATGTCGAGTCTTACACAATCGAATGCTTTATTGTAATCCAAAAAACAGACGAATAGATCTTGGTTCACGTCCAGGCACCTCTGTATTAGAAAATTTAGGGCAAATGATGTTTCTCGTATCCCCCTATGGTCAGGGTAAATTACCCTAAAATTTTAAAGAGGATAGGAAAAAAGAATTATGTTAGTTAAAGTATCAGTCATGAAATTAATGCAGATTATTTCTAAAAGTATACTGAATGTATGAAAAATTCGCCAGAACATTTTCGTCCCTCCTAATTATTGACAGAACGCTATAAATATTTAAAATATTTTTGTTCTTATATTAGTTTTAAAATTTTTATTTAATACAGAAAATGTGTACGTACAGAAATCATATTAAATGCCAAAAATAAATTTCATCACTTACTATCTGCCAGAGGGAAAAACGTTTCAGTGTGAGAGCGAGCGAGACAGTTAAATTCATATCTGTGAGTTTGGTTTGTGTACACAACGACCTCTGAATCCCATACGTGCAAGAAGTAATCAATCTCCATGCCACCAAATACAAGAAGCGCAGTACTGACCACAGAAATCAGCTCATCAGAGAGCTATTCAACCAAACAAACGATGAAAGAAGACTCCGAAGAACATGGCTAGAAGACCTGCAAGATAGTTTCAGTGTACCATCAGTGGATGGTACCTGACTCGTGACATCAGCAATATATACGCATCATTTACTAATTACTCTGTATAAATGTTTGAGTAGATTGTAAAAGGCAATAAATAAAATAAAAAAATATATCTGTAAGTTGAAAAAAAAGCGCAAATAGACTGTAACATATATACAAGTGTAAATATAAAAAAATATGAATAATCATCATTTTTCATTCATCTTTGTCGTTGCATTTCTCTTCATCTATCATCACTGTTCATATTTCATAGTGATCTTCGGTGTTACTTAGAGAATACCTTTGTCACGGGTCAGATAATTTTACCGCAGTATACATTTTCTATGAGTTTAACTGTTAAACTTTAACAAGGAATTGTTGCATTTCATATAATTTACAATCCATCTTTAATGAGGCCCAATATGCACTCTCTTTTCATCTCACAGATATGAATTTATCTGTCTCGCACTCGCACGAAAACGTTTTTCCCTCTGGCAGATAGTAAGTGATGAAATTTATTTCTGGCATTCAATAATATGTTTTCTGTAAGCACAAATTTTCTTCTTCTTCTTTTTTCTTCTTTAATGTAAGCAATTTGTTTGTTTTTCTTCGTAACCTCTGCCGTTCAATTGTTAGAAAGGTTGTCGCTCCATCTCTTGCGGGGTCTTCCAACGCTTCGGCGCCCTAAGTGCGACTTGTTAGTTATCTTGACCATTCTGTCGTCATTCATCCAGTCTAAATGTTCGTTCCACTCTCTCTTTCTTCTTAGTATCAATTCATTTAAATTGTACATTTGTTTCGGAGGTTTGTTTCGTTAAGGTAAGCTGAGGTTTGTGCTGCTTTTGCCGCTTGGTTTCTTACATCTCCTGTTGTATAATTTTATCATCCACAACCAGTTTGCATCTGATAGGTGTTTTTGAAGTGGTCATGCATTTCGTCTTTGCTGCAGATATATTCATTTTTAGACTTTTTGCCGTTGTGCTAAATTTGAATAGTAATCACTGTAGGGCATCTTCGTTTTCTGCAATCGGAACAGCATCATCGGCATAGAATAGGATTTTGACGACTTTGTTTCCCATTTTATACCCTTTCAGGTTACGAATGCTTTTTATTATTTCGTCCACAACGATGTTGAACAATAAGGGGCTAAGGGAATCTTCTTGTCGAATACCACTATTTACAGGAATTTCTTCGGTAGTTCTGCCATTAATTTTGGCTTGTAATTTGTTTCTCTGGTAAATATTTTCGATGGTTTTTATGATGTTGCATAGGATTTTCCTGTTATATAGAAGGTGTATCACGTCCCCAGTTGTATTCAGTCAAAAGCCTTTTCCAGGTCTATAAAACATATGAAGGCTGGTTTGCTGGATTTTCAGTTATTTGTCGCATCTGTACAAGATCTTCCTGATCTGAATCCTTCTTGTACATCGCCCAATGTGGTGAGTTCATTTATTTTATTTGTTATAATCTTTGTTACTAGCTTTAGGGTTGTATTTAGAAGGTTTATGCCTCGGTAGTTTGCGTGTCATCTTTTTGTCTCATATTTTCTGTCTGTTATAATTTGAAGACTAATGAAATAACAAAAATAAAACTATTTTCTATAAATATTTATAGCGTTCTGTCAACAATTAGGAGGAAATTTGTCACGTGCCTATTTTTTCCCATCTACCGTTTAATTATTAATTGTGCCTCTGATAGTCTGGTGTTCGTAAATAGTTTTGCATACCGTATTTTGGTTCGTTGTAGATAGTGTTGCATACTAGTAGGGATAGAATTTAATTATTAATGGCTGTGACATGTATATTATTGTTTGGTTTGCTTTTCTGTGTGTATGGGCTGGCTATCAACACGAACGAGTGCGACTACGAGTTGGGGACATAGATTTGCAAAGGTTGGCTGGCGCGTGTCCCGTGTCATTTTCTGATATCCGGCCTGGGAGTGAGAAGTGAGGAGTCGTTTGGTGTCCGTCGTGGAGGTCAGGTGGGAGTTTTTGGAACGATTTGATATTAACACGTGAGCAGAACTTCTACGGTTCTTTCTTTCATATCTGGCTGTATTTGGGCCATCTTTATTGGATTTTGAAGAAGGACCATTTAATTTTTAACTTGACTATTCTGTCGTGCCTTTGTGGTGGATATTTTGGTTATTAGGGTCGAGTTAAAATAACCGCGTGCGGGATTTGATGGAGTGAAGCCATTGTTAAGTATCAGGTGCTGTTCTATAATTCAAACCGGGCCAGGAGGAGGCCACAGGATTCGTGAATTCGTGTATCCACAGGTTACAAGTGATTTATTTTAGAATATTTAAACGACGTAATTTGTTTTTGACACCGCGATTAAGTTTTGTTTTAATTTATTAATATGGTACACTGTTGAAAACTATTTATTGCATTGGATATTATGCCGAGTCTGAACTTTGATTAAAGTAATATTCTCAATAGTTCTTTGTGTCCAAGTAAAAACGTTTATTCATACTTATTTGTAAATATCCTACAATATTGCTATTTTGAAGGACAGCCATCGTAAAAAGAATTATTTTTAAAAAAAGCTCGAGTGTTTTAACAGTGTAAATCTTTAAAAATACTACTTGGTGTTTCTGCTCTTGGATCATCGATGTAACAGTGGCGTCTTAATGAAGTTTTCAATTGGTTACAAAGTATTGAGTTTAATTTTATCAACTTATCAGTTATTATGTGTTTGTTCAAGTGTTTTCAATAGATTAAAAGTAACAAATCATTTTTCGTTAAATTTGTACCTGCTCCAAGTTGAATCTGAATTTATATATTACTAAATATAATTTATGTGGTTATTGTGAGGGTTTTAAATTATTATTCTTGTTGCAAGTCCATTTATTTTGTATTTCTTTTTTTTGTGTTAATCTTTTGCTATCAGGAATTCTATATAAAACCAATTATTTTTGAAATTTTAAATAGTGTGAACATTTCTTTTTTGTTGTTGTTTTTAATTCTCTTTTGTACCTCATTAGGTTTTTATTATTGTCTGAAAGATTGTTATAATTAATTTAAATATTATTTTAAGAAAAGTGTATTATTTTCGTTTAATTCAATTTACGAAAATACAGAATTTATTGTAAAAAATCAAAACATCATTTTTACTTAATTAATATATTGCAGGAATTGTAAATATAGTTTTATTTATCTAGTTCACCATAATTGTTTGTTGTTTATCGTGTGGCTCTGCTAGTGCCTACTAGACCTAGGGGTTTCCGACTTGTACCGTCTAAGTCGGTGGCGCGACTCACTTTTATATTTTTTTTTCTTCTAGCCTCTACGGCTGAGCTCGGGCATAATTTTCCAGTAGAGAGACCGCTGGCAGAGTACTCTTTAGAGAACTAAAAAAAGACGTGGCACATTTTCTGGCAACTTTTTTATACATTCAGTATACTTTTAGAAATAATCTGCATACATTTCATGACTGATACTTTAACTAAAATAATTCTATTTTTTTCCCGTCTATAAAATTTTAGGGTAATTTACCCCGGCCATTAGGGGCTGCTGTAAGTGGCTTTTATTGTCGAGCAGATATTAAACATTGAGTCAGTAAATTTTCAAGACTTTTGAAATGACAACCGAAAATTGGTCACTGGCTCTTCCTCTATACTGTTTTAGCACTGTAAATTAGTAGCCTCATTGTATCAACGAAGAGGCTTTCACTCTGAGACTCTAATAACTGTTAAATTTTTGCGAAGTTTACTACATTACTAAATTTCCCGGTTAGATATAAAAACTACTATTAACATGATAGAACAAGCCGTCGCCATCGGCAGGAATAATCGCCAAGCTTCCAACAATAATTATCTAATTATCTATCTACGCTTTATACATAAACAAAGATAAGTTTTATCTTTTGTTAGTCGATAATAACATTTAGATAAGTTAATCTTTAATAATTTAATTTTTTTGGAAAAAAGGGAAACACTAGTGTTTCGAGTGTTCAGAAGTATTTTTTTAATTTACTAAAATTGTAGTGAAAATACTTTTAAGATCAAATCAAATATAAACTGTTTTTGTAGAGTGTACGTAAGTCCTCTGTCCTCTTGAAAAAAAAATTGTTTTGAAGAAAGGCCAGGTCAAGAGTACCAACAACCGACGAGCATGTATGAGAGCACTGATGAAAGTAGAGGAAGTAAAAGATGTGTGTAAGAACCGTAGCAAGTGGAAGAAAGTGGTCTCTGCCTAACCCTATGGGAAAAAGGCGTTACTTTATGTATGTATGTATGTAATCTTTAATTCTGGCAAATATTTTCTTTTAATATTTCTTTTAATCAATTCAGCAGTTATAATGTTATTGTGGACATTTCGAATAATTACGATTTACATACACCAATGATGCACCAATTTGCATTTGAATGCATCCATCGATGGTATTTGGAATTAGTAACGTTTGTTTCCCTATCTCATGGCAATAATTATGACAGATGATAAATAGCTTTTCACAAATTTACCAGTAATTTGCCAGATTTTTGTGCCTAACTCCGTTGTTCTGTCAATTTTTATCAAAACTAAAAGTATATAACTATCTATCTCACCTGAATATAAGTTTTGCGACTACCTATACTTTCTCCAACATAAACTCCCGCTTGAACAATTCCCCTTCCAGTTTTGGATACAAACTTGTCTACACAGAAAAAAACTGATTCTTCTTCTTCTTCTACTTGTTAGAGATCTAGATAATCTGTTCATTCCGGACTTGCCTCTGTAATATTTCCTGAGATGTGGAATGCCAGCTGTCTCTCCATCTCTTTGGTGGTCTTCCGGGTGGACAGGTCCCTGCTGGTTTTCCCTCTAGTACAATGCGTGGTAGTCTATCGTCGGTCATTCTCTTCACGTGGTTGTACCATTCTCTTCTCCTTTGCCTTTCCCTTATCACCACATCCTGTACGTCGTGTTGTGCTCTAATGTCAGTGTTTCTTACGTGATCTCTTCTTGTTTTCCCGGCTATTGTTCTCAGTACTGACATTTCGACGACTCGTAGCATCCTTTTGATCTTGTTGGTATCCTCTCTCGCTTCTATACCATAGGTCATTATTGGCCTGACGCATGTCTTATATATTTTGATTTTACTTTCCTTTCGCATGTAAGGATTAGCCCATAGTTTCCCTTAGACATCCTGGTATGATGGCTGATTTGTTAATTTGGTTTCTCAGGTCCTTTACCGGGTCGTGAGCGCTGGACATATCTATGCCCAGGTATCTAAATTGCATGACCTGCTCTATGGGTTTATTATCTTTTACTTGCTTGCATTTCATTGGCTCCCTAGCGATGGTCATGATTTTCGTTTTACCTATGGATATATCCATATTGAGTTGCTGACTGATTTGGTAGAACTTAAATAACTGTCTCTGTAGATCATTCTCACTTTCTGCGAATATTGCAGCGTCGTCTTCGTAGCAGACCATGCTGATAGCCCTATTGTTCATTCTGTATCCCGAATCTTATTATAATCTGATTATAATCCAAAAACTCTTAAAACCCTATTTTTACAAAAAATAAATCCATACGATGAATATTGCCATATCTACACGGACGCATCCAAATCAGAACTTGGAGTAGGTGCTGCTTTTACTGCTCCTGGCGAAAACTTTGTATGCAAACTGGCTAGCACATTAACAGTATATACGGCAGAACTTACAGCGATACTTCACGCTCTTAAATATAATAATGAAAAGCAATTCAGTAAGTACATAATAATAACCGATTCTCTCAGCGCCATAACAGGACTAAAACAAGTGTATCCAGAGCATCCAGTTCTTTTATTCATTAAATAGGAATTAGGGAAAATATACCAAAAAAGTATTTCTGTTCGATTTATATAGGTACCATCTCACACAGGAATAGAAGGAAACGAGAGAGCTGATAATTTAGCTAAATCAGCAGTATCAAGTGCCGATGCAGTTGATATCCAGGAATCAATTCATCTGGACTTTAATCCATACTTAATGAGTGTTGTGCGAAGTGCGTGGCAGTCTGAATGAAACCGTTCGACCTCCAAATTATCGAGTGTAAAAAGTTTAGTGCTACCATGGAAAACTGTGATTCCAGATAGACGTAATCAGGTGATAGTATCCAGATTGAGAATAGGTCATACATTAGCTACACATAAATATTTATTAGCAGGTGACTTCTAACCTATTTGTTTTATGTGTCAAACTAGTTTAACTGTGGAACATGTTTTAATTGACTGTCCTTTATATACTTTAGAAAGACATAATCATTTATTGAAAGATAATTTAAAGTCTTTACTACAAGATAACTGTAATCACATTAGTATAGAAAACTTTTTAAAAGATATCAATATTCTTAAGGATATATAAAGTATTCATCAATCTATTTTGTATTGCCAATAGCCCTGCGTGGTTGATGCAGTAGTTTAAATAAAAAAAGTGGATATGTTTGATATAAGTACAACTATTTTTCTAGCTATACTTCGTTTGCTTAGCGTGTATAGCACGTTACCAAGAAAATTTATTTTTAAAATAAATATACAGGGTTTTCAAAGTTAAGTCGGCACTATTGCTAACTTCGTTATTATTGGAGATAAAAGTCAGCCAAATGGGAAAACAAGTAGTATTTTTTTCGCCAAGTACGATGTAGAGAACGGAAACATCGCGTTCGCGTGTTATGTCAAAAAGTTTTATTTTTTTAAATGGGATATGATTCTAAAACAAAATGACAAAGGATGAATATTCGCACCCCAAACTCAGTGGCAACTGTCCTAAATCATAAAATTGAAAATACTAAAGGTGTATTTTAACCTTTTAAGTCAAATAAAATTAAACTTCCAAAACGTGATCTCAAGGCAAAATTCTTTACTAGCAAACTAGAACAGTAATTACGAGCTGTAAGAGTTAATGCCAAGTGCCATTTTATTAGAGAGCGTACACCCCTGAGGAAACTGGTAATTCTTGCATTGAAATAAATTACTTTAAATATTGAAAATTTCAACTTAGACGAAGATCTTTTAACACAAAATTTAAAACAACATTTATAGGTTTTTTTTTATTTGGATAGTAATCAAGCTTAATGTGTTGTATTTATATTGAAGTCAGTACACTTTTAATTAACTTATTTAATATAATTAAAAAGGGCGGAACTTATTTACAAATGACACGAGAAGTAGGAAAAAGTGGTGTCAATTGTCATCATCATCATCATCAATCCACTGCTGGATATAGGCCTCTCCCATTTTATGCCCACTGTCCTCTATTTTGAGTGCTCTGCATCCTTCTTCTGCACGTGACGTCTCCTCTTAGAAGGTTGGATCATTATGGCTATTCTTGCTTTGTATGCGACTGCTCGGAACAATTCTATTAAAGCACAGTGATACCACTCTCTCAAGTTCTTTAGCCATGAAGTGCCACACTTCGTTTACCCTTAATTTTTCCTTGTATTATTAGCTGTAACATGCGGTATCTTTATCCGCGAATAATATGACTCAGATAAGCAAGTTTTTCTTTTTTTTTTGTGTTCACTATTTTTGCCTCTTTACCTACTCGCCTCAATATCTCTGCGTTTGTTACCCGTTCTGTCCAAGAAACCCTGAGTATCCGTCTGTAGACCCACACTTCGAAAGCTTGGAGTCTATTTAAGACATCTTTGTTCGTTGTCCACGACTTCATTCCATAGCGAAGTATTAAAAAAACATAACATTTGGCTAGTCTGATTTTAAGTTTAACACTCAGCGCTCTATTGGAGAATATTTTTCATATGTTTGTAAACGCAGCTCTAGCCTGACCTATTCTGCATCTTATTTCTCGCGAGTGTCCTCCAGTCTCGTTCAACATAGTACCCAGGTATTTGTACTTTTTCACTCTCTCAACCTCATTACGAATATAAAGACTTTCCTGGATACGTGCTGTGCTGACGATCATGTGTTTTGTCTTCTTGATATTAAGTGAAATACCGGCTTTCTCACTGTTGTTGACGATTTTATCCATCGTTCTTTGTAGGTCCGCGCTACTCTGAGCTATAACCAGGGTATCGTCGGAAAAACGCGAATATTGTTTATGAGTTCGCTGTTTCTTCAGATATTGCCTCGATTTTCTCCGAGTAGAGATTAAAGAGTAAAGGAGAGAGAACACATCCCTGTCTTTCTCCTCTTTCAATATTTATTTCGTTTGACATCTCCTCGCTCTCTCTAAAAACAGCTCTTTAATTGTAATATAGATGGATAATTATTCGCATGTCGTTAAAGTCTATATGCTTCTCACTTGGTATTTTCATGAATATGTCGTGTCTTACACAATCGAATGCTTTATTGTAATCCAAAAAACGGACGAATAGATCTTGGTTCACATCTAGGCACCTCTGTATTAGAACATTTAGGGCAAATAATGCTTTTCGTGTCCCCATTGAATTTCTGAATCCAAATTGACTTTCACTGATGCATCCAGTTTGTGGTTATTCTTTTGAGATCGTTCGTCTATCGCGTGGAAGATCTTCCCTTGTTTCTCTTGTCAGCTCTTGGTCTCCACTCGAGCAGCTTTTTTGTCCATCGTCCATCTGTCATGCGGGCCATATGTCCAGCCCAGTTCCATTTGGTAAATAACATCCGTGGCTCATGTTCTCGCCCGTAAGTCCTCATTTATAACGAGGTCTCGAAGTATATCAGCATCGATATTTCCATCTTGCGTTGTGGTAATCTAAGCTTCTTAGCAGAGTTAAAGTTTCGGCTTCGTAGGTCATAACCGGTAGAATGCACTGATTAAAAACCTTTCGTTTTAGACAAATTGGAAGATTACTCTCAAACACATCCCCAAGTCTGTCATATGCACCCCAAGAGAACGTAGTTCTTCTTTTAAATTTGCATGTTTGGTTGTCTCTCGAGATTCGTATTTCATGACAAAATATCCTATCCACCAACTGCACCTCACAGTCACCAATAGCAATATTTCCACTAGGGACCAGATTCGTCATAAATTTCGTTTTTGATTAATTAATTTTTAGCCTGACCTGAGCTCATGCTTCCTAAAGATCTTCGAGCATTTTCCTGATATCTTGTAGGTTGTTAAAGAACAAAGCTATATTATCCGCGAAGCGCAGATTTGTTAGGTTATCTATAGTTATATATAGTTATCTATATTTAAACCCTTTCCGCTGCAATCAAGCATCCCGAAGGCGTATTCCAGAACGGTGATAAACAGTTTGAGTGACATAGTATCACTCTGTCGTACTCCTCTGCCGATTCGGTGTCAATTGTACCAGGTGTTAATCGTAACAGTGTATTTACAAGTTTAACAGTAAACCTGTTAAAGTTATTACTAGTGCCATCTAGGCACACAATACAATATGTATTAAAGGGCTACTGTTTTGCTTTAACAGTGCCATTATAGTTACAAAGTGGATCTTATTGTTTTTGACCGTGCTGTGTAATTTAATGGTTCAATAGATATCTTTTTACTTCTTAGAATATATAAATATTTCAACTTTTTTATCCATATAATATTATATTGTAAATATTATATATTTTCCTGTTGTCAGATTCTTTAAGTAATATTAATAATTTAAGTATTATCACAACCTAAAATAATAATAGCGGGAAGTGTCAGTTGAACCGTCATCTAAGGTGTCGATAGTAACATAGTTACAAAGGAATTTTAAAACAAAAAAAAAGTAAAGAGAAACTTTTTAGGAAAAAAAATAAGATAGGAAAGAAGATAGCGACCATCATAAACTTCGTTTGGTGTGCTTGGAACCGTATTCTTTAAACAAAGGGGACTATAAAACCCCTTCTGTCAATGCAATGTCTTGGAAATCGTTTGTCCAGCCATTGTCTTACAGCTAGTGCGTAATGTAGTGTAACTCCGTCCTGTTGAAGGTATATATTCAGTTCATCTAGCACCATATTTTCCTGTTTACCAACTTGTCTTTCTTGTGACTAAGTAATAAGTGGATCAATTTCATTTTCTTATAATTGTAGGTACAATTCTTCCGTTAGGTTGTGGTCAATAAAAAATGGTCCAATTAGCTCATTTTCTGAATTACCAACCAACCCATTAATCTTGGCTTGAAACTGAGTATTATCCTGTCGAAAAACATGAGGATATTCGTCATCCCAGTACCTAAAATTATGTTTGTTAACAAAGCCATTTAATTAAAACGTTGATTCATCACTGAAACAAATATTTTTAACCAAATTTGCGTTTTTTGGGACACTGTTTCTCAATAGCTATTTGTGTATCGACAAAGAGAGAGAGCGGCAATGACACCTTGTGCTCTTAATGCACACAAGATTTTTTCTACAAATGCAGTTTTTAGACAGAACAGAAACAATAAATACTTCATTCAAAATAAGTAAGTACATAATATTACTTGTATTTTAAATATAACATTTTATAATATTTTTGAAAATAATTACTTCAGTTTATCATTCACTACATTGAAATTAAATGTGAAATTATGACAATCTTTGATATTTATTCCCGAACCTGATGGTCCAACAGGATATTTCTCCAACATAAATTCTTACGAAGATTGAAAATCTATAGAAAGAGATACGTGGATACAAGCGGTTTCGAAAATATTTTTTTGGTGGTATCAATCTTACTTTTGATTGATTCGTCTATATAACCTTCTGCGACATTACTACTTTTCCATCCACCATGTTTCTTTAGTTCTATTAGATGTCCTCCATCATTCACCAATAAAGTAGCAGATGTTCGTCGAAAACAGTGTCCTGTATATAAAGTATGCTTAGATAATTCCAAATATTTAGCAATTTCACTGGGAATTTTCCCGATTGTATTCATACCCATAACTTGTTTCGTACATCTACCTTTTTGATAACGTAAAAATAGGCGTTGGGGAGTATTTTTGTTATTTTGACAAAGTTTTCTGATTGCAATGTATTTTTTACAAATTTATAGATAATAAACTGAATTTTCTTCATTATGACCAACAGTCGTAAAAACACGGCTAATTCTCGTTTTTTAAACTGGAATTCGGACTATTAAAATAGAATCTTTATCTTATATGTCACCGATCTCCATTTTCACCAATTCATCGCGTCTGCAGGCACCAGCAATACCCATAATTAGAATTACCTATAAAAAAATTAACAGTCAATAGCTATCCAAAATGTATAAGCTATCCAAATTGCTATCAATCCAATAATTCATATTGCTAACGAAATAGAAGGGAAAATAACTCTTAATCAAGAGTTTCATGGTATTATTCAACTAAGAAACTATTCTAACTGCTTATTAAACTACAGAGAGTGTAAGGTATAATTAAAATTTACCTTTTTCAGTAGATATTATTTATCGGTAGCTTCTCGTAGAAATTTGTGAATATCTTCAGTGGTAAATGTTTTGGATTTTTTCGCTTTGTATCCAACGGATTGTTTTTTGAGAAATGCGATGAGTTTAGGATACTTATTGATTTCAATGTTATTTTTAACATACGAGCATGTTCGTATCATCGAATATATGGACCAAAGAGTTGATGACTTCGAAGACTTTGATTTTTCTCCAAAATAAGCCAGTAACACATTTTCTGAATACTTATTGACCTTCTTCGATTGGCACCAGGCTATGAATCTATTGTTTTGAAATTCATATTTTGCTCTCGATTTCTCTGGTAGGAAATTTAAAGTTACATTTTTTGCACTTTCTGCTACATCAGGAGGTGTGTTCACTATTTGCCATGATAAAAGAATAAGTAAGAGATGCAAGCGTTTTTGAAATATTTCTGCGGTAGAGCGGCAAATCTGTCACAAAATGTCGTTTGTCGGAAAACTTTGAAAGCGTCAAAGGCTATTTTGCTAAGCAGTTGTAGAAAAAATTCATTTCTGCCGTCATAGTCGTCTTTACTAAGCTAATGATAAATTTGTATTTTATAAGGAAAAAACTAATGCAATTTTAACACTTTGTGAATGGAACCAATAAAAATATTTGTAAGTTTTGATTATTTTGGAATAAAATATGTAGGATAGATAGCAAAATGACCCAGTCCTTTAATTTGTGCAGCTTCGTCGAGAACTCTGGGATTATTAATGTTTATAACAAACGGATCCAGTTTCTTCAAATTTCTGTACTAATTTCATGATGGTCTGGTAGCACTATATTTCGATCAGGATGCCTTTAGTTAAAAATTCGAACTGTTCCTCAAGCGCACTTATTTTAATGTCCGTAAATAAATATTATTTTCATCCGTTTTTGCTGAGAATACACTATTTTAAAATAACTCAAGATGCTACAGCTACAAAATAATGATTAATTTAACGTCACGAATAACTAACTAACTATACTATTATAAATTTTGAACAAAAAAACAAAATGACAAAAAAGGTGACATGTATTGAGAGGTAAGTTAATTAATCCCTAATTAGACGTCTACCTATTCAACAGTGGCGTAGGTCGTTTTTGTTATGGTCTCATATTATTTCACAAAATTTGTTGTTATAAGCAAAATTAATCGATAGAATAAATTGTTGTTGATATGGCTGATTTGCATTTTTCTAGGGTTTTCATTTGATGTATTACGAGGTAGGGGTTGCCATATGACATTTTAAAGAAGAGGTGGGGGATGTTAAAGGGGTGCCATTTGAAAACAGCAGAATAACATTTTGAAACCCCCTCATTTATTTAAAATTCGACGTGTTTTTTGTTTTTCTTACATTTACGCAAAATCAAAAGTTATTTGGACTGGCTGATTTTCAAGGATCTTATTAATAATTTAATTAGGTTTAAAATAGGTAAAATGTTAGTATTAACAAAGTTATAAAAGCTGAAGGTAGGAGAAAACTTTATTGAAAACTTTAAACTTTAATGAAAACAGGTTTCTAAAACGACTACTATAAAGAAGCTATTAGTATTCTAATTCTTGATTGTTCGTCGCTTTAAAGTAGGTACTTTCCGGATCAATAGATTTGGGGGCACGACAGTGCCCCCGCCAAGTCGAGCAAGCGGCACGGCCGTCATTTTTTTCGAAGCAGTTCAGGCCATTTTCGACCTCCTATAACTTCGTTGTGGATTAAACTTAAAGCCTGAATTTTCAGTTACCAAGCAAGCATTGTATTAACACGGTATATTTCAAATTTCATTTAATTTAAACCAGTAGTTTAAGTATTATAACTAGTCAAAGTTTCTTGATAATAAAAGCTTCAAATTTAGTATACAATTAGTGTTTGGTGTAGAAATCAAGGAAAAACTAAAATATTTTGCAATTTCGGTCCAGTTTTCTAGATACACCAACTGCATAAATAACTTTGTAATTTCATATAAATATATATGATAACAAAGTTACATTTGCAGTGAATGAATAAGTGTACCTGTATAGGTATAATAAGAAAATCCGTTATTGGTATTCAAGAAGTAGAAGGTACCGGAAAGAAAAAAAAGTAGGAGCATCTACAAAAAGAAATGAGATACCATCAAACACATAACTTGTAAAATAAACCAAGTCTCGCAACTCAGTTCTTCTACCGTAAAGAGTTGTGAGATCCATGTAGAATGTATCAAGTATTTAGTCCCTACTTAAGGTCCTTCTGTTTTAAGTTATTACGTAATTAGGTAGCCTAACAATATCTTATAATGACCATATTAATATTAAAAATCTGTTTTAAATTAAGCGATTCTCCTAGCCATCGCATGAAACGACAATGTATCTCACAAGTATTAATACGATTAAAACTCTCGATCCAATAGCAAAACAATGTTTATTTCAATACAATAGCTTCTATTTTCATTAACCACTTGGATATTCACTTAGCAATACAACTTTTACAATTCTATATAAATATTTACATTTAATAATTCGTAAACACGTAGGCCGATACTGACTTCTTGTTATCATCATTTCCCCTTTTATATTTCCGATATCACAGTTCCAGATCATTCTACCTGTTTCTCCATTATTCGACGCAGTTCCCCCTTTTTTTATACACCTGAACGAATAACCACGAGAAGGGTCCGGTTATCTCTCGAATTTCTATGCTCATTAAATATGCACCCTTGATTCGGTTGTAGTCGCCAGAGACGGATTCAGTAAATTAGTAACAATATTATATTAAATAATATTTTTTAGTGCGATTGCCAGGTTATTCTATTTAATAAAACATAAATGATTTTTTAATATTATTATGGTCACTATAAGATGCTGTTAGGTTAGCTAATTACGTAATTACTAAGACTGGGTTAGGTTAGGTATCATGAGAGTGAGGCGGGGTCACCCATCCACCGCGAATATTAGTGGTTCATTAGTGGTAACCCTAGAGGTTACAGTTCAACGCACAATCCAGCCCTTCTCACGAAGTTCATGGTTATATAGGGTGAGATTTTTTTGAAATTGGTAGGTTCTAGGTCGGTGTAACCAAATATGTTGAACCTTTTCTTCCCAGGCCGAGGCATGAACAAAGTATATGTTCAGCAGTTTCGTCTTCCGCAGTTACGCAGCAAAACCGACAGTCTGTTTGTTGGTTCTATCTTTCTGAGGTCGTATTTTAGACAGTGTCGGTATTTTCTTTTTCCACCCCCTGGTTCCCAGGTACTCACAGTAGAGTCACCCTGTTGTTCGCACCAAGATACTTTAAGGATTCGATGCAATTCCATACAAGTTTAGAATTTATCCTGTTGGAGCTCAGTGCTTTTAAAGCAGCCTGGCTGTCTGATATTATACTTATGTTTTTGTTTGCTAGAGGTCTGTTGGTCAACTCTCTTGCACACAATTCAATAGCGAAGACTTCAGCCTGAAATATTGTAGCATACCTGCCAAGACTGGTAGATATTTCAATCTCTGGTTTCCTGCTAAAAACACCGGCTCCATTTCCATCTGGGGTTTTAGAGCCATCTGTGCACATTACGTATTCAGTCTCTGGGAAGAGGATTTGTCCCCTCACCCATTCGTCTTTCTTCGGAAAGAGGACTGAACGACTTTTTTACGTGTATATTTGTGGCTAGCAAGTCAGGAACCATCCCGAGAATTTGGTGGTTTTTTGTTTCACTCAGTATCCCGGAGTGATCCCCGAGTTGCTCTCCATTAATTTGCCTTTTTAAAGACAGTAATCTGTAGGAGACTATCGTGGCCTCCCTCTCTAAGAGAATATCTAGGGAAGGAAGATGTAGGAGGTATTCCATCGCTGCCGTTGGTGTACTGGACATAGCTCCAGTTATGGCCAGGCATGCCAGCCGCTGAAGGCCAGCAAGCTTTGCTCTAGCTGTCTGTTGTAACCCTTTGGTCCACCAGACGACCATAGATATTATCATTGTTTGATAAATCCAGTAAATCTGTTTGCCACATACTCTTCTGAGATTCCAGAGAGAAAACCTGGCTATGTTTATTGTTTTTTCCAAGTGGGCGTTCCAGGTGAGTCTTTTATCCAGAACTACACCCAGGTATTTCACTTCCGCCTCACGTATAGGACAGGCTGCCGAAGCTTATCTAGCTTTTTCCTTTTGGTTAAAGAAATAATTACAGTTTTCAGGGGGTTGACAGACATCTTTTCCCTCTCGCACTAACTAAGGGTAAGACAGAAGTACTCTTAAGTGGGGACTGAATAAATTAACCGACTTAGTATTACATGGATGTCACAACTTTTTACGCTAGAACTGAGTTGCGAGACTTGGTTTTTTTTACAAGTTATGTTTTTAATGGCATTTATATTACGGAGAATTAATTAGTCGCAAGGTAATAGGAAAGTCAATACCATTAGAATTTTTATAAATAATTAAAGGAAATTAATTCGACATTTAGAACCCACGAATTTCGACAAGAAAAAGACAATTTTCCAGACAATGCTTAACAGTAGACTGAACTTAGTGGTGAACGATTTGTTATATTAAAAAAGTAATTGATAAACGTATTCAAAAAAAAAATAAAAATACACGAACCCATTTTAAAGTCTGAAACAATTTTAAAAAAACCCTAACAAATAATTTTAATGAGACACCATAGGTAAGCGACAATGCAGGTTAGCAACCCCTATTATTTCGAGGGTGTCAATTTTAAGAAGAAAATTATGGGAACCCCTGTGGTTTTGTTAAAATCTTGTTCATAACTCTTCTTAATATTGTCAACTCAGTCGATATTTTGTTAGAATTCAGACATGGAACGACGGCGACGGCGTGAATGACGTCTATTGAA